>CM029603.1:15321846-16011458 GCA_017311375.1 Mytilus coruscus
AATGTATTAAATCATTCAGGAAAAACAAATTCAAAACTGAAATTGACGTAAATGAAGTGTTTAAAAACCAGCTAATTATAATATAAATCAAAGAGATAACAATGGCAATTGTTGTTTTTTCCGTGTTTTACTTTGTATACGGAACTGACAGGTCAGATTCAGTTCCAGTTTGTTGTTAAGCTTGCTTTCTGTGAGCTATGTCTTTGTTAACAATAACTGGACGGGAAGAATATTATGTCAGAATGTCATTGCTTCTGAAAGGAATGTGCCCCAGAGCAGTTCGTATGAACTTCGATGACAGAATCCCACCTTCGACTCTACTAGTATGTTAATGATGAATTATGAGAAGTTACACGAATTACAAGACAAGAGAATCATTAATTCAAATCAATGGAAACGTTTGTTCACAAAAGGTGAGTGGGCGGATTCGGAAATAATTTTAGACATACAAAAAAATCTTGTTAGAAACATTAGCACATTCACAAATGAAAAATATATGAATTTGTGCAACGTACAACTCTGAAAGATCGTCAATAGTATGTGTGTGTCGTCGTAATTTCAAATTAATATATTACTTACCAGAAGCAATTAAAAAAAGAAAAAGAAAATCTACGCGACATATTTTTTGGACTAAAACATAACAAATGTATGATATGGGGGTCTCGTCGTCTTCATAATCTGTGATTATTTTGGTGTACAGTAATATATATTAGCCAGCGTTTATTAAATGCACAAAAATTTTCTAGGTGGTGTATGTAGACTTTTTAGAAAGCTGTTTTGTTCGGTATAATCAAACACTTAATGACTGGTTATGAGTGTAATAACAAGTTTGTTGTTCCTTTGATAATAACTATTGCCCTCGGCTTCGCCTCGAGCAATAGTTGGTATGTCAGGGACAAATAACTTGCTACTAGCCTCATAACCAGTCAATAGGTGTATACTATTATTTGCCTAACTGACGAATGTGTATTACAGATGTTACATGCATTGCTGACTCCCAAAATTTCGATATTTTTTAATGGTCTGCTTAATCAGAAATTAGACAAGTATGAAACAAAACATGGAAAGAGGTTAACTCCTAACTATCCTACTGCCTGTCGATACATTTAGTTTTGGCATTGCACAAGTCATGCCTTCTTTGACTGTCCATGACGATAAAATACTAAATCCCTGGGATGTGTTTTAGTTTATTTTAGTCTCTGATGCATGATTTTTTATTATTAATTGTTTTGGCTTTTAACTAGCTGTCAGTAACTGCGAGTACTCTCAAATCGTACTTTCTTGTTTATTTGACCTGTTGATACCAATTGTAATGCTTTTTTTTATTTAATGTTTACTTTTTCAGGGTTATATCTGGTCTATATACCAGCTTTTATAAGTGTTTGGTGTTACTATAAATTTTCACTTCTTCGTACTATAAACATCAAAATTATTTATTTTGTAGAACTATTTCTTTTCTCCATTTGGACTGTACACGTATACCTAATAACAAAATTATTTTCATTTACCAGTGTTTAAAGTAATGGCAAATGGCTGATATTTTTGTTCAAGCATATTGTTTTTCTTAAATTGTTTAACATTCGACATTCAACATGTTACTTTAATTATTCTTCCCTTAGTTTATTTATTTTGTATTTACATTTTATCATAGATCAAATCTATTTGTTCAGTGTATGTTCACTGGTGTTAATATGTCTTGTGATTGAGTTAAGCCATTTCAATTGATATTTTATAGTGTGTCTTTCTATGTTGTGATGTTACACTATTGTTTCAGATAAGGGTGAAGGTTTGGTACCATTAAAACGTTTAAACCCGCTTCAATTGTTTGCACCTGTCCTAAGTCAGGAATCTTATGTTCAGTAGTTGTCGTTTGTTGATGTGGTTCAAAAGTGTTTCTCGTTTCTTGTCTTTTATATAGATTAGACCGTTGGGTTTCCCGTTTGAATGGTTTTACACTAGTAATTTTGGGGCCCTTTATAGCTTGTTGTTCGATGTGAGCCAATGCTCCGTGTTGAAGACCGTACCTTGACCTATAATGGTTTACTTTTTAAATTTTGACTTGGATGGAGAGTTGTCTCATTGGCACTCATACCACATCTTCTTATATCTATTTGACAGACTAACCAGAAAAGATACAAGTCTGATTTGGCCAGAATAAAGTTCTACAAGAATGCATTGGTCAATCAGGATAATGATCCAATAGATAATGAAACATTCAATGAAGCTTGGAGGATCCTATAGTCAGTTGGTAATACAAATTCTTGATAAGGAATTCATTTGTTGGCAATACCTTAAATTTTATTATTTGTTTGTTCAATTTGAAAAAGCACTAACCGGAGACAAAAGGTTGACTTAATTCCTAACAACAGCTTATATGATGTGCAATAACATTAAGTTTACACATGTTTCTTCACCAGATGTGCATTTCGGCAATAAATGTCTCTTCAGTGATGCTCGAGGCTCAAGTATTTAGAAATCCAAAATTCATTTAAACAATGAAGCGTTTATAAACCAAAGAGGACAACATACGTAGTCAGATCTTCTCCTTTCCCTTTATTGTCTAAAAAGAAAAGTATTCCTTTATAGCAGAATATGTTTGGAAAGTTTTGTTTTTAGTCATTGTCACAAATTATGACTTGAATTTGTTTGGGGTATCTGCAGCTAGACACAGCCTAAACAGTAGAAATGAAACCTCTTAATATAATCATTTTACGTCGCTGTGGGAAAAGCAACTAGTAATCAATCAATAGAATCAATCAACTCTTTTACAAAAAAATATTTTACAATTTGAGCTCTATACTTAACGTTCTAGTAGGACTTTATATTGAATTTTCATTACACTTCAGACGAAATCACCGGATTCAAAACATATATATTCATACTACTTGTATTTGTATCACATATTTTTGCATGTCATTCTGTGTTCTTTTAGAAACCTTTCTTATGCTTGTAATGTCTTTTTTGATGAATTTTCTAAATATTTCGAACACCTGAGATCCTCTATTTAATACACTTAATCTTATCATATTTCTTTGAACCACACTTTTGAATGTTTTAAAGTGTCTCGTAATCTTAATGTTTGACCCTAAATAACCTTTGTTGACCTATGTTGTCTACTTTATGACGTCAATGTTTTTCTTTTTCAAACTGTTATTTCGTTTGGTGAATATGTATAAAAGTATTAACAAAATACCGAACCTGAGGTATATTAAAAAGTAGAATTCTATAAAACTGACAAAATCAAACGTTAGACTTTATCAACAAACGGAACGAATTCAAATCATGTATATAGTAGAAGAAAATTGGGATTCCATATTAAACATACAAAGAGTACGAACATAAAACTCAAAACATCATAAAATAAAACCAATACAAAATCTAAATAATAGTTCTGATAACCATCTCTTGGAAATTTTTGTAATATAAGATATCAATAAGTAAATCCTTTTAATGAAATCTCATGTCAAAAACTTTCTACAAAATCTGGTGATTTCAAATAAAAAAGGGTTATCGATTGGTCTAAATAATATGTTTTGGATAATGGAAAGCCCATTGATTTATCAATTATTGACTGCTCGCTTTAATGTCAGTACAAATGTAGCACTGGATTGTGTTGCTGGCAAAAAATGTCTGTACATTACAGACTATCTATGTTGCTATTATTCCTTTTCTTGGATTAGTTATACAATTTTGCGGATGTAAACTTTTCTAGATATGATTGATTGTTATTTTCCTACTGTTCAGTGGCAAATATTTCATGCAGATTCAAGATGGGGATAAATCACTATAAACATTAAAATTCATCTTTTCCACAAATAAATCCAAAGCAATGCAAATACTGCACTATAAGTTTAACAATTTCATGCATCCGTTTACATGAGTTTTCATACGATTATAGGCTGTTCGACGGCTAGGAGGCGAAACAATGTACAAAGAATGCTCAAATTTGAGAACTTAAATACTTGACCAGTCTAATCATGAACTTATGCAGTCACATGATGAAACAGAAGAGCTGAAACAATTAGTGCAATGTCTGCAGTTATCTTATAATTCTTTCAAAAGTGACCATACCTTGATGTCAGAAGAACTGAATAAGATAAAGGAAAGTGTTCCTTGGAATAAAGGTAGATATATGCATTTATATGTTACCGGTATATGGAGAGTTAAGTATTGTAACCAATAGAGCCGATTGCAGTGTTTCTGTTTAGAAGGAGAATGAGTTAATATATCAAAACTTTACGATAAAGGAGATGATTTCAGCTTCCCAATTGTGAACTTTCCATTTCTATGTAGCAACATTCCAGCAGCGCCTGCATACGAAGTATATATCTCCGAGTTGATACGATATTCCAGGGCTTGTATTTCCTATCATGATTTCCTTGATAGAGGGTTGCTGCTCACAACGATGCTATTAAACCAAGAGTTCCAAGTGGTGAAGTTGAAATCATCCTTTCGTAAGTTTACGGACGCCATCACGAGTTGGTTGACCGTTATGGAATATCCGTTTCACAGATGATAGCGGATATGTTCCTAATGTCGTAACTACAATTCCGTCCCCCTTTTACCCGAATATGACCTACCGACATTGTACTAACATAAGCAACACAACGTGTGCCACATGTGGAGCAGGATCTGCTTATCCTTCCGGAGCACCTGAGATCACCCCAGATTTTGGTGGGGTTCGTGTTGCTCAGTCTTTAGTTTTCTAAGTTGTATTTTGTGTACTATTGTTTGTCAGTTGGTATATTTTTAGCCATGGCGTTGTCAGTTTATTTTCGACTTATGAGTTTGAATGTCCCTCTGGTATCTTTCGCCCCTTTTTCAGTACTCCTCAGTCAAAAGTTCCGCCTAATGAAAATGCAGATTGTTTTTTGTTAACGATATTTCAATACATAATTTTTGGTTCACATGTATGTTGATTAACGTTAATGGAGACTTGTATACTCCTTTTTCTAATCATCTGAGTCTAAATTACTTTTAAGCCTTACATAAACGTTTCAAGTATTTGCATTTTAAATCAAAATTTCTCCAATGTTTTGAAATAATAAATCGTGAATAAAGAAAGATTGCAAGCTAATACAATTACTTTATATGTCTAATATTCTAGGTCGAGGTATAGATAACGAAATGAGCAAAACAAAAAGACTTAAAGACATACTTATAATACTCCACTACAACTAGTAAACAAAAAATTGAAAAATTTTCTGGGAAATTATGTACTCCCTGCTACACTAGTACGCACTTCAAGGTGCTTACAATATGTAAAATAATCTTGTAAAATTCTCCAATAAGAACTTTCCATACATATGTAGCAACATTCCGATGGCACAAACATGGAGTATACGTACACATGTGTTTTTATCAGGAGATTATTACATGTAAGGAAACTAGTAAATCAAGGACGGAATAGGTGAAGGGTCAAATAACACATTAGGTCTTATGAATGGATATTTATTTAGAATATGTTTAAACCAAATTAAAGATCGGAGCTTAGATCACATGTTTCTACTTTACATGTGTGTTGCATTTCTTTTGGGAAATATATTTATGTAACTAATTAAAAGTAAGGGACTTGAGCCCCTTACTCGCCAAGCGCTATCTGAAGAGGTTCTTTGTGTTCTTTATAATGACTTGTCAACAATTACAAAGATATGAAAAAATCTAAATAAAAAATACCGAACTCCAAGGCATCAAAAATCATCAATCGACAACACACAAAATCCATAAATAAGCATTCAGAAAACCTATGATTGAGCAACATGAGCTCCTTTTGAAAGTTCACAAAGGTGCTCCGGAAAGCAGATCTATCTATTAACTAGTGACACCCGCCGTATTTGGTAAAAAAGGTCGCATTAAATGAATGATGTCCGGCATTGAAAGCTTTATGTTTGGAGCATTTGGCTTGTTTTGTTGGTTGTTGTATTAAATAGATACATCAGATCTTCTTTTTGATCATAAGTGTATGAAAAATTCTTGATTCCCTCAAATTTTAAAGGTACACTATAGATATGCCCTGTACTGATTATCAAATGTAACACCTTGATTAACAATAATTTAATAACAACTGTTTAGACAGATTTAACGAAAATAGCAAACAGTAATTCAAGGGTCAGTTGATAAGTCAATTTTGATTATTTTTAGTTCAAAGTTCTTTGACTTTGTTTTTAAAAAAATACACAAAAAAACACATTCAAATATAAAGGGAAATCTGTTTTTGTTCTTGGATAAATGCATTATGCACACCTCAGACACATGGAATTGATCGATTTCCAGATAGTTTCTGTCTTTAAGACAAACAGACAAATACCATAAACATGCTGATGTATACACAGGCCAGAGTTTGAGCTTGTTTAACTATATGATATAAAAACTAAATTGACGAAATAAGGTCATTTATTCAAAGTCATAAATGCAAAAATAAATTTTGCAAATAAAACATTTGACATTAAAGTTCATAATTAATATAAAATTATAGTACATAATTATGAAATTACATTAACTCAAATCATATCAATTGAATAAATGACAAAGAATAGCATAGGTGGACAGGAAAATTTGACCCACTAATAAACATATATTCATAACTACTTTTAAAGACAGAAATAAGGGAGGTATGGGTGGGTGGGAATTTTCACAAATTGCTTGATAAGACTTACAAGTGAACAAGTCAAAAGCTGATGATAAAAGGAAGTACACAGAGCACATACACGTGAACTCGTGCTGACTGCTAATCCCACAAGATCATTGACCAATAAGAGATTTAATCAAATCATGCACTGGTCATTAGTGAAATTTCTCCATACGTGAAAACATGTTATCTAATTTCAACAATTTATCGTTTAATTAAGTATTACAAATCTGACCCACTGACCAGTACAGAGACATCATAAAATTACAGTATAATTAGCTCCTTCTCTTTATTTAAGTCTGAGCAATAAACAATACAGAATTAATCTTCCTGCTGTCTAAGTTGATTTTATTCAGCTTTTAAAGTAGCAAATAAAATTGGTTGTTTATCAAAGATATCAAGGACCCTGAACCAACTTATTTATGTATTTTTACATAAATTTCTATTTATGCAGTTTTTGAATGGATGTTGCTATGGATAATATGTGCTTCCATGGTAACAATTGAAGTCAACAACTCTTAACAATGGTGATTTTGAGTTAGCGTTGGCTTTTATGCATTTTCTTATCGGTTATGAAACAATTCAGGACATTTAAGCTCTTAAACTGCAATATTCTGCAAATAATAAATCCGTTTCCAAGGAAAAAATCGGTTGCTATGGTGATAAAACTAAAGAAAATCCCACGCATTTTTCTATTTAATTTGGTAAAGTAGTATCCAAACTTCATAACTACAGTGCTAACTATTCTGTACACATTTGCACTTTTCTGAAAAACACCAGAGAAAATTTGATAATTTCGCAAAAATCCCAATTTCAGAAAAGTTGAAAATATGCATTTTTTGGCAAAATTTTTCAAAAAATTACAAATTTGGTTGACATGCAATCTTCACTTAAATGAAGCTTAAACCAAGTTGTATCGATGTTACATATGAACATTTATGAAAAACTCATGATTCTATTCATAATCAGGCTCTGAATTGTGGTGATTTAGCTGATTTTTAAAAGATTTTACCACGCGTAACAACCAAAAAATAGAGTGTTCGTTACCATGGCAACCACTCATATTTTCCCACTCAAAATTATTTTTTTAGCAGTATTCACTTACTACTTCTACTAGGCCAATTATAGATAAAATCTGAATACCCTCATATATCACATGTATATGGCACTCTGCCTGGTTCTTATAAAGAGCTGTACTTAAGACCAAAAGTTTGTTTCACTTCATATTTTTTATTGAATCACGTAGTTTTGATCGCATGATTTTCAATGAAAAGTTTAAGCACTTTATAAATTTCGTGCATCCAAAGCGCTTTTTCTGAATTTACCTGCATCAGCAATTCTCAAACATAAATATTTGAAAGCCAGGGGTGCCTAAATACTTAAAAACGTAAGAAGCTATATGATCAAAAAGGACATAAACAGAAGAGTCAAATTCAACCAAGGTCAACATTGGCTGAATGAGTTTGAACATTAGTTTTTTAAAAATTTTAATTTGTAAACCTAGAATTTTAAATAAGCATATGCTTTAAATCATCTCAGATACACAGCTGATGATACTCTCTCTCAGGGACTAACAGTCAACCATCAGTTGAATCGACCCAGTGCAAGTAAAGGAAATACACGGTTATGTGACCTATGATATCGACTGAAAACGTTATAGAAAAAGTAAAATAACAAAAATACTGAACTCCAAGGAAAATTCAAAACGGAAAGTCCCTTACAATATTATTAATTTCAAACATAGAAAGTGGACCCGAGATCGACCTTTATAAACACGAAAATATCGTCGAAAAAGTAAAACATCTAACGACCATAATGAAGGGAAATGAATAATAGATGAAGGAAATGAATCATAGAAATAATTTCTCTGATGGTGTTTATATGGATGAAACTTATTAAAAGCACCGTCTAAGTAGTTTTCAACAGTTTGTCTACTTTTAACCTTTAAAATTTACACTTTCGCGGTGGCTTTTGTTTGCTATGTATGCTATGAGGAAATCATCAGTGTCGACAATCATTGACGCCAATGAAAGAATGTATTCCATCGTTGTACATTCAAAAGATGAATAAAAAATACTTTTATACCCTGCTTATGGCAGTTCTTAATTCTGCATAATTCACTGTACAAATAACTGAAAGGGAGATAATTCGATTTTGCAAAGAAAAAGTTCATTAGAAATAACCCAATTATTATATAGTATACGACAGATTATTGACACTCATAATTTCTAAAATTTCAAAGTAGGTACGTTTTACTTTGATATACTATGAGCGTGTTCGATCTACGTTGACCTTTTGAGAGAGGAGTTACAAAATATTGATTTCATGTGAGTCGTCTTCATAATCTGTGATTATTTTGGTGTACAGTAATATATATTAGCCAGCGTTTATTAAATGCACAAAATTTTCTAGGTGGTGTATGTAGACCTTTTAGAAAGTTGTTTTGTTCGGTATAATCAAACACTTAATGACTGCTTATGAGTGTAATAACAAGTTTGTTGTTCCTTTGATAATAACTATTGCCCTCGGCTTCGCCTCGAGCAATAGTTGGTATGTCAGGGACAAATAACTTGCTACTAGCCTCATAACCAGTCAATAGGTGTATACTATTATTTGCCTAACTGACGAATGTGTATTACAGATGTTACATGCATTGCTGACTCCCAAAATTTCGATATTTCCTTTAATGGTCTGCTTAATCAGAAATTAGACAAGTATGAAACAAAACATGGAAAGAGGTTAACTCCTAACTATCCTACTGCCTGTCGATACATTTAGTTTTGGCATTGCACAAGACATGCCTTCTTTGACTGTCCATGACGATAAAACACTAAATCCCTGGGATTTTAGTCTCTGGTGCATGATTTTTTATTATTAATTGTTTTTGGCTTTTAACTAGCTGTCAGTAACTGCGAGTACTCTCAAATCGTACTTTCTTGTTTATTTGACCTGTTGATACTAATTGTAATGCTTTTTTTTATTTAATGTTTACTTTTTCAGGGTTATATCTGGTCTATATACAAGCTTTTATAAGTGTTTGGTGTTACTATAAATTTTCACTTCTTCGTACTATAAACATCAAAATTATTTATTTTGTAAAAATATTTCTTTTCTCCATTTGAACTGTACACGTATACCTAATAACAAAATTATTTTCATTTACCAGTGTTTAAAGTAATGGCAAATGGCTGATATTTTTGTTCAAGCATATTGTTTTTCTTAAATTGTTTAACATTCAACATGTTACTTTAATTATTCTTCCCTTAGTTTATTTATTTTGTATTTACATTTTATCATAGATCAAATCTATTTGTTCAGTGTATGTTCACTGGTGTTAATATGTCTTGTGACTGAGTTAAGCCATTTCAATTGATATTTTATAGTGTGTCTTTCTATGTTGTGATGTTACACTATTGTTTCAGATAAGGGTGAAGGTTTGGTATCATTAAAACGTTTAAACCCGCTTCAATTGTTTGCACCTGTCCTAAGTCAGGAATCTTATGTTCAGTAGTTGTCGTTTGTTGATGTGGTTCAAAAGTGTTTCTCGTTTCTTGTCTTTTATATAGATTAGACCGTTGGGTTTCCCGTTTGAATGGTTTTACACTAGTAATTTTTGGGGCCCTTTATAGCTTGCTGTTCGATGTGAGCCAATGCTCCGTGTTGAAGACCGTACCTTGACCTATAATGGTTTACTTTTTTAAATTTTGACTTGGATGGAGAGTTGTCTCATTGGCACTCATACCACATCTTCTTATATCTATTTGACAGACTAACCAGAAAAAGATACAAGTCTGATTTGGCCAGAATAAAGTTCTACAAGAATGCATTGGTCAATCAGGATAATGATCCAATAGATAATGAAACATTCAATGAAGCTTGGAGGATCCTATAGTCAGTTGGTAATACAAATTCTTGATAAGGAATTCATTTGTTGGCAATACCTTAAATTTTATTATTTGTTTGTTCAATTTGAAAAGCACTAACCGGAGACAAAGGTTGACTTAATTCCTAACAACAGCTTATATGATGTGCAATAACATTAAGTTTACACATGTTTCTTCACCAGATGTGCATTTCGGCAATAAATGTCTCTTCAGTGATGCTCGAGGCTCAAGTATTTAGAAATCCAAAATTCATTTAAACAATGAAGCGTTTATAAACCAAAGAGGACAACATACGTAGTCAGATCTTCTCCTTTCCTTTATTGTCTAAAAGAAAAGTATTCCTTTATAGCAGAATATGTTTGGAAAGTTTTGTTTTTAGTCATTGTCACAAATTATGACTTGAATTTGTTTGGGGTATCTGCAGCTAGACACAGCCTAAACAGTAGAAATGAAACCTCTTAATATAATCATTTTACGTCGCTGTGGGAAAAAGCAACTAGTAATCAATCAATAGAATCAATCAACTCTTTTTACAAAAAAAATATTTTACAATTTGAGCTCTATACTTAACGTTCTAGTAGGACTTTATATTGAATTTTTCATTACACTTCAGACGAAATCACCGGATTCAAAACATATATATTCATACTACTTGTATTTGTATCACATATTTTTTGCATGTCATTCTGTGTTCTTTTAGAAACCTTTCTTATGCTTGTAATGTCTTTTTGATGAATTTTCTAAATATTTCGAACACCTGAGATCCTCTATTTAATACACTTAATCTTATCATATTTCTTTTGAACCACACTTTTGAATGTTTTTAAAGTGTCTCGTAATCTTAATGTTTGACCCTAAATAACCTTTGTTGACCTATGTTGTCTACTTTATGACGTCAATGTTTTTCTTTTTTCAAACTGTTATTTCGTTTGGTGAATATGTATAAAAGTATTAACAAAAATACCGAACTCCGAGGTATATTAAAAAAGTAGAATTCTATAAAAACTGACAAAATCAAACGTTAGACTTTATCAACAAACGGAACGAATTCAAATCATGTATATAGTAGAAGAAAATTGGGATTCCATATTAAACATACAAAGAGTACGAACATAAAACTCAAAACATCATAAAATAAAAACCAATACAAAATCTAAATAATAGTTCTGATAACCATCTCTTGGAAATTTTTGTAATATAAGATATTAATAAGTAAATCCTTTTAATGAAATCTCATGTCAAAAAACTTTCTACAAAATCTGGTGATTTCAAATAAAAAAAGGGTTATCGATTGGTCTAAATAATATGTTTTGGATAATGGAAAGCCCATTGATTTATCAATTATTGACTGCTCGCTTTAATGTCAGTACAAATGTAGCACCGGATTGTGTTGCTGGCAAAAAAATGTCTGTACATTACAGACTATCTATGTTGCTATTATTCCTTTTCTTGGATTAGTTATACAATTTTTGCGGATGTAAACTTTTTCTAGATATGATTGATTGTTATTTTCCTACTGTTCAGTGGCAAATATTTCATGCAGATTCAAGATGGGGATAAATCACTATAAACATTAAAATTCATCTTTTCCACAAATAAATCCAAAGCAATGCAAATACTGCACTATAAGTTTAACAATTTCATGCATCCGTTTACATGAGTTTTCATACGATTATAGGCTGTTCGACGGCTAGGAGGCGAAACAATGTACAAAGAATGCTCAAATTTGAGAACTTAAATACTTGACCAGTCTAATCATGAACTTATGCAGTCACATGATGAAACAGAAGAGCTGAAACAATTAGTGCAATGTCTGCAGTTATCTTATAATTCTTTCAAAAGTGACCATACCTTGATGTCAGAAGAACTGAATAAGATAAAGGAAAGTGTTCCTTGGAATAAAGGTAGATATATGCATTTATATGTTACCGGTATATGGAGAGTTAAGTATTGTAACCAATAGAGCCGATTGCAGTGTTTCTGTTTAGAAGGAGAATGAGTTAATATATCAAAACTTTACGATAAAGGAGATGATTTCAGCTTCCCAATTGTGAACTTTCCATTTCTATGTAGCAACATTCCAGCAGCGCCTGCATACGAAGTATATATCTCCGAGTTGATACGATATTCCAGGGCTTGTATTTCCTATCATGATTTCCTTGATAGAGGGTTGCTGCTCACAACGATGCTATTAAACCAAGAGTTCCAAGTGGTGAAGTTGAAATCCTCCCTTCGTAAGTTTACGGACGCCATCATGAGTTGGTTGACCGTTATGGAATATCCGTTTCACAGATGATAGCGGATATGTTCCTAATGTCGTAACTACAATTCCGTCCCCCTTTTACCCGAATATGACCTACCGACATTGTACTAACATAAGCAACACAACGTGTGCCACATGTGGAGCAGGATCTGCTTATCCTTCCGGAGCACCTGAGATCACCCCAGATTTTGGTGGGGTTCGTGTTGCTCAGTCTTTAGTTTTCTAAGTTGTATTTTGTGTACTATTGTTTGTCAGTTGGTATATGTTTTAGCCATGGCGTTGTCAGTTTATTTTCGACTTATGAGTTTGAATGTCCCTCTGGTATCTTTCGCCCCTTTTTCAGTACTCCTCAGTCAAAAGTTCCGCCTAATGAAAATGCAGATTGTTTTTTGTTAACGATATTTCAATACATAATTTTTGGTTCACATGTATGTTGATTAACGTTAATGGAGACTTGTATACTCCTTTTTTTCTAATCATCTGAGTCTAAATTACTTTTAAGCCTTACATAAACGTTTCAAGTATTTGCATTTTAAATCAAAATTTCTCCAATTTTTTGAAATAATAAATCGTGAATTAAGAAAGATTGCAAGCTAATACAATTACTTTATATGTCTAATATTCTAAGTCGATGTATAGATAACGAAATGAGCAAAACAAAAAGACTTAAAGACATACTTATAATACTCCACTACAACTAGTAAACAAAAAATTTTCTGGGAAATTATGTACTCCCTGCTACACTAGTACGCACTTCAAGGTGCTTACAATATGTAAAATAATCTTGTAAAATTCTCCAATAAGAACTTTCCATACATATGTAGCAACATTCCGATGGCACAAACATGGAGTATACGTACACATGTGTTTTTATCAGGAGGTTATTACATGTAAGGAAACTAGTAAATCAAGGACAGAATAGGTGAAGGGTCAAATAACACATTAGGTCTTATGAATGGATATTTATTTAGAATATGTTTAAACCAAATTAAAGATCGGAGCTTAGATCACATGTTTCTACTTTACATGTGTGTTGCATTTCTTTTGCGAAATATATTTATGTAACTAATTAAAAGTAAGGGACTTGTGCTTCCTTACTCGCCAAGCGCTATCTGAAGAGGTTCTTTGTGTTCTTTATAATGACTTGTCAACAATTACAAAGATATGAAAAAACTAAAATAACAAAAATACCGAACTCCAAGGCATCAAAAATCATTAATCGACAACACACAAAATCCATAAATAAACATTCAGAAAACCTATGATTGAGCAACATGAGCTCCTTTTGAAAGTTCACAAAGGTGCTCCGGAAAGCAGATCCTGCTTAACTAGTGACACCCGCCGTATTTGGTAAAAAAAAGTCGCATTAAATGAATGATGTCCGGCATTGAAAGCTTTATGTTTGGAGCATTTGGCTTGTTTTGTTGGTTGTTGTATTAAATAGATACATCAGATCTTCTTTTGATCATAAGTGTATGAAAATTCTTGATTCCCTCAAATTTTAAAGGTACACTATAGATATGCCCTGTACTGATTATCAAATGTAACACCTTGATTAACAATAATTTAATAACAACTGTTTAGACAGATTTAACGAAAATAGCAAACAGTAATTCAAGGGTCAGTTGATAAGTCCATTTTGATTATTTTTAGTTCAAAGTTCTTTGACTTTGTTTTTAAAAAAATACACAAAAGAACACATTCAAATATAAAGGGAAATCTGTTTTTGTTTTTGAATAAATGCATTATGCACACCTCAGACACATGGAATTGATCGAATTCCAGATAGTTTCTGTCTTTAAGACAGACAGACAGACAGACAGACAAATACCATAAACATGCTGATGTATACACAGGCCAGAGTTTGAGCTTGTTTAACTATATGATATAAAAACTAAATTGACGAAATAAGGTCATTTATTCAAAGTCATAAAATGCAAAAAATAAATTTTGCAAATAAAACATTTGACATTAAAGTTCATAATTAATATGAAATTATAGTACATAATTAATATGAAATTACATTAACTCAAATCATATCAATTGAATAAATGACAAAGAATAGCATAGGTGGGAAGAAAAATTTGACCCACTAATAAACATATATTCATAACTACTTTTAAAGACAGAAATAAGGGAGGTATGCGGGTGGGAATTTTTCACAAATTGCTTGATAAGACTTACAAGTGAACAAGTCAAAAGCTGATGATAAAAGGAAGTACACACAGAGCACATACACGTGAACTCGTGCTGACTGCTAATCCCGCAAGATCATTGACCAATAAGAAAGATTTAATCAAATCATGCACTGGTCATTAGTGAAATTTCTCCATACGTGAAAACATGTTATCTAATTTCAACAATTTATCGTTTAATTAAGTATTACAAATCTGACCCACTGACCAGTACAGAGACATCATAAAATTACAGTATAATTAGCTCCTTCTCTTTATTTAAGTCTGAGCAATAAACAATACAGAATTAATCTTCCCTGCTGTCTAAGTTGATTTTATTCAGCTTTTAAAGTAGCAAATAAAATTGGTTGTTTATCAAAGATATCAAGGACCCCTGAACCAACTGAATCCAAAATTGTCCGATTTGTTACTCATGATATTATTCCGATCTGATAGAAAAAAGCCCTTTGCTACTTTAACAAAATGAATCCAGATCAGCAATCAGACTACTGAGAACCTCTAGTGTGTGTGTGTGAGTGGACATCAAATTTTTTTTTTATAATGAATTTTCTTTATTGTAACAAATAGACTAGCACAACATATATGAACAAAGGTATACAGAATGGCATATTCACACAAAGGAAGTATTAAATAATTAAACAACAATTGAATATATGATCGTGCAACAATAGGTTGAAAATAAATAATTTTCTTATAACATTGGAATCTTATTTGTTCTTGCAATATCTATTAGTGGTGTTTCAATCAAAATTCGACATTTATTATTTATTCTATAATAGGGGCCCAGGGACTCCAATATTTGTTATATTCATCTACAGAGAGATTTTTAAATGAAATGTATTTTTCTAAGTTCAAGTGTTCCTTTAAATAGTTTTTAAAGCATTTAAATTTGGCAAAACTTCTTGTAATTTTGTTCGGTAAATATAGTATTTTGAAAGCAGAATAATCTTATTTTTAACAAAATTCAATTTAACATTTTCGTAGATACCAAATAGAATAATCATAATATTCAAAGGCAGTTCAATATTTGTCATTTCAAAAATCCAGATGTTTAGTGCATGCCAGAGAATGCGACCTTCGGACAGCTCCAAAATAAATGTTCTATGGTCTCTTGTCCTTCTTTGCAAAATGTACATATGTTGCTACTATTTATTTTCATCTTGTAAAGAAGTGAATTAGTTCCTAAAATTCTATGTATAATTCTATATTGGAACCAGCAAAGCTTAGTGCTTCTAGTATATTTTGTACACGAAGTGTGTATTTTTTTCCAGTTAATACCAGTCATATTAAGATGGTTCTCCCAATTTTCATTTGCAGCAAAAGTAATATATTTCTCATTCAATACTTTGTACATGTCCTTTGAACCTTTTTTTGATTCAAAGAAGATACTTATGTCAAAAGGAAGAATTGCTTGAATTTTTTTCTCCTTTACTTCAATATTGATCGTGTTTAACCACTCATTAAGCGAGTGTGCTATTCCATAATGATGTAAAATATTTGACCTAAATTGATATAATTGTTCGAAATTTTGAAATGACAGAAATTTGCCCTGATAATCTAACAAGTCATGCACTGTCCAAATTCCAGCGTTTGCCCAGTTTTTATAATAGACTTTGGACCACCAATTTTAATGTTTCTACCTCCCATAAAGAATAAGATAGAATTTCATCAATACATCTTGGTTTTCTAATTTGATTAAGGGTTTTCCAAGCATCAAAACCTCTTGCCAAAATTTATTTGATGACCTTTAATAGGCCCAATATAACTTAGTTCACTAAAATTTATTTGCTTCACAAAGAGACTAATCTCACCTACTTTGAATTCGAATTATACAGCCGTCTTACCCATGTAAGTTTCAGTCCCTGTATAAATGCTTTTAAATTTAGCATTTTATAATAATCTTGACATAAAAGATCTCGCTTGACATTATCAGGTATATTATCCCAGATAAAAGCATACATTTTATTTGTTAAATTACGTAACATATTCTCATCTTGACTAGGATAGATAGAAACAGATGATTTAATTTAGATTTTGACCAAAGTTTTAAAATGGTAATCTTTCCAAAGGGGTGAGATACTGTTTTGACCATTTTTCAAAGTGTTGTCTATATTATCTAAAACTGGCCTATAATTTAAATTAATCATTCTATCTAGGTCGATTGAAAAGTAATTCCAAGGTGCTTAAATGTACTGGAGCCCCATTTCAATCCCTACTTTACACAAATTTGATCCTGGTTATGTTTTTTGCTACCTATCTAAATAACATTTGTTTTTTCTTTATTAATCTTAAGTCCCGAGATTTCAGCATACAATTGGAGAACACGAAGAGATGCATCGACCGATTCTGGCGAGCCATCTAATATCAATGATGTATCATCTGCATATTGAGAAAGTACAAATTCTGTATCATCTATAGTAATACCCTTTACCTCCTTACTATTTCTTACCAAAATGCCTAATATTTCTGCACATAGCAAGAAAATATAAGGGGATAAAGGATCTCCCTGTCTACAGCCTCTCTCTACAGTAAAGAATTCTGACAGAAAACAGTTTTGTGTCACTGCAGCTGTTATATTGTTATAGAAGGTTTTAACCCAGGATATAACTGATTCACCAAAATTAAAATATCTTAGTGTATCATAAAGAAAGGACCAAGAAATGGAATCGAATGCCTTCTCAAAATCAATCAGCAAGAGAATTCCTGGAATATTATTTTCTTTAGTAAAATGTAGAATATCATATATTAATCGACAAATTTCGCCTATATATCTACCTGGAACAAAACCAGTTTGATCAGAACTTACAAATTTTACCCTTGTCCACCTGTACGTCTGTACGTCTGTACGTCCCAAAATTAGTTTCCGTTTTCTAACTTTAGTTTGCCTCAACAAAACGTTCTCGATTTATGCCCCTTTATGAATAGAAAAATTGCTAAATTTGCCATTTCCGCTCTCTAATTTTAGTTTGCCTCAACCAAATGTTATAAAACTTATACATAATGATTATCACCACCAAACACAGATCAAGTGCGAATTTGGTTGGCATCGCTTTCGCCATTCTTAAGTTATATCCCTTTGAAATTTAACAATTGCAGAATTTGCCGTATGTTACAAATGAGGGCATATGTGTCTCATGGACACATTCTTCCTTTATTCTATTTGTTTGTTTATATTGTTCTTTTATGTATTGTCATTGTTTTATAGAATACTCAATAGGAATGTGTACATTAGGTTAAAATTAATACGTTTTTACTGAAAACACGACCTTTTAAATTTTGGAATCAGTAAGCACTCAGTTACAGAGAAAAAATCTTACGTTGAACAAGTCAAATAGCATGAAAATCGTAAAGCAAAATTTGATATAATTCATTTATTTCAACATTTGAAAGAGAACTTTGGATCTGCCATAAAACAAACTTTAAAAGACTTACAAGTGAACAAGTCAAAAGCTGATGATAAAAGGAAGTACACACAGAGCACATACACGTGAACTCGTGCTGACTGCTAATCCCGCAAGATCATTGACCAATAAGAAAGATTTAATCAAATTATGCACTGGTCATTAGTGAAATTTCTCCATACGTGAAAACATGTTATCTAATTTCAACAATTTATCGTTTAATTAAGTATTACAAATCTGACCCACTGACCAGTACAGAGACATCATAAAATTACAGTATAATTAGCTCCTTCTCTTTATCTAAGTTTGAGCAATAAACAATACAGAATTAATCTTCCCTGCTGTCTTAGATGATTTTATTCAGCTTTTAAAGTAGCAAATAAAATTGGTTGTTTATCAAAGATATCAAGGACCCTGAACCAACTGAATCCAAAATTGTCCGATTTGTTACTCATTAAGAAGATTCCAAGATTAATACAGGTGAGGAATAAGGCTGCTGGGAACCTCTATTGTGTGTGTTTTTATTGTTATATAATTGTCAATATTGTTCTCTATGTACTTTAATCATGGCAATGAATATTCAATAGGAGTTTGTACTTTAGGTTAACATTGAAATGTTTTAACTGTAAGTCACGCATTTTTTCTGGAATAATATTAAGCATAAAAAATTAGCACTCAGTTACAGAAACATCTCATATTGAAGCATGAACTAGTCAAAGTATAAAAATCGTAAAGGAAAATTTTGACACAATATTTTCATTTCAATACTTGAAAGTGAACTTTAATCTCATTTTAGTCTACTATAAAAAAAAAGTAAAAAAAAAGTAAGAAGATACAAAACAAAACGTTGGTACAACAAAATTACGATGGCGTCTATAATACTTTTGAAGAGGTGACTTCAACTTGACCATTACTTTATTTGTATATTTTCATTGAAATAAATTACTTCACAAATAATACATGATGGTCTTAAAATATAGATTCTAGGTAGTGACGTTGTTTATCATACTAATTACGTGTTATAGTGTTCTTTAATTTGTCTTTGAAAATTATTAATATATTACTGTTTAATCCATTTTGATAATGTCCTTTTGCGTGGCTCGGTACTTATACATCCCGCCATTGTGTTTTTGTGCTGTACTTCATTTTATTGATCGTTCTTGTCTTTCATTTTGCGAGTGTGCTTTGTCTATATGTAAAATATTTTTCTTTGTTGATATACTTGTTTGAAATTTTGAAATGACAGAAATTTGCCCTGATAATCTAACAAGTCATGCACTGTCCAAATTCCAGCGTTTGCCCAGTTTTTATAATAGACTTTGGACCACCAATTTTAATGTTTCTACCTCCCATAAAGAATAAGATAGAATTTCATCAATACATCTTGGTTTTCTAATTTGATTAAGGGTTTTCCAAGCATCAAAAACCTCTTGCCAAAATTTATTTGATGACCTTTTAATAGGCCCAATATAACTTAGTTCACTAAAATTTATTTGCTTCACAAAAGAGACTAATCTCACCCACTTTGAATTCGAATTATACAGCCGTCTTACCCATGTAAGTTTCAGTCCCTGTATAAATGCTTTTAAATTTAGCATTTTTATAATAATCTTGACATAAAAGATCTCGCTTGACCTTATCAGGTATATTATCCCAGATAAAAGCATACATTTTATTTGTTAAATTACGTAACATATTCTCATCTGGACTAGGGATAGATAGAAACAGATGATTTAATTTAGATTTTGACCAAAGTTTTTAAAATGGTAATCTTTCCAAAGGGGGTGAGATACTGTTTTGACCATTTTTTCAAAGTGTTGTCTATATTATCTAAAACTGGCCTATAATTTAAATTAATCATTCTATCTAGGTCGATTGAAAAAGTAATTCCAAGGAGCTTAAATGTACTGGAGCCCCATTTCAATCCCTACTTTACACAAATTTGATCCTGGTTATGTTTTTGCTACCTATCCAAATAACATTTGTTTTTTCTTTATTAATCTTAAGTCCCGTTATTGTGCTGTGGTCATTTTTTGTATTCTTGTCTTTCATTTTGCTTATGTGCTTTGTCTATATGCCATTTTTTCTTTGTTGACATTCGTTTGATGTGTTTGAGCTTTTGATTTTGTCATTTGATAAGGAATTTTCCGTGTTGAATTTTCGTTGGAGTTGTATTTTTGTTATTTTACTTTTTACTACTGTGTCCATACGACAAAAGGATCATTTGGTTCAAAGCTTCCTGGTTTGCAGCAACAAATACTGTGTGGTGGATTTGATCATTAAAATGATAATTTTTATGGGAGTTCGACTATCCCTGCTACTATAATAAGAGAGAAATAAAGAACCATATGTAGATGTAAATTTTCAGTTCCTAAATTATGTAATTGCACTTAAACTGAAGATTAAAATTCTCCCAAGGCAGAGTTAACCTTAGATGGCTTTGAATGTTCTTAAAGGCCAATTTATTCAATGCTCTCAATTTAGCTTTCAAAACTTTAAGTCTTGATCGTACCTGAGGAAAGTTATCTATTATGTACCCATTGAATCAATGTCTTTCAACTGCAAATATATATATAAGGCTAAAGATTTGCACAACGGTACTAATATAAGATGGTAATATACGAAGATGATGTAATAAAATCGTGTTGACAAATATTTTGGCTTAACAAATAGCCTTCGTCAGTATCAAAAATGTTTACAATACATAAAACATATAATGAAAAATATTTATATTTCACATTAAGATTGTTCTATGTAAATGTCTGAAGTAAAAATACGTAAATTTGGTAAGTACCAACACAAAGATGAGGCCATCAACCATGGTAGAAATCAATTTCTTTTATAAGATGGATTCAAATCAATAAAACATACATCTGTAACTTGTTTTATTGATCTCACTAGCAATTTTTACAATTTCTATATCGATTTCTACAGATTATGTCTTGTTATAAAATTATATCACATAAAATCTACTTTTAGGAAAAAATATATTTAAGTTGTTCAATATTCTGAAAATTAAATCCAACTATCTAATAATGTAAAAAGTTCAGATTGGAACATTTATATAATATGCTAATATATCACATACGAAGTTCTAGTCTATACGAGGGACAAAGCATCAGACAATTTGCAGAATAATTATGTGACTAAGTTACAGATCTTACATGAAGGGTTTTTAGGAGTACCAGAAGGCGGAGCAAAGCCACGCCCAATAGTTGGTGTTGCTTCTATAAAACCATATTGCAGCTCTAAAGCTCTTTTCACATTAATGGTTTCAGTGTAAAACACATCAACAGTGACATCCATATTTGCCAATACAGTAAATGCACCGTTACATTCTACTCTCAAACACAAATATGGATTATGAAAAATGTTTAGTTCTGTCAAATACTGTCGACAAAAATGGTTATGAGTTGATAATTTTGGCACCAGAATGATTGTCACATGATGTCGTTTATAGTGACAGAAAAAATCCGCAAAATATAAATTACACTGCGGATTAAACATCACCAAAGATTTGAGATACAATCTTATTGGTCCATAGTGAGAACATGGATTTGGCAAATTTGTCGTGGTATCGATATATGTGCTGAAAAATAAACCAGGTAATCGACCATTCACAACGGAACCCTGTTCTCCGCCATTACTTTTCAAATATGGTCGCATTTCTCCATTTAGATAGTTCGAATTCAGTATAATTTGAAAATATTCCACTGATTTATTCCTAAAGAAGTACTGTATAGGTCGCATGTTCGGGTAGATTTTTCTTGTTCCGAATGCTATAGCAAGATCATACAATCGTTGTGTATCCACCAATGATAAAACTAAAATATAAAATGTTTTTTCTGAAATGAAGTAATTTAGAAATAATAGTTTTCGTTAAGAGATTATTGTATTCGTCGTATTCACATTTAATTTCGGTAAAAACAAATACAGTTGAAACCAAAAATGCATACTGTCAAATACGCTAGTTTTTCTTTTTCTTCATATCAATTCAAGTGAAGGGTTAATGAATAGTGTATAAGTTTGATAATAATTAAAGGGGCATTTGCTGTCAAATTCATGTTCACCGATTTGACTTGAATTCTTATATTTGATTTGTAACATACTAAAACGTATATCCAAATTACAAAAGTATAAAATAAACAATTAACAATACATGGACTCCATAATATGTATCAGCATTTCGTGTGTGTTTTTTTTTTTTTTTTTTGCCTAGACGTCATCTAATTAACCATCGAGATGACCTCCGAAAACTGACAATGGTCATACAACCCGAAATAAACATAAGTATAAACATATATAGATTACGACCACGTGTAATTGGATTTTTCTAGGTCTGTTTGATTTCATATCGTAAGTTAAAAAGTATGTTTATCATCGTTTTTACCTGTAAACGATTTTTTTTTGTAGATCGAATCAGTCAACCAAATAGTTCATCCTTGTTTCACTTTCAAAGTTCTTTTCCTTTTAATAGCTGAATACATGCGTAACCCATCTCCAGCTAAGGGGTTAAATCGAAAGTAACATCAATACGGATTAAATGATATCGAATTATTCACTTGCAAGTGAATAATTCATCAGTGATGTTTCATAGCTTGATTGACAAAAGTAAATCAAACTGGTTGCAAAAATAATTATTATTTCACATTCATTAATGATTCAAAAATAATATCATATTTCAATTTTTTTATATAGCTCGTAGCTAATGCCCCTTTGAAAATTTATTAGGCAGTAATCCATAAATTCAATTGGACAATCAAAATAAATATGTATTTGATATTTTGAACAAGTTATAGAATTGAAGCCTTTTTTGGGGGTGTTATTTTGGTTTATTTGGCTTCAACAATAGATAAAAATGGAAAAATAGTAATGTTGGAGCATTTCCGTTGTAATTAATTTGTATTGTATAGGATAGAGATTTTATTTTGAATACCTTGTATATAACTTTTATAAATGACTGTCTCTTTTGGTATAAACACCATATCTCCATTTATCCATTTTATAAAGTTTATGTGTTTTTTCAGAAGATTCAGTTTCGATAGAAAAAAATTATTCAAATTTAGAATTGCTATTACTACTATTTAGCTGATTCATTCATTACATTTTGTATTTTTCTCCTCTATGTCAGCGTTTACTTGACTTTTCAAATAGTCTTTGATATAACATAAAAATACGTACATGTTTTGAAACGTATCACATGGCTATGCGATACTGTACTTGCTACCCAAATGCTTCCTTCTATCTGCTGTTGTCGACATGTACACAAAATCTTACATTGAACTGAAGATGCAGATGGCAACTCAAAAGGAAACTTCATGTTTAAATACCGACCATTGATAATGTAACAGCAGAGCTGATATTTTACTTTGACAAAGACTATAAAATGTTTTTCGTCTTTGAATATGAGGTTAGCATATAATCTGTAAAGTGAAGGAGGTTGGCGATCAACTGTTACTGGCAATGTACCCTACAATCAAACAAAAAGCTATGATAGAAAAACAAACGATATGGGGTATCCATCCATGACACAAAATCAGTACATGCACAGCAAAAAAAAAAAAAAAAGAAAAAAAAAACAAAAAGCAAAGGAACAGTGCTTTTATTGCCGTTCTTCATCTCAAAGTCACAGACTTTAACACGGAGCAAAAAAAATCTCACCTCACTACAAGTTTAAGACGGCCTGTATTATGTTTGTCTCAGAATCATGACAGCACAGAAATGTCTCTCAATGAACCAGATTGAGAATAATATGAATACTATATAGTAGTATATATTCTTGCTTCTTTCCTGTAGTCTGTTTTGTCTCATTCTCCACTTAACACATTGTTTTTTCGTTTATTTTTTCTATGGTTTTGAACATCGGAAAACTACACTCACCATTATTTACTGCATGATGAAATTCTTGCATGTTTTTGTCCTGCTATTTGTTAGTTTATATTTTCATGGTCTACTTCTTGACTTCAGGTATTAAGTTGTATTGTACATTCTTACAAAATATAACATTTCTTTTATGTATGCTTGTCAGATCGTATTTATAGGAAATTGGCCCTACGCCCTTCTTGTCCTCTATCCCGGTTGTCTTACTTTGCAGAACTTACCTATTGTATAATTGATAATGTTTTTCATCTGGAACATGAATGAAATAAATGCCACTGCGACATAAGTAAAGAACAATCAATCAACCAATCAGTAATATTTGTACCTGTAGTAATTTATTCAATCACCAATGCGAAAGAAGCTACCCTACGGCAAAAACATAAAAACTAAAACCCGGAAGATCTAGTCAAATTTACAACAAAATAGCAAGTTACCTTTGTATAAAATTAAATCGGATTTCATCTTTGCATAGCTCTTCCTTTCTTTAAGACGTACGACACGTACTTCTCATTTCTAATATTATTACTCCACAATTTTTTACATAAAGAAATAATGCCTGTACCAAGTTCCTTGGAGATCGGTATTTTTGTTATTCTACTTTTTACTACTTTTATAATCATAAATAATAGCCGCTTTTTTTTTGTCTTAAATATTACCAATGAGTAAAAAGAAGACAAGTACAATGTTCGCTGATTATAGTACCTGAGTTGCTGTTGATGACAAAGGCAAGTGTATGTCTTCTTCAAATTCTTTCAATGGCACAGTTATTTGAATCCCTTCTGAATCTTAAAAAATATCAATGGATAAATTTGATTAAAACAAGTTTTTTGTTTGGAACATTTGACCCTTTACTGATAAAATAAGCATAACAAAAACAAAGTAAAATCATCTTGACCTAATCAAGGGGATTATACTTTAATACGTTGGTATGTATGTTTTAAAGCACAACATTGGTTTATAACATTATATATAAAACCTCAATTTTAGTATCCAACAACTTCATTATATCTTTTTCTTAAACTAAAGATGCATATAAATTGGTAGAAGAATAAACATGCACATTTAAAAATATTAACTCCTTATAAAGAATATCCCGATTTCTCACTATTTTAATTATACGAAAGGAATGTAAAAATATATTTGTTTTTACAAAAAAGATACATACACGTAATTTCTTTACTTCCATGACATACTGCCATGTCATATTGACCTTTACTTGAAACGACTGTTTTGAGTCCGTATACATACACAATGAAGTTATTTTTTAGATTTAAACTGTACAGTGATATAGTTAGTTCACTTTGACTACTTCGTCGAGGGTTGATGAACATGTTCGATGATGAAGAATCGGATTTATCCACCAATGCCATAAATATTACATCAAAAAGAAAATAGATTGGACAACTTATTTTCACATGAATTATATGATGATCTTTGTCCATGAGCTTTACATACCATGATGCAACCTGGAAATGAAATTGCGCTGATCTATATAAATGTGCATATAATGACAAGTGGCGAATGCGGTCGTCTAACCAATTACTGGAAACTAGAAAAAAAGGCAAACATCTAAATACTGATGTACACAATCTTACATATACCAACATTAAATACCATAAGATGAGCTGCAAGTAACTGTGCAGTAATTTAAAAACTACAAATGATATGAATAAATTAAGCAACAATTAAAACCGGAAAAGTACAGAGAGTCAACGAAATGTTTTGAATTACATGTTCATCTCATAGGACATGCACCAAATAGGATCTAATCTGATAGAGTTTTTAATGATAAAACTCCGGGATGAATACTTATATATTGTAACTACATGTACATATAAATAAATCTTTAGAACACATTGAGTTCTATTACAAAAGTACAACATTCTACACAAAAATATGGTATAAACTCGCAGCATACATTGACACACAACCAATCAATCAAGCCCAATACGTTTTATTGCTCGGCTCAATTATTATGTTACGTTAGACCGATGGATATATCATTAAAGTTTATAAACAACTATAAGTCAGACGAGATCTATGTGTCGTCAATTGACTAGTTAATACAAACAAAGGTATGAACACATCTTTATCTACATTTAAAGCACATGTGACCAATGGACCGCTAAAAATACATATAAACTACATAAATATCTATTGTTATAAGAAAAGTCATGTCAAAAATGTTAGATGGAGCTGAACACGAACTGATGCATACTGCTTGTATGTATGAACAGGTTAAAAGGTATGCAACTGAAGTAAAAAAAAAAAAATGACATACCGCGTATCAACTGTCACATTTAATACATTTTAACAAAAGTATACTTGAGCAAATGTCCCTGGATAAAGTGTATGTAAAATAGGTCCAAAATTCATTACAGGACAAATCGCGGACAAGTTATGTGAGGTAATTAGACAATTCTAGAATAATGAGGAATGTGAACGCATAATTTGAGTAATATTACTCTCATTTTACAAGGGATGTCAGTTTGAATGCGTCAAACTTACATAACTGGTATTACGATTAAGCAGAATTGACGAAGGAGTCACTCATTATTTGTTGTACATTCTTTTCTTTTTACATGCTGTAGAAAATCATTTACATGTATTGTCAAACAGAAGAATATTCGCTACGTAAAATTGATATTCATCATATTTGCACAAAACATGACTCATTATCATCAAACATTAATTTTAAACACTAAACACGCTATGAAAATTCACAGTCAGAAGCCTACTCTGAAATTCGCAACCATGTATATATACTAGTGATAAAAAAGCGATAAAAGACCATCATTTTCAATTGATAACGAAATTGAAAAGGAACCAAAAAAAATATGGTCAATTGGTCTTTTTTTTTTTTTTACAGAGGGTTAAATTCTCACCAAAACATCTGGATTAACTCAAAATATATTTTTATTAGCATTTTTTTTCAATTTCAAAAATAATTTAGTTCACCAAAAGTTTTATAACTCGATATTGAAACTAGTGATATTCGAATACTAAATTCTTATCTTCAAAAGAGGTGCCGGTTTTTGTCATTATTTCCTGCAAAATATATAGGTCTCCTTTGTTCATTCTCGCGGTATTTTTGCAATATTTGACTTGGTCAGATCCTCTAAATTTATATAAACTAAACATAGATACCAAGATTGAAATTTTGTTCGCAAGATGCGCGTTTCGTGTACAAAATACTCATCAGTTTAAAAAATATAAATAAAAATAAAAAAAGTACGAAGTTGAAGAGCATATGGAACCCGAAATTCCTAAACGTTTCGACAAATACAGCTAAGGTAATCTATTACTGAGGTAGGAAAGTCTTAGTATTTCGTAAATTAAAAGTTTTGTAAACAGTTAATCTATAATTATGACCATATCAATGATAATTCATGTCAAAACAAAAGTGCTGACTCCTAGGCTGGTGATACCCTCGGGGAGAAAAACTCCAACAGCAGTGGCATGGACCCAGTGGTTGTAGATAAACTCATCACATATACCAAGATTGAATTGTAGTACGCCAGACAAGCGTTTCGTCTACAAAAGACTCATCAGTGACGCTTGAATTGAAAAAAAGTTAAAAAGGCAAAATAAAGTACGAAGTTGAAGAGCATAGGGGACCCAAATTCCTAAAGGTTTTGCCAAATACAGCTAAGTTAATCTATTCCTGAGGTAGCAAAGCCTTAGTATTTCGTAAATTAAAAGTTTTGTAAACAGTCAATTTATAATTATGACCATATCAATGATAATTCATGTCAACACAGAAGTGCTGACTACTGCCCTGGTGATACCCTCGGGGAGAAAAGCTCCACCAGCAGTTTGCATCTGCTTTGCAAATGATTTTTTGGGGTAATCTATTGCAAAATTATATATCATTACTATATCTTATAATCTTAGTTGTAAAGTATTTACGTCAACGTATTTAAATTCTTTTCAACTTGAAACACTGCATAGGTTGCACTTTGTAAAAGAGAGGCGACAGATACCAAAGGGACATTCAAACTCATAAATCGAAAATAAACTGACAACGCCATAGCTTAAATAAAAAAAACAAAAACAAAAAGACAAACAACAGTACACAAACATAACATAGAAAAGCAAAGACTGAGCAACAATAACACACTAACAACTGGGGGGTGATCTCAAGTGCTCCGGAAGGGTACGCAAATCCTGCTCCACATGAGACACACGTCGCGTTACTCTTATGAATTACGTTGATAAGTTATATCAAGTGAATAGACAACATGCAATAACGGATTGGTATTTGACTCTTATCTAACCATAAGACATCACCAAATTCTAGACCATCGGTCATGTAAAACATAGCCGACTCAGAAAAAAACGCCGCTTTTGTGAAGAAACTTAATATTCATAAATACTGTGTTTTGTTTACCTACTTGTTCCCAGATATTATCTCCATGTTTCATCTCGTATTGACACAACTTGTGATACGATCAAATTGATTTCTCAGGAAGACTCAAAGTAAAGGGCGGGGTAGTACAGAATTTCAATATAAGATAAAACCATTAGATATTCGAGTCACATAAATGGTGAAAATATCCCGCACAAACGTATGTTTTGACCTTTGCAAAAAAATAGTAGTACATATGAACTTTCCATTCCAGGATATATTTTATTTTACAAAGGTTTATAGATATAGTGGCACTGTTTTAACAGTAAAAGAATTCCTACGGAAATTACATTGTATATATTTTCAGAAGTGCAACCCATGAATATACCGATGGATAAAGTAAAAACTATGCGAGAGAATGGGTAAAAAATGATAAAAGATTTTTGACCTATTTTAAATTGGATAGAAGCCATGCCTGAGATCTTAAGGTCGATTATTACCAAGGCGCCCAATGCCTATATGTTTAGACATATCATTTCTTCGTATAAAAACATAATTGTGCAGGCTTTCATTATATCTTAATTTCTCAACAAACCATTTACAGTTGAATTGTACAGAGAACACAATTTAAGTAACAAATCAACAAATATGAGACAGTATCGATTTTCTTTTACATAAGATCTCCGAATTTAGGTGTATTTGAAGGTTTTGAAAATTTTTCTGGAATTGATCAATTTCGTATGTTGGCAAATTTACTGCATGACATTATCCAATTAAATTCGTCCCCAATTTCATCCAAGTCGCATCATGTGCAAAGCTTCCCAAACTGCGCAAGTTTGCCTCTAAAAAGTAAAATAACAACAACAAAAAATCCATGGAAAATTCAAAATGGAAAGTCCCTTATCAAATGGCAAAATCAAATGCTCAAACACATCAAACGAATGGAAAACAACTGTCATATGACAGGCATTTCCTTATGAAGAAAATGATGGATGAAACTTGTTTTTATACTAGCTTAACCTCTCACTTGTATGACAATCGCATAGAATTCCATAATATTGACCACAATGTGTGAGCAAAACAAAAAGACATAATAGGTAAAAATGTCAAAAATTGAGGTACAGCAGTCAACATTGTGTTATAATCTTAATCACTATAAAAACAAACAACTATGCCAACAAAGAAAAACAAAATAACATATAGACACTCTATAGACAATGCACATAAGCAAATATGAAAGACAAGAATACAAAAAATGGATATTACCAAAAAAATGGACTAAACAGTAAAAGTTAAAAAAGTTTGTTATATAGCACCTGTCCTAAGTCAGGAATCTGATGTACAGTAGTTGTCGTTTGTTTATGTAATTTATACGTGTTTCTCGTTTCTCGTTTTTATATATACTAAACCGTTTGAAACTAGTACTTTTGGGGCCCTTTATAGCTTGTTGTTCGGTGTAACACGTAATTAGTTGTCTCAAAACTATATCAACAAATAAAAGAACACGTAATTAAAAACCAACCATAATTGATTTAAATTCAAAAGAGATAATTGAAATGTTTTAAATCTTGAGAACAATTTAAAGGAATATAAAACATTTCGACTTCTTATTGAACGTTTCATTGTAGACTCTTTAAACAATAAATAAAGAAGATCACCCCAAAACACTAATATATCATATTACATAATTCATTGTTTTATAGCCGTTATGCACATCATCTTACACAGCAGTTATCGGCAACATATAGATACCCGAAACAAAACAAAATATTATTGAGAAGATATATTGTAATAATGCTTGAGTATTCGTTGAAAGGTTGACAGTCTTTAAAACGGTCATTAATACCTTATCTCTTAAACTGAGTCTGATCTGTATGTGTAACTTTCTATAAACAATGTATGATTGTTTCGTGATTTTACCTCTCGTTTTATTTTACACGTCTAAAAGTTAACGCTCAAATTATATATACATTTACTATGCTACATATAACATTAATACTTACAATTTGACATATATCTTCTTTTAAAGCAGCCATTTTGTAAACCAAAATATGTTCACAATATTACTTAAAGTACAAAAAACAGAACATTCATAAACTGTAAATACAAAACAAGATAAGTGATAATAGATTTAAAGTTCCTTTGATATAGGTAAGTTGAAATGCGTCTCACGTATTTTTAAAGTGTATCATAGGATATTGCATCATTTATATATACCATATTAAGTAACAATTACTGCATTGAGAAAAAAAATAGTCCACACAATATACCTATTGATATGAAACGATGGGTGAATTTTAAGTATTGGTTTGTTATGTTATGTGAAATATTCTACATTCTTTAATAAATACAACTCTATAATAAGTCGATTAGAGCGCAACCAATTACTATAGTGTCTCAAGAAATAAGAATATCAAAACCTTATAACATAACAGTTCACCTTTTACAACACTAGATCTACAAAAATTTTTCTTGCAGTATTTATGCTTTGTTGGTTGCGATTTGTAAATGCACTTCTGCTCGACGAAATAGAAGTCATGGTCACAGAAATTATACACCACCTGCTGTTCACACTGTGACAATTGATAGTAAGTTATCGTCTGTTCAAAAACCTTTAGGCATTCACCATATCAGAACTAAATTATACTCCATTTCATTATCTAAACTTTATTTACTATTTCAAGAGGCCCAAAATACTTCCGTTATTGATTCTAATTCTGTTTTGTATAGATTAGTTGCAATAATCATGGACATTGCTAACCATAGACTATTCAAACCCGTAACAACTACTTCCAAAAATGAGGAAAAACTAAATTGTTTTAAAGTAGAATTCGCCAATAAAGGTTTAGATGCTATCAATATTAGCAATATTTTCCACCAGAAATCTGTACAAAAAACTATACCTGATTACTTCAAAAATAAAGCTACACCTGTAATTTCATATACTTACACCAAGTCTATTGCATCCAAGATTTTCAACCATAAGAGGGTTTTAGAGGCCTTTAACCTCAAAGATGTGAAATCCAAACCTCCGGATTGCTCATGTGCATCGTCAAAATACAATTATAGTTCAGCTGGTCATGTTATTACTGGCGACCTTGGCATCGTTACCAATGAACAACTAAGAGAGTTGTTAGCCAAGGGACCAAAATATAGAATTCCACAGCCCATCAACTGGATAAAAACTTCAAGTTACTGATGGATGCAGTTGAGGACTATCCTCGAAAATGGGTAAAGCTCGAACCAGACGAACCAGAACTGGACACCTTGTCTGAATGGATCAAAGCTATTCGATCATGCATTCAGAAGCGCATTCAGAAACTACGATGTACTATGAGCACAAGGGTTTCTAACCCATTCAAGAACCCTGAGGTTGTGGATGCTTTATCCTCTTTGCATGACAAATATGTCGTTGTTCCAGCAGATAAAGCCTCCAATAATATTGTCTTCGTATGTAAAAACCATTATTTGCAATGTCTCACACAAGAGCTTGGAATAAACAGCACAACTGGTAATTCTACATATGTTTTTAACATCATCTACAAAGGATGAAATTTTATAAAATCACAAATCTGTCCTTCTTTCATTTGGTATTAACATCAAAGAAAACGAAGAAAATCTACCGTCATTATACTGGATACCAAAACTTCACAAAACTCCGTATAAAGAACGATACATAGCTGGATCATCAAGATGTTCGACTAAACATCTTTCTAAAGTGTTGACTACTATTCTTTCTACAGTAAACGATGGCCTTCAAAAATATTGTGATGAGATATATTCAACCAGTGGTGTCAATCAGATGTGAATTCTCAAAAACTCTAAAGATCTACTGCTAAATCTTAGATCACAATTTCTGCAATTTTGCAGCAACATTAAGACCTTTGATTTTTCTACGCTTTACACTACTATGCCCCATGCTCAATTGAAAGATCGACTTCACGATCTCATTAAAAAGAGCTTTTTCTTAAAAAATGGGAATCGTAGATATAAATTTCTTGTTTTGGGTTGTAATAATTCTTATTTTGTGAAGAACCACACTGATTCTATCAGAAAATAAAGTGAAGATGATATTATCAAAATGCTGAACTTTTTAATCGACAATATATTTGTTGAGTTTGGAGGATTGGTATTTCAACAGACAGTCGGTATTCCAATGGGTACTAATTGTGCACCCCTTCTGGTCGATTTGTTTTTGTACTCGTATGAAGCAGAATTCATTCAGAACTTTCTAAAAGACAAAAAGAAAAAGCACCTTGCAAAAATCTTCAATTTTACTTTCAGATAAATTGATGATGTTCTATCACTGAATAAACCATATTTCAGTCAGAACTTGCATCTCATATATCCCAGTGAACTTGAAATTAAGGATACTACTGATACAAGACGAACTGCTTCATACCTTGATCTTTTCCTCAATATTGACACAGATGGACGACTTCACACTAATATCTATGACAAACGGGATGATTTCAACTTCCCAATTATCAATTTCCCATTTCTCAGCAGTAACATACCCTCTGCTCCGTCGTAGGGTGTTTACATATCTCAATTGATACGTTATGCTCGTGCATGTTCACACTATACTGACTTCATATACAGGAGTGTGCTCCTTACGCAGAAAGTTCTCAAACAGAGTTATGAGGAGGAACGACTGAAAATGACACTCCGTAAATTTTATGGACACCATCACGAATTGGTTGATCTGTACAATGTGTCTATGTCTAAACTAACTAATGACATTTTTACCACTTCTTAGGTTGTGGTTTAACATCTATGTCGTCTGTCTGCTAATTACCGAACGTGACCTATTCTCGAATATGACTGTTATACCGAGTGTGAATTTGCATTGCTATACGACGTGTTTCGGTATTTTGTACATCCAATATTCATGTATTTATTTTTTGATGTTTCTGTTATGGTTTCGGTTGGATAATGTGCTATGTCTTATCGTTTGTAGTCCAAATAATTATTAAATAGCCTTTCAATACAATCATTGTCATGAAAATTGTTTGGACTGGTATTGTGAAAATAATTGTATAAAGTTCGAGATTGCATGTTCGTTACGTAAGTGCGTCACTGTTTGTGATGTCCTGTGGTGTCTGTCGTTGATTGAAGATGTTCGCTGTTGTTCTGCGGTTTGCATGTTGTGTCGACTATTATATTAGTTGTTTGTGCGTTTCTCTGTGATGAGTGTTTGTGCTGTATTTTTGTCCCGTAGTGTTGTCATTTTAGCAATATATTTTTTAACATTGCCATGTAAGCGGGAGGTTTGGGTAGCCATAAAACCAGGTTCAACCCACCATTTTTTTCTTAAAATGTCCTGTACCAAGTCAGGAATATGGCAGTTGTTATCAAACAGTCCGTTTCTATGTATGTTGGCGTTTGTTTTCGTTGCACCTCAGTGTTCGTGTTGTTCCTTTGTTTTCCTCTTATAGTTGATGTGTTTCCCTCGGTTTTAGTTTGTAACCCGGATTTGTTTTCTTTCAATCGATTTATGACTTTTGAACACCGGTATACTACTGTTGCCTTTATTTATCCTTCAAAGTCCACATTCTTTTTTGAGAAAACTATATGCACGAGACATTTTGTTTTGGTCAGTTCAATTTTCGTACTTTATTTGGCCTTTAACTTTTTGGATTAGAGCGTTACTGATTAATCTTGTAGACGAAACGCGCGTCTGGCGTCTTCAGCCTGGTATCTATTTTGAGTATGTTTATGTACATATTGTTGTGGTATGATACTGTTTAACCTCGCCGATGTTAATGTAATGATTCAGGTCAGGCACATTGCAAGTTGCTCTCTTTTTTTTGTGTATTTCTGTTATATTTAAATTCGTGTTGAAGGGCGCTCTTATTTAGTTCCTGTTATATGTATTTAGACCTTATTGAAATTAGTTCCATTAATGTCAATATTAATAACTTATTAAAATGCGTGGAAATGTGTATTTTGGTGAAAAGTGTTTGTTGACTTCAAAAGTTTTTTTTTGTGATTTGTCTTTATCGTGGAGTTATTATCGCATTAATTTATTAAAGGCAACGATTAGTTTAATGATCTTCAAATGTGGTGAATCCAATAATAATATACAAGTTAAAAAAAAACAATGGAATCGCAAGAACTGCAAAGAAGTGAGACTTAGTGCCAAGTAAAGAACGAAGTTTTAAAGCATTCAGGACCCAAAACTCCGAAGGTTTGGTCAAATACAGCTAAGAAAATCAATATCGTGGGTAGAAAATCCTTAGTATTTCGACATATTCAAAGCATTGTAAACAGTTAATTTATAATTATGACCATGTGAATGATAATCCATGTCATCGCAGAACTGATGACTACTGGACGTGTGATAAAACATGTACTTAAAATAAGTACAAAAAAGCCTACCTTTGTAATTACGATATGAAAGATAACTGAAATATAAGTACAAACAAATTGAAAGACAATTAATTACCACATCAAGGAATGCTCATACTTAATGAAGTTAAGCTTAAAGTACTTATTCTGCTGAATCATGTCGACTTATGCTCTATTCTTTCAAAAAACAGTTTTAATGATTCCCTTCATGAAATACCAGAAATATTGATTGATTTATCTTCCATTTAGACATTATATTGCAATACAATCGTTTTAATGTATCATCATGAAGACATGCATCATGTTGACTATCGTTTAAGTTTTGTATTAAGTTTAAAATCAAACATGCATGCCAGCATGTATTTATTTTAACTTATAACATTTCTTGCTCTCTTCTTGTATTTTTTTCTTGTTTCAGGAGAGTGTTTCCGTACAGTAGTCGAATGGAGAATTGGCGGTTTTTTTTATTCTTAATGTAGTATATTAGTATTAGTTAAACATGATTTAAATACTGTGACTTTTGTTTACGGCTGTACCCCAATTTATGACATTTTTCCTTGTTATGTCTGTTTGTTGTGCTCACACATTGTTGTCAATATAATGGAATTCTATGCGTAGGTCATACAAGTGAGAGGTTTAGCTAACTTTAAAACCATGTTTAATCCACAATTTCCTACATTAGGAAATGCCTGTACCAAGTCAGGAATAAGACAGCTGTTTTCCATATGTTTGATGTGTTTGATGTGTTTGAGCTTTTGATTTTGCCTTTTTATAAAAGACTTTCCATTTTGAATATCCCTTGGAGTTCGGTATTTTAGTTATTTTACTTTTTTTTGAAATAATGTACTTTAGATATTGATATTTATTAATAAAAAAAAAACCGAAGTACCGATAGCTAATTGCACAGGATTTAGATGCCAGAAATTGTCTTTCTAGTATGTCGTATTCGGTATTTCGGAATCTTTCAAGATCTGTGCCGATCCAATGATAAAAAAAAAAAAAAAACATATGATACCGAATCTTGCTTACATGCATGAAAATGAGTTTTGTTTTGTTTTTTTTTTTTTTTATATTCTATGTAATTGTTGTATGTTACTTTCATGAACATTACTTATTTATCTTGAAATAAAATTAAGGTAAACCTGACAAGGAAATAAGTCCACACACATCATAGTATAATAAAAATAATATAAAGACATATGAGTAGATATAGGATTTTATTTATTTTCATCAAACCATGTAATAATATATACACTTGCTCTTTGAAAATTTTCGCAGTATATATTTCTCTTGAAATCAATATCGCCAGAATAAATATATAGGCGGGTTTAAATACCAGAAAACAATGACGATGAAATGTATAACATCAACGATCTTTTAGATTGAAACACAAGGCAGTCATTAGTATCTTCCAATCTAAAAGTCATCTTTGAGTGAAAGAATTAGCATAGCGCAATATATTACTATGAAGTGTTTGTACTTCAACATAATATAAAATTAATGATAAACTTAAACCACAAAGGATTAAAAGTAAAATTCATAAAATGTTAAATATTTTATTGTATAACATGTTTATTAGTAAAATAATTCGGTTGGCAGAAATTCTAGGCTACATACAATATACAAGAGTTAGAACTTTTGAAGAAACAATATATGGCTATTATAAGTTACAGATCGCACAAGAAGGATTTTTAGGAATACCAGAAGGGGGAGCATACCTACGGCCAATTGTTTTTGTTTTTTCTATATACCAATACTGCAACTCTAAAGCTCTTCTCACTTTAATGGTTTCAGTATAAAACACTTCAACTATCACATCCATATTTGCCATTAAGGTGAGAACACCGTAAAAATCTACTCTCAAACACAAATATGGATTATGAACAATGTTCAATTCTTTCAAAAACTGTCGACAAAATTCGTTATCCATAGAGAACTTTGGCACCACAATGATTGTCACATTGTGTCGTTTATCATGACAATAAAAATCGGCAATATATAAATTACACTCAGGATTAAACATTTCCAAACAATGGATATATAATTAAATCGGCCCAAAGTGAAAATATGGATTTGGCATATTCGTCGTAGTATCAATATAGGTGCTGAAAAATAAACCGAACAACCTCCCATTTACAACAGAACCCTGTTCTCTACCATTACTTTTCACATACGGTCGCATTTCTCCATTCAGTTGTTTCATTATCACATCAAAATACTGCTTTGATTTATTCCTATGAAAGTATTGAATAGGTTGCATGTTCGGAGTCACTTTTCTTGTCCCAAAATGCTATAGCAAGATTATACAATCGGTACGTATCCAGCAGTGATAAAACTGAAAAAAGTTTTTACTGAAATTCTATTACTAAGCATAATATTTTTCAGGAGCTGGCTGTATCATATATTTCCTACACATCGTTTATGTATCAAAATGGAGAAAAAACCTTAAACTTTAAACATATAGAGACCTAAAGGCTTGCTAGCGTTTATTTTTCATATCAGACTACTATCGTAATCTGCATTTGGTTATAGCATGTCCAGTTCTTCCAGTACCAAATTTTAGTCCTGGTATCTATGATGAGTTTATTTATATGCATTTGAGTTGCTTTTGAATATTTTGTTTTGTGTCGTCCATGTACTGTATTTTGTGTCATGAATTGATACCCCACATCCTTTGTTTTTCTATTAAAAACTTGAAACTTGTATAAAATAAATATGACAATAATTAACAAAACTGAACATTATGGTACATTCATAATCATTGTTGTTAATATACAGAGCAGTTTTCTGTTTGCGGTTGTATATCCAACTGCTTTTTTGACGTATCTCATTTGCAAGTTTTATTTTACTTTCATTTAATATCAAGTGACTTACATGTTTTAAAGTGTATGACCCTGCTATGTGATTTAGTAGTTGCTATCCAAACGCTCCCATACATCCGCTTCCGGCGACATGCATACAAAACCTTACATGTAACTGACGATGTAGATGGCAACTCAAAAGGAATGGCCATGTTAACACACCGACCATTGATAATGTAACATCGGATCTGGTTCTTTACTTTGATAAATACGATAAAATCCTTATCAGGTAGGAACATACGATTTACATCTAGTCTGTAAAGTGATGGAGGTTCTCGATGAACAGTTACTGGCAACACACCCTACAACCAAACAAAATGTTACATGTATGTTGCTTGTCTTTTACCAGTAGTTCTGTAGTCTTGATACTATTTCTTCTGATTATTATTATTATTATTATTATTCTTTTTTGCCTACCTTTTTTGTACTACTTTTCTACAAAAACGATTATACTTACAGAAATAGTAAATAGTGAAAATAATTGGGACATAAAGGCGCAACTTTTTACAGTTTGACCAAAGAGATTTGACCTATCCGTAAGGGCATAACCCTGTTAACTGTTTTAGGAAAGACAAAATAACCTTTAACTCATGAACCAAAGGTCCTAGACCCATTAGGTCTTTTGTTATGACATCGTGGACCAATGACCTTGACAAAGGTCAAAGGTCAAAGGTCAAGGTCATGTCCCAGATAGCGAATTATGTGTTTTGACCTTTTAAAGTATTTTTAGTGTGTTTTAAAGCTTTTAGAGGTTGACCTTGACCTTTGACCTTAAAATTTATTTATTGCATATCTCAAAACGATTATACTTACAGATATAGTAAATAGTGAAAATAATTGGGACATAAAGGCGCAACTTTTTACATATTGACCGAAGAAATTTGACCTATCTGTAAGGGGCATAACCCCAATTAACTGTTTCTGAAAATACAAAATTAGCTTTACTCTTGAACTAAAGGTCCTAGACCCATGGGGTCTTTGTAATGACATCGTGGACCAATGACCTTGACAAAGGTCAAAAGTCAAGGTCATGTCCCAAATTCCGAATTATGTGTTTTCGACCATATTTTAAGAGTTTTGTGTGTGTTTTAGAGCTTTTCAATGCATTATACGCTTATTTAAACATATATTTTACATAATGAAAAGGAAGACCTCTCAATTGTTCAAGAACAATTGACATTTTAATTATGATTTTATTTGTTTATCTAATTATCTTGATGAGCTTCTTTTTCTGCTATCTCTAATTAGTTGATTTGTTAGGATGTGCTCCGAAAACAGCAACTACTTCATCAAAGTAAACGGAAAAACCTTTAAAATTGATACTACAGAACTTTAACAGTCAACATTACCAATTCGTTGACTGTCTGTCAACCTACGAGAGACATGTTTACATAGTTTTAGATCTTAAGTCAATAGATTTTCGTCTGATATATAAATTTACAGATTATGTTATTTTCCAAACTATGACAATCTGACTTGAGTCTGGATTCGCATAGAAGATGATTCAATCTTAGCAGCAGACGCTTACCCTGTCGACGCACCAGACCCTCTCTGTTTATATTTCAATCGATAGCATCGGAATTTGTCTATCTCAAATGAGATTTATAAACATCGGTAGACTACTGTTATCTGTTATCTTAAACCATGTAATTATTTTGTTTTATTAATGTCAAACAACCTATTACATTTCTTAAATATAAACTGCAAAAAAGACTTGCAAAAACTTTTGCACTAACTGTGAGTTTTCTGCTTACCCTTCCGGAGCACCTGAGATCACCCCCAGTTTTGGTGGGGTTCGTGTTGCTTAGTCTTTAGTTTTCTATGTTGTGTCATCTGTACTATTATTTGTCTGTTTGTCTTTTTATTTTTGGCCATGGCGTTGTCAGTTTGTTTTCGATCTATGAGTTTGACTGTCCCGCTGGTATCTTTCGTCCATCTTTCATTGGATCATTTTCAAAATTTTGATTCTTATGAAATTGTGCATCATTAAAATACATGTATGTCTGCATAAAAATGCTTAAGGTGGGTATCATATTTACCGGCCAAAAGCACCACTGTTCAGACTTTTTAACTAGGTATTGATGATAATTGTATTTAACTGAAATGCAGCTATTTTGTTTTCTCTGTTTCGCCGTTTCCTTGCCGAAAATCGTAGTCTTGTCCGTTGTAACCAGGCTTCTTCCATTGTAAACGACCACATGGAGGCGTTATTCTATATAATTTATATATGATAGTGTATGGTGTATATCTACCCAATGTTCTAATATATAATACGAGAGAATTGCTTGTTATTAATATTGCTTCTGTGCTGTTGATGACAAAGGTAAGAGCATGTCTTCATCGCATTCCTCCAAAGAAACATTTACTTGAATCTCTTCAGAGCCTGTTAAGATACAAATGGTTTAATATGACACAAAATTAGCTCGTTCGCAACAACATTTTCAATTTTATTAACAAGGTCTGTATGTTATATAAAAATTCCTCTTGAAGTTCCTCCTAATATTAAACTGATTTCTGACGTTGTAAACATTGCGCATTGGTCTATAAAAAATGTAGTACTTGTTGTTTTTTTTTTTTTTCTGATTTGATTTTTTTCATTTTTGTATCATTTAATCTTATTTAGTTCTTTGGAAAAAATTGGTTTTCATTTTCAATGTATCATTATACGTTTTGTTTTCAAGCAGAACACCTTACCTTATTAAGAAATAGTTCAGTAAAATAGTTTCCATCAATACTATGATATCTAAAAACCGGTTTCTTTAATGATATATTAAAATCTTAATATGATTTTCTCATAAATGCTAATCTTCATTACATACATTAGATTGACTACCGTTTAAATATTTTGTTGTTGTTGAATGCTTCATATATAAAGTTAGTTTTGGTTATAATGCTACTTTGTTTTAGAAAACTTATATTTTTCTGAGGGATAATTATAAATTAAAATATAGCCATTTTGTTATGATTTTATTTGTTTATCTAATTATCTTGATGAGCTTCTTTTTTCTGCTATCTCTAATTAGTTGATTTGTTAGGATGTGCTCCGAAAACAGCAACTACTTCATCAAAGTAAACGGAAAAACCTTTAAAATTGATACTACAGAACTTTAACAGTCAACATTACCAATTCGTTGACTGTCTGTCAACCTACGAGAGACATGTTTACATAGTTTTAGATCTTAAGTCAATAGATTTTTCGTCTGATATATAAATTTACAGATTATGTTATTTTCCAAACTATGACAATCTGACTTGAGTCTGGATTCGCATAGAAGATGATTCAATCTTAGCAGCAGACGCTTACCCTGTCGACGCACCAGACCCTCTCTGTTTATATTTCAATCGATAGCATCGGAATTTGTCTATCTCAAATGAGATTTATAAACATCGGTAGACTACTGTTATCTGTTATCTTAAATCATGTAATTATTTTGTTTTATTAATGTCAAACAACCTATTACATTTCTTAAATATAAACTGCAAAAAGACTTGCAAAACTTTTGCACTAACTGTGAGTTTTCTGCTTACCCTTCCGGAGCACCTGAGATCACCCCCAGTTTTGGTGGGGTTCGTGTTGCTTAGTCTTTAGTTTTCTATGTTGTGTCATCTGTACTATTATTTGTCTGTTTGTCTTTTTATTTTTGGCCATGGCGTTGTCAGTTTGTTTTCGATCTATGAGTTTGACTGTCCCGCTGGTATCTTTCGTCCATCTTTCATTGGATCATTTTCAAAATTTTGATTCTTATGAAATTGTGCATCATTAAAATACATGTATGTCTGCATAAAAAAATGCTTAAGGTGGGTATCATATTTACCGGCCAAAAGCGCCACTGTTCAGACTTTTTTTAACTAGGTATTGATGATAATGGTATTTAACTGAAATGCAGCTATTTTGTTTTCTCTGTTTCGCCGTTTCCTTGCCGAAAATCGTAGCCTTGTCCGTTGTAACCAGGCTTCCTCCATTGTAAACGATCACATAGAGGCGTTATTCTGTATAATTTGTATATGATAGTGTATGGTGTATATCTACCCAATGTTCTAATATATAATACGAGATTTGTTATTAATGTTACTTCTGTAGCTGTTGATGACAAAGGTAAGAGCATATCTCCATCGCATTCTTCCAAAGAAAAATTTACTTGAATCTCTTCAGAGCCTGTTAAGATACAAATGGTTAAAAATGACACAAATTAGCTCGTTCTCAACAACATTTTCAATTTTTTTTAACAAAGTCTGCATGTTATATAAAAATTGCAAGTTCCTTTTAATATTAAACTGATTTTTGACGTTGTAAACATTGCGCATTGGTCTATAAAAATGTAGTACTTGTTGTTTTTTTTTTTTTTTTCTGATTTGATTTTTTCATTTTGTATCATTTAATCTTATTTAGTTCTTTGGAAAAAATTGGTTTTCATTTTCAATGTATCATTATACGTTTTGTTTTCAAGCAGAACACCTTACCTTATTAAGAAATAGTTCAGTAAAATAGTTTCCATCAATACTATGATATCTAAAAACCGGTTTCTTTAATGATATATTAAAATCTTAATATGATTTTCTCATAAATGCTAATCTTCATTACATACATTAGATTGACTACCGTTTAAATATTTTGTTGTTGTTGAATGCTTCATATATAAAGTTAGTTTTGGTTATAATGCTACTTTGTTTTAGAAAACTTATATTTTTCTGAGGGATAATTATAAATTAAAATATAGCCATTTTGGTCTTGTCAAGGGAAATCTACATTGAAACGTTGAAACTGATATCAAATGTTTGAAGCACGACGCTGTTTATTAACGACATTCGTAATTGTAGTATATTCAACAAGATCAAAAATACATATAAATAAATCAAAAATAAATTAAACTATAAACAGCTAGTAATAACAAATATCAACATTTGTCAACATTGATAATACGAAGGAAATGTTAAAATGATTTAATTCAATTTAAAGGTGATTAGATATACGTGCACTTGATTTCTTTATTTCCATGACACACTACCCAGTTATATAGTCCTATGCTTGTAATGCTCGTCTTGAGTCCGTAAGTATACACAATAAAGCCATTCTTTTGATTAAAACTGGTGTTCATTGAAATACTGAATTCACCCCGGTTGCATTTAATAAAAATGTTAGTTGATAACGAATCGGATTTATCCTCTATTACAATAAATATAATATCAAAAACAAAACAGATAGGATAATTTACATTTAGATCAACTGTATGATTATCTTTGTCTTTGAGCTTGATGGAACAACACCATAATTCATCCTGGAAAAAAGTAAAATTCTAATATATCTCCACGTGTGTATCTCAAAATAGAACTATAAAACTATGAACATGTTGCAGGAAAATGTCATCTGGACGGATTAACAGTGCTAGACAAACTGTTCATGTTCACATTTAGGCAAACAAAAAGGATATACCATATCTCAACTGGTACAGTAAGTCACTAATGCACTTTAAAAGAAGAAGACGATACAACGAAGGAAATAAAATTGGGTTGCAAATGTCTTTAATTATTTTACTGAACAATTGGTTCAGTAAGAAATAAATCTCCAAATGGCGCTATACAATTTATACCTATCGAGGATGAAAGTTTTCGGTCAACGAAGATGTTATCGATTGAATACTCGAACGTTATAACATCTTTTCGTTTCATTTGAATAGTTTAGGTTCCTGACAATTTTTTATCAAATCAAAACCGTATGCATGTACAAGATTTGATACAACAATGATGTACTAATATTAAAATTTTGAAAGAATTCTTAAGTTTATTGATAAAATTTAGATAAGATTAAAATTTTGAGCGAATTTTTTAATTGATAGAATTTAGATAAGAAAGTCAACGCATTGTCACACCATCACGAAATAGATCCCAAGTTTTCATACATTTTTAAAATAAATCAGTTCAAATTTAAAAAATACACATCAATTTCACCCAATAAGTGAAGTAAATTATATCGCAGTACTCTAAGATTACAGTGATTTTGAAAAAGGCTCAGGAAAATTGTTGATTAGCAATACTGCGTTGTAAATAGGCAAATGTGAGCATTTTTTAGTATCCAATGAAGAAATATCGCAGTTGACGGGTATGTCGTCGACAGAAGAAATATTGAGATTTTCAAGATTTTCACTAGGTATAGTTGTAGGAGTTTATAATTGAGTTTCGCGTATGCTGTCAATAATGTCTTTTATTATAGAGCAGTACATAGTGTCTCATCCACATTCCCAAATTGTTTCCTTTTAGAGATGTCGAATCTTGGTAGTATCCACGTTGTTAATACTAAAGCATGGTTAGTTAACAATTAGAAAAAAATTGTACAAAAAAATGATGAAACAGAAATAATATTTTCCAACTCCTTTAAAGTTTTGTCTCTACTACATAGACGGTTTACTTTCTATAGATAAAACAATTTTCATGATAATCTTCAAATGATAAAAACCAAAGAACTTAAAACTAAATGTACTAAGGAAGCTAAAGAGTTATACATATATCAGTACCCACTTCTATCAACAGTCACCAAGGTTCCTCCAAACTCAAATTCGTTTGACAAAATTGGTGATTTCAAAATCAAGCGTGAATTCTCTTTCTCGATTTAGTCACTTGCGTCAATTTGCCTTTTTTGCAGTAACGAATTGGTCGCTGTTATCAGATGAGTTTGTTAGAAATATGGGAGCCAACCTTGATTGCAAACGACACCGGAATTATTATGCAGGAATGTAATTAATTAGATATAATTATAACTTTAACGAGGAAAGGCGGAGATATGATAAAAGCCATTTTGGCCCATGAAGTTATAAATAAAACAAACTTATTTACGCCTTTAAAATTATTGTTTATTTTGTAAATAAATGAACAGATTGGTACAATCTGGACACTCTATGCAGAAAGGTCAATTGTGATGTCACAATATCATAAACATATCTAAATTGACATACTGGATTTAAGGTGGTCATTTTACACCCAAGTTGTTGACACAATAGATATGAGCTAAGGTTTTATCCCAAAAGATATTTTACACATAATGATAACACATCGTGTAACAAAAGATATGTTGGTTAAGTCATGGCTCATTTTTAAATATTAACAAGTTTGAAGCTCTAATGCAAATATGAAAATTGATATCTGACAGAATAAAAATGTTTAAGGAACATATAAAGGATGTTATTTGATAAATATATGATACTTTTTTTTGTCATATTCAAGGGTACAAACTGGCCTTTTGGTCTTTCTTTTATGTGATAAAATCTTATAAAAACAAGTTTTTGACATATACAGAACAAATTGCTTAATTACAAGTTGTACACGTTGCTTTACAAGGATCGATAACTCAGACTATTTATTTTTATAAAGGAATGTACAGCAAATTTATCTTTTTTGTTAAGTACCGAAGAAAACAAAAGTTCGTTGGCCCATTTTATTCTTATTCACATTACAATACTTTTTCAATGTACAATCCTTACAAAATATGTCAAATTTGCATAACCCGTAGCATAAAAAATTGAGGATATTTCTTTACTCTTTAATTAATTTTTTGTTGAACAGAGAGGCAAAACTACTTCTCGTATGTTTGAGACCTGTTATCTGTTTCCCCCATGAAGAAATATTCTCGTAATATGAAAAAGTGATTCGATAAGTGCGTTAATTTTGTTTGCCTATATTGTAAAGTGCTACGCAACTGCGACTTTTCCATTGGCTATTCGTTAGGTCAATGACGGTTTTCAAGGTTCACATATCCCTTTTAAGCAACGGAGATTTGTGATTTCTTCAATAATTTATAAAAAATACTTATTGTTTTACCTGAAAATATTCTTTTTGTCAAATATGATTCGATTATGAATCATACACAAAGCTTGAAAGCATCTGATGTTAACATTTGTTAGGTTCCTTGCACAATATTCTCAATACCGTGACTTATATTCGAAGTGAAATTTGCGAAATTAAAATTATTTCGCAAGAACAAAGATAACTTTTACTATTAGAGAAATAGGTTTAAAAACAAGATATAATATTCTCACTCATAACAAAAGCCTATTAATATTTCTAAAGTTTGAAAGTCATATTTTGTTTATTCTCTTTACTGTAGACAATAGTTTTAAGTTGACAAAAAAGTCTAAATGTGCAATACACAATGCTTTGTAGCTAGTAGATATTTTGTCTTTAAAAAATACAACTGTCGCGTTAGAGCCAAAAAGATATGCAATATGGATACATTTATCGGTTTTCGAGAGCTAAATTGACAGCGCATCATCCCTACAATGGCTTCCATTTTCTTGATTGAAAAAAAGGTGTTGTAATTGGGAGATAATTTTGAACAAGTAGAATCCGACTTAAAGATAAGTCGATTGTTTTGATCATGTTATTAGGTTTAAGTGAACTTGGATAAAAAAGTCCTGACAAATCTTTTACCGACATCTCAATAGCTAAGCTGGTAGAGATAACTTCATCATGACATTTATTCTGAGGGTTTTCTTTGACCGTATTGGAAAAACAGTTAAGGTATTTAGTTGATGTAGAATGTCATATAACGTTCTGTACGTCGGTGATGTTAAAATAAATTGTAGACAATTGTTGCACTATTTACAGTTTGAAGAAGCGATTTAAAACTTGGCATATTGTTTAGATATTTTCATTTGTAGGCTATATGTTGGCCCCTTAATGTCATTTGTTTATTTGCGCATTTTGTTGCTATTTCTTTATATCATCCATACACGTTATCGCCTTTTATCAATAATTATACTACGACATTGCCTTTTAAAAAATTTAAAACTGCATAAAATATATTTTTTATTTTTTGTTTTTTGATTCAATTGCTAGTTTTAATAGAAATTGATTTATTGTTCATTGTTATAATTTGAAAATAAAAATTACACTTTGAAAAATCTGTAAGTCTGATTTGCTTTTCTGGATTACCTACATTTGGAACGTTCAAAAACAAAAATATTTGAAAGTCATAGATGTATTAATACGCGACTTATTGGAGAGATATATGACCAAAACCTGTGAAAAAAATATATGACCGAACACTAAAAGCCAAATCTAAACTGGATTAACTTTGCCTAAGGGAGTTCGACCTTCGTTTCTCAATAATTTCTTAAATTATTAACGGAAAAGTTTAGAAAGGTATGCTATAGATGATATCCTCGAGTCCACCAGCAGCGGGATCGACCCTGTGCTAGAATATGAAATAACATATTATAAATTTGGTGTGTTCGAAGCCCTTTTCCAGATTTTCAGTCATCAGGAACAGTCAAACTCAGACATTTGAAAGCCAAGGATGCTTCTTTGTCTACCTTACATTAAATTGGATATGATAAAGTTAAAAGTGTTCATCTTTAAACAAATGCACGTCTTCATAGAAATATTTATATGTACATATGCGTTGAAGTCTGAAGTCTGATGTCTGTAATAACTCAATCCTTATTTCATATTTAATAGAAACCATCATTTAAATGCCATTTTACCAACAAAACACTTATTATTTAAATGAAAACAGAAGAACGATGGTCTCCGAATGTATGTAACGAAGAAGAAGATTATAACCACTTTTTTATTTCTTGTCGATTTTTTGAAAATTTTGGAGAAGTATTCATGCGTTAATGAGAAAATCAAATTTAAATTTTAGCGTATCGTTAAAGCAATTAGTCTTTGGATATAAGATTTTCGTCAAAAATTATTTTGGTCTGAATTATTTCCTAACAATTTTAGGTTTTTCTATATACAAATCATACTATGTATCTAATCAGAAATTGACAAATGTAAATGTTTATCAAATTTTTGTTCAAGAATACATAAAAAGATATAACGATAACAGAACAATGAAATTAAATCCATTACTGAAGTCACTAAAAAAGTATACACAACTGAATAGATAAAAATACAATGCATAAAACTTTTGTACAATTGTATTTCAAGAAATATGTAGATAAATATATATCAACAGCTGATTACTATCCTGGGTAATCAGTGGAATATTACAGGATACATCAAGAAGAGATTGGACTCTTGAAGTAACAATGTAACAAGCATATTTGGTAAATAAATATATAATGTCGTTAAAAAAAAAAACATCATTTAAATGCATTCGTATCCAACGGAGGTCTGGGGTAAACATGCAGTCGTCAACACTAGAAAAGTGTCTGCACTAAATTACCGTAAACTTATATTTAAAATTATTTGTTTGCATTATGAAGTGTAGTTTATCTAAATCATCTAGGTTAAGTCACGAAGCTGATCCATATAAAACAATAATCCTCTACAACATTTCTTCTGGTCTTTTATCATATTGATTCTACGTGTAATAATTCTTAAAATAGAATGTTTTACTAGATAATAAAGACTTAATGAGAGATAACGAAGCAAGGATGGCCCTTTTATACTTATAAATACATAACATTTTCAATTAATACCGAACATATCAGTTGAAATGACACGAGACCGCAACCGGACTTTTGGTTGGGTTCGTGTTGCTCAGTCTATAATTTTCTATGTTTTGCCTTATAAGACTGTTGTTTGTCCTTTCGTCATTTTTCGTTTTTTGCCATGGTTTTGTCGGTCTCTTCTCGACTACTGAGTTTTTATTTCACCTTTGATATTTTCTGCCATCTTGTTGTCAATGATAAGCTTTTGCTTTGTGATTAAGATGAACATTTTATTAAATGTTCGAATTGGGTTCTTAATCTTATATAGTTGGATAGAAACTTGTATCATTTCTAAAAAGAGACCACCAGTAGCTGTATTAAACCACTCCTGAAAAGGTAGATATAAAGGATGTACTACTTTAATAGTTATTTTGTATAAATAGTATAGGACAATTTACTGATTTACGTATTTCTTCTTAATAGTAAAAACGTTTTGTTTTTCATAATCAAAATATTGCGTAAAAGCATCACTTAATTACACAAACTTACCTTTTCCATGAGTTTTTTTGAGGCAGATTATCTGTTTATTTGACCTGTCGAAACAGTCTGTAGGTTTTTATTAAAATGAATTATCTAATAGATGTATCACAATATCGTTCTTTTCAAAAGCTCACTTGAATATTTTATGCTTTTCAGAAAATCGTGTTATCGAAAAGTAATTTATTATCATGTTGGTCATAAGATAACAATCTATTTAAGGCGACCTAGGATTAGTGTAAACAATATTTTATTATGAATTAAACGAATTACAATATGAATTTACATTCACAAATAGGATTCAGAAACAAGCAACAAGTGCTTATATTAATCTATCTCTTTGTTAAATTGGCTACAACATACAAAATAAAATCAAAACTAAATGCTCTGTTACATAATAAAAATATTGATAATGTCAGTTTGGTTTGTTTCATAATGAAATGAAAAAAAAAACGCAACTATTAAGATGAAATGCTTACAGGTATATTGTGTGAATTATTAGTTTGTAAACCTTTAAGATTTAATAATGAACCTTTGTACCTTAAGAAATAAACTAATGCTTTCATCATTTGAAAAACAAAATCATATTTGAGCCGTTTAATAGTAATTCAGTGTCATTTGTATAGTTAATTGTAGGTTTCCAAATGATATTATCATTTCTTGTCTTGTGTCCGCATATAATAGGCAAAATAATAAAAAATGCGACCTAGGATTTCCTCAGTCAGGTCTCTGATTTTAATGACATTAATATTTTAGCTACTAAAAAGCTCTAACAGTAGAGATATTGGTATCTTTAATTTGAAAAAAGAAATTTACCAGTATAGAAATTAATTGTTGAATCAATTCCACCCACACAAAATTTAGTAAAGCAAGGCAACAGTAGTTTACCGATGTTTAAATCTCATAAATCGATTGAGAAGCCAAATCAAGGTTACAATCAAAAACTTAGAGGATCACATGAAGAAAATGAGCGAGACCAGGTGCGTCTGTAGCGTAAGCGTCTTCTGCTACGCAAGCATTACTAGCGATACGAATCCACATTCAGTCAAAATGTAACAATCGGGCAGAGATCACAACTGGTAAAAATTGCAGATAAAATTTCTTAGACTGCAAACATATGTCGCTAGTGGATTAAGACCCAGACATATCGTATCAGCCAACCAATTCGTGAGGGTAACAGCAAATTTTATGTAATAACATTAACGGTACTAATTTTTCGGCACCAGATGCACATTTCGACAATGTCTCTTCAGTGATGCTCGAGGTAAAAATATTTAAAATCCAAACAAAAATTGAAGAGCTTATAAACCAAAATAGATAAAAATACAATGCATAAAACTTTTGTACAATTGTATTTCAAGAAATGTGTAGATAAATATATATCAACAGCTGATTACTCTCCTGGGTAATCAGTGGAATATTACAGGATACATCAAGAAGAGACTGGACTCTTGAAGTAACAATGTAACAAGCATATTTGGTAAATAAATATATAATGTCGTTAAAAAAAAAAACATCATTTAAATGCATTCGTATCCAACGGAGGTCTGGGGTAAACATGCAGTCGTCAACACTAGAAAAGTGTCTGCACTAAATTACCGTAAACTTATATTTAAAATTATTTGTTTGCATTATGAAGTGTAGTTTATCTAAATCATCTAGGTTAAGTCACGAAGCTGATCCATATAAAACAATAATCCTCTACAACATTTCTTCTGGTCTTTTATCATATTGATTCTACGTGTAATAATTCTTAAAATAGAATGATTTTACTAGATAATAAAGACTTAATGAGAGATAACGAAGCAAGGATGGCCCCTTTTATACTTATAAATACATAACGTTTTCAATTAATACCGAACATATCAGTTGAAATGACACGAGACCGCAACCGGACTTTTGGTTGGGTTCGTGTTGCTCAGTTTATAATTTTCTATGTTTTGCCTTATAAGACTGCTGTTTGTCCTTTCGTCATTTTTCGTTTTTTGCCATGGTTTTGTCGGTCTCTTCTCGACTACTGAGTTTTTATTTCCCTTTTGATATTTTCTGCCATCTTTTTGTCAATGATAAGCTTTTGCTTTGTGATTAAGATGAACATTTTATTAAAAAATGTTCGAATTGGGTTCTTATATAGTTGGATAGAAACTTGTATCATTCTAAAAAAGACCACCGGTAGCTGTATTAAACCACTCCTGAAAAGGTAGATATAAAGGATGTACTACTTTAATAGTTATTTTGTATAAATAGTATAGGACAATTTACTGATTTACGTATTTCTTCTTAATAGTAAAAACGTTTTGTTTTCATAATCAAAATATTGCGTAAAAACATCCTTAATTACACAAACTTACCTTTTCCATGAGTTTTTTGAGGCAGATTATCTGTTTATTTGACCTGTCGAAACAGTCTGTAGGTTTTATTAAAATGAATTATCTAATAGATGTATCACAATATCGTTCTTTTCAAAAGCTCACTTGAATATTTTATGCTTTTCAGAAAATCGTGTTATCGAAAAGTAATTTATTATGATGTTGGTCATAAGATAACAATCTATTTAAGGCGACCTAGGATTAGTGTAAACAATATTTTATTATGAATTAAACGAATTACAATATGAATTTACATCTCACAAATAGGATTCAGAAACAAGCAACAAGTGCTTATATTAATCTATCTCTTTGTTAAATTGGCTACAACATACAAAATAAAATCAAAACTAAATGCTCTGTTACATAATAAAAATATTGATAATGTCAGTTGGGTTTGTTTCATAATGAAATGAAAAAAAGAAGAAAAACGCAACTATTAAGATGAAATGCTTACAGATATATTGTGTGAATTATTAGTTTGTAAACCTTTGAGGTTTAATAATGAACCTTTGTACCTTAAGAAATAAACTAATGCTTTCTTCATTTAAAATCATATTTGAGCCGTTTAATAGTAATTCAGTGTTCATTGGTACAGTTGATTGTAGGTTTCCAAATGACATTATCATTTCTTGTCTTGTGTCTGTCCGCATATAATAGGCAAAATAATAAAAAATGCGACCTAGGATTTCCTCAGTCAGGTGTCTGATTTTAATGACATTAATATTTTAGCTACTAAAAAGCTCTAACAGTAGAGATATTGGTATCTTTAATTTGAAAAAAGAAATTTACCAGTATAGAAATTAATTGTTGAATTAATTCCACCCACACAAAATTTAGTAAAGCAGGGCAACAGTAGTTTACCGATGTTTAAATCTCATAAATCGATTGAGAAGCCAAATCAAGGTTACAATCAAAAACTTAGAGGATCACATGAAGAAAATGAGCGAGACCAGGTGCGTCTGTGGCGTAAGCGTCTTCTGCTACGCATACAAGACTAGTGATACGAATCCACATTCAGTCAAAATGTAACAATCGGGCAGAGATCACAACTGGTAAAAATTGCAGATAAAATTTCTTAGACTGCAAACATATGTCGCTAGTGGATTAAGACCCAGACATATCGTATCGGCCAACCAATTCGTGAGGGTAACAGCAAATTTTATGTAATAACATTAACGGTACTAATTTTTCGGCACCAGATGCACATTTCGACAATGTCTCTTCAGTGATGCTCGAGGTAAAAATATTTAAAAATCCAAACAAAAATTGAAGAGCTTATAAACCAAAAAGGACAAACGTATAGCCAAAGCCGGGCAAGGTATCAGAGCTTTGGATGAGGGAGATATATTTCTTAATTCATGTATAACTTTCCTCCGCTATACACTATATAAATTATAATATTTCAAATTAAGACAGATGTCAAGCACCCCTAACAAACTACATCACTTTGATTAAATAACATTTGTACCCGCTAGGTAACACATGTATATAGCAAGGTGAAGCTTTTTTGTTCCTATCCCCATTTACTCTAAATAAAAAGATGCTCTGCAGAAATATTGTAGTGAGGTATGTTTCACCCTCGTTGTCAATCAGATGTGAATTCTTAAAGACTAAACAGCCTATTCAGTTCTACCAGTGATTTTTCCTTAAAATTTTGTGTGAAGGTATTTCATGATTTTAGGAACAAAATATGATGAAAAAAATTGCGGGTCACCGACTTAGTTTTGTCACTATAACAACCTCAGTTTTGTGTTTTCCTAATATTAACATGATATTTGCTTGTTATCTAAACTCTCAAAAATCCCATTATGTCAAACCTACATAAAGAATAATTCACGTTAAACGTTAAACAGTAGATGTGTGTCTATCAAATACAGGTTCAAGAGTTTAAGACTGTTATTGTTTTGATCTTAAAAAATATGATTTATTTCATTCCCGCCAAAAATAAAACGTAAGAATGGAAAACGTTTCCAGTATTAAAAAATATCTACCAGTGATTTCTTCATAAAAATTTCAAGAAGGAAAGTGCAATGTGTACTCTTCAAAATAAAGCAAAAAAAGGTATATGTCACCGACCCTTCAAAAAAGTTATGAGTAATTTTCCTGTTTTTTTCTCGTTCGTTTTGAAGAAAAGAGTTGTCTTTCTTCAGAACATTGAATCTGACGTCATAGTACAAGTTTACCGTGCTGGCGCACAATTTGAAAAAAAAATCGCAAATTGGACGTTTGAAACCCACATTTAAATTTTCAAGAATAACAACTATATTCACCTACTTTATTATCCGGTAATACAAGAGATCACATACATGTATCAGTATCAGATCTCATGATGTTGTTGCCGCACAAAATTAACCTTCAGAAACCCTATCCGTCGGAATGAAAAATTGTTCGAAATAACCTTTTACGCCGCTTTAGAAAGGAAAGTCTGTCCTCTCCCTCTCGTTAGCAAAATCAGTGAAAATAAACAGTGAAATGAAAGATGACACTGGCTAACAAACAGACTATATGACTATATTAGACTAGATTTGTGGGTTTATTTTGTCGCGTCAATTTCAGAAGTTTGCCCTAGCGCACTCCTTCGCCACTGTTGTGTTGACAGACAGACAAACATACGAACGGACGGACTTCTTTATACAATTATGTGTCCCGACTAAGACGAGCGTATACAAATCATTCCATCTAGTTTGTGGATTCATTATTTCTGGATAACTAAAATTATAGGTATATATAAGTTTGTGATTCTAAAACGTTATACATCCATTTAACCTATTATAAACTTTACGATCCCCGTTATTACTACCTCACGTGTTTTAAATAAACGAGAGAGTAAATATAAAATACAAATAAGTATTTAAATCAAAAATTAATTTAGAATCTAAGAAATAATTTTCCGTTGAAAACTATCAAGTATTTCTTAAAACAGGATGAAATATTAAGAATCTAATTGCTCATTTTGGAAATTAAAACAAAGACAAGGTTGTATGCATAGATTGCCGACATTGAAAATCGAAATTTGTTTTCAATCTTTCCTGTCATTGTAGCTTTTTGAAAGTGAGAAGTTTTATGTTGGATCTTATTCTTGGAGCAATTGTTTTTGTCATAACTTCTATCTAACGTATTGTTTATTCGCCTAACCTTCTGAAAGCTCAATTTTTGAAAATCACATAAGTTCACCTCTTAGGTGCTATTTTACTGGCTCCGGCAAAATAACCTCCTTGGCGCTATTTTGCCGGCTCCTGCAAAATAGCGATTTATATAGAGTTTTGCTATTTTGCCGGTCTTATTTCAGATTTTAAAACAGACTATATGAAATCAGAGACATATAATATATGTATTATATGTCTCTGATGAAATACAAAAAAAAATTGAAACTATTTATCCACAAATGATATATGTGGCTAGATGTCAATAACTTTATACTAGTCTTGGCTTTGCCTTCATGGTCTGGTTTATTCACTTTTGGTAAATTGCACTCATTCAATTACATGTACATACGTTAATTTCTGTTGAACAATGACGTTCGAAAATGGAAGACGACAATTTGTTTTCAAACAAACTTGAACTAAACGCTAAGTTCGACTCATATGAAGAGCTACAGCAGGTTTTGGAGCACTTTATAAACGACAACAATGTGCAACTGTGGAAACGTGATTCAAGGGCTATAACATTCATGAAATCCAGAGCACCAAACAAAAAACTTAATAATAATCTAGTCTATGGTGCAATAAAGCATTAAGATTAATAAAGAAATATTGTACAGACAATGCATGGAAATCTATTGACAGCATTTATTCAGTTGAATATAATGTACATATCTGAAATTTTTGCTAAATTTTGAAAGTGATGCAGACGCAAAATAAATAAGTGTTATGTGCAGTTCATGTCTGCAGTGGTCTCATCCGTTTCTTGTCGCGGCCAGACTAAAAAATGCACCAAAAGCAAGGCACTGGCTTTGTGATACTTGTAAAGCATTTTAAGGTTGTTGAATGTTACTTTTTATTTAAAAAATAATAGGATATTTTATTAAAAGATTTTATTAGAATGTCGATTTTTTATCTGGGTTTGGATGCTTTCCTTAATGTCTATTATATCTGTTTTTAAAAAGACTTATTTTTAGAAACTTCCTAGTAAATTAAAGAATATCAATTTTAATATTTATGCTTTGTAATTTAAAAAAAAAGACATATTTTAGAGACTTCTTATTAAAGTAAAGAATATGAATTTTAATATGCACGTTACAGCTATTATTTCGGATATTGCAAGTCACAGACTTTTCAAACCAGTTCGCATTGGAAAAGATGAAAAGAGAAAAGATCTTTTCTTAAACTTTCCTTTGCCAACAAAGGTCTCGATGGCGTCAACTTAGGCAATATCCTTCATCATAAATTAGTTCAGTCGAAAATACCTCCTTATTTTAAAGATCAGTCTGTACCAATAATTTCTTATACCTATACCAAACCAATTACAACTAAAATTTTCAATTACAAACACGTTTCGCAGGATCTCAACATTGACGACTTCAAGTCTAAACCTCCTGATTGCACCTGTGCTAGTTCCCAATTCACATATAATCCGGCTGGCCACGTTATTACCAGAGACCTCAACATTGTCAATAACACTTCCCTGCGAAATTTGTTATCCAAAGGTCCGAAATATCGTGAGCCTAAATCCATCAATTGGAAATACAACTTCAAAATACTGATGGATTCAGTCGAGGATTATGCCAGGCAATGGGCTTAACGCGAGAAAGAAGATGTAGATACTCTTTCCGAATGGATTAAGGCTGTGAGGTCGTTGATACAAATCCGAATTAAGAAACTAAATGGGCATATCAATACCCACGCTACATCAATTTTTAAAGACCCAAATGTTGCAAAGCACTTGTCCTACCTTCATGATAAATATGTTGTTGTCCCCGCAGATAAAGCCCCAAACAACATCGTTTCTGTGTGTAAATATCATTACATAAACTGCTTGATAAATGAATTAAGTACTGTGGATTCATTATTATTCGTTGGATACCAATTTTCGTGGATTTCGTGGGTACAGGTGAACCACGAAATTAAATGTTCAACGAATAACAAATTTTCTATAGGCTTATATGCAGACTTCGACAAAACCACGGAATTAAATATCCACGAACATGTAAGTTTTCCTTAATCCACGAAAATTGATACCCACGAAAATAAATGAATCCACAGTATTGACAATTCACTTGGAAACTCAACATATACCCTCACGACACTTACCAAAGAGGAAATCCTGGATAATCATAAGTCTGTTCTATGTTCCTTTGGAATTTCAACCAAAGATGAAGAACTGGATCTTCCATCACTGTATTGGATACCTAAACTACATAAGTGTCCTTACAAACAACAGTATATTGCTGGGTCTTCCAAATGCTCCACGAAACCTCTTTCTAAATTATTAACATCTATTTTATCAGCAATAAAAGCCGGGCTCCAAAGTTATTGTGAAACTGCCTATTCTAGAGGTGGCGTGAATCAGATGTGGATACTAAAAAATTCCAAAGATCTTTTAGAGTACATACAATCTAAGACTCTCTCATCTTGCAATAGTATTAAAACATTTGACTTTTCGACACTTTACACAAGTATTCCCCATTCCAAACTAAAAGACAAATTGAAAGAGTTGGTATTACTTTGTTTCATTAAAAAGAATAGCGAACGTAGATACAAGTATCTTGTCTTGGGGAGGGATAAATCCTACTTTGTAAAGAATCACTCTGATTCAAACAAAAATTCTCTGAAACTGACATTATCAAGATGCTTGATTTTTGATTGACAACATATTTGTTACGTTTGGAGGACGTGTTTTCAACAGACTGTCGGAATTCCAATGGGAACCAATTGTGCCCTCTTCTTGCCGACTTGTTTCTATTATTATGAGGCTGACTTCATACAGGAACTTCTTAGGAAGAAAGATAAGAAGTTAGCAATATCCTTTAACTCTACGTTCCGCTATATAGATGATGTTCTCTCACTAAATAATACAAAATTTTGTGACTATGTTGAACGAATCTATCCCATCGAACTAGAGATAAAGGATACTACAGATACAGTTAAGTCGGCCTCATATCTTGACTTACATCTAGAAATTGACAATGAGGGTCGGTTGAAAACAAAACTTTACGACAAAAGAGATGATTTCAGCTTCCCAATTGTGAACTTTCCATTTCTATGTAGCAACATTCCAGCAGCGCCTGCATACGGAGTATATATCTCCCAATTGATACGATATTCCCGGGCTTGTGTTTCCTATCATGATTTCCTTGATAGAGGATTGCTGCTCACAAGGAAGTTATTAGACCAAGAGTTCCAAATGGTGAAGTTGAAATCATCCTTCGTAAATTTTACGGACGCCATCACGAGTTGGTTGACCGTTATGGAATAACCGTTTCACAGATGATATCGGATATGTTCCTCATGTCGTCATAACAATACCCTTCCTTTTCACGAATGTGACTTACCGAATTAGACTATTTACCCGATTTGTAATAACATAAGCAACACGACGACGTGCAACATGTGGAGCAGGATCTGCTTACCCTTCCGGAGCACCTGAGATCACCCCAAGTTTTTGGTGGGGTTCGTGTTGCTTAGTCTTTAGTTTTCTATGTTGTGTCATCTGTACTATTATTTGTCTGTTTGTCTTTTTATTTTTGGCCATGGCGTTGTCGGTTTGTTTTCGATCTATGAGTTTGACTATCCCTCTGGTATCTTTCGTCCCTCTTTTATGTATAAATGTTTTAGAGAAGACATTTTTGTGTAGAGATTTCTTATTAAAGTGTATGTTTCTATATGTTTCTATTCTTAATTAATATACTTCCTTTTTTAGTCTTGATTAAGACCGGCAAAATAGCAAAACTCTATATAAATCGCTATTTTGCAGGAGCCGGCAAAATAGCGCCAAGGAGGCTATTTTGCCGGAGCCAATAAAATAGCGTTAGTGAGGCTATTTTGCCGGATAAAATAGCGTTAGGAGGCTATTTTGCCGGAGCCGGTAAAATAGTTTTAAACTATTTTGCCGGAGCCGGCAACATAGGCACTGCCTTTTATTACTAGCGCCGATGCTATATTTGCTATACGAGTAAAAACATGTACATGTAGTAAACCCTAGAATGCATGTTCGTAATATATGGATATAAACAGTGTTCCCTTATGTTTAAGATAGTTTTGGTCATATTGTTCGGGGACTTCGTTAGCATAGAAGAGAAGGAATATATTAGATGTGCAGCATATAAATACTCGGCAGTCACATATAATAATTCATTGTATTACGTTTTGATGGATTTTATTGTGGTGCTTTAAAATGTTGTAAATAGAATTTTACCCCGTGATTTCAGTGGATGTAAACAGAGTGCACAGATATCTTTTAAATTGACTTATCCTGCTCAAAATCCTACTCCCACCTTCCCGTTGTGAGCAGGGGACAACAGTTATATACATGTTATAATTGACAATTATACACATGTACAACTGGTTGACTGAAGAGGTTTATATGATAAATAAAATAATAACTTTCACCTATAATTTACTTATACACAATCAGCGCAAATGAAAGAAAAAAAGGTGAAATGCAGATCGGCGCAAATGCAAAACGCCGAGTTCAAAATTTGTATTTGAACGGAGGTTACAGATAGTGTAGTATCTTTTGTGTCCATTTGTGTTTAATTTCCACTAGATATCGGCGCGACGCTTAATTCCACTTCGTATTTTTAAGCGTACACCAAATTGCCATTGGAATCCGTGAAAAACGCGAAATAGGACGTCATAATTTGACGGTTTTTTCATGGCTAGAAAGAACGTCATAGAGCTTTTATGTCACTACCAAGTTGCGTTAGTTGATGCGCATAAACAATAGGCTGTTTGGTCTTTAAAAATTCTAAAGATAATCTCCAAATCTTTAATCACAATCTTTACAATTTTGCAGTTATATCAAAACCTTTCATTTCTACGCTTTACAATTCTTATCCCTATGCCCAATTGAAACATTAATTACATCGTCTCATTAAACAAAGCCTTTTCTACAATATATGGAAACACATTCTTTGTTTTGGGTCATTCAAAATCTTACTTTGTGAAAGACCACTCTTATTCCCACAACAAATACATCGAATACTTAAACATCAAAAGGCTGCAGTTTTTGATCGACAACATATTTGTTGAATTTTGTGGGTAGATATTTCAGCAGAAAGTCGGTATTCCAAATGCACAAATTGTGGACCTCTACTTGCCGTTTTGTTTTTATACTCATATAAAGCAGAATTAATGCAAAGCCTTCTCAAAGACCAAATGAAAAAGCATGCTGCAAAGTTCTTTAATTTCACTTTCAGATAAATTGATAATATCCGGTCACTCAATAACCCACATTTAAATGAGTGTTTACAAATAATTCATCCCTGTGAACTTAGTAGTAAGGATACTCCCGCTGTACAAGATAGTTCTGCTTCATAACTACTCTTTTTCTCAGAAGTGACACAGATGGACGACTATAACCAAGAATCTATGACAAACGTGATGATTTCATCTTTCAAATTGCAGGCTTCCTATTTTTTAGGAGTTACAAACCTTCTGCTCCGTCGTATGGCGTGTGTGACGTTTTGATTGAATTTGGCGTGTGATGCATGTAAAGCAGCAGATGCTAACCCTGTCGATGCACCCGATCTGGTTCCTTTTTTAATTCATGCAATTTCCCAAATGTTTGTTTATAACATTGGTCTGTCTCTTCTAATCGATTTACGTGACTCGCACATTGGTAAACCACTGTTGCTTAAATTTACCGATACTTTTTGAGGAGTTTGAAACAATATCATTACAAGGTAGATTAAGTAATACCACATCAAAATGAAATGAATAAATACATTGATATTGCAGGAATCTAATTTTGAAAGGGAAGTTACTAACGAATGGTTAACAAGTGAAGAATTTTATAGACATCTGTCTGTTATGCTGACTTCTGGATGTGTTGTGTTTAAAATATTTGTGTCGTTGGGTTGCTGTTTCACTGACATATACATTAGAAAAAAATTACGTGTGCACAATTGACTCTATCAAATAATTCAGTCAGAAAATCGCGAATTGTTCCGATGTTGTAAGATTTTGATGTCGTTAATAACGAATATTTAATAATTCCTGCATGCATTTCTATGTATTAGAATAAATTTTGGTCTTTCCATTGTATATTCATGCTATTAATTCATATAATGTGAGGGTAGACTTTCGGCAAATTGACTCAGTTGTCTTCTTGTTTCAATGAAAGAATTAATTACTTTATTGAAACTCAGATTTTACCACTGTTCAATTGTAACTGATGTTATATAAATCATATTGTCTCTGTGATCGTTATTACAGTTTTCTATTGCTCAATATTTTATGTTGCCGAAAGTATTATGTCGTTCATTTTGTTCTGAAACATTTCTAACCTTTCTGATAACTTTCAATTGTCATAGAATTTTCACGCTTTTCAATATTGCGAAATATATATAATCATTTAAGTGTTTGCAAAGAACCTTAAGCCCTTGTTTGATTAACGACATAAAGCGTTTTACACCTTGTAAAGATTGAATGTTTTCAATTCTCTTTTAACGAATTAAATTCAAAAAATAGTGCAATTCAATTGGAAACTTTATCCTTTCCTTGCTTGCATATACATTTTCAGATGTTCTTTTGTTCATCGATACAGTTTTAGAATTATTCTATCTATCTATTCATCTATCTATCTATCTATCTATTCATCTATCATCATCATTCATCTATCTATTCATCTATTCATCTATCTATCTATCTATCTATTCTATCTATCTATCTATCTATCTATCATATTCATCTATCTATCTATCTTCATCTATCTATTTCTATCTATCTATCATCTATCTATCTATCTATCTATCTATCTATCTATCTATCTATCTATCTATCTATCTATCTATCTATCATCTATCTATCTATCTATCTATCATCTATCTATCTATTCATCTATCTATCCATCTATTCATTCATCTATCTATCTATCTATCTATCTATCTATCTATCTATCTATCTATCTATCTATCTATCTATCTATCTATCTATCTATCTATCTATCTATCTATCTATCTATCTATCTATCTATCTATCTATCTATCTATCTATCTATCTATCTATCTATCTATCTATCTATCTATCTATCTATCATTCATCTATCATATCTATCTATCTATCTATCTATCTATCTATCTATCTATTCTCATCTATCTATCTATCTATCTATCTATCTATCTCATCTATCTATCTATCTATCATATCTATCTATCTATCTATCTATCTATCTATCATCTTCTATCTATCTATTCATTCATCTATCTATCTATCTATCTATCTCATCATCTATCTATCTATTCTCTATCTATCTATCTATCTATCATCTATCTTCATCTATCTATCATCATCTATCTATCTATCTATCTATCTATCTATCTATCTATCTATCTATCTATCTATCTACCATCATCATCTATCTATCTATCTATCTATCTATCTATCTATCTACCCTGTTGATTAAACTATTCAGATCATTTAAATGAGTGTTTACAAATAATTCATCCCTGTGAACTTAGTAGTAAGGATACTCCCGCTGTACAAGATAGTTCTGCTTCATAACTACATCTTTTTCTCAGAAGTGACACAGATGGACGACTATAACCAAGAATCTATGACAAACGTGATGATTTCATCTTTCAAATTGCAGGCTTCCTATTTTTTAGGAGTTACAAACCTTCTGCTCCGTCGTATGGCGTGTGTGACGTTTTGATTGAATTTGGCGTGTGATGCATGTAAAGCAGCAGATGCTAACCCTGTCGATGCACCCGATCTGGTTCCTTTTTTAATTCATGCAATTTCCCAAATGTTTGTTTATAACATTGGTCTGTCTCTTCCTAATCGATTTACGTGACTCGCACATTGGTAAACCACTGTTGCTTAAATTTACCGATACTTTTTGAGGAGTTTGAAACAATATCATTACAAGGTAGATTAAGTAACACCACATCAAAATGAAATGAATAAATACATTGATATTGCAGGAATCTAATTTTGAAAGGGGAAGTTACTACGAATGGTTAACAAGTGAAGAATTTTATAGACATCTGTCTATTATGCTGACTTCTGGATGTGTTGTGTTTAAAATATTTGTGTCGTTGGGTTGCTGTTTCACTGACATATACATTAGAAAAAAATTTACGTGTGCACAATTGACTCTATCAAATAATTCAGTCAGAAAATCGCGAATTGTTCCGATGTTGTAAGGTTTTGATGTCGTTAATAACGAATATTTAATAATTCCTGCATGCATTTCTATGTATTAGAATAAATTTTGGTCATTCCATTGTATATTCATGCTATTAATTCATATAATGTGAGGGTAGACTTTCGGCAAATTGACTCAGTTGTCTTGTTTTCAATGAAAGAATTAATTACTTTATTGAAACTCAGATTTTACCACTGTTCAATTGTAACTGATGTTACATAAATCATATTGTCTCTGTGATCGTTATTACAGTTTTCTATTGCTCAATATTTTTTATGTTGCCGAAAGTATTATGTCGTTCATTTTGTTCTGAAACATTTCTAACCTTTCTGATAACTTTCAATTGTCATAGAATTTTCACGCTTTTCAATATTGCGAAATATATATAATCATTTAAGTGTTTGCAAAGAACCTTAAGCCCTTGTTTGATTAACGACATAAAGCGTTTTACACCTTGTAAAGATTGAATGTTTTCAATTCTCTTTTAACGAATTAAATTCAAAAATAGTGCAATTCAATTGGAAACTTTATTTTCCTTGCTTGCATATACATTTTCAGATGTTCTTTTGTTCATCGATACAGTTTTAGAATTATCTATCTATCTATCTATCTATCTACCCTGTTGATTAAACTATTCAGATCAAAGTTAAAGTTATCAACGGAAGAAATTTGAACTGGTAAAACGACTGATTGATATTCTAGCGATCATTTAACTATATATATATTCTGAAGTATTATTTTTTTTTTAGGAAAAGACGATAAGAACATTTGCTTAGTACAAGCTGCGATGTAATGATATTCTTTTATGCCGTCTGAGTACGCCCAGCTTCTAGCCATTTCAGTAAACACATGAAAATGGTAATGTTTAGCAAAATTCATATATATTTATATGTTATAAAAATTTTAATTGAAATAGTGATATATTTTGGATGAATAATGTACATATGAATTAGTAAGATATGCTTGTACAATTGTAAGTGTACACAATGACATTGTCATGTTAAGATTCAGGGAACACGTTGCCCCATCAAACGCGTGAATTACATCAAGAATCAGCGTGAAGTTAAAAATGTTAGTATGGTAATGAAAATGACGGAGCAAACGCGAAATAAGTCATCTGTCATCTGCTGGAATAACACATTATTCGCCTGCAATGTTGCTTGTAATAAGCCTAACAATTGTAGCTGAGTGTCAAACTAATCATGCAGGTACAAATCAACTTGAGCCACACACACACACACACAATGATTATGTTGGTGATAGCACCACCAGTCAAATGAATTTTTAAATTCGCTTTTTTCGTATATTGATTGTGTGATTTTCTGAAAACCGACCGATTTCTAATGAATTTGATAAAGTTTGAATGATAAAGGTTATCTTCACTGATGCGTAAACATATTAAACCTGTATAATTTATGAATATTTATTACTATTTTTGGTAGAGATTTTTAGAAAATAACAGTCATGGAAAAGGTAAGAAATTATCTATACCCATCAATTAATTGTTTATTTTGTAAATTATATAGAATGTCTATTAACACACTATACCAATATCGATAAAAAAACCACATGTACAACACTTTGATTATAAAGGTTATTTTATTTTTTATTTTTCTCATTTTGATTTACCAGCCGGGAATGTGTGGGTGATTTATTACTTTCCTAACAGTCTGTGTCTTTGAAGGGTTGCACATTGGCTAATAACCTATTATATATAAAGATTATATATATTCACGTTGTCGTTAATCATCAGTGAACGGTTATCTCACTGGAAATCATGTTATAGTTATACACATATGAGTGATGTTTAAATAAAGAGTGACAGTTAAATGCACTGTAGGGACAGTGTATGACCAAACTTCAAAGATGTAAACACTTTAAATACATGTATGTGTTTATTTCATTATTGTTGTCTCAAGTGAATCTTGCTCATACCTGTCTTTTCAAAAAAAGTCCGAATCTACATTTCCTCGAAAGTAAGGACAAGAAACAAATATCTGGCTGAACGCAAACTGAACTGAAGACATCGCCTAGCTAGTTCGAATCAACATGTCTATTTATAGCAGTTTATTATTAAATTCATTATTTTTCGGAAAATCAAGTAAAAATTTCATTTTTACACAATGAACATACTACATACTACAAACGGTCTAATTGTTTAGTTTAATACAATCGGTATATAATAATGATAACTATACATATAGCAGCCAATCAATATTGCTTTGCTTATGGATTGTTTGCTTAAACACATTATAATAATTAGTCCATATTAAGAGACAATTTCCTTATCATCGGAATCATATTGTATTGACCAATCTTTAAGAATCACGTTCATTGATTAACATAGAAATGTCACACTACAGCCATATAATTTCCATTAATAAGTATTTTAAAAGTTTACAAATAGACTTTTTCTAACTCCGTGTTGTTTGTTATTATCGTTTAAAGAAGTTTAAATACTATTTAGGTCACCTGGATAAAACAATTTTAAAATGGCTTCCAGGAAGAAAACGGTAATTGATTAGTTGTTTGTTTAGCGCTGTGGTTTTAAGGCGTGCAAAAGCGTAGGCAAAAATGTCGTCTCTACCAAAAGCATAGTCACTATCAATAATTGTTTTCCTATGCATAATTACTTATTATTTATTAGTTTTAAATATCACAAAGTTTAAGACGATTTGTATTATTACACCGTTTATGGTGCACGTATGACGTTGTTAAGGAAACATGCAATTGTTTGTTATGTATATGTCAAACACCATCAAATTCATGAGACAATGCATTATTTTCAATTGTATTTTGACCAAGTACTGTTTGACCAACATAAATACTACTTCAATTGTAAACAAAAAGGTACGTTTTACTACAGCTGGTGGATATCGCTGATGGTGGACTATCCATTTCCAATGGTAAGATCCGCTCAGAAGTTAATACTTCGGTACTGACATGATTTATGACAAACCTTTCTAAAATTGTCCGTTTATAAATTTATAAAATATGGAGAAACTAAGGTTTCAACTCCCTAAGGCAAAGTTGACCTTAAATGAATTTGGGAACTTTGTATATCATTTTGGTAATAAAGCCCTTCAACTGTTTCGGTAAGTATACCAACTTGGCTTTTTAATATTCAGCTTTGAGCGTTCCTGGTGAAGGTAAATCCAGAGAAGCGCTTCGAACGCATGAAATTTATAACGTGTTGTTTAATTTTTTTTTTTGACATTCTGTTGTTTTCAATTTTCCATTTAGTTTCTTTTAAGTCATTTCATGTATTCATCAACCTGATTTTATTTGTCGGGCTTACGAAGGTTACTGCTAAATTTAACAAAATACCATGAAAACATGTCAAATATTAAAATTTTGTTTCTAAATGAGCTGATACAGTGCAGATTTATTGACACAGTATAGGCATGAAACAAGAATTAGTTATTTACTAGACTTGCTCTTGGTCAGGTGGTCGCGGAATACGATTCACCGCTTAAAGTCTTAGATACAGATTCATTGAAAAACAGGAATCAACTATTGTGATAGAATATAATTTCATTATCAAATAATCCATAAAGTGTATTTATTGATAGAAGATCGATCATGAATTGAAATGATTACTCTACTGTAAAAAAAACTTACAGCAGATTGTTTTACTCGTGAAAAATAAGAGTACTGTGTTTAAAGCTTTACCTTCGTCAATTGTGGATTTGGATGGTAAATCTCGTAAATCGATTTGGAAAGACAAATCAACGAAACAAACAGAAACTGAGGTAATCGCATAAACTCCAAAAAGGAGCTATATTATACGGATATTTAAGACTGTCAAAACTCAAATTGAAGGTGAAAGTCAGTAGTGTTGTTTCTTTTCTAATGCAATACTAGTAAAATGTTCAAAATAAAACATTTGAAATATCCCGGAAACGTTGACTGCGATTGCGTCACCCACTCAACAGTGGCGTTACATATCCCATTGCATGATAACGTTTATTTCATTACTTCTTTCATATATCAATTATTGATGTGATTGAATTCTGGAATGAGAAAACAGAAAATTCGAAATCATTTCGAAACGGTTTTAGTAAAATAATAATGTACATACACATTGCTGTTCAAAGTTTTACTACCGAAGAGAGTATTGCTTATTTTGTATAGGCTCCATATGTAATAAAAATTATCATCTCAAATCCAGAATTTATCACATATTTTTTAATTAAGTCTCATCAGATATACAATCGGATGACAACAACAAATAATGATAACATTTTCGATGTTCTCTTTAATTGGCTAGGATGGTGGTTGTTAAATCTTTATGTGCATTCATCTTTAAGAAACCATTTGTTGCACATTTATTTCTGTCTACAGTATAAATGTGTAGGGATCGGAACAAACTTTTATCAAATTTGATAGTAAATCATAAATGTCTGAAAATTGGTGTTTTCACAATAGATGAATCGAAATGTTGTCTTCAAGAAATATGGAAGTGTTTGGATGTAGGACTTTTCGCCCTTAATGTATTTCACATCAGTACCATGTTCAAAATGTCTTTTAAAATTCACAGTATCAAAGCATGATATCTGTAGTTAATATCAAACTTTTTCTTCGTATTTTTATTTAAAAATCAAGTTCACATTTAGTTACGTTTAAAGACAGAGATACACAACATAAGAGAAATCAAACAAATTCTGCATGTTTTTCACCAAAAGACACTTGTCTTTTGTTAAACTTGTCTTTGTTAAAGACCTTTTTTTGTCAACTGCAAGTTTGTTTTGCATGTTATGTAATTCTGGGTTGCTAATTATTGGTGAATAGTCCGCATCTCCTTTTTTCATGTTAAAGGATGCCAATTCGGTAGACATGTAATGCACGAATTCATTCTAATTAATGGACTCTAGAGTCACTTTTACTTTCTCAAATCATAAGGTAAAGTGATATTTCATGCAGTTAATTTTTGTTTAGTTTAGTAATTTTGTAATATATCAACTTCACTCGGGTATAGAGTATACATTTCCAAATTCATACGATATCCAAGAGTTTGCAGCTCTATTCAGGCTTTGTAAAACGTCATCGGTGTCAGAGAAAAAACTTAATGAGCCAAAGTTTGTCAAAAGACATCTCATCCTTTTTCTCAAAAAGTTCATCGGAAAGTACCATGTCATAACAGATAAATATTCAGTGTCTACTTCACAAATAATACAAGATCGTCTTGAGTTATAGATTCTAGGTGCTGAAGTGTATCAAAGGGTTTTTACGCTGCTTTTCTATTTTGTTTATCTTTGTATTTATCTTTACATAATTTTTACCTTATCGAGAATATGTATACTATAAACGGTATGTACTATCAACGACAAAAACATATTTTTGTTGATGTCATTGTCAATTATTTTGTCGGCGCCTTTGTTAGATTGATTTGTATGTTGGTTTGATTTTTTGTTAATTCAGTGGTGTTGTATGTCTGTGATGTAGGTTTACACATCTTTGACGGCTGGATCCCAATTATTGTCACATTAACCTATTATGTTTGTTTGGGTTACTCACCCAATTTTGTCAATTAAACGGAACTATAAACAACTGCAATACAGGTGGAAGTTAAGCTAACTATAAAACCAGATTAAAACCCCCATTTTCTTCGGAAAATGCCTGTTCCAACTCAGGATTATGGTAGTTGTTTTCACTTGTTCCGTTGATTGACAGCGTTTGATGTTTTCAGTTTTTATGGACTTCCCCTTTTTGAATTTGCCTTGAAGTTCTGTATTTTTGTTATCCCTTTTTGACTGAGTAGATTGATGTTAATAGAAATATTCTTCTCTTTTTAGAAAACAAAGAGGACTTGGTCTTGCATAATAAAAGAAGCCAACAATTTTAATCTGGTTCTCAATGTTTCTCATTCAAAAAATCTTGTTTTGATATCATTTATCTATTAATTTATGATTCTGCGGGAGCCTTATTTACAAACATATTTGCTAAGACATTACAGTCAGGATTTACGATACCAATTGCAGATGTGCTTAGACAATCGGAATTCAAGATTCAATTATACGGATTGAGAAATATCACTGTTGGTAGACACCAGTATGATAACGTTGTATGCTACGGTGAAAGTGAATTTAAAGGTGAAGTAATAGTGATTAAAATATAAAAAGAACGAGTAAAGCATCATTCCTCCGCAAAAAAAACCAACACAAATAATACGAAAAACCCACACACATAAATCTGTTCAAAACCGAATTGATAACTAATACATAAGTAATGTTTTTCCTACACCAAAGTATAAGTCGGTGGACCTTCAACGGATTAAGCATAAAGATGTCATAAGCAGGCTGCAAAAACCATGATATTGTATATAGTAATGAAGGTAAATAGACTGATGAATTTGTCTAAAGCTGGTAGTTAATGAGCCGGAGAGAAACACTCATCAGTCTATAAGGAATATAACCACTAGTAGATGCCCGGTCAGAAAGAGCATACAACAAAGTCGTACATATTTTACACAAAATAATTCCTGCGCATAACTGTTACTTTGTTAATAAATAAAATATTTGGGTAGTGTTGGTACCAAATGAAAGCTCAAGGGCTTGAGATTATTGTATAACCCTTGTTGGAAGTTTCTTTTGAATAAAAATAACTAAAATGGAATTTAAATAGGAGAGTATATTTTATCTGTTGCTCAGATCAGAAGTGCTTGTATTTGTACTTCTAAACTTCCGGCATTGCGATCTTATATGCAATTAAAGGTATGTTGAATTTGTCAGCACAAGCAAGGATAAAGTATAATTATGAGATGCATGACTGTCACTTTATTTAAACTTAAGAAAAAATAGCTATGAATCCTTGAAATTGCCAAATTTAACATAGAAAGCAATTGGGTTATACATTGGTGGTTTTTTCCATAAATGTAAATAATTGTCAGTACTGATAAAGATAATATTCAAACATCTACAATTGATATCATATTTATTCCTGATCATTTTTGCTATTACAGTAGCAGCTGTTGAAAAAAGAATAGACCTAACAGTTGTCTTGGATGCCGAGCGAGATGCAAAGCTACCAGGTGAATTAAATTCTCAGGTAATAAAACATTTTACTTGTAATAATGGAGTGACAAATCAAGAAAAAGTCGCTTATTTTAAGATTTTAATGGACCGACATACCTCACGGCTGAAAATCGACATGATGATAGAACAAACATTATACTTTCATTGTAGCCCTGTTGTATAATTTTCCCACGGTGCAGTTTTTGTAAAATCGCGGCAAAGCGTGATTTTCCGATTTTTTCTTTTTCATTATCAAACACGGGAACGCTTATAATTAATTCCTGAATGATGATATCAGCAAATATTTGCTATGAAATGAAAGAGTAATATATCAGCTTTCATTTAATATCAAAATTAAATATCATACGAAAATACACATAGAGTAGATTTGAAGAATTTCAAGTGCATGTGACATTTTTTTTCAATCTTACCGTCTGTCAAAGTATATTAAATTTCTCACATACATCACCCGTAGTCGATTCTGACAAAAATAGTGGAAAAACCAATACTTAAGAAGTTTTAATGTATCAAAGTTTGAAAGAACATACGAATAAACTTTTACAAGCATTTTTATAATACTCATCCTATAGCAGTTTTACTATTCAATATTCACATCAATAAGTCATGTTGTGCTCCCTTTTCCTATTTTCCCCTTTGTTTTTCACAATGAATTAAATATACATTTTCTTAATTTTTGAAAAAAAGAATATAGATTTGTATCAATGTTCGTGTATAGATGTTTGAATAAGTACAGATGTAAAGGTTTAATAACTTTTGAGGTGTTTTTATCCTTGTTGAGTACTAGTAGACTAATTTTAAACCACATTGGAACACATCCGAATTAATCCGCAAAATGATGGACAGTGCTAATTCTATTCAATAAGAAAAAGGAAAGTAGTTAAGGTCGTGTTATAAAGCCTATACATGAAGACTAAATTTTGATATATTTGAATTAGGGAAAAACCAATGCTCAACAGAAACTCACGTTCCATAGCATTACCATTAGAATGGTCCAAATGTTTCTTCTTCAGACAAAAGTCATACAACGATATAAACAATTAAGGCATGTCGAGTCATTTGAGCTTGCAAATTATGTTTTAAATGACGCACATTACCAGGCAAACTATCCAATGGTTAGTTTACTCCTTAGATTACTTCAAGGACAAGGCGCTGCATCATTCAGCATGCATTGTTAATACTGGCGGAAATGAAAAAAATAACTTGCTTCTGGTGCTTCAAATCAGTCGGAGCATGAAGTTGCTTTCCAAAAACTAACAGAAAGACCCAAGTCAGGAGCCTGTTGTTCAGTGGTTGTCGTTGGTTCATGTCTGTCATATTTGTTTTCGTTAATTGTTTTGTTGTAGATTAGGCCGTTAGTTTTCTCAATTGTATTGTTTCATATTTTTCATGTCGGGGCCTTTTATAGCCGACTATACGGTATATGTTTTTCTCATTGTTGAAGGCCGTACGGGTGCCTATAATTGCTTACATCGACTTTATTTGAACCTTGGTGGATAGTTGTCTCATTGGCAATCATACCTCATCTCGTTATTTTCATATTATAATGATGATCTGTTTGTGAAAAATAAGCATTTTCGTTGTCGTATAATTTGCTACATACATATTGTTCCTTTCTTCCAGACCCTTCATGAGTCGGGAAAAATATGAAAAAGCAGTTCACGATCGTTCGAATTTTCAAATTATTACTATCTATTTCCGTAAAAATTTATTTTTCCAACAGCTTTACAATTAATTCCTAACTCTCTGATAAATATTTTTGCCTGGTTAGTAGATGATAATTATTTTCATGGATAATGATTACAATGCACTCTCATGTGATACTGTACGGAAATGTATACCTTTAGCTGAGTATGTGATATCCCTGCATTAAAAACCAGTACACCCCTAATCAGAGATGGTATGGATATTGTACAAAGTCTTTATTTTAAAAGGTACAACAGTTTTGGAGATTTGGTCAAGGACTCCTTTAAAACCCCAATAGCTTGTTTTGAAAACTTCGAGTGAGTCGTGGGCGTGTTTGATCGATATGATGTGAAACATTCTACAAAATCAGCAGAAAGAATAAGGAGGTCTATTTCAAATGGTGGTAAATCTAATGTTTTTTAAATCATCAAAGGCAGATTAATTAGAAATTGTAAGAAATTTCTTTGAGAACCCGAAAATAAACAGGGGGTGATAAGATTTGTAGGTGACTATGCACTCCCGCACTACAAGAATTTTGATTTGGAAGACCATGACGAAATATTAATAGCGGAATCTTTTCAAATTCTATAGACTGTGAAGCAATTTTGTGCCGGATCTGTAAGTGGCTAAAGATGCAGATATAAGAATAATTCTGCCGTCTCTGTTTGTTTATGAACAGATGGTAAAAAGGGTAAAAGTTATTCCAAGGGTCGCATTATATTAAAATCATCAGAAACTTATGTTTTATATCTAATAAGGTATTTTCCTCAGATGTCAAACATGATGAATTGTGGTTTCAGACTGGAAGCGTTTCTTCAACCAAAGACGCAAGACGGTTTTTACCTGTTCACGACATATGCACCTTTTTTCAGTTATTGGAATACTGTTGTCTGGAACACTACAAGCTTCTCACACTATTACAGGACGCGACATGTCTTCTTTAATCGGAACTGGCAAAAAGACGATTATAAGGCGTCGAAACAAAACCCATGCATGTATCAAAGTTTGTCAATCTAGCTGGTTCTAAAATTAACACATCTGTTGCAGTGAAAAGTCAATTCATCGCGGATCTATAGGTTGCACTTCTGTAAATATGGACAATGCAATTTCCCATAGGCACTCCCTTTCCGGCTAAAGCTGTGCCACTTTTACTATGAAGCTTTGTAAAAATTATATCCTAGAACGGAAAGTTGATATGCACTATATTTTTTTATTCAAAGGTCAAAACATAGGGCTGTGCGGCCTATTTTCAACATTTATATGCCCCGAACTTCTAAGAGTTTAAACTTATACTAAAATTCTGTATTACCCCTACCTTCACTTTGGGTATTCCTCAGAATTCATTTTTCACCGCTGCCATGTGTTTTTATACTGGTAAAATTCCCAAGTTATTTCTCTATGAGATGAAACATAGAGATCATATCTGGGAACCAGTACGTAAACAAAACTAAATATCTATGAATATTATATATCTCCCCAAAAGAGGCGTGGCTTGTGAAACAGCTGTATTTACAAAGTGCAACCTATATGACCCCAGAAGCAAGATTCAATCCGTACATGGTGATCTGAATAAACTCAAGAGTGAAGTCGGCGCTTTCTAAGGGTGCTTACTTAGTGAGGCTACCTCCTTCAGATGCATCATTCAGACAGCACATTCTTCGAGTTTCACTCTAAGTGTACGTCTGGATGAATGCTTATATCGCCAAACCACCAACCAGGTCACCTTTGGAATATAGATACTGGGAATAGCTCCATAGTTTAAGTATACTAGTATTTTGAATCCAATGTCCTCTGACTTTTTACAGGACCTTGTGTGTACATGTGAAGGCAAAACTATTTGAAGCAAATTTTGCGTATGCTACGAACAGAAATTGTCGTGCACCAGCATTTGTTCTTGTCAGGGCAGTGGTGATTGTAGAAACCAGCTTACTCATCAAATTGATTGAGAAGATTGCTATGATAAGGATGATGATTGAATTGTTAATCTCAATGCCCAATATTTAATGTTTTCTGATGTTAGTGGCCTCCGACTTCATGTGGCTGGGGATCTATCTCTCTCTCAATAATGAATTTCATCATTTTTTTCAATAAATCATGGACTGGGTGTTAACTTTACAGTACTTATTTCTCCTTTGTTCTGTGTGGCATTTAAACAAAACTTTCCCAAAAATATCTTTATATGTTGTCATATATTATTGCATAGCTAAATATTAAATTTGAATATTTTTTGTCAATAATTTTCGTAGATAAAGATATTTTTTCATTTTCATACATGTTGGAATTTATCAAGGATAGCATAGACATAAATTGAACCTTTTGGATGGTTTTAAAATTAAGTTATTAATAAATGATAAGATTAATTTGTTGATCAGTGAATATGGAAGTCTACCATTATGATATAACGAACAAATAAATAAAAGAGTGTATTTTTCTTTTAGGGGGTTTAATATTTTGAACGAGCTTATCGGTGTTAATTTGATTAAGTTGTGCCAATAGGAAAATAAAATAGTTTTATCAAAATATATTTACTTACTGATTATCATTATATTTTTTAAATTCATTTAGGGGAAATTACCTACTCTGATTCATCGTCATCTGCCAGATAAATATGTCATAGAAACGGAATGTGTGTACATCGAACCAGTAGAGTTTCTGGTCTTCATTAAACATGGTAATACAATATCTATTTGCAACTCATACAAAAGACACTTAGAATATGAAATCCCGATCGATCTCCCGTCAGCAATCGTGGTAAAATGCAGAGTTTTAGCAACATGCCGGAAATCAATTGAAGAAAAAAAGTATTTTACTTCAAGAACCACTGCACACAGCAAAATAATCGACTTCAAAACATGTAAGGATAGTAGCATTTTTAAATGTACATTTCAAGAATGTTATATAATATGTATTTCTATCTACCTCTAATTGCAATTCCTTTGTTCATCGCAACTCATCGTTTGTATAACAAAATCCATGGTTGATGATACTTTGTTTTGAAAAATAACTGATCAATATACCAATGATTAAAAAGATTTAAAAAAGAGACAGAAATTACCAAAGGGGACATTCAAAACTAATCCGTCAAACAGAAACTTACAAAAGATGACGCAAAGACCAACCAGTCCACAATGCATTACAAAGAAAACTAACGACTGAGCAACACTAACCCCACCAAAAATTTGAGGTGATCTCATGTGCTTTTGGAGGGTAAGCATTTCTTGTGCATTAGTTGCACCGTTCATGTTGTTCATGCATGGTAAGAAAAAATTCGGTGAGAAATCTCATTCGGTGATGTCACACTCAAATAAAAGAGGATGGGATTGTGGTTACAACAATTGGAACATATCCGTGGTCATCTGTGGCATATACATATCCAGTAGAGTCAACCAAAATGTGATGGCGTCCTTTAAACGTAAAGGATGGCTTGGAACTCTTTGTTCAATAGTTTCCTTGTAATAAGCAACCCTCTATATTCCATACTTGAAGGAAATCAAAAAAGGAAACTCAAGTTCTGAAATATTGTATTAGCTGGGCGATATATATTCCATATGCAGGCTCTGCTAGAATATTGCTGTATTGAAATGCTTATGATTGATACTAAGAAATGGAAAGTTCCCAGTTTAGAATCTGAAAACATCCCATTTGTCGAAACGTTTGTTCTCAACCGACCGTCCTTGTCAATGTCTAGATGTAAGTCAATATATTTGGCAGACCTAACTGTGTCCGTGGTATCCTTGATTTCAAGTCTAATTGGATGAATGGTTCAACATAGTCACCATACTTTAAATTATTTAGTGAGAGGATATCATCTACTAGAATATAGCGGAAGATGTAGTTTAAGGATAATGATAGCTTCTTTTCATTACCGCTGTGAAGCTCATGTATGCAGTCAGCCTCAAATAGATAAAGGAACAAGTCGGCAAAAAGGGAGCAATGATGGTTCCCATGGTAATGCCGATTATTTGTTGAAATACACGTTTTCCAAAAGTAACAAATACTCTGTCAATAAAAATAAATCAAGTATGTTGATGATGTATATCTCACAGAATTTTTTGTTTGAATCAGAGAGTGTTTTTTTTAAAGTTTATTTGGATATTTATAGTATCCACATTTGATTCACATGGCATCTAGAGTAGGTATTTCAAATACTATATGAAGCCTTGTATTGATTGCTGAGAAAATTGTTGTTAATAGTTTCGAATGAAGTTTTGTGGAGTACTTGGCAGACAATCAATTTAGTAGTCTGATAACTTCTTATTATCAAACAAGCAACAATCAATCATTTTATTGCTACTAAGGTGGGGGATTATCAATTTCCCCACCTTAATAGCAATATACCAACTTCACCTGCATATGGGATATACATTTCCTAACTTATTCGGTATGCAAGAGCTTGCAGCTCCTACTCAGACTTTGTAAAACGTCACCAGTGCCTGAGCAGAAAGTTGATGAACCAGGGGTATGTCAAAGAACATCTCGTCCTTTTTCTAAAAAAGTTCATCGGAAGGTACCAAGACCTTGTTGATAAATATTCCGTATCAACTTCACATATAATACATGATGGTCTTGAAGTATAGATTCTGCATACTGATGCTGTTTATCATCTTAATAACGTGATGGAGTGGTCTTTTGTTTGTATTTGTTAATGTTACTTTTGCTGTTTGGTCTGTTTTTGGTGATATACATTTGACGTGGCTCTGTACTTTCCATCCCGTCATTGTGTTGTTTGTATTATTTTTCATTTTTACTTGTGTGCTTTGTCTGTGTGACTTTTTATGTTTCTTTAATACATATGACGTGTCTCTTTACTTTAAACATCCCGCCATTGTGTTATTGTTCTATTATAATTTTTGCATACTTTGAACGACTAAATTATTTTATATCTTTACCTGTGTGACGTTTACATTCTGACGTCAAACACGCGATTCTACGCCAGAGTTAATGTTAAAATTACGATTCGGTCCCAAAGCTTAAAATCCTCGATCCTTTATGGGTTGATTTGACATATATAAATAAAATACATAAATAAGTAAGCAATGAAGGAGGTTGTTAAATGTGATATATGCTTTTTTGTGCTTCTTTGTTAAATATGTGTTTGTCAATATAATGGAATTTGATGCGACTGTCATACAAGTGAGAGGTTTAGCGCTATAAAACCAAGTTCAATCCACCATTTTCTACATAAGAAAATGCCTGTAACAGGTCAGGAATATGACAGTTGTTGTCTATTCGTTTCATGTGTATGTGCTTTTGATTTTGCCATTTGATTAGGGACTTTTCGTTTTGAATTTTCCTCGGAGTTCAGTATTTTTGTGATTTAACTTTTTAATTCGATTAGACACTAATAATTATTCACATTTAACGTTCAGAAATAGTTTGTGAAAACCAATAGTTATATATGGGAAATGTACAATTGCGAATTTGTGAGGTCTTGTGAATGGAAGTTATGCTTACAAGTGATTTTATCACAGTCTTGCTGCAGTAACGTTTTGGTTAAAAGTATACATATATTAAAACAAATATGTAGACATGCTATTTTTAATTTTATTTGAAGAATGTTACATACATTTACACCCCAGTTCTATTGTTATACTTCATAGTTTCTATTTCTGAAACAAGAGAAATTGAATAGATCTATTGTTACGAATAACAATGGATTTTGACCACATGGTGGGACGAGCGGGGTTTCTGGAAACCCCTGCTTCTACACCAAAACACATTCCATTGTTATTCATAACAATAGAAATTGTTTTGTTTTAATAGCATGAAAATAAGAGATTACTTATAGTGTTCACTACAAGTTGTTTCAAGACATATTAAAAAACATATTTCAGGAAATTCCAATAGCCAATATTCAGCTTCTATTTTGAATTAAAAAAACAACATCAAAATACTCCTTTGATTGAAGCTAAAATTTTAATCTCATATGGCAATGTCTTAAAGAACATACATGTAAAGAACTTTTATTTGAATTATACATTAAAAACATATAGTTTTCATTCGGACTAAGTCTTAAGACTAATGATGCAACCCAGGGGCGGATCCAGCAAATTTTTAAAAAGGGGTGCCAACCCAGGATAAAAGGGGGGGGTTCAGCCATATTTTCCCATTCTAAATCATTGATCGTAAAAATATGGGGGTTCCAACCCCGGACCACCCCTAGATGGCCCCAAAAAAGGAGAGTTTCTACATATGCAATCTGTTTTTTGTATGTTAGGCGTGTCCGGTCGTCGGGTTTCTAATCCAGACACCTATCCCTCAGTATGTTCGAATATGAATGTTTGTTTAATTTTGAGAAGAAAGGGGGTGCGGGGGGCTTTTTTGATAAAACCGTAACATGGTAACATATAAAATACATAAATGATTACATTCATTAAACTTGATACATGTAAGAACTTTGAGTTACAAACATTGCGTTATTTTCAGTCTCTTCTGTCAAATTCAAAATGTCGTCCGTTTTATACCCGTCCATATTGAGTGCATAAAAGGAACATGATTTTTTTTTTTTTTTTTTGTAATAAGAATGCACGATACGGCCAACCTTGTCCTGCTGATCCATATTAGCACATGGATTTAACGGGAATATGCAAAACGGCAACTTTGACATTTGTAAAATTTACTCACTTGTCAAAGTTTGAATGAAGATCGTCAAAGGAAGGTTACTAGTGGGGTTTCATCTAAAAAAATCTTTTTTTCCCTTATTAATCATGGTTTGAAATTGTCAATAAAAATGCTATCGGTTCTTTTTCATTTAATATTCAATGTAAACAAATATAGGGTTTAGTATCGGGTGTAAGTTAGTTATAGACTTCTAGATACGGCGTGTCTGGATAAGAACAGACACACCTATTCCTCAGTGTGTAACTATTACTTATGATTAAACGCGTGTCTAATGTACACAATATAAGCCTGGTATCTTTGATGACTAATAAGGCATTGTTAAAGCATAATCTTTAGGATGAAAATTCTTATTAACAATTTAACAAGACCATATATACCAATGTTATCAATTTGGAAGTTGCGTAGAAAAGGACATCGAAATCTAAAAACAATTAGTTTTTCTTTGAAAATACACAATTATACCTTATAATGCACTGTAACATATTTGACTCTCTGAATAACTTGTTTTTAATTTTGTTTTAGTGTTTACTAAAGTAGATGTTGATATGCTGTATCAGTTGGCCTTATCATTTGGAACACGAAATGGAAACTCAGGTTTACGTCCGATCCGTTATTTCTACAGAAATAAAACAGAAGAATATTTTATGATTATAAGACTTCATACTAATGGAGAAATGCGACCATATCTAAAGAATAATGGAGCTGAACAGGGATCAGTTTTAAATGGAAGAGTGAAAGGCTTATTTTTCAGTACTTTAGTTGACAAAACTACGAACAGACCACAACCATTTTCACATTACGGACCTGTGCGGTTGTACGTGGAAGCTCAGTTAATGTGTAACCCAAAATATAATCTTTATTTCTCTGATTTTTATTGTCATAACGTAAAGCATCACCTGACAGTGGTATTAATGCCTAAATCATCTCCTTGCAATGAGCTATGCCGGCAATACCTTCTTCAGTTAGACATATACAATAATCCATATCTTCGTGTATTTCGTTTTCCGAATGGATCATCTTGTGTTTTAGCAAACATGGATATAATTGTAGAAATATTTTACACAGAAACTGTAAACGTTTCGCACATTTTAGAATCTGGTCGCGGTTACATGGAGAGAACGCCAACAATTGGACGTGGTTTTGCTCCATCTTCTGGGATTCCGAAGAAATCAACGTGCGAAATATGCAATATTAACCGCATATCTCCTAGTGAAAAGAACAAAATACAAAATATTTGAATATATGTCTCATGATTAAACATAAAACAAACATAATTAATGCTAATAAATATACAATGATTTGTATTTAGTCTATATGATGTCAAAACATATCATATTTGGCATTTTATAACACATTTGTTCTTTTCTAAATAGTTTCTCTTAAATTCAGTTCAAAGTCTGTCAAACATGACTCAGAACAGTTTATCCCGCAAAAGTTTGACGTAATAGCATTATTTCATTCCAGACATACTTCGTTTATATGGTTTAAAAGGCACGTCCTAAGAAAACTTCGAGAAGCAGACGAACCCTTTATTAAAGAAACGCAGGCAACATCATAGCAAAGAGGAAAAAGAAAAAGAGAAATCATGTTCCAAAATATTATATCTCAAACTTAAGGTGGCTCGGCCCTTTAACAATGCGCAGTTTTAACGCATGTTTCTAACGACGAGCGCCTTGGAAACGATAGCTTTGAGGGGTCTTCTCAAAAGTAGTGTTGACGACATTGGAACGCGGACGTGTCTGAAAGCACCCTTTCCCGATGTCAACAAACGATGCAAAATTTTCTTCAAAAAAGGAAATACGGTCAGAAATACAGAGTGGTTTGTTCATTTTTCACATAAAAAGGACATAAATATGCATGATATGAGCATAACATTAAAAAAAAAAAAATTATAAATATTGACATGTACGACGGTATCTGGTGCGTTCGCTCCGAAAACACATTCTCACCCTACACGTTCGATCCTTTGGTCCGTTCGCACCCTATTTTTTATTTAAATACCGGTTGAATTTAAAGATGTCTTTTAGATGTATATATGAAAATATTTTGCAATGACGCAATGTTTAACCGTTAACAAAGGATAGCGATGTAAACAACTGCATGTCACCGTACGGCTTTAAAAAAACAAGTAAATAGATATAGGAAGATGTGGTATGAGTGCCAATGAGACAACTCTCCATCCAAGTAACAATTTATAAAAGTAAACCATTATAGGTCAAGGTATGGCCTTCAACACGGATCATTGGCATACACCGAACAGCAAGCTATAAAGGGCCCCCAAAATTGCTAGTGTAAAACCATTCAAACCCATATAGTATGCTATAGTATAAAGGCATCGGGGGTTCATCTGCACGCTATCCGTTTGGCGTATTATGAAATTTTGTTACTGCCATAAATCTCTTTTTTTACTTGAAATATCTTCATTTCCAAGTATTGGTAGGATTTTATTCCGGAGTATGTGAAATATTTTCTCACTGCAAAATTTGGATAACAGTTATGAACTATGACAATTTTCAAGCAAAGACTAAATACATGACAGTCACACCTAACATTTTTATTTAAAGATTTATATACTTTATCAACTCATGGGCACAAAAATATCTAACAAATTTTCTCGTATCATAATTCTATGAATTCCGGAACTCTAGTCCTTTAACATAAGACCTCGGGGTCAATGTTTTCTATTTATGATATTTTCCTTTTACTTATTTTGCTATTTTGTTAATTTTCTATTTTCTGTTTTATCTATCAATATGCCAACCGAGTGCGCATTAAAAAAAAAAGAGGAAATATCAGCGTAAAAATTCAAATAATTGAATAAGAATGTGTTATCATAATAGACTACCGGTACTCGAGCAAAACATTTCTCTAAATTGATTATTTGTTTTACGCAGAAAAAAAAACCCCTACACTTCAATTATTTGCTGTTTTCCACCTTTTATCATGTAGATGAAAATTGGTCAATAGTAACCTGGACCTAGAATTCCAACCTTCATTGTATATCGGTCTATGCTATTATCCCTCAATACCGCATGCTTTGCGGAGAAGCGCAATATATTTGGTTTGACCAAGTCGGGACTTAGCGTGTTACACCCGAAGTCTACCGGGCAGTTCCAAACACTTCCAGCTAAAGACTGTATATATAAACAAAATCTATACTACTTACTAGGTTCAGGAAAAGTTGGGATTTTAATTTTAAAACTCGGCCCAGTACACAGGGACGCTATATTAGTCGGTGATATTGGTAAACTTTAACGTCTGTCTTAATTTTTAACATGCGTTTTTTTAAAGGGAAGCTAATAACATGAATAAGGAATATTCTTGATTTAAAAAAATGAAAGTGGAGTGTGTCATTGCGGCAAAAAATATGAATGACAATTTTCTTAATGATGTGTGGACATGTGTTTGACCCACCTGCTGCAAAGAAAAGTAATTATCGGTCTATGATGATAACAAGAAAGGCAGTGGCACCGGCAAAATAGCAAATTTGCTATTTTGCCGGCTCTGATTAGAATATCCATATTCAAACCGGCAAAATAGCCTATTTCTATAGAAATGGCTATTTTACTAGCACCAGCAAAAAAGTGAATTTGTTATTTTGTAGGTTCTTGGTGAAGAGTGAAATTTAATATTTTATTTACTTTTGAAAGTACTATGAAAAATTATGTGCACTGTCAACATAAAATAAAATAATTACTGATTTATCAGTAGTTATTAAAATAAGAAAACTGCTAACAATATTGGAGACACATGTAATCGTTTGAGAACGTAACATTTATCAGTCAAAGTATAAATAACTATTTAGAATTTATAACAAGAAAAAAAAAATAAATAAAAATATTGAGCATCCATTTGTTGCATTGAAATCATATCTAAACATGTAGTTTAAATTATTTCTAAAATCAGTCAGTGACAGTCTAATGCTACATATATGCATAAGAATAAAATCTCAGATTTTTAACTGTGTGTTATAAAAAATAAAAAGTTAAAATCTCATTGCATCATAAATTTGATAAAACATTATACAATATAACAAAGTCAATCACACAGCTTAAAAATCAAAATGTTTCAATTAAACTTGCTTTTGGAATAATAGTTATTTATTTCAGTTGCATATATGTGTAAACAAAATAGTTTTAACTTGGCTTCCGCTTACCTAATGCCAGCAAAATAACATATTTTCTATTTTTCCAGCATGGGTTACAAATTCACTGTATTGCTGTTCCCGGTAAAATAGCCATTTCTATAGAAATTGAAGGCTTGAATTAAGATATTTTAATCAGAGCCGGAAAAAAGCCACTGCCAATAAGAAAAAAAAAATGATATTCTTTTTTAGTTGGACTTTTAAATTTGGTTGATAGTTGTTTCATTGGCAATCATACTACATTGTACATCTCCTTATTTTTATATCATAGGGTTAACATGGGTATAGAAATATGACTTTCCTAATCCGACAGATAACCCTTGCTTAGACAGGGAGTTCATACAGCTGGATGTATAAATACGCAGCCTCGTAGGGTAAAAAGGGGGAATTTTGCCCATACCCAACATAGATTGTCCATTCATTTTCCAGTGGCAGTCCATATATCTAGCCCCTCCTACTTTGCAGAACCTTCATATGGTACTTATCATTCATATGTTCTCATCCGTATTATGCTTGAAATATTTGCCAGTGAACGTTCATCAAGCACAAATTAAACTGTTATTTTGTGTTCAACTATATACAAAAGAACGTCATTTCTGGTCCTTTTATCATACTAGTAGTTGACTACGCGGTATGGGTTTTGGTCATTGCTGAAGGCCGTACGGTGACCTATAGTTGTTATCGTCTATGTAATTTGGTCTCTGGTGGAGAGTTGCATCATTGCCAATTATACCACATCTTCCTATTTTTGTTTTATATTTCATGGTAAATAGTTTTATTTGAGGGTCACCATAGACCTTGAATATCGCAGTTGTAATATATCTGAAAGACCAACGTTAACTTGATGTATAAAATTTGAAAATGGTGAGTAGACAGATTTTTGGGATTACAACGATATTGATTTCAACCACGATAGCTGTGAACACAAAATATGGAAATAAGTTTTCTTAAAAAACAATGCTTCCAAGGAAAAGGTGTGGACTATTAGGACTTGTTCAAATACAAACAAGAAGTATTAGGATAGATCACATATTTTTCAAGTTGTTAAGACATATTCCTAGATACATCTGCATGTATGGCAGTCACACCTTTCAGCACATTTTTTGTGTTAACAAGAGTGCACAAGCTGAAATGTCTCACCCGCTTTACTAATCATCATTGTTGATTGATTTTATGTTGATATTCCTAAAGATAAAGTTTTACTACAAGTATCAGAAAAAATTAATATTATCAATTATCAATAATCATGAAAATGAGGCCAAGGTCAGTTAAACCAAGCAAGCCTTACACAGTGGCAGATCCAGAAATTTTCATAAAGGGAGGGGGGCACTTACTGCCTAAGAGGGGCCCGCTCCAATCATGCTTCATTGATTCCCTATATAAACAACCAAATTTTTCCCACAAAAAAAAGGGGGGCACCATGGGCCCTCCCCCTAAATCCACCTCTGTTACAATCATTCCTTAAACCAAATATTTTGAAACATATAGTATGCAAGAAACAGACAAAACCATGAAAATGAGGCTAAGTCCAGACAAACCCTGCAAGACAGGCATATTTGTTTTTCATTTATTATTTTGTACATATATCAGGCTGTTAGTTTTCTCATTAGAATTGTTTTACATTTGTCATTTCGAGGCCTTTTATATCGGACTATGCAGTATAGGTTTTACTCATTGTTGAAGGCCATAATCCCATATGGTGACCTTTGGTTGTTTATTTTTGTGTCATTTGGTCGCTTGTGGAGAGTTGTCTCATTTATAATCATACCACATCTTCTTATTTAATATTTCAATACATTCATTTAATAATCATTCCATACACCAAATATAGTTGACTTATTGATTACACAATGTAGCATATCAAAAGAGGACTCACCATTGACCAATGAACCATGAAAATGTGGTCAATGACAACTGCCAGACAGACATGTACTCCTTACATTTGTGAATCATTGCATACATCAAATATAGTTTGTCTACTTCTTTTAGTATTAGAAAAACAGACAAAAACACAAAAACTTGACGTTGACAAATGACCTATTGCTAACAGTATCTGATAAACAACCTATAAAGGTTTACTTTTATAAATTTTGACTTGGATGGAGAGTAGTCTCGTTGGCACTCATACCACATACAGTTTGCATATCATGAATCATGTTTGCAGCAAAATTCACTCAAGCAGCAAAAATAAATTAAAACAGCTCTATTAAAATTCATTTTTTTGAAACATTTTTGATTTTTATTCCTCAAATGTCTATGAGATCAAATTTATAAAGCATTTATTAACATTGTTATTTTCAATATATTAGTAATTGTTGATATGTATACATCATGTACACGTACAATCATTAATTGATCAGCTCCATATTTTCATAATTTTTATATCAATATTCTTCTCTTCAGTGTTTTTTTTTTTTTATATATGACTCAATAATCTATTCATCATTGGGACATGTAGTTGTCTCATTGGCACTCATACCACATCTTCTTATATCTAATCAGGTAACTTTAACCTTGATCACTGATCCATGAAATGAGGTTGAAATCTTTGTTGCAATCTCTATCAATTTGAATGCATATCTAATTTTATAAAACAATATTTATCTGATTTCAGTAATCTTGATCATTGTGATAGGTAATGAGGTTGTCAGTTAGTGAGACACAAGTTTTTCCAGACAATATATAATTCGTTTGATTGTTTTGTTTGGTTGCTGTCTCATTGAACAAAACTATATATTCCATTTCTCCTTTTATCCCGAAAATATAACTTTTGAAATAGAAAATGAAAAGCATATGGATGGACAAAAAATGCCAAATGATGTAAAATAATTCAAATGACCATTTGGGTCAGGGGTTAGTGAGGTAAAAGATGAGGAAAAGGCATGTGCATTTACCACAATTGTCACTCGGTATTATGATTTCCAAAATCTAAAAATCTCATTAGCTACATTCTGTATTAAATAATACAGGTTTCTGACACAAAATAAATGTGGTCAAAGGTCTTACAAATCTATTGCGCAATACTGTGCAATTGATGATTTCTTCTTGAAACTGTTCAAAAATTTGAATTTTGAAAAAAAATATGAACTCCTTAAAAACATTGAAAAAAAAATCCCACCCCCAAACTTTTTGAATCCCCCCTTGAAGCAATTACCCCCAAACTCAATCCTAGCCTTTCCTTTGTAGTATGGAACCTTGTAGTACAATTTCAGAGAGAACCATACACTTAAACACAAATTATTGTCTGGAAACTAGAAAAATGCTTGTTTTTGGCCCTTTTTTGGCCCCTAATTCCTGCATGTTCGGGGCAATTACCCCAAACTCAACCCCAGCCTTCCCTTTGTGATATGGAACCTTGTGGTATAATGTCAGAGAGATCCATACACTTACACAAGTTATTGTCCGGAAACTACAAAAATGCTTCTTTTTGGCCCTTAATCCCTAAATTGTTGGCACCATAACCCCCAAAATAGATCCCAGCCTTCCTTTTGTGGTATTAAACATTGAAGTACAATTTGAGAACAATCGAAATACTTATACACAAGTTATTATTCTGAAATGCTTGTTTTGGACCCCTTTTGGGCCCCTAATTCCTAAACGGTTGGGACCATCATCCCTAAAATCAATAGCAACCTTCCTTTTGTGGTATTGAACCTTCTCAAAAGATTTCATTAAGATCAGTTCACTTAAACTAAAGTAATTGTCCGGAAACCAAATATGTCTTCGGACGACGACGACGACGACGACATCATACCATTATACGATCCCAAAAATTTTTTTGCGGTCGTATAAAAACTGCATAATTTCCTTAATTTACCAACTCAGGGGTAGCAACCCAACAGCGCTTTGTCTGATTCATCTAAAAATTTTGGGGCAGATAGATCTTAACCTAATGAACATTTTTTATCCCATGTTAGATTTGCTCTAAATGTTTAGTTTCATTGATATAAGTCAGAAAATGTATTTTACCCCTATGTTCTATTTCTAGCCATGTCTGTCATGTTGAATGGCAGGCAGGGTCATCAGACACATTTTTTAAACTAGATACCTTTATGATGATTGTGGCCAAGTTTGGTTAGAATTCATTGGGCCAGGTGAGCTAAAAAATGAAGAATTTGTGGCGATCAATAATGAGCAAACAAAATAAAATTACATGCACAGTAAGTATAAATAATGATTTTGTTTTTATATGTTGAATATAGACTTCTCGGGTCAACCAAATTATGTTGAGGTTACTTGTAACCTGTTTGGAATAAGGGATACACAAATTTTGCATTTAAAAATACTAAGCACAAAACAATAATGAACTTTTCAACTCAAATGTATGTGTTATTTGGTAAACTTAATAAGCCCTACAATGTATGTTTAAACCAGCGACTCTTTTCACAAAAAATCTTAAGAGTAAAAATACTCGTAAGTCATACACATTTCGGTATAACTTACGATCAATTTTAATCGTAAGATTTTTTGTGAAAAGAGTCGCTGATACTTGACCTTAAGAAATTTTTTTATACCAAAGAGAGAGAGATGCTGGGGGAGGGGAGGGGGGTTGATTGTAAACAAATTATGATCAAGACGAATCCATCAATAAAATGTATTGCCTCGTACTGTAGGAGTGAAAATTTACAAATTAGGCCATTTATATTCCCAAGAAAACAAATAAAACAATCAAACTTTTGAGGGGTGGACAGGGGTAAGGAAACAAACATTGGAATGAGGGATCAGGAAGAGGGAGTCAGGGGGCGGGAAAAGGGGGGATTGGGTCTGTTAGCTTGGTCTCAAGTAAAAATAAAAGTAACTATTTTGGTAGAAGCAAATCTTATGAAGATTATAAATAGAAAAGTCCAGATAATTGTTTTTAACAACCTGTGCCCTTTGATCTTGTGTGTGTCACTTTATTTTTAAACAATAAAATAAACTTAATATATTTCTTTATATATTTCTTTTATCATGCTATAGAACTATGCTAACTAAAGCTCGATTAAAAAAAGGAAGGGTGCAAACATACCCAGGGTGCGAACGTGTGGGGTGCGAATGTAAAAGGGGGTGAATGTGAATGCGAGCCTACATGATTTTGGGTGAAAGGACCAGAATTCGAAAAGAGGGGGGATGAATATTCTGGGAAATATATTTTTTATCATGTTATAGAACTATGCTAACTAAAGCACGATTAAAAAAAGGAAGGGTGCAAACATACCCAGGGTGCGAACGTGTGGGGTGCGAATGTAAAAGGGGGTGAACGTGAATGCGAGCCTACATGATTTTGGGTGAAAGGACCAGAATTCGAAAAGAGGGGGGATGAATATTCTGGGAAATATATTTGGCCAATTTTTTGTCTGGGAGCAAGAGGGATGGAAGTGGAAGTAGGGAGGAAATATTTTAGATTAAAAGAGAAGGGAAATGGGAGTTGGGGATAGGGAGTGGGAATCATGGACCCCTGTCCGAGGGCAGTTATAAAGGTACCCCACATTAGACGTTAACGATAAATATTTTACTCGATTTGACCCTAACGTAGCTACGAAATTAGATTTTACAAATGACGATTAAAAATCAAGATTCATTTGAGCCTTACGGTAGCGCAAAATGGACATTTGTGATGCTTGGCAGTAAAGGGCATTCCTACCCTGTCCATCCCCTCGATATTTTTCCCAACAGGCTATACATGTTCACAACTTGCCTGTTAAGAATCAAATAAACACATAAATAAGATACCAGCCATAACGATTATACATAGAACAGAAATTTAGCCATGCAAGGTTTCAGGCGCAGAGATTTTCTACAGTAGCGAGTATTTTGAGACAACCCCACTTTGTATTTTTCGTGATACTGTTAACATTTGGCTGCCTAAAATATTAAAATCTATGTTTTCTTATGTAATGACTTTGCATCGTTGTCTATTCGCCACTTTGTCTGTTATTCGTGTACATGGTCGTATTCATCAGTGGTGTATGCTGATCCACAATGGCGACCCTGAAATTTCTGTTGTCCGATTTATTTATTGCAAAAATTTTAAAATTATAGAAAACAACTATTTAATAAACTAAATATTAATTCACAAGATCTGTGCCCTGAAAAGTTATGAAAACCATTATTAGTTTACTTAATATGCCATTACATACAATTATGCTTTGAATCTTTGTAATTTTATTCATTTAACCTTGATTTGATATTTTGTCATACATAATATATATTTATTTATCTGATGTAATATCATGTTAATGTGGGGAAGACATCATAATACTTTGTATTGATTTTCCTGATTTAATAAAAACTTGAAAAACTTGAAACTTGATTATGGCGCCAATTTAGAGGGAAACAACTCGCGCCAGACAAAATTACCGTATTTCCCCAAAATAATCAAAATTTTGCTTTTTTATAACAAACAGTTATATGTTAATCACATTTATATTCAGCTATCGTTCATTGATATAATTGCAAACATTATTTTAATAAAGCCATCAATAAAGAATTCACAACAAAGTAATTATTGGAGTGCATTGAAATCAGACCTCATGGGGTAGAGGGGTTAAACAAAAGTCCGTAACTTTTTTTAAAAGCCTGGTGACCCCCATTTTATTTTACCTTAAAATGCTCGAAAAATTCATAGCTTTGACATATCCGTTTTTAAAAAAAATCTACCGGGGAAATTTTACGAAAAATTGATTTAACCAATAGTTTTAGCCTTCAACTGATATTAGAAAATGCAAAATTTAGACATAAATCTGTAAATAAAAGGACTTTTAGGTCTAAAACAACCAAGAGAAACGTTTACATTTCAAATTTTAATGTTTTTTCACATAATAATCATATTGACATGGTCTTTGAATTTGATGTAGCCGTTATTGTTGAAAGGGTAGAAATGTTTGAAAATAGGGTCAAAATTGCACATTTCGCTTCCATTTGAGGGGAAAACGAGCCTGGTGACCCCCTTTTTTCTTTGCATTTTTGGATTCAGCATAAAAAGATCTACAAAATATGTGAAAATAAAAAAATTCTACCGGGGGTCCTTATTGGGGTGAGCTATCTTAAGATTTAACAAAGCAATCCCTAAAAGAACTCATTAAAGATATTAGGCTTATAACAGCTAGTAGGCTCAATCAAATGGGAAATTGTAGAGCTTTACATAACGAAAATTCCGAAAGGTTTTGACGAATATGTCTAAGGTAATCTAGAAATATGGGTAAATAATTTCGAATAATTCAACATTTTATATAGCAAATTTACAGAAAATTAACATAGTCTTAGATACATGATTTTTTTATTATTTGTTATTGGCTTTGAACTAGCTGTCAGTAACTGCGAGTACTCTCAGATCTCTTTTTTGTTGTGGGGATGTATAAGTACCACGTCCGGTCTGTGTTTTTGTTAGATGTATTTCTGCTTTATATCGATCTGATGAGTTAAGCCCTTTTCAACTGATTTTTATAGTTTGTTCTTATGTTGTACTGTTACACCACTGTCCAAGGTAAGGGAGGGTTGGCGCCTTCGAACTAGTTTAACCCCTCCACATTCTGTATGTGCCTGTCCCAAGTCAGGAGCCTGTAATTCAGTTGTTGTCTGTGGTTGCTGCATATCATTATACATTTTACATAAATCAGGCCGTTAGTTTTCTCGTTTGAATTGTTTTACATTTGTCATTTCGGGGCCTTTTATGGCAGACTATGCGGAATGGTTTTTGCTCATTTTTGAAATCCGTACGGTAACCTATAGTTGTTAATTTCTATGTCATTTGGTATCTTGTGAAGAGTTGTCTCACTGGCAATTATACCATTACTTCTTATTTTATGTATCATTGACAATTTATGTGTCAACACAAAATGTTGGCAACTAGGCTTTGACTTATATTTTATTGATTTACACCTTACCTGCCGCGAGACATTTAGATGGTTTGTATAAAATCTGCCACTATTGGAACAGGATCTGCTTAACCTGAGATCACTTCAGTTTTTGGTTGGGTTTGTGTTGCTCAGTCTTTAGTTTTCTATGTAGGGCTTATGAACTTTTTGTCTTTTCATCTTCTTTCGTTGTTTTCCATGGCGTTGCCAGTGTTTCTCTCGACATGTGAGTTTTGGACCTCTCTATGGTATCCTCTGTGTATTTTTTGCGTATACATGTCAAAGACTTATCCAAATGTCAATTTGTTGCTGTGCTTGGTGCCGGTCTGATAAGTCAAGCCCTTTCGAACTGAATTTTACACTTTGTATTAATGCTATACCACAGTCCTAAATTTAAAGAACGGTTAAGCGCATGAACATGTTTCACCCCGCTACATCCTCAAAGTGACTGACCCTACTCTGGAGCTCTTTGATTCAGTAGTTGTTGTTGTTGGTTGCTGTCTGCCATATTTCATTTTCATTTATCATTTATACATAATTCATAAAATTGAGAATGGAAATGGGGAATGTGTCAAAGAGACAACAACCCGACCAAAGAGCAGAAAACAGCCGAAGGCCACCAGAATGTTTGTTTTCTCATTTGATATTTGACATTTTGTCATGCCTGTATTATTGTTGACCTATAGTTGTTTACATCTTCATCGTTTTTGTGTCTGAATGATATGTCGTCTCTTTGGAAATTGTACAACCTCTCGATATCTTAACATTTAATTAAGGTACGTAAACTAAACTATATGAAATAAATAGAAAAACAAATCATGAAAACATTTTTTAAGTATTAATATGGAATTGATATCATCGATATCGACGACTTAAACAGACGAACCGGGAGAAACTAAATTGCCTATATAGATAACTGTAGCAGATAGACATTTGGAAGATAATTTGTCGATATTGACAACTGTTTCAGATAAATATAGTTTAAATTCATTGAATGAAGAAATCAGTTGAGGAAACTTTAAAAAGTTTCATTGGAATCGTACAATATAACCTTATTTTTACATCTCTAAATTGCATAATTTAATGAAGAACATAAACTAAACTATATCAAATGAGTAGAAAACATTTTGTTTGAATCACGTACCAAAAGATACATAATTTCCATGAAAAGTTTAAACTGAAATAAACACTTTATAAATTTCATGCGTCCGAAGCGCGTTTCTAGATTTACCTTCATCAGGAACGGTCAAACGTTAACATTTGATAGTCAGGATGCGTTAGCGCGCTCAATTGTTAGGAGGTATATAGTTAAAATGACCTAAATAGAATAGTCAGATTCATCTATGGTCAAATTTGCCTGAGGGAGTTGGAACCTTTTGTTTTAATAATTTTATTATTTATAAACGGAGATTTTGAAATATGCATATGTAATAAATCATGTCAGTAGCGATGCACTGAGAACTGAGCTGATGATACACTCGGGAACTAACAGCCCAACATCAGCGGTATCGACCCAATGCTATAGTAAAGGAACTACAAGGTTATGAGACCTAAAAACGTGTTAGCAGTATCATTCATTTCAATCAAATATACTGGATCCAACATTGACTTTTACAAATGAAAAAAAAAAAAGTCGAAAAAGTAAATCGTCTTAAGACCATGATGACGTGAAAGGAATAATGATAACAATAGCGGCGTCTATGATACTTATTAAAGGCACCATCTGAAGAGTTTTCATCATTTTCCTTACTTTTTCTCAACACAAATTACTTAATACCTTTCGCGGCGGCTTTTCGTTCGCTATATATGTATGCTATGAGCAATCAAAAAATACAAGACATTGATATCTTTTCAGTGGTTCTATATGGTTCGTGTGTGATGAGAAAACAGCATTAACTGTTACATTTTTCAGTATTTAAAAAAACGCAATCTAAAAAAACTAGTCTTATAATTTGGTACGTCAGACGAGTGTTTCGTCTGCGTAAGACTCATAAGTAACGCTCGAAACAAAACACTCGGAAGACCAAATCAAATACGAAGTTGAAGAGCATTATGAACAGAAAAATTCCGAATAGTTTTGCTAAATACGGCTGAGGCCATCAATGTCTAAAGCCTTAATGTTCCGATAAATTCAACTTTTTAAAAACAGTCAATTGACAGAAAATGAAAGGACACAGAAGAGTGTAAGATTAGTGAGCATCTTAAGAAAACATAATTTATTTTTAGTAATTTCGTTGTAGACTCCAGATATGATAAAAATCACTTTAACAACTTGCTTATATTATGGCAGTTCTTAATTCTGTATAATTCACTGTACAAATCACTTAAAGGGAGATAATTCAATTTTGGAAAGATTTCCATTAACGTTCCTTACGAATAACATATAAGAACTAAGGAATATGTAGTATACGACAAATTATTCACACTTATAATTTCCAAACTTTTTAAAACAAAGTCGGTAGGTTTTATTTTGGTATATTATAAGTGTGTTCGATGTACGTTGGCCTTTTGACAGAGAACTTACAAAGTATTTATTTCATGTGAAAAGACTTTATCTGCTTTCAAGGATATGAATAAGTAGAGATATGGCGTATACGTAAATGTTACAGCAACCCCAAAGAATTTCTTTGAAAAAAGTGAAAACATATGAAATGGAGGGGGGATCAAAATCCACAATTGTGTTTGATCTAACATTTATCAGGTATGCTCAAGGGCAGAGATAGAAAGACAAAATTAAAAAGTTCAAAAGCACAAATACTAAACATGGCCCAAATTTAGCGGCGTGGACCGTCTAAGTTCAATGTTAATCAAAGAAACTTGAGCACAGCTACATAATTTTATGAATTGGTAATTTACTGACAAAATATATCGTTAAATTTGATTAATTCAAATACCTAAGGGTTGGGCAGATTATACGTTCGGTGACTGATAGTCGACCAAATAGTAGTAAAAATGTAAGGTTTGATTTGCTTGCTAAAACTACTTTTTCAGATATCTTCAAGACCAAAAATTTGGAAATCAATTCTACAAAACGTAAGCAACACGCTATTGCCCTATCAATGTTTAAACTCGCGGTAAAATGATTGGGGTAATAAGAATTTTCAACTGAAGTCGTTTCATGTACACCTGACGAACTTTTTTGTGGAAATTTGTTTTTCGTTGGTTTTTGTTTTGTTTTGTGTATATCATTTAAAGTTTCCATTGTTCTCATATCCCCTGTAAAAAAGTAAAAGCCTTTGAGACTGTATAAGTTTTTTCGTATTTGCTTAATTTTGTCCAGAAATATTTTTTCTCTAGAACACATAGGAGGTCAAATACCTATCCCCATTATTTCTTTCTTGTCCCCTCCGTACGTACTAACGTAGTAAACCCCCCTCAAACACAAACAAAAAAACAAAAAAAAAAAACAAACCTACAAACAAACAAATGAAACAAGGCAAAAACTTTAATGACCTGGTTGTAACCATAATGTATGGATGATGTATAAAACTTGACCTTGTGGTTTTTTTTGGGTAAGTTCCCATAAACTGCAACTGTGTCATGTTTAATTTTAGATATAAAATAGATAATTATTAAGGGTATATATCATTGATGACCTTGTTACTGAAGACTAAATAAACAACAGGAATGTTTTGCGTATGACTTACATGGTCATTTGATAGAAATAACTTAACAGGTTATCTAAAATGTAAGCATGAATTTATTTAGTCTCAAAATGATTGAACTTTCAGTTAGAATGCATATGAAATAGGTGATGAAATTATAACGGCAATAGGTATGTTAAATTTTAATTCTTCTATATATTGAACCCACTTGCCGTTTAAACGGGTAATATGTATGATGTTAAAAAAATATGGTAAGTAATATTTTCGCACACGATTTTAAATATATTCCCCAACCGTAAAAGTATTCGTTTGTGGGATCCGGGGGAGGGAGGTTTAGCACGCACAAAAACGTAACAACTTTGGATCCTCTGTGCGTTTGGGGGTGGTGTTATCAATACATGTTATTTTCATTCTAGCAACTTTAAAGAAAAAACACCTGTTTCCGACGCCTGTGCTTTAATTTTGGTTTAAAAAAAGAAGATAAAACCACTTAGGAACAATGAAATTATCATGAAAGGACCCATACTTAGGGGAAAAAGGTCAAAACTGAAATTGACGCAAAAAAAGTTTTTGAAAACCCGCTCATTATAATATATAAAAAAACAACGATAATAATTATGTTATTTTTTTCAGTTTCAGTTTTTTACCTTGAAATGAACTGACAGGTCAGACCTGGTCCCAGTTTGTTGTTAAGTTTGCTTTCTGTGAGCTATGCCTTTGTTAACATTAACTGGACGGGAAGAAAATTATGTCAGAATATCACTGCTACTAAAAGGAATATGCCCCAGAGGAGTTCGTTTGGTTTTCGATGATAGATTCCCACCTTCGACTCTACGAAGTACTTTGATGATGAATTACGAGAAGTTACACGAATTACTAGATAAGAGAATCGTTAATTCAAATCAATGGAAACGTTTGTTCACAAAAGGTGAGTGGACTGATTTGGAAATAATTTTAAACAAACAAAATCTTGTTAAAACATTTAGATTCTCACAAATGAAAAATAGATAAATTTGTATAAAATAAAATGAACGTACATTATCTGAAAAATCTAGATATTAGTTAAGCTTAAGAAAGAGCAAGACAAGCGTATCACAGAAACAAAGAAAACTCGTCAAAGGCAAAAAACATCTTTGAGTTTTATAACCTTCTTAAAGTGTTTAACTATGTTTGTCATAAAAGATATTTGATGTCATAAACATAATTAGCGTTAGTGTTACAACAAAATATGCACTGTTAGAACACCGCAGGTAACTTTAACTTATGGTTGAATGGAATATAAAGTATTGAAAATTGCTTAATTAACACCCTTCATACAAAACAAAAAACCTACTTCTATTATTTGCCTTACTGAAGTATGTGTATTACAGATTTAACATGCATTGCTGACTCCCAAAATTTTGATATTTCGTTGATGGTCTGCTTAATCAGAAATTTGACAAGTATGAAACACCCAAAGCATGGATTTGACAGACTACCACCAGAAAAAGAAACAAGTCAAGCTTCTGATTTGGCAAGAATAAAGTTCTACAAGAATGCATTGGTCAATCAGGATAATAATACAATAGATAATGAAACATTCAATGAAGCATGGAGGATTCTATCTATAGTAAGTTGGTAATACAAATTATTGACAAGGATTAAATTGTTGGCAATACATTTGTTTCTTTAATTTGAAATAGCCCCAACCGGAGAAAAAGATTGACTTTATTCCTAAAAGCATAGCTTATGATGTACAACATCTCCTTCCCCGTTATATCGTGGGTTTTAAGGCCGGAAATAAAATCCTTCCTATATATCAGAATGCTGTTTGGAATATATATTTTAAGACCTGGTAAAAAATATTTAAGTTTATTTTTTTTTTTTTTTTTTTTTTTTGTCTATGAAGCTAAATACAGTCTAAACGTTATGACTGATTACGTCAGCCTATATTGATTTTTTTTTCCATTACACTGTTCACCGTATTTATACGACAATGGTGACTGGGGATTAGAAATATAGTCACTTTAGTCTTCTTCCGAATGACAGTAAAATCCTTGCCAAAGTGGGGCGTCTGTTTGGCTGTGCGAGATGTACAAGTACATATATACGTAGTCACGTCCGGTCAGAATGGGGACGATGAGAAACCGATACGTTAAGAATCTCTGTTGAGTGGTCCGAGACAGTAAGGCTACTGTGCCTATCTACCCACGTTAAGTTCTCCGACCTTCATCGCGGTCGGCCTCTGCAACAACTCTTTGAGTGGTCCGTAAATGGTCTATTTGTCAGTGGACGTTAATCATCAATCAATTACCACATTTAACCATGTAATTCAAACCATATTATTTGTAAATGTATTAAATGTGTGTACTTTTTTGCATGTCATTCTGTGTCCTTATTTTTAACTGGTTTATGAAAATAAAAGTATCGTTGCCTACTCGACATAATATTACACTACAAGGATTGACCATTCTTATGTTTAGAATGTCTTTTCACATGTCATGAATTTTCTGAACACTTCAAATAACCGATAATCTCTATGTAATGTTCATTATCTAATCATTTTCTATTGAACAGCTCTTTAGAATAGTTTTAAGTGTCTCAAAATCTGAACGATTGACCCTGAATCACCATTGTTTACTTGTTATATCTGCTTTCAACCGTAATTTAAAATCAAAAGCCCAAAAGTCCAAATTCAATGGTTTTATATATATATATATATATATATATATATATATATATATATAAGTGCCTATAAATAGCAGCACATGACATACAAATCTATGGGAGTGTGGATTAATCAGTACAGAGATTAATTCAATTACACAAATAAAATTATAGATTGCCTAACAATGTAATTTTAACACACTATTTAGTATGTAAATATAAGAATGTTTAAAATATTTACAAAAGGATGAAAATAAATGCAATATTTCGCTAGACTAACTAGCTTTATCAAGCGTGCATCTATCCAGGTGAAATCGGATGTAGATGATAAGAAACTTTGCAGCTCAATGTATATGTTGCACTTGAATTTAGCTGCCTTGAAAATAATACATAATTTGGATGAAGTTCAAGATTTTACAAAATTAGTAGTTGAAGTTAGCAACGTCCATTAGCCAATATTACAGGATAAAAGGACGATGCTGTGTACTAAATCATTCTTTATCTTTCCTGTATCTTTTCTCATCTTTTCGTTAAGACCATCAGGTTCTAAAGTGTGGAGTTGGTGGATCCAAAATTTTCTCTTCTCCTTCTCGCCGTGGTGTCCCACTCGGTGTTGACTTCTATGATTTGGAAAGTTACATTATCAAAAGAATGTTTCGTTGAACGAAGATGTCTTGTGAGAGGACAGTTTTGTTGGTTTTGTACCATGAACGATGGTTATTGAGCCGAATATTAAATTTGTCCATTGTTTCTCCCACATACTGAATGCCACAAGTGTCACATGTTAATATATAAATTGAGTTCTCCGTTTTACAGTTGGAATTTGAGTAGATGGTATAATTTTGTTTAGTAACGGAGCTGATGAAAGAACTGCTTGTATTGGCAGCTTTACAACACAAGCAGTTCCTTCGACCACATTGTTTGTAGCAACCGGGAGATGGAGTAGGCTGCTTTGCTAATACAGATGTCACTAATTTGTCACGGATGTTTTAGGTCTTCTGAAGGCCATGACTGGTGGTGAGGAAAATACTTTTTAAGATTTGAATCATTTTCTATAATTTTCCAATGCTTCTGAATAATGGAAGACACATTTTAAAATCAGGATGGTAAGTGAGTACAAGGGTGTTCTGTTAGCTGCTTTATTCTTATCTTTGTACTCTAGAAGTTCTTGGCGACTAGTTTTGTTTGCTCTTTCGAAAGCGCTATCAATGATGTTGTTATTGTATCCTCGAACAACTAGATGTTTACGTAGTTGTCCAAGTCTAGCATTTTGCGTATTTTCAGTAGAGCATATTCTCTTGATTCGCAATGCCTGGCTTAATGGGATGCCACGGGAGCAGTGTTTAGGATGGCAACTTTTAGGAGAAAGGAATTGATGTTTGTCCGTTTGTTTGGTATGAAGGTCCGTTATAATGGTTCCGTTCTTGATGTAACTCGTAGTGTCGAGGAAGTTTATTTTCTCCATAGATGATTCATATGTAAATTTTATTGAATGGTGGAAAGAGTTACAGTGTCCTAGAAATTCATTAAGATGTTCTTGTGAATCTGTCCATTTGAAATCAATATCGTCAATGAATCGGAACCATGATAAGGGCTGGTATGGAGCACTAGCCAAGAGGCGTTTTCAAGTTGGCCCATAAATATGTTGGCATATGAGGGGCCATTTTGTGCCCATACTAGTACCGTCTATCTGGAGATAATGTTTTCATTGAAAGAGAAGTTGTTGTTCTCTAGCACTAGTTTCAGAAGTGTAACAAGGCACTCAGTTGGAGGATTTTTTCACTACGAGTGTTCCATACCTCTTCACACGCTGCTATTCCTTCGTCTTGTGGAATGTTGGTATATAAAGAAGACACGTCCATGGATGCAAGTATAGTATTGCTTGGTAGAGGATTGAGGCTTTCCATTTTCTTTAGATAATCAGTCGTATCTTGAATGTAAGAGGTAGTTCTTTCACATGAGGTCTTAGATGATGGTCTACAAATTCTGATATCTTTTCAGTTGGATGACTATTTGCTGAAACAATTGGTCGACCTGGATTGCCCGTTTTATGTATTTTAGGCAACATATAGAATCTTCCGGCCTTTGCTTCGTTCTCAAGAGGTCGGAGATAATCAAAGGTGTCATTGTCTATATGCTTTTTGTCGAACATCTCTTGAAGGATGGTGTTGATCCTTCGAATAGTATTAAGTGTTGGATCTGTGGTTAATTCTTTATAAAAATGGAGTAATAATATAATTTTATTTGTGTAATTGAATTAATCTCTGTACTGATTAATCCACACTCCCATAGATTTGTATGTCATGTGCTGCTATTTATAGGCACTTATATTATTATCTTCAGTAGCACGCATTTCACAAATGTTTGTGTAATCCATTCAAATCTATCGCTATCTTTACAACATGGATAGCGCACAGCATTTCAAGAAATTAAGATCTTTAACTAAAAGAAACTACAAACTGAACATCATTTATCAAACTTAAAAAAATATATTCAAAGTAGAACTGTACCAAAAGGTTTAAACATCAAAGTGAGTCCCCAGGCACCGGGACATAAATCCAAAAGATTCATGAGCCGTTGGAATGAAATTCTGTTTAACTGTTCATTCCAGCTACTTCAACTGTTACTTTCTTTTACAACCACAAATTACAAACAAATTGTAAATGAAATATCAGATATCATCAACAATAATAACATTTCACGTGACGATTTACCAATAATTAAACGTCGCCTCGCAGATATTGAAAAAATTGAACTATCCAAACATAAAGAAAAACAAAGGAATAAATTTCAAAGAGATAAAATTCACACTGTCTATTTAAATCAGGATATGAATGATATCAATACAACAAACCATAAGGTCCCTAGAAAAAGAAAATTCAAAAGACGGAAACAAAAAACTGAAAGCATTGTTGTAAATTTGTCATCTAAAGAACTTACACGTGCTGAAGAATCTCTTTTAAGTAAAGGTTTAAACTTCTGTCCTATCCCATCAAATATAAATAACTTTCAGCTAGACGAGGACTTAGACCAATTCGCTAGACGTTTACGCTTGAAAGATTTTTCTACAATAGGGCAAGAAAAACCTTGAAGAAGCTGGATTAACAGATTCAGATACTGACACCAATGAAGAAGTCACGCCCATCCCAAAATTTAAGAAAAAAGTTCATGGAAACCACCTAAGAGTAAAATGATAACTTGAGTCATTCATTAACTACGTGAGGTCTGATATAAAGTCCTGTATAACAAATACAAGAAATTATAATTTATCCAAGTCAGAAAGCATTGCTTTGAAAGCGTTAAAAGATCAAGAGGATATCGTAATAAAACCTGCCGACAAAGGGGCGCTGTGGTTGTCATGAATAAAACAGATTACATAGCAGAGGAAATCGCCAACTTTCAAACTCCATTTTTATAAAGAATTAACCACAGATCCAACACTTAATACTATTCGAAGGATCAACACCATCCTTCAAGAGATGTTCGACAAAAGCATATAGACAATGACACCTTTGATTATCTCCGACCTCTTGAGAACGAAGCAAAGGCCGGAAGATTCTATATGTTGCCTAAAATACATAAAACGGGCAATCCAGGTCGACCAATTGTTTCAGCAAATAGTCATCCAACTGAAAAGATATCAGAATTTGTAGACCATCATCTAAGACCTCATGTGAAAGAACTACCTCTTACATTCAAGATACGACTGATTATCTAAAGAAAATGGAAAGCCTCAATCCTCTACCAAGCAATACTATACTTGCATCCATGGACGTGTCTTCTTTATATACCAACATTCCACAAGACGAAGGAATAGCAGCGTGTGAAGAGGTATGGAACACTCGTAGTGAAAAAAATCCTCCAACTGAGTGCCTTGTTACACTTCTGAAACTAGTGCTAGAGAACAACAACTTCTCTTTCAATGAAAACATTATCTCCAGATAGACGGTACTAGTATGGGCACAAAATGGCCCCTCATATGCCAACATATTTATGGGCCAACTTGAAAAACGCCTCTTGGCTAGTGCTCCATACCAGCCCTTATCATGGTTCCGATTCATTGACGATATTGATTTCAAATGGACAGATTCACAAGAACATCTTAATGAATTTCTAGGACACTGTAACTCTTTCCACCATTCAATAAAATTTACATATGAATCATCTATGGAGAAAATAAACTTCCTCGACACTACGAGTTACATCAAGAACGGAACCATTATAACGGACCTTCATACCAAACAAACGGACAAACATCAATTCCTTTCTCCTAAAAGTTGCCATCCTAAACACTGCTCCCGTGGCATCCCATTCAGCCAGGCATTGCGAATCAAGAGAATATGCTCTACTGAAAATACGCAAAATGCTAGACTTGGACAACTACGTAAACATCTAGTTGTTCGAGGATACAATAACAACATCATTGATAGCGCTTTCGAAAGAGCAAACAAAACTAGTCGCCAAGAACTTCTAGAGTACAAAGATAAGAATAAAGCAGCTAACAGAACACCCTTGTACTCACTTACCATCCTGATTTTAAAATGTGTCTTCCATTATTCAGAAGCATTGGAAAATTATAGAAAATGATTCAAATCTTAAAAAGTATTTTCCTCACCACCAGTCATGGCCTTCAGAAGACCTAAAAACATCCGTGACAAATTAGTGACATCTGTATTAGCAAAGCAGCCTACTCCATCTCCCGGTTGCTACAAACAATGTGGTCGAAGGAACTGCTTGTGTTGTAAAGCTGCCAATACAAGCAGTTCTTTCATCAGCTCCGTTACTAAACAAAATTATACCATCTACTCAAATTCCAACTGTAAAACGGAGAACTCAATTTATATATTAACATGTGACACTTGTGGCATTCAGTATGTGGGAGAAACAATGGACAAATTTAATATTCGGCTCAATAACCATCGTTCATGGTACAAAACCAACAAAAACTGTCCTCTCACAAGACATCTTCGTTCAACGAAACATTCTTTTGATAATGTAACTTTCCAAATCATAGAAGTCAACACCGAGTGGGACACCACGGCGAGAAGGAGAAGAGAAAATTTTTGGATCCACCAACTCCACACTTTAGAACCTGATGGTCTTAACGAAAAAGATGAGAAAAGATACAGGAAAGATAAAGAATGATTTAGTACACAGCATCGTCCTTTTATCCTGTAATATTGGCTAATGGACGTTGCTAACTTCAACTACTAATTTTGTAAAATCTTGAACTTCATCCAAATTATGTATTATTTTCAAGGCAGCTAAATTCAAGTGCAACATATACATTGAGCTGCAAAGTTTCTTATCATCTACATCCGATTTCACCTGGATAGATGCACGCTTGATAAAGCTAGTTAGTCTAGCGAAATATTGCATTTATTTTCATCCTTTTGTAAATATTTTAAACATTCTTATATTTACATACTAAATAGTGTGTTAAAATTAAATTGTTAGGCAATCTATATATATATATATATATATATATATATATATTTCGATTGATGAATATTTATAAAATTGGAAAGCCAATAATTAAAAAGAGTACGAACAAAATCTCAAAACATTAAAAATATCAAATCAGTACAAAATCTAAATAATTATTCTGCTAACCACACCCTTTGGGCATTTTGTTTTGTAATCTAAAATTTAAGATAACTATTAGAGTTGTAAGAGTGCCTAGTGATCAGTTTTGACCTCTACTGCTAATCTTATAATCTCCAAAGTTTATCATCTGACTCATTGACTGTATTGCTGGTATAACAATACGGATATTGTTTAGCGAGGTTTGCATTAACAAAATGAAAATGTATCTGTAAATTACAGACCATATCTGTTGTGTATAGCTCTGATTCCTTTTTTCGTTTGGTTATAATTTCTTTTCGGATGTAAACTGTTTTCAAGATATGATTGATTGTTGTTTGCCTACCGTTCAGTCGCAAATATTTCATATAAAAAGGGACATGTGCTATGATTTCTAATGAGATGCCTATTCTAAACGAGGATACACCAATATAAGAATTTATATAAATCTTTCACACTTATGAAACCAAATCAATGTAAATATATGCAGTGCTAAGGTTTAAAACTGACATGTTTTCGTTCACTTTAGTATTGATACGATTATAGGCTGTCCGACGGCTAGGAGGCGAAACAATGTATCAAGAATGTCTAGATTTGAGAACTAAAATACTTGACCAGTCTAATCATGAACTTATGAAGGAGATAATGCAGTCACATGATGAAACAGAAGAGCTGAAACAATCAGTTCAATGTCTGAAGTTATCTTATAATTCTTTAAAAGTGACCATACCTTGATGTCAGAAGAACTGAATAAGATAAAGGAAAGTATTCCTTGGAACAAAGGTAGATACATATATTTATACATTGACGGTATATGTAGACTTAAGTATCGGAAGATACATGCAATAAGTAGAGCCGACTGCAGTATTCCTATTTCGGAAGGGAAAGGTTAATCTTCAGTTCCGCTTTATGAAAATGCAGATCTATTTGTTAACGATATTTCAATATACTATTTGGTTCGCATGTATGTTGATTCACGTTAAAAGAGAACTAAGTCTTGTATTATCTAAATTATTTTTATTTAAAAAAAAAAAAAAAAATAAAAATGAACATTGAACGTATTTGAAATGTACTGCATATCCACAAGAAAAGGGAACAAACTGTCGTTAAAGAGTCCTTACATTTTAGAATAAAACTGTCAATGCTTTGAGATAAGTACTTTGATGATGAATTACGAGAAGTTACACGAATTACTAGATAAGAGAATCGTTAATTCAAATCAATGGAAACGTTTGTTCACAAAGGTGAGTGGACTAATTTTGAAATAATTTTAAACAAACAAAATCTTGTTAAAACATTTAGATTCTCACAAATGAAAAATAGATAAATTTGTATAAGGTAAAATGAACATACATTATCTGAAAAATCAAGATATTAGTTAAGCTTAAGAAAGAGCAAGACAAGCGTATCACAGAAACAAAGAAAACTCGTCAAAGACAAAAACATCTTTGAGTTTTATAACCTTCTTAAAGTGTTTAACTATGTTTGTCATAAAAGATATTTGATGTCATAAACATAATTAGCGTTAGTGTTACAACAAAATATGCACTGTTAGAACACCGCAGGTAACTTTAACTTATGGTTGAATGGAATATAAAGTATTGAAAATCTTAACTAACACCCTTCATACAAAACAAAAACCTACTTCTATTATTTGCCTTACTGAGGTATGTGTATTACAGATTTAACATGCATTGCTGACTCCCAAAATTTTGATATTTCGTTGATGGTCTGCTTAATCAGAAATTTGACAAGTATGAAACACCCAAAGCATGGATTTGACAGACTACCACCAGAAAAGAAACAAGTCAGGCTTCTGATTTGGCAAGAATAAAGTTCTACAAGAATGCATTGGTCAATCAGGATAATAATACAATAGATAATGAAACATTCAATGAAGCATGGAGGACTTTATCTATAGTAAGTTGGTAATACAAATTATTGACAAGGATTAAATTGTTGGTAATACATTTGTTTCTTTAATTTGAAATAGCCCCAACCGGAGAAAAAGATTGACTTTATTCCTAAAAGCATAGCTTATGATGTACAACATCTCCTTCCCGTTATATCGTGGGTTTTAACGCCGGAAATAAAATCCTTCCTATATATCAGAATGCTGTTTGGAATTTATATTTTAAGACCTGGTAAAAAAATTTAAGTTTAGTTTTTTTTTTTTTTGTCTATGAAGCTAAATACAGTCTAAACATTATATGAGTTACAAACAAAAGTCCGCATGACTAATTGCGTCAGCCTATATTGATTTTTTTCCATTACACTGTTCACCGTATTTACACGACAATGGTGACTGGGGATTAGAAATATAGTCACTTTAGTCTTCTTCCGAATGACAGTAAAATCCTTGCCAAAGTGGGGCGTCTGTTTGGCTGTGCGAGATGTACAAGTACATATATACGTAGTCACGTCCGGTCAGAATGGGGACGATAAAACCTTGTGTTGAGAGACAGTGCTACGCTCTCTGCACGTTAAGAATCTCTGCAACAACTCTTTGAGTGGTCCGTAGATGGTCTGTTGTAAGGCTAATCATCAATCAATTACCACATTTAACCATGTAATTCAAACCATATTATTTGTAAATGTATTAAATGTGTGTACTTTTTTTGTACGTCATTCTGTGTCCTTATTTTTAACTGGTTTATGAAAATAAAAGTATCGTTGCCTACTCGACATACTATTACACTACAAGGATTGACCATTCTTATGTTTAGAATGTCTTTTTCACATGTCATGAATTTTCTGAACACTTCAAATAACCGATAACCTCTATGTAATATTCATTATCTAATCATTTTCTATTGAACAGCTCTTTAGAATAGTTTTTAAGTGTCTCAAAATCTGAACGATTGACCCTGAATCACCATTGTTTACTTGTTATATCTGCTTTCAACCGTAATTTAAAATCAAAAGCCCAAAAGTCCAAATTCAATGGTTTTATATATATATATATATATATATATATATATATATATATAAGTGCCTATAAATAGCAGCACATGACATACAAATCTATGGGAGTGTGGATTAATCAGTACAGAGATTAATTCAATTACACAAATAAAATTATAGATTGCCTAACAATGTAATTTTAACACACTATTTAGTATGTAAATATAAGAATGTTTAAAATATTTACAAAATGATGAAAATAAATGCAATATTTCGCTAGACTAACTAGCTTTATCAAGCGTGCATCTATCCAGGTGAAATCGGATGTAGATGATAAGAAACTTTTGCAGCTCAATGTATATGTTGCACTTGAATTTAGCTGCCTTGAAAATAATACATAATTTGGATGAAGTTCAAGATTTTTACAAAATTAGTAGTTGAAGTTAGCAACGTCCATTGGCCAATATTACAGGATAAAAAGGACGATGCTGTGTACTAAATCATTCTTTATCTTTCCTGTATCTTTTCTCATCTTTTTCGTTAAGACCATCAGGTTCTAAAGTGTGGAGTTGGTGGATCCAAAAATTTTCTCTTCTCCTTCTCGCCGTGGTGTCCCACTCGGTGTTGACTTCTATGATTTGGAAAGTTACATTATCAAAAGAATGTTTCGTTGAACGAAGATGTCTTGTGAGAGGACAGTTTTTGTTGGTTTTGTACCATGAACGATGGTTATTGAGCCGAATATTAAATTTGTCCATTGTTTCTCCCACATACTGAATGCCACAAGTGTCACATGTTAATATATAAATTGAGTTCTCCGTTTTACAGTTGGAATTTGAGTAGATGGTATAATTTTGTTTAGTAACGGAGCTGATGAAAGAACTGCTTGTATTGGCAGCTTTACAACACAAGCAGTTCCTTCGACCACATTGTTTGTAGCAACCGGGAGATGGAGTAGGCTGCTTTGCTAATACAGATGTCACTAATTTGTCACGGATGTTTTTAGGTCTTCTGAAGGCCATGACTGGTGGTGAGGAAAATACTTTTTTAAGATTTGAATCATTTTCTATAATTTTCCAATGCTTCTGAATAATGGAAGACACATTTTTAAAATCAGGATGGTAAGTGAGTACAAGGGGTGTTCTGTTAGCTGCTTTATTCTTATCTTTGTACTCTAGAAGTTCTTGGCGACTAGTTTTGTTTGCTCTTTCGAAAGCGCTATCAATGATGTTGTTATTGTATCCTCGAACAACTAGATGTTTACGTAGTTGTCCAAGTCTAGCATTTTGCGTATTTTCAGTAGAGCATATTCTCTTGATTCGCAATGCCTGGCTTAATGGGATGCCACGGGAGCAGTGTTTAGGATGGCAACTTTTAGGAGAAAGGAATTGATGTTTGTCCGTTTGTTTGGTATGAAGGTCCGTTATAATGGTTCCGTTCTTGATGTAACTCGTAGTGTCGAGGAAGTTTATTTTCTCCATAGATGATTCATATGTAAATTTTATTGAATGGTGGAAGAGTTACAGTGTCCTAGAAATTCATTAAGATGTTCTTGTGAATCTGTCCATTTGAAATCAATATCGTCAATGAATCGGAACCATGATAAGGGCTGGTATGGAGCACTAGCCAAGAGGCGTTTTTCAAGTTGGCCCATAAATATGTTGGCATATGAGGGGCCATTTTGTGCCCATACTAGTACCGTCTATCTGGAGATAATGTTTTCATTGAAAGAGAAGTTGTTGTTCTCTAGCACTAGTTTCAGAAGTGTAACAAGGCACTCAGTTGGAGGATTTTTTTCACTACGAGTGTTCCATACCTCTTCACACGCTGCTATTCCTTCGTCTTGTGGAATGTTGGTATATAAAGAAGACACGTCCATGGATGCAAGTATAGTATTGCTTGGTAGAGGATTGAGGCTTTCCATTTTCTTTAGATAATCAGTCGTATCTTGAATGTAAGAGGGTAGTTCTTTCACATGAGGTCTTAGATGATGGTCTACAAATTCTGATATCTTTTCAGTTGGATGACTATTTGCTGAAACAATTGGTCGACCTGGATTGCCCGTTTATGTATTTTAGGCAACATATAGAATCTTCCGGCCTTTGCTTCGTTCTCAAGAGGTCGGAGATAATCAAAGTGTCATTGTCTATATGCTTTTTGTCGAACATCTCTTGAAGGATGGTGTTGATCCTTCGAATAGTATTAAGTGTTGGATCTGTGGTTAATTCTTTATAAAAATGGAGTAATAATATAATTTTATTTGTGTAATTGAATTAATCTCTGTACTGATTAATCCACACTCCCATAGATTTGTATGTCATGTGCTGCTATTTATAGGCACTTATATTATTATCTTCAGTAGCACGCATTTCACAAATGTTTGTGTAATCCATTCAAATCTATCGCTATCTTTACAACATGGATAGCGCACAGCATTTCAAGAAATTAAGATCTTTAACTAAAAAGAAACTACAAACTGAACATCATTTATCAAACTTAAAAAAATATATTCAAAGTAGAACTGTACCAAAAGGTTTAAACATCAAAGTGAGTCCCCAGGCACCGGGACATAAATCCAAAAGATTCATGAGCCGTTGGAATGAAATTCTGTTTAACTGTTCATTCCAGCTACTTCAACTGTTACTTTCTTTTACAACCACAAATTACAAACAAATTGTAAATGAAATATCAGATATCATCAACAATAATAACATTTCACGTGACGATTTACCAATAATTAAACGTCGCCTCGCAGATATTGAAAAATTGAACTATCCAAACATAAAGAAAAACAAAGGAATAAATTTCAAAGAGATAAAATTCACACTGTCTATTTAAATCAGGATATGAATGATATCAATACAACAAACCATAAGGTCCCTAGAAAAAGAAAATTCAAAAGACGGAAACAAAAAACTGAAAGCATTGTTGTAAATTTGTCATCTAAAGAACTTACACGTGCTGAAGAATCTCTTTTAAGTAAAGGTTTAAACTTCTGTCCTATCCCATCAAATATAAATAACTTTCAGCTAGACGAGGACTTAGACCAATTCGCTAGACGTTTACGCTTGAAAGATTTTTCTACAATAGGGCAAGAAAAACCTTGAAGAAGCTGGATTAACAGATTCAGATACTGACACCAATGAAGAAGTCACGCCCATCCCAAAATTTAAGAAAAAAGTTCATGGAAACCACCTAAGAGTAAAAATGATAACTTGGAGTCATTCATTAACTACGTGAGGTCTGATATAAAGTCCTGTATAACAAATACAAGAAATTATAATTTATCCAAGTCAGAAAGCATTGCTTTGAAAGCGTTAAAAGATCAAGAGGATATCGTAATAAAACCTGCCGACAAAGGGGGCGCTGTGGTTGTCATGAATAAAACAGATTACATAGCAGAGGGAAATCGCCAACTTTCAAACTCCATTTTTTATAAAGAATTAACCACAGATCCAACACTAAATACTATTCGAAGGATCAACACCATCCTTCAAGAGATGTTCGACAAAAAGCATATAGACAATGACACCTTTGATTATCTCCGACCTCTTGAGAACGAAGCAAAGGCCGGAAGATTCTATATGTTGCCTAAAATACATAAAACGGGCAATCCAGGTCGACCAATTGTTTCAGCAAATAGTCATCCAACTGAAAAGATATCAGAATTTGTAGACCATCATCTAAGACCTCATGTGAAAGAACTACCCTCTTACATTCAAGATACGACTGATTATCTAAAGAAAATGGAAAGCCTCAATCCTCTACCAAGCAATACTATACTTGCATCCATGGACGTGTCTTCTTTATATACCAACATTCCACAAGACGAAGGAATAGCAGCGTGTGAAGAGGTATGGAACACTCGTAGTGAAAAAAATCCTCCAACTGAGTGCCTTGTTACACTTCTGAAACTAGTGCTAGAGAACAACAACTTCTCTTTCAATGAAAACATTATCTCCAGATAGACGGTACTAGTATGGGCACAAAATGGCCCCTCATATGCCAACATATTTATGGGCCAACTTGAAAAACGCCTCTTGGCTAGTGCTCCATACCAGCCCTTATCATGGTTCCGATTCATTGACGATATTGATTTCAAATGGACAGATTCACAAGAACATCTTAATGAATTTCTAGGACACTGTAACTCTTTCCACCATTCAATAAAATTTACATATGAATCATCTATGGAGAAAATAAACTTCCTCGACACTACGAGTTACATCAAGAACGGAACCATTATAACGGACCTTCATACCAAACAAACGGACAAACATCAATTCCTTTCTCCTAAAAGTTGCCATCCTAAACACTGCTCCCGTGGCATCCCATTCAGCCAGGCATTGCGAATCAAGAGAATATGCTCTACTGAAAATACGCAAAATGCTAGACTTGGACAACTACGTAAACATCTAGTTGTTCGAGGATACAATAACAACATCATTGATAGCGCTTTCGAAAGAGCAAACAAAACTAGTCGCCAAGAACTTCTAGAGTACAAAGATAAGAATAAAGCAGCTAACAGAACACCCCTTGTACTCACTTACCATCCTGATTTTAAAAATGTGTCTTCCATTATTCAGAAGCATTGGAAAATTATAGAAAATGATTCAAATCTTAAAAAAGTATTTTCCTCACCACCAGTCATGGCCTTCAGAAGACCTAAAAACATCCGTGACAAATTAGTGACATCTGTATTAGCAAAGCAGCCTACTCCATCTCCCGGTTGCTACAAACAATGTGGTCGAAGGAACTGCTTGTGTTGTAAAGCTGCCAATACAAGCAGTTCTTTCATCAGCTCCGTTACTAAACAAAATTATACCATCTACTCAAATTCCAACTGTAAAACGGAGAACTCAATTTATATATTAACATGTGACACTTGTGGCATTCAGTATGTGGGAGAAACAATGGACAAATTTAATATTCGGCTCAATAACCATCGTTCATGGTACAAAACCAACAAAACTGTCCTCTCACAAGACATCTTCGTTCAACGAAACATTCTTTTGATAATGTAACTTTCCAAATCATAGAAGTCAACACCGAGTGGGACACCACGGCGAGAAGGAGAAGAGAAAATTTTGGATCCACCAACTCCACACTTTAGAACCTGATGGTCTTAACGAAAAGATGAGAAAAGATACAGGAAAGATAAAGAATGATTTAGTACACAGCATCGTCCTTTTATCCTGTAATATTGGCTAATGGACGTTGCTAAAGCCAATAATTAAAAAACAGTACGAACAAAAATCTCAAAACATTAAAAAAAATCAAATCAATACAAAATCTAAATAATTATTCTGCTAACCACCCCCTTTGGGCATTTTGTTTTGTAATCTAGAATTAAAGATAACTATTAGAGTTGTAAGAGTGATTAGTGATCAGTTCTTGACCTCTACTGCTAATCTTATAATCTCCAAAGTTTATCATCTGACTCATTCAGATCTGTGCAAATGTTGCCCGGGACTGTATTGCTGGTATAACAATACGGATATTGTTTAGCGACGTTTGCATTAACAAAAATGAAAAATGTATCTGTAAAGTACAGACCGTATCTGTTGTGTATAGCTCTGATTCCTTTTTTTTTTTTCGTTTAATTATAACTTTTTTTCGGATGTAAACTGTTTTCAAGATATGATTGATTGTTGTTTGCCTACCGTTCAGTCGCAAACATTTCATATAAAAATAAGGATATGTGGTATGATTGCCAATGAGATGCCTATTCTAAACGAGGATAAACCAATATAAGCATTTATATAAATCTTTCAAACTTATGAAACCTGATCAATGAAAATATATGCAGTGCTAAGGTTTAAAACTGACATGTTTTCGTTCACTTTAGTATTCATACGATTATAGGCAGTCCGACGGCTAGGAGGCGAAACAATGTATCAAGAATGTCTAGATTTGAGAACTAAAATACTTGACCAGTCTAATCATGAACTTATGAAGGAGATAATGCAGTCACATGATGAAACAGAAGAGCTGAAACAATCAGTTCAATGTCTGAAGTTATCATATAATTCTTTAAAAAGTGACCATACCTTGATGTCAGAAGAACTGAATAAGATAAAGGAGAGTATTCCTTGGAACAAAGGTAGATACATATATTTATACATTGACGGTATATGTAGACTTAAGTATCGGAAGATACATGCAACAAGTAGAGCCGACTGCAGTATTCCTATTTCGGAAGGGGAAAGGTTACTCTTCAGTTCCGCTTAATGAAAATGCAGATCTATTTGTTAACGATATTTCAATATACTATTTGGTTTGCATGTATGTTGATTCACGTTAAAAGAGGACTAAGTCTTGTATTATCTAAATTATTTTTATTTAAAAAAAAAACAAACCAAAAATGAACATTGAACGTATTTGAAATGTACTGCATATCCACAAGAAAAGGGAACAAACTGTCGTTAAAGGAGTCCTTACATTTTAGAATAAAACTGTCAATGCTTTGAGATAGTAAATTACCATTTTGAAGACTCAGTGAATTAAACATATCCCAAAAGAAATACAAAAAGGCGAAGAATAGTCGAGTAAAAATGCAAAAATGTAGCAACATGTTCGGAAATTAAGTAGTTCCTACACCACTAGTAGCGCTCGTCAAGGTGCTCAATATATGCAAAATTATGTCTATAAATCTTCCACTGTAAATTTTCCATATATATGTAGCAACATTCCGACGGCACACATCACACATATGGAGTACAGTTCTCTAAGTTGGTACGATATTTAAAAGCTATGTGTTCTTTCACATACTGCATACAAGACATCTAGTAAACCAAGGACGGAAAAGGTGAAGTGTAAAATAACGGAATGAAAATTTATTTAGATTAAGGTTAAACCCAAATAAATGTCAGAGCTTTGATCACATTTAGTAAATCCTGGTATATCTATGACGAGTTTCTTTATAGTTTATGTTGCATTTCTTTAACGATATACATTCATGTAACTAATTTAACGTAACGGATCTGTGTCTTTTCACTCGATTTGCACTGTTTTTAGATGTTCCTTATAATGATTGGACAACAATAAGGAAGTTTCCGAGGCAATAAAAACCATAAGTCGACAACACAAAAAGTCATAAATGTGCTCAGGAACTAGTGGCATCCGTCGTGTTCATGGCAAGTAAACATTTTGCGAAAAGTGGCATAAAATTATGTCACAATAAAACAAAAGCACAGTATTGTGAATATGGCAAATGGAACATGATACTTACATGTAGTCATCTGCAGCACAGATATTCCATAACGGTTAACCAAATTATGGTGGCGTAAAGCACAATACATATTTGCCTTTTTAACATTTACTTTTCGTATAAAAACCAGTAATAATGCATTTAACAGAAATTTTCTAATAAATCATGTTTGTAGATGGATGTAGTGGCACACTTGATGATACTGTTCTGGAGGGAAATAAAAATCCTGACCCATTGAACGCTTTATGTTTGTCAAACGTACAAACTATACACACTCTACATTTGACTGTTCAACAGAAGCATGCCAGTAGTTTAAACGTCTTTGGATCTGGATGTACGATTGGAAACGTGATCATGGGTGACCAAAACATCATAAATTATGCTAAAGAAGAGGCAGCTCAGTCAGATATTACTCAAATATCGAAGTAGATGAGGAATTTCACAAAATTGGCGAAATTACGAAATGAGAACGTAGATGACATTTTATCTTAATATGTGTTGGATAAATTATTTAACCACTTGTATTCACTAGATATCACTTGTTAGGTACAAATATTATATATATAGCTGATATTTAGAGTAATTATATATATATATATATTTCAGTACTTTCTATAAACATTTAGCACGCGCTATGTAGTTTGTAAACCGTTCTAATTGTGTTTAAATTTTCGTAAATATGGAACAAAGAGAATTTCACATACCTTTCTATGAATGTGCGTAAATTTCACTTCCTGAAATAAAAACTCGATCAAAATACAGGCTAATAATTGTGTACGCCCTACGCACGTTTCGTCTATACAAGGCTCATCAGTGACGCTCGGATCAAAACAGTTGTTTATATAAAAGATGGTAGACCATTCTAGTTCAGAAGTTATGGAGTTCAGTTGAAGCATAATTGTTAACAATTTAGTCTGCAATTATGTATACCTCTATTTAGAAAAATGAAAAGTATTTCATTTTGTCATTATTTACATGTGGCTGCTGAATTTAGTATTTCTGTTGAATGACTTCAAAACTTTGATCGCTATATCAGCAGCTTTGGCAATGGTAAAGACACTTTATTACGTCTATTGTAAAGTTCCTTGTCTTTCTAGATGTTTCTTGCGTTTTTTAATGAAGTGTTGCTGTCTCATTAACAATTTGTATTACTGCACAACAACATAGATATACTGTTTTGCCATCATAGATATATTGAGTGTTTGCTTAACGTCCAGTGGCAAATATTTCGTATCAAAGTATTCGTTAATTGGTACTAAGAGGGCGGTCGTTAATAAGACACTGCACAATTTCAAATGAATAATACATTACATCGTAAAAATAGCATTGACACAGGCGTTAACAACAATGCCATCTTGATTTTTTAATAACTAACAAAACAAGCAGATTAATACGAACATGAACAGAATTACAACTTCGTATGCTTCATAAACATTGATCTTTTTTGTTATTGTGAATGTTTATACAATTATTGTAAATCACGACTAATAAATTAAAATAAATCATTCAAATATGTTTTTGTATGAACTGTGTACTGATGGCTGCTCGTAACTTAATACTACATATGCCACAATATTCATGTTTCATTCAATGATCGATTCGAAGGTTGTTCTGTTTTCATTTGACATTCTATGATGAAGGGATCATATTTCTTGTAGACGTGTTTAAGACAAAAATGTTTAAGAAAATATGTTGTATACCCGTCTTTCATATTGACGAAGATATTAAATTCAAACACATCGATATTGCTGCGTTCGGAACTTTTCTATATTATATGTACGCTCGGAGACAAACGTATGAATAATTACATGACGAAATTATTTTTATGTCTAAGACTCTTTTAGTTTGTCAAATTTTCGAAACCTACCAAACAACAAGAATGAAAACCGCACTCTTGATTTAAATATTGATTGCTGCTTGCTGAGCATGCGTGACTTATGTTACAAGCAGATTCAGGACGATCCGAAATTTATATCACACCTATAAACATTTCATATAGTCTGATGACATTAACATCGTAAAGCTGTACGTTCATGAAAAGATTCATAAGTGAACACATTTAATTGACATTCTGTAAATGTAATTTCAAGTTAGCAAAAAATAAAGAACAGTATCCAAAATTCACCAGTGCAAACATCTAAAGGACAACATGTTTTCTTTTATGTTCGGGTTTTGGGCGTACCTTTTGCAGATCTTAATTAGTTCTCAAATTATCAAATGTGTAGACTAGTATCTTAGAACTCAATATTTTTTTCAATATCATGATCGTTGTAGGATTGCATTTAAAACCACTTTTTATACATTGGTTTCATTTCATGACGATGTGGTCTGTCTTCAAGAAGAAGGGAACCGAAGAAATGTCTATCCGTGTTGAACCACATACCATACAGGTCAACATGATCACTATGGGTCAATGAAAAAATGAAACCACTAATACTACTAGACAACTTGGGTCCTTAATGTCTAAATCTTACATCTATAACATTGGCAGTCCTTTTTCTGATTAAAGACCAAGACAACTAGAGTAACTCTCTGTTACTTATTATCCCAGTTAAACTATTGTGTAAAATTCATGTCGAGCTTGATATAATATCGATCTATTAGTTATGGACAGTAGAAACAATCTAGCCTTGACGAGCGAATGGCGAGATACTACGCTGCATATATGTAATAAAATATTGAATTGATAATTTATTTCAAAGGCTCATATATATATATGAAAGTTGGCATGACCATACATTAATATTTTTTCTCCAGAAACAACAATGTCATGTTTGTTTTGCATTGACTCATCTTTTCCTTCTTTTTCTACTGAATACAAAAAACAAAAATGAGAAATGAATAAGTAGACCTTCTTTTAAACTATCAATTGTACATTCCATTTACAAGATAGTCAATTCTAGAGTAATGTCGTTTTTGCCAGCTATCAAAACAACGTTTTCCTATTAGAACAAGAACAGCAAAGAAGAATAATATTCCAAAAGACAGTGCTGCTATGAGGGCGGCGGATAGCACATTGGACTCTTCCTTTTCTTCCTTCATTTGGTTAGTATCAGCAAATGTTATGTTCAGATCTCCTGTAAATTGACAAAATATGAATGATTAAAACTATGTTTGCTCTTATATATATATATACATTATCAGGAGTAGATATGTAAATTTAATCAAAGAAAAGTTTTAAAAGATGTTTGATAATTAGTATCATCCGAATCATTCGGAACGACAAACGCATTAACATATCATGATTCTCACTTACCAATATTCAAACCATAGAATTATATTACATGAATGTTACGGTGAATCCGTAATTTTGATTGGCTGACAACAATCGTGAGGTACTCCAATATTATATTTTATTTCCGTATAACATACAATGACTGCATGTGATATACGTGACAATGTTAAAATAATGCATTAAAAAAATCTTGATTTAACTCTTAATTTCATGGTTGTAGCATACAAATATAATGATAAGAATTACATGCTTCTTTTTATGATTTTATAGCGTTGTAAAAGCTTTGATTCGTGCGCACATTTTTAATATGAAACGCTTTCGCCAAAAACAAATAAAGTTATAAAAAGAAGTAGTTATTTCTTTAATAAAGCATAACAGACGTTTAAATTTAAATTTAAAACTGCATGTAAATAAAAAAATAATATGTAAGGTATAATAAACAAAAGACTGGTATGGACATTCTGTTGTTCATAATTTCTTATTTCCAATTTGACATTCTCAGTTCTAAGTTAACATTTGTCAGTTCCAAGTTGACATTTGTCAGTTCCAAGTTGACATTTGTCAGTTCAAAGTTGCAACTGGTCAGTTCCAAGTTGACATTGGTCAGTTCCAAGTTGACATTTGTCAGTATCAATTTGACATTTGTCAATTCCAAGTTGACATTGGTCAGTTCCAAGTTGACATTTGTCAGTATCAATTTGACATTTGTCAGTTCCAAGTTGACGTTTGTCAGTTCCAAGTTGACATTCGGATCTCCCAGGTTGACATTTGTCAGTTCCAAGTTGACATTTGTCAGTTCTAAGTTGACATTTGTCAGTTTTAAGTTCACATTGGAAGTGAGAAATGTCAATTTGGAATTGAGGAATGTCACGATAGATCTGAGAAAATGTCATGTTAATTTCAAATTTGATATGAGAAATTTTCAAAACATAATATCCCTACTGGTTTTTCGTAAAAATGACTATTTAAAGAAAGCGTATAACATAGTTGGCACCACTTGCATTGCATTATTAAGCACTATATACATTAACCAATGTTAATCAACTAACTAATAACATAATAACAAACAAAGGTTATTTTGATGAAAAAAATAAAAATAAGCAAGTTTAAAAGTAAAAATGATTAGGACTGCTGTAAAAAAGACGTGCTACACAACATAATGTCTATATCAAAGGGTACATGAAAACCCAAAGGCCAATGCATGCACGGGAATTTTGTAGGTTTATTTATCTAAATTTGATAATTCATTGTATATGACGGAAGCTTAAAACATCTTCTACCTAGACAATACGTGTCTTTATATGTTGAAATGTTACACTATTGTTTCAGATAAGGTTGAAGGTTGGTACCTATTAAAACGTTTAAACCCGCTGCATTTGTTTGCACCTGTCCTAAGTCAGGAATCTGATGTTCAGTAGTTGTCGTTTGTTGATGTGGTTCATACGTGTTTCTCGTTTCTCGTTTTTTATATAGATTAGACCGTTGGTTTTCCCGTTTGAATGGTTTTACACAAGTCATTTTTGGGGCCCTTTATAGCTTGCTGTTCGATGTGAGCCAAGGCTCCGTGTTGAAGACCGTACTTTGACCTATAATGGTTTACTTTTACAAATTGTGACTTGGATGGAGAGTTGTCTCATTGGCACTCATACCACATCTTATATCTATTGTCAAAGATTTCGAAAATAATTAAGACACAATTTCTAAAAATCCTGCAATAAAATCAGCGTTGAAAGAGAAAATATTACACAAATAATACAGTTTAACTAATAAATAAAGTAACAATTATCTATACCCAAGCAAAAATTCTTGTCCAATAAAGTGCAAATATTCTAAAAAGCGATTTGAACATAACTGAAATTACTCAAGCACTCGACGTTAAATGTGCGTTGTAAGTGTCAAACTGACACATTTTGTTATCTTTTGTGAACGGAGTACCCTTTAACGGATCATTGAATATCAAGGAAGATAAATTTGTAGAAAATCAATAATATTTTTTTTTTCTAAATCGCTTTGTGAAATATAAACATGGAAAGATCTCATATTAGACATTTTCGAAAACTATTCGATACTTTTATTTTGAATGATTTGCTCCTTTGTTAGCTCTGTTTAGTAGTTGAGAATTGATCGATCTTAATATTGTACTTTGGAAAAAAGGGGTGGGGGTGGGTGGACTTTGTGTAAATTAGTAAAACTTTAATCAGAAACAAGATCGTGTAAAGTCTTTTATAGAGTGAAACAGAACGTATGAATATATAGATTTTAGTATGCGTTATCCTTTGTGTCATCAGGGCGGGACGGAATTTTACACCGGTGTTCAAAATGCATTGTAAAATTCCGTACATCCTTGATAACACTTGGAAAACGAGTTTTATTTCTTAAGAAACTTTCCTTTACTAATTTTTATACCTGGGTATAGAAGTAAAATAATTCTTATTAAAAACTTTCACTTCACAATTCAGCACTGGTGTTGCTGCGGGTTTTCAAATATACATATATTTTTTTGTAAAGATGGAAAGGGGCGGGGGGTCAAATTTTATTTTTATGTTAAGTTTTGGGAAATTGTATTTTTGGGACTTTCGACAAAAAAAACGTTTTTTTTTTTTTATTTTGACAAAATTTTGTTTTTTGCTAATTTTCGAATTTTTTATTAAATTCGTTTTTACTTTTAGCAGTTATTTTTACTTTTGGTATTTTATTTTTAGTGGAATTTTACACTACAACCGTTTTTTTTATACTTGAGTCACCGAAACGTCCATTACAAATCCTAAGACCTGTTGATTTACATTGTTAAAATATATTTGCTTGCTTCATAAGATACTTTACAGGGCTCGACATTACCATTTGTCCGATTGTCCGGGACAAGTGGACACAGGCGTCGGGCAAGTAGATTCACCATACTACTTGTCCGATGGGACAAGTGAAAATCCAGGTCAAATGTAAAATAGATCAAATTCAAGACTTATAAATTCCCAAAAATATGAATGATTGTTTTATTGCAATTCATTTTACTTTTAGCAGTTATTATTTACTTTTGGTATTTTAGGAGCACCTCCATATGGAGTTTTACCACAACTTAAAATTTTTTAGTGGAATTTTAAGATCTATATATGAAAATAATAAGTTAAGATGTAAAATTAAATAAAATCTGAAAAGGCAGTTTTTTAGTGAAATGTTTTATGTACTACAACATATATCAATGTATATACAAATTTTTATACTTGAGACACCGAAACGTCCATTACAAATCCTAAGACCTGTTGATTTACATTGTTAAATTATATAACATAACAACATGCTCCCTTTATCAGGTTGCAAGTGTTATTATTGCATATCATCAATATTGATTTTTTATGAATTCGGACAAGTGAAGATAAGATACTTTATTTATGTTCCGAATGCTTTCTAGGAATTCAATTCGTTGCCAATTGTATATTCTACTTCAACACTGTATTTTGTCCATTTGATTTGTTGCAAACGGAGACAATTAAAAAAAACCAGATGGAATGTCACAAATTCGTTACTTAAAATAATCCAAAACTAATGAGAGCATTCAGTGTTTCTAGCTCCGATTCCGAATAAAAAAATCATATAAAAAAAAAAAAAATACAGACTGTATTTTTTCATATCTGCAACCAAGTTTTACGAGATCACTCATTCAGTATGTTTTGACATTTTGATACGGTCCCTATATTTTTGTAGTCAGTGTAGGTGACGGTGTCGGTGTAAGTGTCTGTATAGATGATCATAGATGACTTTTCGAAAATGTCTATTTTGTAATCAATTGACAAGCACCTGTACCTTATGTCAGTGTATCAACCGGACAGTGTCTACTTATATAAAAAATTGCTGTCTAGACTTATTGTAAATGGTTTGAAAAGAATATCTGGACGATATTTTGCCAATTTGAATAGTAGGACCGATCAATTTATTTACCAAAATAATTAGATTAAAAAATAATCATAGCTACTTTAGTAGTAATTACTTTAAAATGTTATTGTGGACAAGAATAAATGCCATTTTGTTTACTAGACACTAAGTTACTACAACACAAATATTAAGAAAGAGCGTTTTTAAAGTGACTATAATTACCAAAGAAAATTGTGTTATTTTGAATTCTAATTTCATCATTAAACACCGTTTCCGATATTTCGTTATCAGGTACAACAACTGAAGCTGTGTTACTCATAAGAGTTTGGTTATATGTCTGAATGGCAGCTGCTGAATCATTCCAAATGGTTGATATTACTATATCAGCAGTTGCTGACGCTGGTGTTACATGTATTAAATCTTGCACTATTTCAGAGGTGAAGTTAACATCTTCAGACACTGTTTGGTTAGGGGTTTTAATTGACAGTATGTTATCAGATAAATTGTTCATTCCTGCAATTAATACATAAAAGTATTGTATGTATCAATAAATACGTAAACATGTTTTCATGTTTATATGCATATTTTTATCTGTAAACGCGTTTTAGATATACGTTTCTTCTAAGAAAAATTAATATCTCGCAAAGGGTGACTTGAGTTTTAAAGCGTGAATGAAAGTACAGTATTTTGTTTTTTGTACTGCAAGTATCACGTGTATGTAAATAAGATTGACTTAATGTAACTAATCATATTTTTTTTTTTGGTAATTCACTTAAAAAAAAGTGTTTACATTTTCAAAAAAATCATTCAAGCTAATAAAAACTGTAGGAAAATTTAAACAATAACACACTTTTTTTTTTTTCAAAATTGAACAAATATATCTTCGTTCATTTTCTGAATAGTTCACGAAAAACAAAAATCATACCCATCATTTGGAAATGTAAAGATATTTTAAATAAAATAAAACATGCCTTGAAAATGGCAGAAGTCAAAGAATGGTCATGTTTGTGTCCCTGTATTAGAGGGACGGATATTGGTAAAACAATGTTATCTTCGGGTGGGGGCAAAACAGTATTTATGAGTTCACATCTATGCTTGGAAATATCTGTAGAGATTGTGGGCACATTAGTTTCGAAGCTACTTCAATTCCAAATATTTTCTATCCTGTAATGTTTAGGAAACCACATTTCAACCTAAGAATAGTCTTTTAAAATTAAGCAATGTACAACTTTTATATCCTACTTTAGTACTTAATAAATCATACACATACCTGTTGTAATTGGTTTTTCTGTTGATTTCGACATGTTACTTGATTCTGTTGTTGGTTGATTTGTGACTATCGTTTGTGTATCATTGCCTGATGTTGTTTCGTTAGTTGTCGTCGATTCTGTTGTGCTAAAATATTCGGTTGTTTCCTTTGTTGTTACTTCCGTTGTCATCATCATAGTAGTTGTTGTAGTAGTTGTTGTCGTCGTCGTCGTCGTTTTAGCTGTTTCATTCACTATGTTCGTAAGATTTAAAGCTTTCGTTAATGTGTTCAATATTGTGTTTGTAGTAGTCTGCGGTGATGTAACATTATGTTGTGTTGTCATTGCATGATTGAGTGTGGTTTCCAGTTCTGTCAAATTCGTCATGTTTGGCACAGAAGTAGTTTTAGTTGCATTAAGTAATACTGTTTTAGTTGATGTATTTGCGATGTTGTTTAAAGTCGTTTGAGGATGAACAATGCTTGATTTATTATTACCTTGTTCGGTTGAGACCACGATCGATGGTTTCAATGAGGCTTTAGTTGGATGTTGGTTTGTAGCTAATACCATTTGATTAGTTACTGTACTACTTCCATTACTTTGTTTTTCCACAGTCGTTGACGATATATTTTGAGTTGTAGAACTAGCAGATGATGTCTGTGAAAAGGGACTATTTGTTTTATTTGTGTTTGCTGTTGTTAATGGATTATTACTGGAAGGAGAACTGTTTGTATTCGTTGACGTAGCAGAGTGTGAAGTCAATGTTATGGAAGTGGTACCTTTCGTTGTGAGATTGTTCGTGTTTGTGGATAAAGCAGAAGACGACAAGAGAGGAAAGTGGGTGCTCCCTGTATTCAGTTCCTGTTTCAACAAATCTGTATCAATGTCAGTATTGTTAATGACTTCTAAAACTTTTTCTCCTATAAATTCCTGATCTTTTGGGGGTGGATCCGTTGTATCAATTTCATTTTGTATAGTGGTTGTATCATTCTTATCTCTTTTTAAAACATAACTTATAACGGAAACGGAGTCTTGAAACTGACAATTTTCTAATGGTAAACATTTGTATAGGAAACAATTATCACCGGTTACAGCAGCCAAACTTTGATTGAAAGAGGCAATATTACATTTGTCTGAAATTAATAATAGAAATGAAATTATAAAATGCAATATGTAACAATATATGATATCTGCCTTTAAATTAATTTCTATGTTTAAGATAGAGGAGTACCGTAAAGCGTAAAATCCATCAACAAAAAAAAACAAAAAGAATCGGACATCAGAGTGAGCTACCTTTTGTTGAAAAAGCTGATAATAATTTTTTTATTTTTTTTGTTTTTTGTTTTTTGTATTTAACACTAACTGTTTTATTTTTGAAAAGATGGGACAGCTAGGTTCGCATTTTAAGTAAGAAATATTCCCACAAACAGCAGATGCGTTATAAGATAAGTAATTTGATAAATGTTGAGAATGATTTTTTTCATTGTAATGTGTCGATTACTTGCAACGTTTACTTGAAAGGAGAAAATCGAGTACACGAAATATTGTTTGCTGTGAATGCAAAATGAACACGCGTGAAATCAATATCTGGTTTGCTGACAAAAATCTCCCAAAATTTATAAAACAAACGCCAATATTATTAAGTGACTGTATACATCAACTATTTCCCAAACTTTAATGATTGATTCCAGTTCGTAGTACGGTCCTCACTGAATAAAATCAGGAAAAAATGCAAGACGTTATTCGAATCTGTTGCAACTGTATTTGTTACAAGAGTACAGAATAGAGTTTATCTTTCTGTTCTTTCATTTCAGTCAGTTTTGGTTAATACATTTTTGCTGTTTTCATAATTACAAATTTAAAATTTGAGGTATAATTATACGATGTAAAAAAATAAAGAAACGCTAGAGATATAATTAAGAAAATAGAAAGTTTTACATGATAAAGACAAGCAATACGTTCCGGTTTCATTCATTTATTAATTTGAGACGAAACGGGAAATATGAGTAATACGAAAAATAAGAAAACAATTGTAGACCCTTTGCACCCTTGGAAGGTTTTTTTTTCCTTTCTATTACTTTGAAATAAGGAGATGTGGTATGTTTGCAAATGAGACAACTATTATTTAAACTACCAGAGAACAAATGACGCAGATTTTAGTATCTTTGACCTACCTGTATTACAACATTGCTCTAAACACGATTCACGTGAATTCTCATTTAGGGAGGACAACTCTTCGGCACTTGGGTTAGTGAATGAGAACATCATGTCCACCAAAGGAGCATCAAAATGTGTTTCTGGTCCACAATGGTTAATAGTTTGAATCAAATGAAAATTAACGATAGTAAAAATCAGAAGGATGAACATGGTACGCCTTTTTCTGGTATTAACTGGTTCCTGTAAGAGATCAAAGTTTAGAAGAAAAAAAAATTTATTGCAAACTAGGATAAATGATTTACGGTTTTAAAGAGGTTAAATTTAAACCCCTAGTCATGAACTTCAAATTCAATAGTACATGTACAGACTAAATAATTTGTACACAATAATAGCAGGGTGTCCAGTGTCCAAAAAGTCCTCTAGTTAACGAGTTTAAGTTAATGGCTAGTTTTTTTTTGCAAATAATAGGAAAATCATTATATTTTACAATCAAGATTGTCGTCTTAAGTTCCCGTGGTCACAATTTTCTAAAATTTCGTGTTTTTACAGGGTACTCCAAGATACCGTATTGTACAGGGAAACTTTAACATGAAACATAAATTTATTGCGCTCTTTGTTGGTGATAGAAATAGTACTTATAATATATTTTATATATCATATATATCATATAACGAAAGAGGAAAGAGGAAAGTATTTAAGTTATTTTAGTATAAGTATTTCAACATTTTTGTAAGACTAAAATTTTGCCCGAAATTTACCACATTTTCATCGAAAGCAAAATTATTATCTTTATCATCACGATGTTTTTTACTCTGATTAGAGCAATAAGACACAGAGCATGTGTGTGCCAAATTTCATGTGTGAAATAAAAGTCGTTTTGAAGAAATTAGCAATTAAAAACACAAATTAAGTCAACATTTTAACATTGATTAAACACGAATTATTTCGTGCCATTAATCATTTTGTTGATTACACTATTAGGTCACTGACAAGGACAGCTGTCACTCAATACATTTCTCATTTTTCCTTGATGTGTGGTTGATTTACTTGTTTTGAATAGCCAGTTAACTTTATAGATTGTTATTTTGCTCGGAGGAATATGTTTTTTGTCAGTTTTTCAAAACTTTAAACTTTTTATTGAGTATATTTTTTGTTATAATTATAGTATAAGAATCAAATTAGTCGATTTCGTTTCACACCTGGAATATGGCACATCAAGTCTATGTTATGGTCTTGCATGATGTTTTCGACCTAAATCCCCCTCGGTGTGAACGACAACAAAAATGTACTACCGTTCATGCTATAAATTATACACCAGCAGGCACAACTGCAGTAATTTCAAAGCTGATTTGGCAATATGTTTGTCCGAGCAAACCACTGAAGCATATGAACTATATGTGACAAGCATGCATGTTCAATCTATCTAGATATAGGAAGATGTGGTGTGAGTGCCAATGAGACAACTCTCCATCCAAATAACAATTTATAAAAGTAAACCATTATAGGTCAATGTACGGCCTTCAACACGGAGCCTTGGCTCACACCGAACAACAAGCTATAAAGGGCCCCAAAAGTACTAGTGTAAAACCATTCAAACGGTAAAACCAACGGTCTAGTCTATATAAAAAACGAGAAACGAGAAACACGTATAAATTACATAAACAAACGACAACTACTGTACATCAGATTCCTGACTTAGGACAGGTGCAAACATTTGCAGCGGGATTAAACTTTTATGGTACCAAACCTTCTCCCTTTTTCTGAAACAATAGTATAACATCACAACATAGAAAAACACACGATAAAACATCAATTGGAAGGCTTAACTCAATCAAAACGTAAATTAACACACTATGAACGAATAAATTCGATCTGTGATACCTGAAAGTAAATACATAGTTAATAAAATATTAGGGACAAACATTCAAGGCCAAAAAGCAAACGAACAATTCCAAATAAAGCCATGGCAATACACCACCGCGAAATATTTAACCCTTAGAAAATAATCACTTTGAAAAACCGGTTTTCATAATATATACAGGTAAATGAAAATAACTTTGTCGTTTTAGGTATACTTTTTCTGTCTATATAAAATCTTCCAATAATTAGGAATACCAAGAAAGGTCTGTCATATAAATACCTAATTTAACACTAGATACATAAGGGTAAATATCAACAATAAAACTTCCGTGTACAGATTAAAGGAGAATAATCTTGATGTTCATACAAATGTAGTATGAAGAAGTGAAAATTAGTAGATATTCCAAATAATCAAAGCTGGTCTACAGACAAGATCCATATTAATATAAAATAACAAAAAGTATTAAAAATAGTATCAACAGGTCGAATTAAAAGAAAGTACGATTTGAGAGTACTCGCAGTTACTGACAGCTAGTTAAAAGCCAAAAACAATTAATGATAAAAATCATGCATCAGAGACTAAAATCAACTAAAACACATCCCAGGGATTTAGTATTTTAACGTCATGAACAGTCAGAGAAGACATGACTTGTGCAATGCCAAAATAAATGTATCGACAGGTAGTAGGATAGTGAGGAGCTACTTCTTAAGAGATAAAAATAACGTGTGTGTCTCTAAACATCCCGCCTCAAAAGAAGATACAACTTAGTTATGTTTTAATTTGCTAATGACAAAATCGATATTAGTGCCAATGTAAACTATATTCAGAGATCTAATTACAATATTGGTACGATAACCCTTACTTATAAGTTTGTTTAAAGGTTCGATGAGTTTACACGGATCACATAGTGATTTCCTCGCTTTAAGTACAATATTACCGTAAAATTTAGGATGTGAAATACCATTTTTAATAAGTTTTCTACAGGTACAGCCAAATTTACTAATCAAATCTTTGTATCTATGAAAGAATTTAGTAAAAGTTTTAAGTAATTTATTGTATCGAAATCCCTGACACAATAATTTCCCAGTGATGCATTGATTACGTTCGTTATAATCTATGACATCAGAAGACACACGGGCATACCGAACGAGTTGGGATATATAAACACCGTATGATGGAGCCAAAGGCACATCGCCGTCTAAAAATGGAAAATTAACAATAGGAAATGAAAATCGTCTCTTTGTCGTAAATTTTAGTATGTAGTTTCCGTTAGAAATTGAAATGTCTAAATCTAGAAAAGGGCAACTGCTGCTGTTTATGTTAGATTTAGTTAAAGTAAGTTCTTTTGGGTAAATTTCGAAGTATATTTAGAGAACTCTGGATTATTTAACGAAAAATATCATCCAGGTAACGGTAGGTATTGTTCAATGTATCAACTAAATATAACAATGATGGGTCTTTACTGAGTTTGGTCATAAACTGAGATTCATAGCAATATAGAAATAAATCTGCTATTAAAGGGCACAGTTAGTGCCCATAGGAATACCTACTACCTGACGATACACTTTATCGCCGAAACGTACATAAATGTTATCTAGCAGAAAATTTAAAGCTTCAATCATATCCTCACATTTCCAGTAAGTGTATCTAGCATACTTTCCTTTTCGTTACAGAAAAGGCTTTAAACGAGTTACAGCAAATAAAATTACAATCAGATTTTTCGAAAGACCATTTTATCAAATACAAAACTTTTCTTTATAAGATTGTGTGGAAGTGTAGTGTACAGAGTAGAAAAATCGTAACTGTCAACAGAATTATAAGGACCATCAAAAGCATGTATTTTATCTAAAACCTCTAAAGAATTTTTAACACTCCAAAATAATTAATACCATTATTTTCATAAGCTTTATTACAAAAGTTAATAACCAGTTCTTTGATAGTAGTAAGGAGGTAGTTAGAAGAACTGATAGATTAGTAGTAGAATACTTACTCGATGCGGAGATGAAACGGAATTTAAATGTTTTTTTGTGTAATTTCGGTAACCAGTACATGGTAGGGACTTTCAAATGTTCGGAAGATGCTTTAAGTTGGGTAGTGGCAGTGGTATGCTTGTTAACGATTTGACTCTCTGTGGTGCGAACGGACCTAAATGTAGAGGAATTGATAATTTCGTTTTGAAGAACTTCCGTGTAGTATATGCGTCACACCACCACTACATTATTGGCTGCCTTGTCTGCCGGTACGAACACAAACCGCTCTGCGAGTACCTTGAGTTTATTTTTATTCTTGAAATGGGAATATCATGGATCCTATTATTAATTTCAGAATTGTTTTCTAAATGAGATATTCGAATATTAACAGTATTCATAATTTTATTCAAATAACTGTCTAAAGATTTTTATCCGATTTTCACGTTTGCACCAATTTTTACAGTAGGCAGACAGAGCGTCTTTAATGACCTGACGACACTGTTTCCAATCTATTATAGATGGAGGACGGTATTTCGGTCCTTTCTTTAGAAAAGTTATGACCTCACGGTCTTCGACGATGTTGAGGTCTCCTGTAATAATATGACCATAGGGAACATATATAAAACTAGATGTTTCGCAGTCTCAAGTGGAAGGAACATTATTTTCTATATTGACGTCTGATGTAATTGACGTATAATTAAAAATCAAATTTCTGCTCGGTTTTTTATAAGAATACGAAATAATGGGTTGTTCTATATTATCAAAATATGGAGGTATTAAGCTATATACGGAAGAGTCATTGAATATGCTAGACAAATTAATAAAATCAATATCTACCATGTTTCAAATTGGAATGCTTGTTAACGGTCTCATTTATGACAACAACAAAAACAGATTTATCAGGCAGCGACCAACGACAACCACTGAATTAAAGGTTCCTTATTTTGGACAGACACATACAGAATTTGGCGGGGTTAAACATGTTTGTGATCCTTCGACCCTCCGCTTCCCTGGACAAATTGTGTAACAACACAACATAAGAACAATCTGTAAAAAAACAGTTGGAAAGGGCTTGACTCATCAAATCGGCATGAAGCACAATAACAACTAACACGAGGACAAAAGACACAAAGTACCGATCTAAAAGTATTCGCCGTGAGGGTACGATCATTTTATATTTGGGAAAAAAGGGGGCCGGCGCTGGCGGCAGGAAAATTGTTTTCCGGATTGACCTTTTTTTTTTGTTCATCTGTTGCTACGCATGCTTATTTTCCTCTCGTCTTTGCTTTTCACTTTTGTACACATTTGTATCTTCCACTATCCTGTATTTCATGTTGCAGAGTATTCATTTTCATCCTGTCTTGTGTAAAGTCATTTATTTTCAGTTCATACAAGGCCAAGTTATTCATTTTCAAAAGCCTCCTCCCCCTTTCAAAATCAAATGGTCGTCCCCTTACTGAAAGCTAATGAAATGACGTCATCAATAATCTGAGAAAAGTATGATCATAAACATCATTACCGTAAAAACTAGGATTCTACAGGTACAGCATGCTTTACTGCCTGAATTATGTCAAAAGTCTTAGAGAACCCAAGTCAAGAGCCAGCATTTCAGTGGTTGTCGTTGGTTCAAGTCTGCCATATTTGTTTTTCGTAAATTGTTTTGTTATAAATTAGGTCGTTGGTTTTCTCAAATGATTTTTTTCATATTTTTCATATCGGGGCCTTTTATAGCCGATTATACGGTATGGGTTTTTCTCATTGTGGAAGGCCGTACGGTTGCCTATAATTTCTTACTTCCACTTCATTTGATCTATGATTGAAAGTTGTCTCATTAGCAATCATACCACATCTCCTTATTTATATATGAGCTGTAACGGATAGAAATGTACCTTATGCAAGTGCACGTATACATGTACATGTATAAAACTTTGGTTGATTTTAGAACATGCAAAAGGTCTGTTTAGTTTTGACAACTCAATTTTCAAACAGTTACAGACTTTCCGTAGAGATTTTTTCAACCCGACGTAGGTTAACAGATGTATTGATAAGTATTTATATAAGGTCGATTTCTATCCGACGCAGCTACAAGTTTTACATAAAATTAACATTATCAATGTTCCATGTAAATGAGGTAAGGTCAGTTGAACTCTGCCACAAAGACATGTACATCTTGCTATCATTCTATACACCAGATATATTTGACCCACTACTTGTGTAGTATCTGAGATACGGACTTGACCACGGAAACTTAACATTGTTCACTGATCCATGAAATCAGGTTGAGTCAGGTGAACCATGTCTGACGGACATGTAGACCTTGCAAGGATAGCATATATTAGTACCCAACCAAATATAGTTATCCTAGAACTCATGATAAGTGAGACATTCACATGACGAAAAAAAGCTATACATTTGTTAGCAGTCACTGAACCATGAAAATGAGGTCAAGGACAATGACTATATGACAGACGGAAATTTATATGGATCTATATACAAAGTATGATTCGTCCAAATCCTCTATCCTCTGAAATATAAAGCTATACAAATAGTTTACGCCGTTGCCGCCGCCACCACCATGAGATTGTATTCTCTATGCCTCGCATTCTGCGACTTGCGTCGAATGGGAGGGCAACACATAAATGTTAATATCTAAAAAAAACATCTCTAGAGATCTCTCGTATCGAATCTTATGTAAAAATTTCCGAATTTGGAAATTTCAATAGGTCAAGGTCACTGTAATTGAACAGCTGAATGAAAATTGTAAATGTGCACCATATAAGGACAAATGTCAATCTCAAATCATATTTGGCAACAGAAATATCTAATTAGTCCTCAATATAGAAACTATAGTTATTATTCTTTGAATTCTTTGAATTCATTTCGCTCTAATCGCATATATGTAGGGCAGCCAGCTGTCTAAACGTGGCGCTGCGATTTCCCTGAAATTTTAGCTTTGACCTTTGACCCAAATTTTAAAAAATCGTGACCACTGTAGACAACGACGACATCGATATTTCGATGAGGCTTGTTCTGCTCTTTCCAATGATATAAAATACAGCCGTGTGTTATTCCGTTAACCCAAATCGATCAAATTCGTTGACTGCGCACCCTAACATAAGTCCTTATGTCTTTAAATTATAATTCAGATCTGTTCACATGTTGTGTTGGTCTAAACTTGTCGATCTGGTGGTTGTGCATATTACCAGTTCTTTCATTATGTAAATCCATTCCATTCAATTTTCATATGGTTCATTGTTTAGACATTCCTCTTTAGAGGGAGGTCTAAGCATTCACGAACATATTTATCACCGCTACATGTTTATGTGCTCGTGTGATGCCAGGACTGTTGTAATATTTTGTTCTACGTTATAACCTAAATGAAGCGATTTGTTCTTGCTTTTTAATTTTTTCAGATTTAGTTTGCTTTCGATCCGGTCTTTTTACATTTTTGAATTCAATAAGGTGACCTCTTTATGTTATATTTCACGCCGTTTAGCTTTTAATGGAGTATTGTCTTACTTAAATTCTTCTTAATAAATATATTTATATATGTTACATGAGAGGTATATATTATAAGCAACACTTTAAGTCCATATTATTAATAATCAATTTACTCAAGTAGATATCAAAATAATGGCTACGTTAATAGAGATATTTGTATCATACAATATCACCTCTTTGTCCGTTTTTCTAAATTTATGGACGATGATTGTTCTTATCTAAAGGTGGTAATACATGTATCCGTAACCTCCCAACAAAACAACATCAAACACCCCGCTAGGTCGTAGGTTATATACCCCTTTATATCTTTAAAACTAAATACATGATTCAAGAGAACGACTAAGTTTATGTGATTAAATTGCACCAATTGTTTCAGAGAAGAAAATGTAAACAAACAGAGTGATTGCAATAGCTCACATAAACTTCAGTCAGACAAACAAAAATTTACAATAAATTCTCTACATTCATGTAAACAAGAATAAAATTAAAAACCTACGTGAGCGCGCTCACATACACCACGTCCCCACATTGTCATTGGAGAAATAAAATAAGTGTAAGAAAAACTAGAGGCTCTATATATATAAAGAGCCTGTGTCGCTCACCTTGGTCTATGTGCATATTAAACAAAGGACACAGATGGATTCATGACAAAATTGTGTTTTGGTGATGGTGATGTGTTTGTAGATCTTACTTTACTGAACATTCTTGCTGCTTACAATTATCTCTATCTATAATGAACTTGGCCCAGTAGTTACAGTGGAACAAATTTTGTAAAATTTACAAAATTTTACAAAATTTATGAAAATTGTAAAAATTGACTATAAAGGGCATTAACTCCTTAAGGGTCAATTGACAATTTTGGTCATGTGGACTTATTTGTAGATCTTACTTTGCTGTTTATTGTTGTTTACTGTTTATCTCTATCTATAATAATATTCAAGATAATAACCAAAAGCTGCAAAATTTTCTTAAAATTACCAATTCAGGGCAGCAACCCAACAACGTGTTGCCTGATTGGTCTGAAAATTTCAGGGCATATAGATCTTGACCTAATGAACAATTTTATCCTCGTCAGATTTGCTCTAAATGCTTTGGTTTCAAAGATATGAGCCAAAACTGCATTTTACCCTATGTACTATTTTTAGACATGTCCGCCATCTTGGTTCGCGGGCGGGGTCATCGGACATATTTTTAAACTAGATACCCTAATGATGATTGTGGACAAGTTTGGTTAAATTTGTCTTAGTAGTTTCAGAGGAGAAGATTTTGTAAAAATTACAAAATTTACGAAAAATGGTTAAAATTGACTATAAAGGGCAATAACTCCTTAAGGGTCAACTGACCATTTTGGTCAAGTTGACTTATTTGTAGATCTTACTTTGCTGAACATTATTGCTGTTTACAGTTTATCTCTATCTATAATAATATTCAAGATAATAACCAAAAACGGTAAAATTTCCTTAAAATTACCAATTCAGGGGCAGCAACCCAACAATGGGTTGTCTGATTTGTCTGAAAATTTCAGGGCAGATAGATCTTGACCTAATGAACAATTTTGTCCTCGTCAGATTTGCTCTAAATGCTTTGGTTTCAGAGATATAAGCCAAAATCTACATTTTACCCTATGTTCTATATTTAGCCATTGCGGCCATCTTGGTTGGTTGGCCGGGTCACCGGACACATCTTTTAAACTAGATACCCCATTGATGATTGTGGCCAAGTTTGGTTTAATTTGGCCAAGTAATTTCAGAGAAGAAGATTTTGTAAAGTTAACGACGACGGACGACGACGGTCGACGACGACGACGACAACGGACGACGGACACCAAGTGATGAGAAAAGCTCACCTGGCTCTTCGGGCCAGGTGAGCTAAAATTGAATCATAATTTCCTGTCAATATGCACATTTACATAGTATGTCCTTATTATCTACAAAGTTTCATGAAATTCTGTGGTGTGGTTTCAGAGGAGTTGCGATGACAATCTGTTGCAGAAGTACATTGCATATACCTAAAAGCAAATAAGTTGAAAGGGATTATTTTCTAAGGGTTTAACTGCCATGGCTAGAATGTTTGTCCCTAAAAAATTGAATCAGTATTTATTTCCTGTCGATATGCTCATCTACATAGTATGTCCTTATTATCTACAAAGTTTCATGAAATTCTGTGGTGTGGTTTCAGACCGTTGGTTTTGCGATGACAAACTGTTGCAGTAGTACATTAAGGCAAATAAGTTCAAAGGCGTCACTTCCCTAAATAAAAAATTGAATCGTAATTTCCTGTCGATATGCACATCTACATAGTATGTCCTTATTATCTAAAAGGTTTCATGAAATTCTGTTGTGTGGTTCAGAGGAGTTACGATGACAAACTGTTGCAGTAGTACATTAAAGTAAATAAGTTCAAAGGGCGTAACTCCTAGAAAAAATTGAATCGCAATTTCCTATCGATATGCACAACTACATAGTATGTCCTTATTATCTAAAATGGTTTCGTGAAATTCTGTTGTGTGGTTTGAGAGGAGTTGCGATGACAAGAAACAGGACTGACGGACTGACGGACTAACGGACGGACGGACAGACGGACAGACGGACGGACGGGTCAAAACATTATACCCTCCGCAACCCGTTGAGTGGGGTATAATTATAGGGTTTTATCTTATCAATGAAATGATTAGCATCATACAATGCGTTTTATTGCTATATTCAATGTTTAAAGCTGTCTTTTTACTTTTATAAGGTTTTACTGTTTTACACAATAATTGATTTATCTAATCCCGAATTGAACGACAACTATACGAATAACGTAATTGATATCGCTGAACAGCATGTACGTGATCGACCAGTATGCTGACAAAAATCGTTCATCCTCTTTTTTCAATATTACATGCATTTATTGATAAATTAGAAACTGAAGGTGCCAATTTCTTCGCACAAAGCTGACTTTGATAGAGTTTTGCTATTATATAAACTCCATTTTGGTCATGGATTGTAGGTCTTCAAGTATTTAAAATACATCATTATGTTCCTGATGAAGGTAAATCAAAATAATTCGTACGTACCAAAATTAATACTGTGTTATTTGTGTATTAAATCGTATTGACAAAAACAGATGTTTTTCCTCTTTATATGACATTATATGAGTTAAATACTGTTGATGTTAACATTACTGTTCCATTAAACAATATAAATAGTATGTATTATATTTATATTGTAATATTATAGTGCAAACTTTATTCAGGCGTTAATAATCTTTATTACCACACGTAAAACATTTCCGTGTTTTAAAGCTTTTCATGTGAAAAGCATTTCCTTTTTTCGTTTGTTAATTCTTAGCCTAAGGGGAAATGAACTAGCCATGCAACTTTGATATGAAGTACATCACGAGCTTAATGGTTTGCACATTAACCCGTTACCGACAATGAACATTTTGATTTCTTTCCGATAGTAAGGTGTTTTGAACTAAGATAAGTAATACGTACTTTGGCCATATTTTGGATTTTTATGATTTTTTATACGTTTTGAATTGCATCTTTATATCGAAAAATAATATGTAAAGCATAGATACTTCCGAAACACAATATATTTTTTTTTAGATGGATCTATAAATGTATAGGATGCATATGATTTTCTTTATTCATTACGGTGGATTTTCAATTGTTTTGCTGAAATTGTCATAATGTACCAATAACTGTCTGTAAATTGTGTCAGCCTGCCCTTCAGTCAAAATTTATTGTCTTATCATATAACATTTTAGACAGCAATCAGAAGTACGTCGATATTTTCTCTAATTGTATTTAGTCACGAGATTTTCAGGCTTATTGGGATAACAAGTCGAAAATGGGATTATAATTATTGCATATTTATCAAGTTTATACTGAATATGAATTTCACCCGGTCAAATTATTATCACGAATTCGTTACAATAGTGATCTTTGCTTTTTGTTTGCGTTCCGGCATAAGAAGTATTTAATGACGACATTTTGATATACGAGCGCATTAATTTATAAAATGAAAATCAGAATATTTTTAAAGGATGAAGTAAATTTTGATATATATTTTTAAAGTTTTTACTTAGATTCTGTAATGATGCATGTCCCTTACACGGATATATAGCAGGTAAAGAATAACAATATTTGTAAGTAGTTTAAAATATGACATTTCAAATATTTATCATGCATGCACATTTGTTACGAACTCGGAAGAAGAAAACAAATAGTTTTATAGTGTAAAATCTAAGCAATAGGACTGTTAGTAAAAAGCAATAGTGAATTGATTTAAATCTATAGATGAGATAATGAATTTGAACAACTTAGCTTGAGTTTAAATTTGAAATTTTGAACACTTCCTGTAAATCGACATATCAATTCATTCGATACAAATAATTTCCAAAAATCTGCTATGCAAACATATCTGATGACCTCTTTGGAACATTATAATTAATGCCTAAAGTATTGTTTCTGTCCTGGTACTTCTATATGGATATTATTATGATATTGACTCCTAATAATATTGCTGCTCCTACCGTTTTATTAACTGACTGACCCTTAAAAGGACAATGATATTTTTGTTTTGGTTTTAGACTGGTCCTCTGAAAGACACTTCACTTTTTATCAAAAGAATATTATTTTACGGTGTCGTGTCACGTTTATGTAATAACTTTTTTGAGGATCTTTTAAGGTTTCGGCATTTTGGGTTAAAAATTATTTTTATTATTAAATATAAGAAAGTTATTAAACTGTAAGCTTAAGAGAACAGATAAGTTACAGAAGAGAATACTCCAACCCACCTCATCCTTTCGAAAAAGTGTATACAAAATAATCAAAAGAAACAACAATGATAGACCTTACCTTACACTATTACTGAACTAAATATATATGTTGTTATTATTAGACGTTTAGCAATTAAAATATTTTCGGCGACCAGTATTGGTTTTTTAGCTGTTATATGTTGCTGTATCTTTTTCTCTACTCTAATCTCCAGTTCACTGCAAGAGACGCTTACCCTGTAGACACATCCGATTTCGCTCCTTTTGGAAATTCCCTCATTTTTTGTTTGTTTCCTTGATTTGTATCTTCTTAATCGATTTATGAGATTTGAACATCAGTAAAATGCTACTGCCTAACTTAAGGACAAAATGTTCAAATAACGTTTTCTTATATACGTATATCTTTCACATTCCTATACCAATCAACACGAAATGACTCACCTGTACAATTTGAATCACAAAATTTTCACTTTTAGCTTAAAATGGATAATCCGTCATTTTCATAGTCCATGATTTGAAAGTTTAATCCATAATTCGTCTTACATCATCAACAACGTTTTCAAGATGTGGAATTTGATTAAGAAATGATGTAAAAACTGTTCATTTCTGTATGCGTGTCGCCTATGTTATCAGTTCATCAATAAAAAGACATTTTTGGTAACAGCTTGTCGTATTCAAACCATATAATAGACAAAATTGATTGATTGACTATATTCTGTACAAATACATAGTTATCTTTTCTTGGATGATTATATTACAAATATGAAAATGCAATTTATTTTAAAGGTAAATTAACTCTGTCGACGTTTTCGATAATACTAAGTAAATATATATTATATAAGTCAAAAGAGAAATTACTTTTTGATATTTATCATTCATTTATCAGAAAAAGAGAAATTTTCTTGTCACTATTCGAAGTTTAGAAAACTTTAAAACAAATGTTTTAATGATCGCCTTGATCGTTTGCTATCGAAATATGACTGACCACTTGCGATAGAAAAAAAATGACAGAAATTCACTCTGAAATAAACAAACTAGAGGCTCTAAAGAGCCTGTGTGGCTCACCTTGGTCAATGTGCATGAAGACAAGAATAGAATTCATAAGAAAAATCTCTGTTTTGTTGATCTTGTATTGCCGATCATTTAGTCTGTTTAGTTTCTCTTTATATTCTTTAGTTTTTGCTCAAAACACAAAAGAGGGTAAAACAAATCCTTGTTTAAGGGGCTGGGCAATCACTGCTATAAAGAGTGACAGCCTACTACCTTTATCAGCAAAATGAGACTTGTTAGTAGATCGGACGATTTCCTCTATATTGTCTTAATTGGAGATCTTGTCTTGCTGATCATTTTTGCTTATTTAAGTTTCTATCTATCTATTATAATTTTTAAGAAATAAGGCAAAAACGCAAAATATTGTAAAAATCATCATCAAAGGGCAATAACTCTCATAAGGAGTAGGCTGACGATTTTGACAATGCGAACTTGTTTGTAGAACTTGTCGTGCTGATCATTTCTGCAATTTAATGTTTCTCTGTGTCTATTATAGTTTTCAAGATAATAGGCAAAAATGAATAAAAATGGCAAAATTTGTCATTCAAGGGCAATAACTCCTATAAGAAGTCGTCTGACAATTTTGACGTAAATGGACAGTTGGTAGAGCTCAACATTCTGAACATTTTTGCCCTTGTCAGATTTTTCTCTATTCATAACGGTTTTCAAAATAATAGACAAAACTTGCATTTTACCTCTATGTTTTTTTTTTAGCCATGTCGGCCATTTTGGTTGGCAGGCGGGGTCATCGGACTCTTTTTTTAAACTAGATACCATAAGGATGATTGTGGCCAAGTTTGGTTAAATTTGTCTCACTGTTTCAGAGGCGAAGATTTTTGTAACAGATTACAAAAATTTACGAAAAATTGTGAAAAATTGACTTTAAAGGGCAATAACTCCTTATGGGATCAATTGACAATTTTGATTATGATGACTTATTTGGAGATCTTACTTTGCTGAACAATTTTGCTGTTTACAGTTTATCTCTATCTATTATAATATTCAAGATAATAACCAAAAACTGCAAAATTTCCTTAAATTTACCAATTCAGGGCAACAACACAACAACGGGTTGTCTGATGCCTTTGAAAATTTCAGGGCAGATAGATCTTGACCTGATGAACATTTTTAACCTCTCAGATTTGCTTTAAATGCTTTAGTTTCAGAGATATAAGCCAAAAACTGCATTTTACCCCATGTTCTATTTTTAGCCATGGCGGCCATCTTGGTTGATGGGCGGGGTCATCGGATATATTTTTTAACTAAATACCCTAAGGATGATTTAGGCCAAGTTTGGTTTAATTTGGTCCAGTAGTTTCAGAGGAGAAGATTTTTGTAAAAGATAACAAAAATTTACGAAAAATTGTGAAAAATTGACTTTAAAGGGCAATAACTCTTTATGGGGTCAATTGACAATTTTGATCATGTAGCTTATTTGTAGATCTTACTTCGCTTAACAATTTTGCTGTTTACAGTTTATCTCTATTTATTATAATATTCAAGATAATAACCAAAAACTGCAAAATTTCCTTAAAATTACCAGTTCAGGGGCAGCAACCCAACAATGGGTTGTTTGATGCGTCTGATAGATCTTGACCTGATGAACATTTTTACCCATGTCCGATTTGCTCTAAATTCTTTAGTTTCAGAGATATAAGTCAAAAACTGCATTTTACCCCCATGTTCTATTTTTAGCTATGGTGGCCATCTTGGTTGATGGGCGGGGTCGTCGGATATATTTTTAAAACTAGATACCCTAAGAATGATTTAGGCCAAGTTTGGTTTTATTTGGCCTAGTAGTTTCAGAGGAGAAGATTTTTGTAAAAGTTAACGGACGACGACGGACGACGGACGCCAAGTGATGAGAAAAACTCACTTGGTCCTTTTGGGCCAGGTGAGCTAAACATGTGCAATATATAAACCGGTCGGATATTAGTTATAACGTAGAACGACATGATTAATTTGTCAGCAGTTTGAGTACTTTTGAGTTTACTTATAGAAACAAGATGCATTCTATATTACTATTTTATTTATAATTGATTTACTTATTCACGCTTTTTTATTGTCAATTATACCTGCATCGTTGATTAAAGTGGTTTTTTCTGGACTGATCTTTCTGGTGCTGAAGTATACTATCTGATGATTCTTCTCTCTTTCTTATTTACTGATTTAGATAAAGAGTGGGGTTGAGTTCTCATGAACTAGTTCAAACTGCCTATGTTTATGTACCTGTTACAAATAAGAGTCACTGTCAATGGTCGTCTGTAGATTTATTTTAATGATTTTTTCCTTAAGGGAACTTGGTTTGGTGGCAGATCTTCTATAAAATTTGTTCACAGTTTCTATATTACCACAGGATCATACGTATTTATTCTCTGAACTGGGTCTGTGCTACTTTCCAAGGGTACCACTCGCCCAAATGCCAGCACTTCCGTATCGAATCTAAAATTAAGGTTGTAACTCCTAAGTCTGACATTTTTGGATTTTCTGTTGTCCTCTTTTTAGTTTTTAATGCTTTTATTGATTTTATGTATTTCTAAAACTTTTGGCTCGCAGGCTCATGATGATGGTTATTCAAGACATGTCGCGCACATGAAAATGAATTATTATTTATATCTCTGTTTACAGAATAATCTGAGTACCTTCCAATACTGTTCGTTTAGTCACTTAAAGAATCTTAGAGAATGCCCATATGCTAAGTGTACAGACCATAAGTTTACCAGGTCTTTATAGCCAATGGACGGATTATGTTATCTTACGGTTGTGTTTTTTTTCAAATATTTTATGTGTTATATAGGTAATGTTTCTTAAACTTCGCAAAAAAGGTCTATACAAATAAAAAAAAAAGCAAAAAGGTCGATATTTAAAATTCTGAATTACATAATCAAATTTCATAAAAGTGATGCCTTTCCTTGAAGGCTTCATATAGGGTTGTAACACACATGATGGAATGCCTAATATATAGATACATATTTGTTATACAAAAACTAAAATTTGATATAATTTATTCTAATTTTTATCCGAAAGATTAAATCAAAACTTTGTAATTTCATCCTGTTTTGATGCTCCGAATCCAAAGTGAAATGTCCCATTATCAGTCGGAGTTCGTCGGATTTCATCAGCTTTCAAGAAGTCGATTGGTGAATGAATTTCTTCATCAGCCCTATCTGTTTCGTCAGAGTAGTGGTTCATAAGTTCAGAGAGATCAGGAAAGGAGCTACCCATACTTTCCCTGTCATCACGATCACTATCATACTCAAAATGTGCTGGGGTTATTGTTTCCTCCTTCAATGGCTTGAATACGTCGTCTTCAGTATCCAGAACAATGGAAGAGAACCGAACTTGTTTGTCATTATAGTCAACATTTGGTTCATTTTCATCTTCTTCGTATTTGTGTTCTCCGTTTTCAGCATCTTGGTCAAATAATGACTGATCTGATTCGAATTTCATTAGATTAGTTGAATCAATATGAGATATATTGCCTTGTTCATTAATTTCAAAGTTACTATATCCACTCATATCTATATCATCGTATGTCTCTACAGATGTTACAATTTCGGTACCATCTGCACTTTTCACAAAGGTTTGTTGTGAGTGATCATCTAAAGTACCGTCTACATTCACTGGTTTATCTTCTATATTTAGTCTTTCTGCCAAGTCTTGTAGACTTTCCAAAGCTTCGTTTGTGGCTGCAACCGTTGATGGTGATATTGTCATTGTAGTTTCGTGCATACTTTCGTAAACAGGATTAGAAAAGGCTGTAGCGTCAAGAGACGTCGCGTTACTACTTTGACTTATTTCCACTTCCTGCGTATTTAGTGAGCCAGCATAGTCAGAAGTTTCGTCGTCAAGCCGAACCTTTATTTCTTGTGATTCATATAACGAACTTTTACGAATTAAATTACTATGAAGCCGATCAAATTTCTGTTGTCTGAAATCAAGGAAAAACACACGTTTATGTATAAAATAAGAAATCAAAAGTATACAGTACATATAGTGTACAAAAGTCACAAACTGGAGGAAGGGTTGCGATTTCAGCATGCTTCTCCGTGTACCCCCACTAACTGTTCCAAGCCCGGAACCTCGGTCGTTACTTTTGTTATATCTTTATGGTTTTGTTATTCAAGATCTTTATGTTGACATATTTCAACAGTATTTTTAAAAATTATTCATATATTTTTTATGCGGAGTGATTTGGAGCCTGCCATATTTGACTAACACTTGTTTATTGTTTAAGACCTGCGTTGAACTATATATAGAAATAAGAAGATGTGGTATGAGTGCCAATGAGACAACTTTCCATCCAAGTCACAATGTGTAAAAAGTAAACAATTATAGGTCAAAGTACGGCCTTCAACACAGAGCCTTGGCTCACACCGAACAGCAAGCTATAAAGGGCCCCAAAATGACTAGTGTAAAACAATTCAAACAGGAAAACCAACGGTCTAATCTATATAAATATGTATTGTTTTGAGTCACTAAGGTGCTGCTTCATTGACGTACATCTAAGATATTTTATTGACTAAATAAACTTCACAAGTCCAATAAGGTTTCAGAAAAGTTGTGAATTAAAGAGCATAACATTATCAAACAAGTTTATAAAATTAAAATATTGCGAGACGGCATTTTATTTTAGCTAACTAACAAAAAAGGTAATGGAGAAGGTATGATTTTTAATAAATCAACTCCCAAAATAACCTCGTTTTGAGATCTTATCATGAGGCAAGACTTCCCTAAAGAGATATTTTGCTCCAAGATGCATTTAACTAACATACAAGATGAATTTTACACAATATATACGTGTTTCAAGATGTATTATACTAATAAAAATATATTTTTGGGATTAAACCTTGGCTCATATCTATTTTGTCCAGAAGCTACGTATGAAATGGCAATTTTAAATTTAAATTGTCATTCCGACATGTTCATGACATCATAGTGACCTTTCTTCGCATAAAAGTCAATATTATATCAATCTGTTCGTTTATCAATAAAATTAACATAATTTTCAAAAGCTTGAATAAATTTACTATTTTGTGTGGGGGGCAACTAATGGCTCTTTTCATACCACCTCCTTTCAAAAACAATGTTATTTGTTATTTTTTATAATTTTACAATCATCCTCGAGGTCCCATGCACCAATAAATCAATTACTTGAATTGTTTGATTAATCTCTATATTGTTTTTATCTTTCAGTAATAACATTGCCACAGAATAAAAAAACGTATATATATAATACAAATGTCTTCATAATATTCTATTTCTAAAAACCCTCTAGCAATCATTTTAAGTCAAAGATGACCACCACAATTTATATACTCCCATACTACCTTAGATGATCATCACTCGAGTATATACATCAAACCTACTTAAAAGTAGTATCTGTACATTTAAACTACTTACTTTATACTGTAGAGTGCCCATTGCTTCCGAACAACGATGATGAGAATAATACTGGCAATAAATATCACACCACTAATGGCAATTAAAGCAATTTCTACAGCACGAATACCCTCCCTATGAAGGCTAGGTAGGTATACTGTCCTCTGGTTCCCAAATAAAGCTTGGATTTCTGACATATGTTCCAATATCATACTGTAGAATATATATAACATTTCTTATTTAGGACAAAAAAGGCATCAAAGCTTTTTTTATCTGATATTATCAATTATACTTCATGCAACACATATTCCAACAAATAACATTGAGGATGGAAACAGGGAATGCGTTAAAGAGACAACAACGGGCGTATGACATTTGCGCCGATTTTTAAAAATTTCGATCTTTCATTTGCGCCGATTGTGCACAGGTAAAGTACAGGTGAATGTTATTTTGTATTTATCAATAAAACCTCTTCCCTTAGCCAGTTGTACATATGTTAAGAATTGTCATTATAACATGTATATAACTGTTGTTCCCTGCAAATAGATTGTTGTCGTTTTCATCTTTCAAAGAACTGGTGGAGAAAAATCCAGTCTGTTGGGCTTAGTATAAACAGACTTAAAAAGACAAATCAATCGACACTGGTAAATGACTATCGCAATTTTTCGTGCTACCATTCCCCCCAGATGAAATCGAGGACTATTTCACGTTTGACATTAGGTCTGACGCTCCTTCTGATGACAAATGTCATGTATTCTTAGACTACGTAAAGTACTTATATATACTCAAGATGAGTGAATGTAAATAGAGTACTTTTATCTTTTAAATTGACTTATATTGCTTGAAATGCTAATTTCATCTCCCCGTGGCGAGCAGGAGACAACAGCTATATACATGTTATAATTGACAATTCATAACATGTGTGCAACTGGCTAACAGACTATATTTATAATGATAAATAAGAAATAACATTCATCTGTAATCTACCTGTACACAATCGGCGCAAATGAAAGAAAAAATCGGTGCAAGTGAAAGAAAAAATCGGCGCAAATGAAATGCAGATCGACGCAAATGCAAAACGCCGACAACAACCCGACCAAAGAGCAGAAAATAGTATACATGTACCCTTCAAGCATATTTTTTTGAAAGAAAACAACACATCCGATACTGCAATGTCAATAGTCTAATAATATCAAAAATCTGTTTCAAACTCTTGCTTTTGTATTGCCTAAAAGTATATAAAGGTACATGGATTAATTATAAAAACCTATTTTTTTTTATTTGTTAACGCCTTATCGACTTATTTTGTGTTTTTAGAGAAACAATCTAATTTAAGTACAATTATCATCATTTAAATAATAATTAGTATAAAGTATCTTTAATTATGTTTATTTTGTCTATTCATTTGATAATTGTAATTTGTTAATACTAAAGAGTACATTTCAGTTTTCAAAAAATAAAGGGAAAGTTCAATATCTGCAAATTTACGAGCGCTAATTCCACCAATAACTTCTATATGAATGGTGCATATTTGTTTAGAACATGACGTTTTTATCGTATTTCTATATCCAGCCTTCAGACTGCATGCTTTCTATCTGTAAAAATGGAAAAAAAGTTATTCAAAAATGCATTTTGTTTTAACAGTTTTGCATACTTACACTCTCAACACGGAGGTAGAAATGGTGGTTTCATTGTTGTATTTCCCAGAAATATACATGTAAGACCTAGATGAAATACAATGTTTACTACATAAGTATAAAATATATACAATGTAATCTTAATACTCAAAGATAAATGCAAAAAAAAACATTTTAGAGGGAATAAAGATAATGTAGTTTATTTCATGACTCTGAAAACAGGGATATATATATATAATGAATTCAAGATAAGAAATAAGCGGAATTAATTTTTTAGAATGCATTTTCCTCTGAAATGAGTAAAAACGATGTCTATAGAACTTCATAATAAAACAAGTACAGTCATGCAAAAACCCTGTGAAGACACGTGCATTTTCATTTTCAAACGGTAGACAAGTTAGTGGGAAATGTTATTAAATGATTTTTTCTAGGTAAATTTGATGTACTACGTGTGTAAAAGTACATTTGTGCATAAAGAATATCCCTAAAGGTTTGACCATATTTGACGGGGTTACGAAATATTGTAAACACTTGGTCTTCATCCGAACGGCAGTAAACCCATGCCAAAATGGGGCGTCAGTCTTACTGTGCAGGAACATTCGCAGTCACGTCTGGAACGGGGACGTTGACATCGATTTTCTTATGCAGAGGGAGTGCAACTCTCTCTGGACGTTATGGAACCCTTGCAACAACTCTATGTGGGGTCCGTAGCAGAGTCGGATTTAGGGGGTGCAAGGTGCCCGTCCCCTTATGGAGCTACATTTATGGTTAGTGCAGACTTTTTACCTGTTCAATTCCAAACGTTGTCTAGTTTGGGGGCCCTGGATCCACATCTCCGTAGGTGGCAAGTTAGGCAAAATTTCTGTCCCTATCCGACATTGCACTATTTTCCAATGGAAGTAATAATTTCCCGCCCTTTAACCCGGTCGAACACCTACCTTACAGAACCTACCTATTGTATCTGATGTTAATTTGCGCTCCTTCTGAAAATGTATGAACTATTTGCTACTGGACGTGAGGCAACATACATTTATCAACCATAAAGAAGACAATATAAAAATAAGAAGATGTGGTATGAATGCCAATGAGACAACTCTCCACAAGAGACCAAATGACACAGAAATTGACAACTATAGGTCACCGTACGGCCTTCAACAATGAGTAAAACCCATACCGCATAGTCAGCTATAAAAGGCCCCGAAATGACAAATGTTAAACAATTCAAACGAAAAAACTAACGACCTGATTTATTTACAATATAGTGAACGAAAAACAAATATGATATACAGCAACAAACGACAACCACTGAATTACAGGCTCCTAACAAAAGTGCTGTTTACCCATTGTATAAAAATTTAACAACGTGTGGTCTGTTTGATCTCAGTTCTTCATTGGTCCGATTTGACGTCGAATTTTCTTGCTTTCCTCTGAATTTCCTATTGTGACGGCATGAAAAAGGCGACCATGCCTGATGACGTATAGAAAGTCAGTCGAAAAGAAGGAATAAGTTTGCCTGCATATTGTTTGAAAATCATTAGAGAAACAGATTCCACCACCAAATCTCGTGTAAAATTACACCGACATAACAATTTACAGTGCTTTATCTAACTGTCTATATATACGTATTACAATCGATGATGGTAGAATCTATATATACATTTATTCAACTATTTACCTTGTTTGTTGATTTTGATTCTTTAGTTTTACACCCTTTACTCCCTCTATATGAGCTTTGATCTTCAGTATAGCACCAATTTGCCTGTAAATTGGGAGAGAAAAAATCAGATTTAAAATCCCACTGATCCCACTGAAAATTGTCTGTAAGTAAATCTAGAGGTTGACGGAATTTATATATATCACACCAGTGCTCTTCAACTTCGTATTCAATTTGGACTTCTAACTGATTCGAGCGTCACTGATGAGACATATGTATACGAATATGTCGTACCAAACCATAAGGCTGATATCTTTGGTTAGTTTTAACAACCACTGGGTCGATGTCACTGTTCGACGTTTTGTCCACGAGGGCACCACCATCCCAGTAGTCAGTACCTTTGTGTTGACATGAAATATCATTGATATATTTACATTTTCTGTAAAGTCCTTTACTGGTTATAAAATGTCGAATGATTCAAAACACTAAGGTTTTATTACACATAGAAATAGATTGCCATAGTCGTACCCAAATTATAAATAAGCCATATATCTTTGAATGAGATTTTACAAAACAAAACTACTTTTGATGACAAAAATTAGAAAAGATAAGAAAACAATGAAAAAACCTCCTAACTTAGAATTTCTTTGCATTATTCTTAATATACTACGCATCTCACTTTTCTTTGATACATCTCATTTATTTATGCCTAGTTACGGTATCTATTTCTAAATGGGATGCGTTGATATATACAAGAAAACAATGTTCAGTGTATTAATTTTGCATACCTCTCAAGTTCATCTTTCTTTTCTTTTAATTTTTTCTCCTCTAATGGTGTACCAAACTTTATTTGTGGTCCGACTATACTAACCCGTGTTATCTGAAAAAAAAAATAATCGTAGATAAGTAACGAGAAATACACTTAAATGTATGATGCAAACAAATCAGTAAATTATCAGATACATTCTTTATGAAAATGCATTACTTTTAAGACACTTCGTTTATGGTGAATACATGTCTGGCCAGTCATTAAATAAAGTGATCAGAAGGTTTAAAATTATAAATACGGAATTTCCCCAAAAAAAGTTCTAGAGTAACCGGTACCGAAAGTCCAAATACTGAATTCATCGTACGGAAAATATTTGAAAAGAATGCTTTCAATACCTTTGCCAAACTGTACAAGTTCATCCACTGGCATTAAAAAAACCGTTTCAACCAAAATGGAGGTTTGAATTCAAAATTCATAACGACTGATTTGTTTAAATAACAAATATCACATATACTGATCTAAGCAATTGAAAAATTCTTTTAGCGCTTTTTTCCCTTACAATATAAGGCATCTAAATTGTCAAACATTTATCTTTGAATGTTATCTTTAGAAAGTCTTTTGCGAGGTTATGTTGCTGTTACATTGATTAATGTTGTTATTTTCATTTTTTCCGCTCACATTTTAAATCAAAAAAAGGAATATCAATCATAAAAAAATGATTTCTGTAAAATCCATGTATCAGCACCATGCAATAAAACGGCATCATTTACCAATATTTGAGCAAAGGATCTTAACTGAGGAACACCGCCATCAGATGCTACCACGCTAATCTGATACAAACTTTTCATATCATTATGCGAATCCTTCATTCTGATATTACCAACTGAATCGACTGAAAATGTTGTCGAGTCTCTGGAAATAGATAGTATATTTTTCTGATATATGTTCACATGGCATATTTATTCTTTTGTAGTTTTTATAATACCAATTAAAGCACTTGTTTTCCTTTGTGTGATATAGGTTAATCATTGAACTATATAAAAGAATAACATTTTTCCTTATAATTTAAATCTAAATTCCTTTTTAAAGGAGAAAATCATGAAAAAACGTTGATGACGTCACGGTCACATGACAAAATTATGTCTATGAGCTGATAGACAAAAAACTGTAAGCCAATCAGAAGATGTGTTACATCCAAAATTGAATTATTTAAAAAGAATCAAAACTTCATGCAAGGGCTTCCTAAAGAATGACTATGAATCGGCTAAATTCGCCTGAAATAGCTGATGATTAACATGAATTAGACTAATTCGCAAATGTTGTGATGTTGCAACAAATCGACAACAGGAACTGGTTGCATGATCTGCATTATTAACAAACAGCGTAGAACAGTGTGCATTATAAGTCTACACCTCAAAATGATTTTTACGTTTAAATTGTCATCTTGTCATGTCATGGCCTTTTAAAGCTTACTATACAGTAAGGCGTTTGCTCATTGTTGACGACCGTAAGGTAACCCATACTTGCTAAAATCCGCTTCATTTAGATTGTGTTTTTGTGTCTCATTGGCAACATAGCACATCTCTTTATTTTATATTATTCCTTTGGAAAAATAATTAGGGTTAAAAGTGAACATACGCTATTTTAACACAAACAAAGCTAAATATTTCAATTTGGTTTCCTTTGTTGTGTAATTTTAAATAATTTAAAGGAAACATTACGAAACTGAGAACATGCACTGTTTGCAATAGAACCAATAATGTACATACATGCTGCTCTGTAAGGAATATTGAATTGCAGAATTATTTCCACTGTCTTTGTCTGTAGCCTATTAGAAAAAAGAGTGTTAATTACTTTTTCGATCAAAATTTACATATAAAAGTAGAATGATCTGAACCGATCACACTACTGATAATGTACTTAACCAACAATTGTGTCTGCCTTTTAAAAGTATAACCTGTGTATAAATCATCAATAGAAATTCATGAAATCTGATTTATTCATAAAACAAAGGAAAATACATAAAATCGTCGAAAACATTATGATTATCTACTGACTTAGCCAATTATAACTCTTAAATGAAATAAAGAATACGAGGAGGATAAATATCCAGCCACTTGTGGTCAATCAAATCATTTGACCTACCTTTACAACTCCAATAACAGAATTAACTGTTACATCTTCTGGTAAGGCAAATGTGTAAAGCTGTTGGGAAAATTCTGGTGAATTGTCATTTGCATCCAGAACTTCAACAGTCAATCGAACTGTTGCAATCATCTGAAATGTATAATCAAAATATATATCACGTCGAATTAATTGCATTTTGAAGATATGTGTACGAATTTAAGTAGAATGTATTTTGCCAACAAGGGGATTTGGCCAATTTACCTGAAAGGTCATAATCCTAAAGTTGTTAAACACCACTGGAATTTAAGAATTTAAGAGTGTGTATTATACACATTGAATATTGTACAACAATACTACTCATATCCATACATTTGAAATATTATTCATATCTATACATCATGGTTCATGGAGACAATTTTGGTACATTAGCAATATCAGATGTTTTTGTAAAAAAGTTTATCGGACCAACAACAATTAATCATTATCTGAACGACTATTTCCAATAGAATTTTAAATAAGAATGTCATTCTTCCTTTTGACAATTATTACTCACAATTAGCCAAAAATCTAAAAAAGTTCCGTTTTTATTCATCTTTAGGCCTTTAGTTTTTAAAGCATTTTCCGATGAAGGGCAAAAATGTTGTTAAAACCTAAATTGCACAAACCAAACTGTTATAATGGAAATCTTTTAAAAGATTGGAAGCCCTCTGGAAAAGGGTCATGGCGGGAAAACATGATGAAAGAATACATTTTATGAAACTTTACACGCAAAAAGTAATTAAAAAAAACCATGTACGTATTTAATATAACTCACAACTTTCTCTTTATTAAGTACGTGTATTGTAAAGTCGAAATGTTGTTTTCCCTCGTCATAGTCCAATAACGATCGTGTTCTGACAATTCCACTGTAAAAATATAAGATACAATACTAAAAACAAATTGTGAACTTAATAAATCTAAGTTAAGTATAAATACTTATTTCCAGGAGTTGACTTAAATATCACATTCCACATCAATGAATAATTTCGGAAAATACTTGTATTATGGTATATGCATGCATTTCATAAAACTTTTTATCATAAATTAGTGGAAAATACGGCAACAAATAGAGGTAAACATATCTGTAGGATTAAGAAATGAGTCCTGTTGAGAGGTACGATTGACATACAGAAATGAATCATCGCGATTGGGATTGGTGGTTCTTTTAAAATATTAGCACTCCAAGATTATTTTATAGATTAAAGTGTATGCAGACACAAAAGGTGATTAAGTTCTGATGTAGAAAAAACGATCCAATTCCCCCGATATTTTTTTTTAATTCAAACGAAGTCTTCTGACAGTGCATCGAATATATCTAAATCCATCAAAGAAACGTAAATGCAACAATATTTACAATTTAAAATACAATGCTTGTTTCCTTTCGTGTTGCATATTTATACAAGAATAACTGTTTCTGTTTTATGCATCCTTGGCTTTCAAATATTCGGCTTTGGTCGTTCCTGATGAAGGTAAATCCAGAAAAGCGCTTCAGACGCATGGAATTTATAAAATGCTGTTTTCATTTTTATGCTACTTTCATTTTGAATTTACCTACCTTACTTTAGTAAATAGGTAGAAAACTAAGAACACATTGAAAATCTAATACAATAAAGGTGCCTTGAAGAAATTCTAACAAAGGGTCTTACGTTATTTTTACCTTGAAATATCTATTGTGAAGGGAACATTTTTGTTGATGATTTCATATCTATCACCAGGAATCTGAAATAACGAAATATATACAGTGACCCGAAAGATCTTTAGATTTTGTACGTACATTATTGCAGCAAAGATTGGCTTTTTTTAGATTTCAGTTTCACAAGCTTCTAATGCAATTATCTAGATAAATACTGAACATAACACATCGTGTATTTGCATGTATATTTCTAATCACACAGTTCAGCAAATAATTTCTTTTAAATGTACAATTGTTATTTAGAAACAACTTTTGATCAGTGTCGTCACCGGCATTGTTTTATTATTGATTTTCTCGACTCTATCATAAGAAGAGGTAATTTTCTTTTGTTCTTTTTCACTAGATTTCCCACTCATGTATACTTTAACAAATAGTATGGCATAATGTACATACCTCAATATTACTGACATACGATCCGACAATTACATTTTCCATAACAGTTGCCGTCATATTATAACTATTCATTTGTACCATTCCAGCATGAATGAAAACTTGTGCAAATGTGCATCTTCTAAAATATGATTAGAAATACTTTTAATATTTGTGTAAATATTTTGTTTTTTCACCACAATATCTTAATATGTTTAAAGTTTGCATTATACATAGTAAATCTGTCAATGTTGGTTTATGCCATCAAATAACATATTTATAAGTCTCATTCTGTATAACAATCAGTGTGTAGTCTACAATTTCAAGTACAATATACACTTACTATGCATTTTTTCACATAGTCACATCACATCACGTTATTTGCAATATTTCTAATATTTCTTAATTTAGAAAATTGTTTGATCCCTACCAAGTACAAACATCGGCATATGACAACTGAGTGCAGCTCAATTGATAAGAACTACTTGCCTGTTACTGACGATCTTCGCTGAATCACATGCTTTCACCCTTATACTAGTATCAGCTAGAAGTTGACCAATCATTGTTATTCTTCCAGTGTCAGTATCTAAGTTAATGTTATGTTGTACAGATTCCAAAAGATACACTACTTTACCATTATCATCTTTGTCTGCATCAATAGCTATAACCTTACAAATGTAAAAGGCATGTGTTCTTACAACTCGTTACTCTCACTGACATAATTATATAATCATACATATAGCAGAATATGGTATGCTTAATTCTTTCGAAAATTAACCCACATTCTGCGAACAAACGTGTTGTTTCTCAATGCAAATCATCTTTATGTTTTCTTATTATTTTTAAAACTCAGTATTTTTATAACTAAGAGTCTTCCTTATTTGCCTAAATCATTAATAGTAAATATATTTTCAGAATTGGACGCATGATTTTAAATAGTTGCATCCAAATACATTTATCTGTACTCTCGTTAGAGAAAAATTGCAAAAATGATCGCAACATTTCTTGTTTTGGCTTAAATAAGGGGAAAAAATGCAAACCAACATAACAATAGTACTATCAAGATTTTACAACCTAACAACGTTGCAGGTAGACTGCATTTTTATATTTCGTGGTTAACGAAGTAATAATACCTGTCCTATAATGTTCGTTCCTGTTGAGTTAAAGTAATAACTATTTTGCGTAAAGACTGGACCATTATCATTCTTGTCTAAGATATTAATAATAACTTTTGCTTGGTCATTAAAGTCCTTTATCTTCGAATCAGTAGCTTTAATCTGGAAATATAAAATACGTGATTTCAAAATTAAAATGATACTCACAAAAGATTCTAACACTACACCTAAAACAGATGTTATATCAAAAGAAACAATCAATTAACATCTAACACAAAAACATTTGAACTGCAGATTACGTTTATTAAAGTTAAAGCACATTGTTTTACCAATCTTTCTATGTTTGTGTATATTAGTTCGCACCGCTTTAAGTGGGAGGATATTGATGCAATTTAGCTTAATTTTTCTGTTAGATAATATTTTGGCTATTGTTTGTTTGTTTGTTGTTTGTTATTGTTTGTTTGTTTGTTTGTTTGTTTGTTTTGCATTGTGGTCACTCACTGGCTAATTCTTCGATGAAGTTTTCAAACTACCGACTACCCCATTGATATCTTGCAAAAAAGCGAAGCAACACTTCAACACTTCAAAATTTCAATTGCTACTTTTTATACTTACATTTAAAATAAATGTTTCGTTTACTTCTCTGTCTAACTTTTCTGAGTTAGCTACCAGTATTTCCCCAGAATTTTCATTTATTTGAAACAATGATTGTGTGGTTTCTATTGAATATCTCACCACGGAGTTATTTCCCTGAAAAGGTAAAAGACGATCAATGATATAATAATAAAACACTTTATTTACGAATATTTTAATGGATAAAAAAACATGTTCTCATTTATATGCGTTACACGATTACATTAACAGTTAAACGTGTCGTTACGAGTTTTTTCAGATCCCTATAGTCGACTAATGTATAGAATTATGGCCACATTGACATCTCCAATATGGAAGTTAGACAAACTCTGAAAGGGTCGATCCGTTTTGGTTACGGGATGTATAAATACTTAGCCACGCCCGATTGAAATGTGGAAGTCTTCTGGTTATTGATGTACACCCTGCAGTCCTTTTATTTTATATGGGTTGAACCTGTCAAGCGCTCACCCTTGATATATTTGCAGGATTAGAATTTGTTTGTAATCTATTCAAACCTTATTTTGTGCACACACATAGAAGTATATCTTCGAAAAATGTCTTTCTTATTAGACTTGTGATGTTAGTTAGTCATCTCATTTACCAAACATAATTAACAAAATAGAAGAAGTGGGTGTTTTTGGTAGAAATAAATAGTGGGGCAGACAAAGAATTCAATTAATAATCTGCTGTTGCGTTCAATACATACACTATCTTTATCTGAAGCATGGACACGTAGAACTAGGGTCCCTTTACTGCTGTGTTCATCCACATTTGCATGGTATTCTGACTTGTCAAATATTGGTTTATTGTCATTTTTATCTGATACGATTATATTAAGATTTGCTGTAGCACTTCTGCGATGATCATTTGTCTGATATACCTAAAATACAAATTCTACCAAATTAAAAAAAAAATATATGCTCCTAGTTATGAAAAAAAAAAATTCATTTGACAACTATAAGTTAGTATTCAGATCATGGAACCGTTATTCATACCATTTGTTGGTTCGATTTAAGTCAGCTGAGAAAACTATTTTAACAGCTAAGGTGGGTCATCATCAGCGCTGTAATAGTTTGGTTCAACTAGAGATAACTCGTTAGGAGATCACGGTATACTTTGTTTGTTTCTCCAAATATGTTTCAAATTTTACTGAAACCTCTTTTCTCTAATTGAGATAACGTTTTTTCGTTCGATGGGTGTTTGATTTTATGTCTGGATTTTCCCTGGAACGTATATATAGATTCCACTTCTACAACAAGTGTGTTACGATATTTCTCCACAGTTAAATTTTAATATTAAAAGGACGAGGCTTGCCGAGCCTTTTAAAAAATTAAAATTTAACTGTTGAGAGTGGAGAAATATCGCAATACACGAGTTATAGTGGTCGAATCTGTTTCTCTAATGATTTTTATCCTTCCTTTTCAAAGATTTTCAGAAAGTTGTGATCTTTATATGTGACGTCATCAGGCATGGTCGCCATTTTTCATCACGTCACAATAGGAAATTCAGAAGAAACCAAAAAATTTGACGTCATAATTAAATTCGACCAATCATTTGCCGAGAACAGATATTTCACTAGTAAGGAGAACAATTTTTTCACAATCGGTTGGGAAATGTGAAAATAGTGAGAAAAAAAATAGAGAAATATATGTTACTATTGGTATTTGTTAACGTAATTGACTTTTAATTACCACTTTGGACTTTTTTTTATATATAAAATAAGGATTCTTATTAGTCTTAGTAGCTATTGTTCATTTCATTATTGGTCTAGAATATTTTGTCTTCTTAAATCCTTGATAAATACACCATCTCTATGTCACGTTGACTTGACTTTAATTTGGTCATAAAAAAAGTTGGTTGCTTCCCTGGCACTGATAGTTATGAGTGATTATTGTTTTCATGGTTCAGTTACACATTTTTTTTCTTCTAAACTTCAAAATATAATATGGTCATTGAATAGTTGTCACAAAGGAAAAGTACCAATGTCTTGATATACCTTTATCTTGTAGTTGTATATGCTTTGAGGTTCTCTGTCAAATATCTTGAAAAGTTTCACTTCTCCTGTTTTTCTATTGATATCAAAAACACGTTTGTCATTATTATCTGAAATTTAAATGCAGGCTTTTTTTATCTTCAAAAGTTAATGTAACAATATATTGATCACTAAGGTAATAGTCACATTTCATTTGCTATTTATGGTACTTATTCTGCATGCAAATGGTAAAGGCGACCTTTCAACATTTCAACACAGGCATAAAACAATTGAAAAAAGAATGTTATACTTTTAACATTTATTTTCAATCCTTTATATAAGCTATATTTTCTTTTTAACACACTTGATAAATATGCTTATTTTATGCATCATTAGAACTTAAAAGGTCTAATGTTTTGTCCTTTCTGCGTTCAAATCCTCATCGGTTTAATGTTTAAGGTTTCTAAACATAAAGAAGTACCCGTATCCAACAAATTGTAACCATTAATTTACCATAATGTTTACAAAATTAATTTACAATAAACTGTTTTCAATTCACTTTTATATTCAGATTAATCATTTGTGTGAAAAACATAGTGTTATTGGTGTCAAATAGTATTTTGTAATACAATGCTCATATATGACTTCCGAATCGTCTTAGTTAACTGATTTAAACACTCACCGTACACTGCATATTCAATATCCTGTTTCCCAGTACCACTGTCTCTGTCATGAGCTGATATTACAGGAGTTGTTTTCTGCCAGGACATGCTATAACTTACCTGAAATACCACAATATACAAGTGAATTAAAATTCAAGCTAATTTGATGATAATGATGGATAGCTGCTTAACATCCAGCGGCAAATTAATATACATATTCAGGACGAGAACATGTTAATGTAATATGAATATTAACCGTGATTTGTACTAGACCGACACGCTGAGCCGGATTTGCTAGTTCACAAGGTTGCAGTCCGCAAGAAGACATGTCAGCGTGCAGACATCTTATACGTTCAGGTATTTCACATCCTATCTTTTATGGTAATATTCTATACAAAGCACAAAAATGTCGTCATTCACCTCAAAAACTAACCGAACCTTTAAACAGACTTATTCAGAAGGGATATCGTTACGATACTGTTGTTGTCAGGTCATTAAAGATGGGATTTTTAATTAATATTGATTCACTCATAATGTCTTTGCATCAGAAATAAACACATTTATTCTAAAACCAGTTGTTGGCATGATACGGGTTATGTTCTTCTCGTATATTTTATGATGCTATGATATTTAACCCTTAACTGGAGGGATTGTGCTTGATTTTCATATGATGAAGATATAATCTTTCAAACAGTTTAGTTGAGGTCTGGATCTGGCATGTCAGTAACTGCTAGTGGTCCTTTGTTAATTCATGTTAATCATTGTCATTTTTCTTATAAAAATAAGGATATGAGGTATGATTGCCAATGAGACAACTATCCACCAAAGTTCAAATAAAGTGGTTGTAAGCAATTATAGGCAACCGTACGGCCTTCAACGATGAGAAAACCCATACCGTATAGTCGGCTATGAAAGGTCCCGACATGAAAAATATGAAACAGTTCAATTGAGAAACTAATGATCTAATTTAAAACATAAAATTAACGAAAAACAAAGATGACAGACATGAACCAACGACAACCACTCAACTACAGGCTCCTGACTTGGGACAGGCACATAAAGAATGTGGCGGGGTTAAACATGTTTGTTAGTTTCTTTTGTTACCTATTCTAACATTGGACTCGGACTTCTTTTAAACTGAGTTTTACTGTGCGTATCGCTGTGTGTTGGTTTACTCCACATTGGCGCGAGGTATAGAGGAGTGTTCAGATCTCACAAAACATGTGTAACCCGCCGCAGTTTTGCGCCGGTCCGTAGTCATGAACCTCCGGCCTTTGTTAGTCTTGTATGTTTTTTTTTTAAATTTTGGTTCATTTATATGTTTCGGAGTTTAGGGTGACGTCCATTTCGATGAACTAGTATACATTATTGTTTAGGGGCCAGCTGAAGTCCGCCTCCGGCTGCTGAATTTTCCGACTGTGTTGAAGACTCATTGGTGGCCTTGGGCTATTTGCTGCTCATTGGTCGGGTTGTTGTCTCTTTGACACATTCCCTGTTTTCTTTCTCAATTTTATTTCACCTTACCCGGAAACATTTTTCTGACTCCGAGCCGACCAGTCTTTGCTCTTATTCCTTAATGGCGTGCTTAGCAGAGAAGCAGCAAATTCCAATTAGAAAGTCTTTGGTTTGACCCGACTGGGGTTCGAACCAACGGCCTCCCACACTCGAGGATAACACGGTACCACGAGACCACAGAGGTGGTTCCAATGCATTTGACGTTTCTATGTAGTTATATATCCTTGGCTTTACAATTTTTGGGTTTGAGTGTTAATGATCCAGAAGACCGCATCAGACTCACAAAGTGTATAAAGTTTTATTGCCATTTTCAATCTAAATAGATATCAATCTTATCAATACTATATGTACTTTTTATAACCGTACTTCACATTTATCATATCATGTTTCTTTTTTATATTTTTTTAATCATGCACACTATAAGACACTTGTAAACTTTACATTTTCGGATATTTGTAGATTGAAATCGTCATGGTCGAATATAGGATCCATATCGTCCACATCAATAACATTAACCCGTACTGTTGTTTTCGTGGTGCGGTTTCTATTCTGAAAAAGAGAGACACATTAAAATTATTCAAATTGTAGTTGTTTTTATTCGAGGTAAAATAATTATAATTATATGTCAATTAGCTATGAGATACGATGTTTTGTTTATTATCGGAAGGAAGAAACAGAAGATATCAAAGAGGCAGTGCTGTTGGAATATTGCTACACAAAAATGGAAAGTTCACAATGGCAAAAATTTAAATCATCTCTATTGTGTAAAGTTTAGTTATCAACCGATCGTCATTGTCAATTTCTATATGTAAGTTCAGATACGAAACAGGCATTTGGGGTATCCTGTATTTTATGTTCAATGGGATGAATGTAGTCAACATAGGCACCAAACTTTTTTAGAAGTCCCTGTCTCATAAGAATAAAGGAACAAGTCGGCAAGCAGAGTACCACAGATGATTCTGATAGGAACCTGGTTGCCTTTTAAGCTACAAATATGGTCTCAATAAATAAACATCCAGCATCTTGATGATTTCATTTTCAGACTTGAGTTTTAAGGTTATACAACGGACATAAGTTATTCAAACTTTGTTATGCTAAACAAATAATGCTATACATGTAATACATTTTTTTGAATATATCTTATGGATGTTATATCTTACATCAAGTGTTATATTCAAGTCGAAACTTCTGTCACCATCTTCATAATCCAATTGTTTTGTTAGAAAGATCCTTCCTGGGTATGTTATTCCAAATATTTGCTTTCCAGAATTCTGAAAATGGTATATAACAAAAAAATATCATTAAATCTAATTTACAGACTTAGTGACTACTAAAAAGTGTATTTCATTTATTGACAAAGAGCTGTGAGAACGGAATTGCAATGCAGCTATTTGCAACGAAACAAATTCTAATGTTAAAAAACCTTAAGATTTTGACCCTTACGTTCACTCAGCTCCATAAGAGTAATCTCCAAGACACACATTGTGTTGCTAAAAGCTAAATAGAAGTTAACTTCCTTTCTTGTTGCCCAAAATGTTAAAGAATTGCTTGCCTAAAGATAATCTAACCTCTTTCACATTAGCTAAATACTGTTTTTCGATTGCGATAATTGTCATCGAACAAATATTGACATCGAGAAAATGTAAATTGTTCGATCAATTCGTTTTAAAAGTCAGTTCTCTTTTCCTCTCGCAGTGCATTTTTTTGATAAGACAAAAGTCAACAGGTATATATAAATAAAAGAAAATAATAATAAAAAAAAAAATTTACCCTCTTTTTTTTTTGCTTTTGTGCAATACACTATGCTGTTGCGAATTGACCCCCAAAAAAAATTTTTTACCCCCCACACAAACCTTTTATTTGCAAAAAAAAATATTTGAAGAAATTTTCTTTTAATTTCTGAAATCTGAAATGAGAAAAATTGTCCCTCCTCACAATTTCTTTTACACCCCCAATTTTTTTCACCTCCCCCCTTTTTCCAAAAAAAAATGCTTTCCCTCAAGATATGGTCATAATCTCAATTCAAATTTCCAATGGAGTTTGCAACCATAATTACCCATTTAAATACATCATAAAAGTCTTAAAATAGAAAATGACATACATAATCATGGCTAAAATTAATATTCCTTAATCAGCATTTTTAAATAGTAACATCTAAAAATAAATTGACAGCTAATCACCTCAAGACAATACAACATTTCTTTATACATAATTTAAAAGCAGTGTAAGGGAGGTAATCCAAACATAACATTGTACTTTTTTCTAATTGTCTATTAACCAGGAAACCCTTGTTTTCCCCTTTTTGCCCCTAATTCCTAAACTGTTTGAGCCATAATCCCCCAAAGCCAATCCTAACCATCCCTTTGTGGTATGGAAACTTGTGGTATAATTTCAGAGAGATCCATACACCGTTCCACAAAGTTATTGTCTGGAAATTAGACAAATGCTTATTTGGGCCCCTTTTGGCCCCTAATTCCTAAACTGTTAAGACTTTAACCCCAAAATCAATCTCAACCTTGCTTTTGTGGTTATAAACCTTGTGTTTAAATTTCATAGATTTCTATTTACTAATACTAAAGTTATTGTCCGGAAATCAAATGTCTTTGGACGAGGCTGACGACAAATTTTTTTGCGGTCGTATAAAAATTAAAAAATCGAGTTAACTGCTAAAATATTTCTTAAACCTTTATATTTGGACACATGCTTTAGAAGCACAAATGTATAATAGTTATGTAGTTTTATAAACAGAAGTATAATCCAACCTTCAAACTGAAAACTTTGTCATCAGGATAATAGCAGTCATGACGTTTTATGTCACCATCATTGAAACTGAATACAACTGAACCATTTAACTTATTCTGAAATGTAAAAACCATTGGAAATAATGTATCTCAAAATGAATTATCGATTCTTTCAGAAAAAATTAAAGTGTAGTTTTATAATGACTGTGAAAAATGTATCTGTGATATGAGCATGCTAGAGAGCACTTCTTTCGTTTTTCGCACCCTTTTGTAGATTGAGAACGATAGCTCTGTCCTTGGTGTTAAAAAGGAATCCGTGCATTCGCCGATCATATCCAGATTATACTATGGGATTGGCTACCGATGACCTCAGTTAGTAACCTGCCAGAGCACATGAGTTTATACACAGTAAGCAGAGTTCGTAGTGCTTATTTTTTATTTTTCTGTTTCTGTGTTATGAATATTGTTCTTTTTCTGTACGTCTTTTTCCTTTTGGTCATGGTCTTGTCTTTCTTTCTTCGCGATATGCATCCTGATTGTCCTCTTGATAGTTTCTATTTTTGTTCATATAATTGATTCTAGCTTTGGAATATTTACTGAGAATGATATGTAGAAGATACTGAACCAACAATGTTAAATTCAGGATTATAGCACTTCGGTTTAAATAAGTATTTATACGTTTAGGTTCGGAATCGACTAATTTACAATATATTCTTGTTTACTCTCCTTTATTATAGAATTGTGATAAAAACAGCTATTAAATAACATTCAAATTCTTATATTCTGAAGTGAAAATTAATGGATACCTCTGTAATATCAACTGTATAAATCTTCTTTGAAAAAGTTGGCCCTTTTTGATTTATGTGCATCCTTCTTCGAAAGAAGGACTCTTTAAGCTACAAAAATGACAAAAACATGCTTCATATATAGGCATATGAAGATTTGTACATATTACATGCATGTGTAATACGCAATGGAATCGTAATTAGTTTCGATTTAATTATGCGGAACTTCTTTGATAGTAACTGAAAAAACTTTTGATAATACATATGGCATTAGCTTGCATCCGTGTTAATTTAATTTGGTCTTACAGAATAATGTTTAAGTACTTTTAGTTCCATTTTTGCTAATTTCTTTGTGGAACGTGTTATACAATAGTATATTGCTATTTCTGAGATGAGAAATCAATAACAGTTTGTTCTAGTAAATGGATAAATTTGCCGCGGAGTTTATTTTTTATTTAGCGATTTAGTCTAAATCACGAAAATATCCCATCACATATAAATTTGTTTTGAAGGCAAATCAGAATTATACAGATAAGAAAAACGACAAACAGACTATTAGTCTTATATACATGATTCTTTAATACTGAAAATTAAGTAATTAATGCGTGCTTTCATAATTTCGATTTTTGAAGAATTGACAAAAATGCAAGATTAATTATTGCGATTTCAGGAAAATCTATATAAAGATTTATGTATCAGATTTATGAATGTAAGTTCGCATTATTGTGATATTCAACCAATCGCATTATTCGCATTAATAAAAACCTCGCCATAATTTCTGAATTTACAATAGTTCTTTTGGCTTTGAACTAGATGTCAGTAAATGTCAGCCAGATGTTGTGAGTGATGTATAAATACCCTACCACGTCCGGTCTGTGTTTTTGCTAGATGTTTTTCTACTTTGTATCGATCTGATGAGTAAAGCCCTTTTCAACTGATTTTTATAGATTGTTCTTATGTTGTACTGTTACACCACTGTCCCAGGTTAGGGGAAGTTTGGCGCCTTCAAACATGTTTAGCCCCGCCACATTCTTTATGTGCCTGTCCCAATCCAGGATCAGTGGTTGTCGTTGTTTCATGTCTGTCATCTTTTTTATAAATTGTTATTTTATATCATAAATTAGAACATTAGTTTTCTCAATTAAATTGTTTCATATTTTTTATATCGAGGCATTTTAGAACCGACTATACGGTATGGGTTTTTTCATTGTTGAAGGCCGTACCTACGGTTGCCTATAACTGCTTACGTCCATTTCATTTGAACTTTGTGGATAGTTGTCTCATTGGCAATCATACCACATCTCCTTGTTTTTATATTTACCATTAGGTTTGTTTATAGAAATCACGAATTTAAAATCGGCGAAAATAAGTATATTTACAGTATATGCATTAGGTGTTATGATGGCTCTATATTAGTTATCACTATTTTTTTGCATTATCATCTCCGTAATGGTTACCTCATACCTATCAATCAATTCATTTCACAGATTGGATAATAATGTCAAGGCCTTTTATGGCTTACTATACGATATGGATTTTTGTTCATCGTTGAAGGCCGTATGATGACCTACAAATAAATTACCACTAAACATTCAAAATCTGATAAAGAGAATTATCACGCCTATAGTCTACTCACTGATCCACATATTATTATGCATTCTCCATGAGGCTCTTCCTAAAAACATAAGTTCAACTTGCTTGTATTTATTTCAGATAACTTTGTTTAATTTATATATACATAACATTTAATGAGATACTTGCAAGTCAGGGGCGTAGCTACCTTCTTAATGAAGTGGAATCACAAACTGAAGGGCGAGGGGTCTGTAGGCCGCCTAAGGCCTCCAGTAGGTCCAGGCAACCAGGGGGTCAGGAGGGCGAAGCCCCCCGGACCCTCCGCATATATAGCGTTTCAAAACAATCACAACCGTAATGAAATTTGTACATTTTTGTTGTGTTTTTTTTTTTTGTCAACTATTTGTTTAACTTCGAGTCGAAAGAAGACAGAACATCGTCGTTTGCGTTTTTTGTACGCCGTGAGAGCTTTTAAAATCACGGAGATTTGTTCCATATTTTTTGTTACTATAAAACACCCATGCAACCACGCATCCCATATTGTCTGAAAGGACCCGACACTATTTTAGCGTTTCGGCAGTTAAATCTTGGGATTGTCATCTTAATATGCATTACTTTAATTTAATCAAATATGAGAATTATTCATGTATATTGATATATTTATTCTTCATCAATAGATCTAGATATTATGACAGATCTGCCATCATCAGGGTTCCAACTGTCAATTTTATGTTAAAGTCTTTAACTTTGATCTAGTAAGCATGTCTCCTACACTTTTATGTTTGCTATATGCAACTATTGATGCAATATTGAATACTTCTACACATTCTTCGTCTAACTGCAATAAATGCCAGTGTTTCATGATACGTTTTTTTATTTTACGTATATATGGGTTATATTTAGTTTTTAAAACTAACGGAATATTTTCTTTTTCCTTTGATTTGTTGTGCTGTAATAATTCAGTACGGTCAATTGATAAAGCATCAGTAATACTATAATCATCTATTTAGACGTTATCATAACCCATATCTCGTAATCATTCACTTTGAAATTAGTTAAGATTGTTTATTAATTTGTTATGGTCACTTGTGTTTCTTATCTGCCGTATTGCTACACCTTTAATAAATCCTCGGAATACATGTTGTGAGTGACAGTTATTTCGGTGCAGATAGAGATAGAATAAAGTTTCTTTAAAATGTATTTTAAGGTCAAGAATGCCATATGTTGTAAATCTTTGACCTTTAATTACATCAACATCTAAGAACGACATTTTATCGTTTGAGATTTCATAGATGAACTTCAATAAGTGGTTATAATTATTTGCTAGACGAAAAAAAATCTGTAATTTTATCTGATGTTCCATCATATATTATGAATCCATCATCTCTATATCTGCCATGAAAGTATTTTTGTCTTAATGTTAAAATGCATAAATTATTTTATTCATTATTTCAAACATATGTATGTCACAGATTTCAGGTGAAGGGAAAGCACCAATTGCCGTACCTATTATTTGTGTATATATGTTCCCATCAAATTCAAATACATTGTTTTCTAAAATGAGTTTCAAAAGACGTATCATTACATTGACCGGCGAGGCATTGACTTTGAAGTTTGATTTGTCAAAATTGTCATAGGCTCGTTCAAGGGCACTCAATAAAGCAGCTTGAGTTTATTTGATTTCTCTCTCTGTTTTTTTTTTTTTTTTTTTTTTTTTTGTTTGGTGAAAACGACGTGGATGCATGTGCTGTCGTGCTTCCGGGTAGCTACGCCCCTGCAAGTTTACTGCTTAAAATTATTACGGAATCCAAATTTAATTTATATAAACATAACATTTAATGAGGTATATGCAAGTTTACTGCTTAAAATTATTACGGAATTCAAATTCAATAAAATACAATCCAGTAAAACAATATTCAATAGAAAGTAAAATGAGCTGGCATGATTTTACACACTTTATATTAACAATAAAAAATATGCTGTAAACAATCATTCAAGCACTTACACATTTCTCGTTTAATTGTGTACTGGTCAGTGCTAAACGTATCTCGTTTCCTTGTATGATGAGACCTCCACAGTGTGCCTCGAAACTTAGAGATGAATTCAAAGTTTTGGGATACGTATAGACAAGTTCTCCTTGAAAAAAAAATATTTGTAAAAAATATACATGATATACGAATACACTTAACGTGTTACATTTACTATATTTCACTAAATACAAAGATACAATATTATAAGAATCCCAATCCGTGTGTTTCGTGAAAAATAAAAAAAAAACCATATGAAATGAAATGAAGCTTTACAGATGAATGTAAGTAACACTATTATGTCAATTATATCATTACTTGTTGTGTAGTTTGAACACATTGACATAATTATGTGTATCATCCATATCATTTCTATCCCAAATGTTTACTAAATTTATCAAACGTTATGAGTTATAATTAGAAAAGTAAAAATAGTTTTAAAGATTAAATGATGCAAAGAAATCTTACCAGGCTCTAACAAGACACTTTTCATATGTATATTTATCCCGATTAAGTATTAATACCTTTTGTTTGGTTGTCATATACAGTAGCAATTGCTGTTTTTGCAAACGCGTTTACATCCGGACAATCACAATCTACAAGTACAAAACGAAACGTATAAAAAAACCTTAATAAGAAAGCATTATGTAAAACCTTTGATGAAGGAAAATTGTTGATATTCTCTTCACTATGAAGAAAAAAAGGGAAGTGGAGAAATAGTTCAACAGACAGTATTTGATAATAGACAAATATACCTACAGTAAACAACTTCTGAACAGTCGCAGTCCGCTTGGAATTCGGACGTTAAATTCGTCGATATTCCCTGCAGGACGATTGACACGCTTGTTGCACGTTAAGAAAACCCATTGCAGGCACTCATTCTGACCTGACCAACGAAACCTCATACTACAGTGGCAGTCCTACCTTTCTGTCCTTCATCCGATATTTTTTGCTGAACCTGTTTTTGTTATATATAATTTTATTGTCCTGAATATGGGTGAGATATAAACACTGAACGTTAAGCAAGCAACAGGTCTAACAAATTGTGAATAAATTTAATAGCAACTTACAATTATTGCATCTTTACCCAACTCCCTAAATTACAAAACATTTTACCATAAATTATATGGATGACAGGAACTGACGAGGTTTTGATTCGGGACAGGTACATGGACAAGTGTCCAGTTTAAATTATTTTCGTATCACTTAACCTTTCCCGTTTTGCAATTGCGATCAGTGGAATAATATAATTTTATTATAGGCTTTCGTCGATTGGTTGTCTAGTCGGACATTTTTCAGAGCCTTCTAAATACGTAATTGCTATGAACCTCCGTTTTCTTAAAGATTAGTAAAACCAATTGTAAAATCTTCTGTGTTCATAATATATTTGCTCGTCTAGTATTGATTAAAATGTTATTTCCATATATATACATATACTCACATGTAAAACTAAAGATGCAAGAAAACATCAAACATATTTCTCTGATCCAAGCCAACATTTCTATATCTTATTGTGTATACTTAGTATACAAAGGTTTTAGAGGCTGAAATTTAAGATATCAGAGAAATAATATTTTGAAGGTTTATAATACTTTCAATTGTATCGGTCATCTTAAGGTTTCCTCAAAATCATTTGTAAATTATGTTTAAGCTGTTTTATTTTTCTATTTACAAAATATTATATAAAAAAAAAAGATCTGTTTGTTATTAGATAGACATTTCTTACAAGGTATTGAAATAAACACATTTTTTAAAAACTTTTGTCTAGTTAAAAAACTAGTAGGTAATGTATGGATCTTTCGAGACGAAGTTGAACTAAAAAGTACGCAGCAGTTAAGTTCAATTTTTCTTCAAATATAAGTTCTATTTAATTTATAATTTCTTACTATAGTTGATAGTGAGTCAAAGCTTACGTAAAATTTACAAGAAGAATTGAACAACCCATTAACATTCAACCTTTAGAATTAAAGATATAGTTTAAATCTACATGGAATATTTCAGTTAACAAGTGGTTGCTGCTCAAATAAAAGAAAACAGTATCTCCACACACAGTAGTAATCTTTGATAAGGTTATCAAAAAGAGAAAATTAATGAAAATCCACCACTTCACATTTGTAATGACTAACTTTTGAAGTTGTCCTGCCTAGTAACTGGATTCCGGGATGACAATAACATTTTTGCTACCCTGATCAATTAAATAAAAACAACACGCCTTTTGAAAGGCAATTTATGTAATTCGTTTAAAATATGTGCAACCTTTTGGTTTTAACTACCTCTATTAGATCGGTGTTTTTGTGAAAAAAAAGATAGCTTAAAACTAGACAAATACAGGTTAAATACTCTTTAAACAAAGCTAATATAAGGGACAATGATCAGAGATTGACATTCAGATAACGATAACAGAAGATCGAATATAAAAATTGAGATCGATCAATGACTGAAAATATATAAGAAAAAGGGAAACGTTTATGTAGTTAACTTTTAATTAAATTGTACTTTTAGTCTTCCCATAATTTGAGTTAGTTTAGATTTAACAATAAACATAACGACATCTCTATGTTTTCAATAGATTTTCATGATTTTAAAATATAATATCTTATGCTTCGCAGTTTTATGAAAATATATCAAGGTACAAAAATGTAGTTTGTAAAGTATCGTTTAATGACCAATTAAAACATTAGAAGGGTACTGTAAACAAGTGCTATCTTTGAAAAAGATATCTGACGCATTCATGTGTGAGCATTGAGTTTAAAACATGATGAATCTTTATAATTTTTTTTTATCATAGTTAAAAAAAAATTGCACACAATTTTATGGCTAAAACCTGAAAGTTGAGTATATGCGCTTTTCTCTAAAGAATTGAAATATATACTGCATGGTACTTAACTAAATGTATATATAGGTATTTTCATAGATAAAGAAGTACCTAGCTGAGAAATAGACATAAACATAAGATATTAGAAGTTATAATCTGTAATGAATAACAAACTTGAAACAGTTTAGAACCATGAAGAAATGTCAATTATAACTATATGTCAAGCACAACTTAACAATCAAAGATACAATCTATTTCGTTGTGTATATCGGGGACGGACGGACATCAAAGGGAGATGATCTATATAATACAGCTTTTGACAAGTAATTAAATTTGCGATATTCAATGTATGTATTTTGACTTTCTTTATTTCAAGTATGATATTTTGTACTCTTTGAGATTATCATCACGCCTTGGAAGTATTAGAGTGCACTTACAAGTACACAAAGTCGATAAGATCTATGTATAGCACTCAAATTGACCTGGTAGATCTAATGAACCTGTCAGTGATATTTACCTGTTCATGTGCTAAGCAATGACACTTTTTTTTACCTGAATCATTTTTAAAGTTTGATTTTATGTCCGTAATGTTTTCCTTTTATTGTAGCATATATCTTTATTTTTGGTTTTTGTTCAATTCCGTAATTTCGTCCAATCAGATTAAATATTTGTGACATCATGCATGCCGTTACTATAGTTAAGTGTCTTTAGGTCACACACCGAAATTATTACTGAATGCGGCACGAAACTATTATTTACTCCGTCAGTAAAAATACGTTGTTTCATGTGAAAAGAGAAATGGAAATTAAATTTATGAAAATAATCGTAATAAAAGAGGATCAATGGCAAAGATAAAACTTTATTTAATATTACCACTTCATTTCATTTATTTCGGGAGTCGAATATTGGATCTATTCCTGCAAGGAATAATCCTCTGTTGCAAACGTTAAACAATGAACGGATATCGATTGTTCAGGAGGGATATTTGCAAAAATACCAGTCAAAGGAGGAAATGTCTTCACTGGCAGTAAGACCTATTCTTAGAGCTGTACGAGGTGTATTAATATGCATTTACTTCCGTTAAATGTGAATGTTAAACTTGATGGTATTGGGAGAATGCCACGTTCTTTGAACGTTAACAAAACCCTTGCAAAAAATCTTTAAGGAGTCTGTAGGTTTCCCGTTGCAAGGTTTAATTTGTGCCCTTTTCCAACAAACCCGTTTTCCATATCACAATCCAAATTGTCGGCCCTTTCACCACGAATCAATCAGTTTGCACTATTTACTTATTTGATTTAATATTCCGATTTGTCTCGTTATCAATATGCATGAAATAATTTCCACTGGACTTTAGGCAAACAATTGATCAATAAATCAATGAATCTAAACATACGGATTTGCTCTGTTTGAAGCTATTTTCTGCAAAAACTTCATCAAGATGTTCTGATCCTTATATTTTGAATTCCAATAAGTGTAATCATACTTTTCCTCTATGATGTTTAATATGTTCTTGTCATTAATATGCATGAAGTATTTTCCACTGGATTTTAGGCAAACAATTAATTAATAAATCAAGGAATCTAAGGATACGGATTTGCTCTGTTTGAAGCTCCTTTCTGCAAAAATCTTCATCCGGATGTTCTAATCATTTTATTTTGAATTTCCAAAAAGTGTAATCATACTTTTCAACTATGCTGTTTAAATTCGAAATACAATAAAGCAAAGTTTCAAAGTATTATATGTTATCATTCCACGTTAGATAACATTCTTTATATGAAGAAGAAAAAAGAATGCTCTTAAAGGTGATAAATATAACTCAGAATAGTCCTTGAGACCAGCCTGAATGGGATTATTTAGAACAGCTTTGATTTACAGTCTTGGACGTATCCTAGGATTGTTCTGTTACAGTCTTACAGTCTGTCATACGATATATCTTAGGATATTTTCGAAAAACTAGGCACAAGAGCTAAATGTTATATGAGAAATGTCACAAACAGTCAATCTTACACATGATACCTACGGATGAAAAATGAACTAAAGAAACATTTATGTAGATAACTTTTAATTAAATTGTACTTTAGTCTTCACATATTTTGAGTTAGTTTAGATTTGACAATAAACAAAACGACATCTCTATTTTTCAATAGATTTTCATGGTTTTAAAATGTTATATATTATATTTCGCAGTTTTATGAAAATCTATCAAAGTACACAAATGTAGTTTGTAAAGTATCGTAAATCACCAATTCCAACTCTAGAAGTGTACTGTAAAATGCATTTTCCATGTGTAAAGAGAAATGGGAGATTTATGAAAATTATCGTAAAAAGTTAAGTTCAATGGTAGATATAAAACTTTATTTAATTTTCCCACTTCATTTTATTCTTTTCGAAGTCGTATATTTAATCTAGTCCTGCAAAGAATGATCCTCTATTGCAGTTAAGTTTTATAAATTTTGACTTGGATGGAGAGTTGTCTCATTGGCACTCATACCACATCTTCTTATATATATTTACATCTAGAAATTGACAATGAGGGCCGGTTGAAAATAAAACTTAACGGCAAAGGGATAATTTCAACTTCCCAATTGTGAACTTTCCACATCTATGTAGCAACATTCCAGCAACGCCTGCACATGGATCATTTATCTCCCAGTTAATACGATATGGAATTGTATTTCCTACCATGATTTCCTTGATAGAGGGTTGCTGCTCACAAGGAAACTATTAAACCAAGAGTTCCAAGTGGTGAAGTTGAAGTCAATCCTTCGTAAATTTTACGGATGCCATCACGAATTGATTTACCGTTATGGAATATCCGTTTCACAGATTATACCGGATATGTTCCAGTTGTTGTAACTACAATCCCGTCCCCTTTCCCGAATGTGACCTACCGCATTTGACTTATTACCGGGTTTGTACTGTTTACCCTTCCAGAGCACCTGAGATCACCCCAGTTTTTGGTGGGGTTTGCGTTGCTCAGTCTTTAGTTTTATATGTGTTTTGTGTACTGTTGTTTGTCTGTTGGTCTTTTTCTTTTTAGCCATGTAGTTGTCAGTTTATTTTTGACTTATGAGTTTGAATGTCCCTTTGGTACATTTCGCCTCTCTTTACAAACATTAACAATGAACAGATATAGTATGTTCAGGAGGGTATTTATGAAAATTGCAGTCGGAAGAAGAAAATTTCTTCGTCTTGCAGTAAGACATATTCTGAGGGCTGTACGAGGTGCATTAATTTGCATTCACGTCCGTTACATGGATGTTAAACTTGATGGTTCGTATCGGGAGAATGTCACGCTTTTTGAACGTTAACAAAACCTTGCTTAAAAATCTCCAAGGCGTCTGTAGGTTGCCTGATGTAAGGTTTAATTTGTGCCCTTTCCAAATCACAATTCAAGTTGTCTGCCCTTTACCCTGAATTTCTGCCAAAATCTGCCACTGATAGACACCTGAACAGACGTAGACATTTATTGATTACATCACAAAGAAGCATGATAAACTTTGTGTGCATAATGATATTTGTATTTGACTGGTCAAAAAACAGAAGCCCCATTTTTTAAGTAAATACCCATATTGTAAAGATTCCAATTAGTAATATGATTCAAGTGTCAACCTGTTCCAATAATTAGGTTTAATGCACATTGATATCACAAAATACCTACGAACAAGTTAAATATTAAGCTGTTAGGCGAGTGAGTGCCTTATATCAGCTAACCTGTTTCATATAATGTGAACTACATAAAACTCATATGTACATTGACTACCTCATTTATTGGGTTGTATTTGTGTTATTTCATGGTCATTACAATGGTTTGATAATAAGCTTCCCGGAAGCAGATACAAACCAGTTGAATTTCTGATACTAGGATAAAACTTTAGGAAGTTTGATATAGGAGGAGAAAAGGCGTATAATCTGCTAACTCTTCTGGAGCACATGAAATCATCTCTGTTTTTGCTTGGATTCGTGTTGCTCAGTCTTTAGTTTTTTTAAGTGTTTTGTAGACCTTTTTTGTCTTTTCTTCGTTTTTCGTATATTGCCATGTTTTTTGTAGGTTTCTCTTCGACTTGTGAGTTTTGATTTTCCCTTTGGTTATATGTCATCCTTTTTTGCATTTTAGAAATAACAGATCATTTGTATAGAATATATGAAAGAGAAGGTATTATAAGACACTGCTTTGGTTAACTGAAATCGACATCAAAAGTAGTGTTTTATCTAAAGCAATTTAGCATGGCGCGACGCCATGCCCTTTTTCCTGACGCCATGCCCTTTTTCTTGACGCAATGTCCTTTTTCGGACGCCATGCCCTTTTCTTCCGAAAATTTGACGCCATGTGCCTTGTAGCGTTATCTAGTTCGAGATCCGGTTGCGGTATTGGGTTTTTTGCTGATCGAAGGGCGACAAGCATTGACTAAGTTGGTTGCATGTATTTCATGAAGACAAATTTATCACTTCCGCGAGACTCGAGAGCGTACATGATTAAATCATTTAGTTTCGGCAAAATAAATGTGTTAGTTCGTTAGAACGTGATGAAAGTTGCCTGAAGTAAATTTTTAATCCATTAATTGCATTGAAAATGTCCTATTCCTTTCAAATTGCGTGCCAAACATCGTTTATTTTGTTAATTTTCTCCGTCCGCCATTAAAATATTTGTACAAAGTAGGGAACGGAGTCGGAAACCAGACCAGCTATGAACGAAATCCGAATTCTTACGATAATGATTACGGACGCAAAATTACCATGCCCTTTTAAGTTCTAGATAAAACACTACAAAAGTTAAGTAAATCTATCAAATACTATCCTTCAGAAGATCATCACAAGACATTATCGATGCATGTATTAATAATATGTTTTACATGATTGCTTCGGGTCGTTTTTCGTCATGCATTTTCAGAAGTACAAAAACCGAAAAACAAGTTTTACCATTTTGAGATGTTTTAATTAGTATTCGAATATGAGCAACTATCACACCAAAAATATTTTACCACACGATATACTTGTATTAAAACGATTAAGAAATCTGTTTTGTTCAGGCTGTTGCTAATATCTACCTCGTTAATTTACAAAGCTTTCGATGTCAAATGACATTGTGCGTCTAAATATGTCAAGTTATATAATGAAAAACAACAAATTATAACATGTTTAGGAAGTCACAGGATGTAACAAATGACAATCCTGTATTCCATTGTCCAGTCTTTCTCGTGTTTATTTTTATTTATCAAATTAATTCATTTATTTAAAGTAAATTAAGATAATTTTGAAAGAATTGTAGAATGTTACTTTTCTTGCAATTTAAAAAAAAATCTTATCAAACGTCCTCCTTCTCAACTCTGCGATTTCATGCAGTATCTCATCCGAATTATTAAAGCATAAAAAGTAGACAAGATGAAAACGTCTTTGCTTGTTAAAATTTTCTATTCATATGACTTAAAAGTGTCTATATCCCACCTTTACCCTAAACACAATCATACCACCTAATGTCGAAAGTATTTTATAAGTGTGACCTTCAGTAGTATTCAAATTTATCTACTAGCTAGATATCATTATTCTATTAAGTTTTATTTCTTAAATTTGAAAATTAACTTACATTTGTAATATCAACATGGGTCAAACAACTAATCGCTTGAGCCCACACCTTTTATCAACTATCTTCGAAAGAAAACACATATATTAAGGATTGTATAGAGTAAATATGTCTCTTCGTGTTGTCTTTTTGTTGTTTCAACTCTAAAACCCTTGCATAAGCAAGTTGATTTCAATTTTGTGCTACCTTTCTTTTTCACTGACGGGGAATATATGCGTAGCACTGAGCATCCGGTGCAATAGAATTGACACCGTTTAATGTATCAGTCTAAATTTTGGTATCAATAGGATGCCTAATACACCAGAAGTTGCAACAGTTGTCGTGCTAAGGAATCTCTCAGTCGTAATTGAAATTATCGACAAATAAAAGAAAGGTGTCTGACAGATCCGAAAAGCTTTTACACTTTCCAAATTATCAGACATGCTACAGACCATGTATGAAGACATTCTGTTTAATAGTACTAGACAAAAGCGTGACAGAATTATATATTAAATTCATTCAGCATAGTAAATAACAGAAGAATGTGTCTGAGAAAACGAATGCCCCTGCTTTTAAACGAAAATGGGACGGATGGAAAGACAGAAGGACGGACGGTCAAGGTAACACTTAATGCCCCTTGCCTTGCGGCGGGGCATAAAAAATGCATGGCAAACCTGAAACGAGTGCCTGACACTCCTAGAGTGGGGATAAAGGTCATGAATCACACAAGCAATTAAAAATCAAGCAAAGCTATAATCACTTACCATACAATGTACATATAACTGGATTTGAACTGAAGCACTGTGAGATGGTTTGTATGTGTTACTATAGATGTCCAGCCTGTGATTTCTTATGACGGTTTTGAATAAAAGGATATGTCAGATATACGTTAATAAGAAAGCAATCAATAACACAAACAACCAAATGACAACTTAAATAAAGGACAGAAAGTCTTCAACAAAAGACAGATATATCTTAAACATGTCCAGTTCTAAATCGTTCCGAGTCTAAAGTTTTAACAAATTAAACAGAAACTTATTAAACTAGAAAAAATAAATATGAATCAAGTTTAACAAAAACACGGACACTCTAACTAAACTTATCAAAACAACAGACTCAGACAACGCCTGAAACGGCCGAGAAAGGCTACTGTAAATAACGAACTGTTTAAATGTTATTGTAATCCGTATGTGCTGTACAATGAAATTTTTCAGTTCATAGGAAAAAGTCGTCATAGAAAAATAGTCTGTGTGTATACAATAACTCTCTGTCATTTATTTTATATTCTATATTTTCAACATAAAACAACAATGTTTGATGGTAAATTGTAAAATCAATGCAGTGTTTTTGGAATTATTATAAACAATTACTTTTCACAAAAATAAAATAATGCTGATTACATAGTATGCATTCAAAACTTGATTTTAGAAGGAAACGAACATTAATTGTTTTTTTCAATCACCAAATACAATAAAATTTACAAAAAATACCTTTTAGTAACTTCTGAAATACAATCCCTTCATAATTTTTCCGTATAGAAATGTTATAATGACGGAAATCATTTATGCCTCAGTGTTTATCATTCCATTGAATATACACACCTTATCTCACGGTTATTGAGGAGACCACTGGTTGGCAACCGTACAATTCTGATAGGGGAATTACGCTCAAAACTGTATCTGTGTTTGTTAAAATAATATAAACAAATCTCTTTATGTTTCAATTTCACTTGTGTGTGGGGAGCTTAACTTCAGTTTGTTTATTTTATCTCGTTTTGCCATGATTGGTCTCAACACCGTAAGGGAAAATGTATGCACTCATAAATGATAATCTTTGACATTTTTCTTGTGTTACAATGCACTTTAGATGTTTGTTTTCAACAGAAGTATTAAAACAATATACTTAATTTGGATCAATTTACCTGGAGGTTTATCATTCTACTATGTTTAATCATAATTAATACAGAACAGATAAGCATTTCACATACATTGTAAATACATTCACTGTTTGAGGATCACAAAAAGTATATGAAAACCAGAAATCGTGCAGATTTTTTAATGATATTTTTGATGAATTGTATCAAGTTTTATAAATGGAAACTTCAGAACTATCTTACTTTTTGTTTGTCACTAACTAAAAACAAAGAAAAAGGATTTTTTTATTTCTTTACATGCAACTCTCAAAACATAATATACATTTTATTTCTAAAATGCTTCAGAGTGGTGGTTAAAAGAGATTAAACAAAATAGATTTTATCTACACGTCTATACGTATATAAATGAAGTAAAGAAAGACAAAACCACTTGTCAACACATTGGAACACAATTATTGTATTTCTTAAATTAAACTCACCAAAATAAAATGTAATTATGCACCAATAGTTTAAGTAAAACACTAAATCTGTTTAATACAAACACTAAATAAACTAAGAAATATTAATCAAACTTATCCAATTATGATATAGGATTTGTTCTTTGTTACAAACAATTCCTTAGAAAGCTGTAGTTTCTTCTTCGGCAAGAAGCATACTAGTATCATCTTGATTTATATCCGTTACATCATTGATAGTTTCAATTTCAGTCGTCTGTTCTTCTCCGTCTACGGAATATTCAGGAGTTTCGTTTTCATTCGATAATACGTCATTTTGATCGTCAACATCACTTTTAAAGGTTCAAATTTGTTCTCTTCACTGTCCAAAACGACAGTCGAAAAGCGTACTTGTTTGTCGTTGTAATCAATGTCTGGTTCTTCGTCTAGCACATCAATATTATTTTCATCACTATGCTCGGCCTCTGCTGTATTGTAGTCTATGTCTGGGTCTTCAGTTTTATCAGGAGTCATTATAAACTCACCCGACTCTTGATCAAGTACATGGTCATTATTTCCTTCTTTAGGTATTTCATTTTCACTGTTTTCATAGTCAACTTCTGATTCACCTGAACTTTCATTCAATGTATCGTTAACCTCTTTATCTACGGTAAGATATTCATTTTCATTCAATTGCTCATTTTCACATCTGATCTTTTGATATTGGTGTAATCTGCTTTTAGAGGATAGAAATCTGACCCGGTGCCATTAGAAACATGTTGCGCATTTTCATTATCAAGATTCTGAACATCTTTGCTGTCTGTTACTGTATCTACGATATGGTAGTCTGAATCTGATCCTTTATTTTCTTCCATGTTCAACAAATCATTTAACTGATTAAGATGTTGTTCCGCCTCATCAGTTGTTGACAAAACATTTATTGCAGACATATTAAGGGTTTCGGTCTCGTTCTGAAATGCTGGATTGATAGTTCCCACGGCAGATGATTCCGAAATTGCCTGTTCATTACTATTTTGGGAACTGTCATAGTCTGATGTTTGTATTCGTTCCTCTCCAAGGTCAACTGCTACTTCTATCGACTGCATTGAAACAGTGTCCTTTACTTGATTTTCGTCATTGTTTATAGGTGCCTTTTCCTCGTCATCAGATGATACTGAATTTTCATCTGATGGTCTGAATAATAAATATGAGTAAAATATAGAGAGTTATAAATGAATCAGTATAAATAAAAAAACATACATAATTTCACGAAAGAAAACCAACTACCGTTGAGAAAAACAAATGGCATCTTGTATTCAGTATACCTGTTGTTAGTTTAACATTTGATATTAGATATAAGAGTTATATTTTTCTATTTCTTCATGCGAATATTATCCAATGTTTTCGACTGCTTTTAAAAACTAGAGGCTTTAAAGAGCCTATGTCGCTGTGTGATTAGTAAAAATCATCATTAAAGGGAATCATCATTTTAAGAATCAACTGACAATGTCAGTTATGATAACATATTTGTAGATCTTATCCTACTGATATTTGTTATTTTTAAAGTTTCTATTTATCTATTGTAGATTTCAAGGTAATAGGCAAAATGCAAAAAGTGTTAAAATTATCATTAAAGGAATGACTCAATAACGATTCGACTGAAGATTTCGGTTATTAGGGCTCATTTGTAGATCTTGTCTTGCTGATCATTTGTGCTATCATTTTAAAGTTTCTATATATCTATTAAATTTTTCAAGACAATATGCAAAAATTGGAAAATGGAAAAAATCGTCATTAAAGGGCAATATCTTCAATGAGATGATGAGTCGACTAACGATTTTGGTCAAGCTAACTTATTTGTAGATCTTGTCTTGCTGATCATTTTGTTTCTTAAAGTTTTCATCTATCTTTTACAGTTTTTAAGAATTAGGCAAAATGCATAAAATTGGTAAATTTGTCAATAAAGGGCAATAACTTTAACAAGGAGTCGACTGAAGAGTTCGGCTATATAAACTTATTTGCATATCTTGTGCTGACCATTTTGATTTTTAAAGATTCTATCTACCTATAATAGTTTTTAAGATATAAGGCAAAATGCATAAAATTGGTTAACATTGTCAATAAAGGGCAGTAACTTTAATAATGAGTCGTCTGACGATTTTTGTCATGGTGAATTATTTGTAGATCCTGTCTTGCTGATCATTTTGCTACTTTGTATAATTTAAGAGATAATAAGCAAAAATTATAAAAATGGTAAAATTTGTCATTTAAGGTCAATAACTCCTATAAGAAGTAGTCTTATACTTTTGATGTAAACCCACAACAGGTAGACCTCAACAATGTTTGCCCCAGTCAGATTTTCTCTATCAATAGCCGTTTTCAAAATAATAGGCATTTTATCCATTTGTTCTATTATTAGCCATATCGGCCATCTTAGTTGGCAGTAGGGATCATCATTTTTAGATACCCAATGATAATTGTGGCCAAGTTTGTTTAAATTTGACCCAGTAGTTTTAGAGGGAAGGATGTTTGTAAAAGTTAGCAGACGACGACGGACAACGGACGAAAAGTGATGAGAAGAGCTTACTTTGCCCTTTAGACCAGATGAGCTTACAAAGTTTTGTGTCAACATATCCACCCCATAATGAATAAATTTCGTACACTTGTAGCAGATTGAGTACTTTTATTAAAAGAGATACTTCAAGACCATCATGTATTATTTGTGAAGTTGATACGGAATATTTATCAACAAGGTCTTGGTACCTTCCGATGAACTTTTTAGAAAAAGGACGAGACGTTCTTTGACATACCCTGGTTCATCAACTTTCTGCTCAGACACTGGTGACGTTTTACAAAGTCTGAGTAGGAGCTGCAAGCTCTTGCATACCGAATAAGTTGGGAAATGTATATCCGTTATATACTAAGAGACCGTTTAACGAAAATCTGTCAAACTTAGACGTACAATTTGTTATCATTTCCTCTTCACAATATTTTACCATCATCAGTTTTGCACGAACTATGGTGTTTTGACTACTTTTTGTACTATAGTCACACCATGGCACATTGTGAACACAACTACTCTTAAACCGTTTGACATAAAGATCTCATACTTTGTAGAATTGGTTGTAATTATGAGAAAGTGGCCAAACTATGTCGTCTTTATTTACTCGTCTTAGTCAATGACACATTGTGACTGCAACTTTTTTACCATTTGACAGTAATAAAATATCAGTCTTGATGGGATATGATTTATAATGGGTAGTTGACCATATTTTCCCGACCATGCGAGAACCTCATGGGTATTCAAGGTCGTTAAACACCCCTAGTTGTAGAAGATCATACTTTACCTACATTTTGATTTTATATTTTTGAAGGAGTTGTTGAATTTTGAACATATTTGACTCTCCAAAGACACCTGTCGAACGCATCTTGTTTGAGACTGTTTGCTTGAAAGCTTTCATACTTGATAGAAATATTGAGCAGTATGTGTATTTGACCCTACTTTACCAATTTTGTAAAAGTTATTAGACTAAATGCTTGACTTTTGAAATAGAATGACCTCTGAGACTATCTGTATATTTTTTATCATTTTCTGCTGGCGTTAGCGGACCTTGATTATCATCAGTCTATTTAAAAGTACTCACACCTTGTGATTATTGCACAGCACATAGTGGCAGGGGACATTACGCTACGGTCAACCTTATATTATGTCAAATTACTTGGGTAATCTGCCAATAATTTTCAATCAGGAACTGCTGATATGTAACAGTTTTCCTGCCAACGCACAATTTGACTTTCAAACAAACACAATAAAGAACAGCTTTCTAATTTCCCAGCCGGTGAACATTTATTAACTCTCCAAGGGCAGTAATAACAATACATATTTTTGTTATTTTTCTATCTTTTCTGTTTCATTCATACAAAAATGTTGGTGTGACAACGCATACAATGTTAATTTCCATATAGTTTCTATTTCCAAGGGAATAATTCCTGTAAAAATAAGTTGATCAGCGCTGGTTAAAAACTTGTCGAAGACCACATTGCTGATATAAACTTTTAATATTAATTTCACAAAACTCTGAGAAGAAATATATTCATTGTGAGTGATTACAATGCAGTTTGCAAAAATAAATAACATTTAAAAGGGCCATAATCCCTATAAAATATCTGAGCGACATAGAGTTTCGAATTTGTCCTAAACATAACTGATATAAACCTTTGCTTTATACTGCAATGGCCCCTATTTTCCGCTGCAATTTCAATTTCAGATTTATTGGCCAATTCCACAATGATTCATAGCTAATATAACTAGAGGCTCATGAGAGCCTGAATTGCTCATCTGGTTTTAATTAAATATTTGAACATGTAAAATATAAAATGTTCAAGTTACATTGTAGCTTCAATATTTACTAGTACAAAACTTGGCCTACACCTCATAAGGAACATTCATACCATAACTGGTTTCAATCTATTTATCAGTTTTCTAGCGGAAGACATTGGTTTATATTTAAACTAAGCTATAGGGTTATATACTAAGACCCTTTCTGAAGCTATCTTGAATGACAAAACGACAACAAAGTTATAACACTTTATCAGCACCTCATAAGGAACATTAATCCCAGGTTTGGTTTCATAACATTCAGTGGTCGTCTAGAACAAAACATTTTATGTTATTCCTATAACTAAGTCTCCTGCTGGCGGCCCTCTTGGATAACAGTGAGCAAAGAACTAACAATTCTTTGAAAGCACATCATAAGAAACATACATACCATGTTGGGTTAAATCCATTTAGCGATTATTTAGAAGACATTTGTATATATTTCCGTAGGGTCCTATGTTAAATTAAGTCCCTGCTGCCACTTGGTTACAACCTCATAAGGAATATTCCTGCTATGTTTAGTTTCATTTCCTTATGGTCCTATGTTGAACTAAGTCCCCTGCTGGTGGCCATCTTGGATGAAGGATCAGAAACAAAGTAACAACACTTGGTCACCACCTCATAACGAATATTCCTGCTATGTTTGGTTTCATTCAATTCAGTGGTTCTCTAGAAGAAGACATTTGTATGTATTTCCCATAGGGTCCTGTATTAAACTAAGTCAGCCTGCTGGCGGCCATCTTTGATGATGGATCGGCTACAAAGTAACAACAGTTGATCATCTCTTCATTAGGAACATTCATGCCATGTTTGGTTTCAATCCATTAAGTGGTTCTCTAAAAGAAAACATTTGTATATATTTCCTTAGGGTCCTATGTTAAACTAAGTCCCCGTCTGGTGGCCATCTTGGATGAGAGATCGATTATAAAGTCACAACAATTGGTAAACACCTCATAAGGAACATTCCTGCTATGTTTGATTTCATTCCATTCAGTGGTTCTCTAGGAAAAGACATTTGTATGCATTTCCCATAGGGTCCTATGTTAAACTAAGTCCCCGCTGGCGGTCATCTTGGATGAGGGATTAACTACAAAGTAACAAAACGTAGTCACCACCTCATAAGGAACATTTCTGCTATGTTTGGTTTTATTCCATTTAGTGGTTCTCTAGAAGAATACATTTGTATGATTTTCCAATAGGGTCCTATGTTAAACTAAATCCGGCACTGGTGGCCATCTTGGATGATGGATCGACTACAAAGTAACAACACTTGGCCATGTTTGGTTTCATTCCATTCAGTGGATCTCTAGAAGATGACATTTGTATGTATTTCCCATAGGGTCCTATGTTAAACTAAGTCCCCTGCTGGCGGCCATCTTGGATGAGGGATTGGCTTCAAAGTAACAACACTTAGTCATCACCTCATTAGGAACATTCATGTCATGTTTGGTTACATTCCATTCAGTGGTTCTCCATTAGAAGACATTTGTATGTATTTACCATAGGGCCTATGTTAAACTAAGTCCCCGGCTGGCGGCTATCTTGGATGAGGATCGGCTACAAAGTAACAAAACTTGGTCAACACCTCATAAGGAACAGTCATACCATGTTTGGTTACATTCCATTCAAGGGTTCTCCATAAGAAGACATTTGTATGTATTTCGAATAGGGCCTATGTTAAACTAAGTCCCACGCTGGCGGCCATCTTGGAGGAGGGCTCGGCTTCAAAGTAACCAAACTTGGTCAACACCTCATAAGGAACATTCATTCCATGTTTGGTTTTATTCCATTCTGTGGTTCTCTAGAAGAAGTTCAAAATGTAAAAGTTAACGGACGACGGACAACGGATGACGGATGCCAAGTAACGAGAAAAGCTCACTTGACCTTTTAAGTCAGGTGAGCTAATAACTAGATAGAAAATATGTCTTTTGTTGAAATTTTTGTAATTGAGTTCTATTCATGACGTCACAAATCGCACTCGATTTGAATTTCCACAAAATTTAATGAAAACTGGTAAAGATCGTTTAACATCATGTTTGTTATAAAATTGTACATATCTGACTTGATATTTAGTTTTCGACGTCTGGGCTCTATGTTTCCTATGCCTTAATTTGGTTGACATTTGATAATTTTGAATTTCGCAAAATCTCTATTTTTGGCCTATTTGGGTTGTACAATTTACAATAAAACTTTGACAAACAAAGTTCTTTAAATTTTCTCACAAGTGTTTTCATCTACTTGAAAAAATCTTATCTTGAATTATTGAACTAAATAATAGGGGCCAAATATGGCCCGAACCGAACTTACTCCATAACTCTTATAAAAATAATTATTCGGGGTCGATTTTCTTACTCGTCTCAGATTGCTGATTTAAATCTTTGATTACATTTCTTTTCTTTGTATATATCAATTGGAATAAAGTCACAAAGACAACTTCTGTAACGCACAGACTGAGAACATGATTATTATCTTAACAGAATGTTTGAATTCCTACCTTCTTTTTCCTAAAAATAAAGATAGTTGCAAGAATGCCTCCAACAAGTATAATAGCAGCTAATACAACCAATCCAATCTGTGATGCTGTGAAGGTCGAATCTTCTGATGCTATCGGTGTGTTTTCTTGAAGGAACAGCAGTTGTATTCCTTCCATGTTTTGCAGAACTATCCTAAAACCGACAAAATTAAGAAATGCAATCTTCTATAGTTATCAGAGTTATAAACTTATAGAACTAGATACAATACTTTAAAAAAGTTAATATCATTTGTCATGTTGTTTAGTGTCATGTAATTTCAACAATGGCAATGATCACATTTGTAACTATGTGAATTGTATCAGTCACTTAAAGGCATACTATACAGTTACAGAGGAGGTAATGACGTTGCTAACGTAAAATGCTATTTTCGAGACGTCAATCTGTGATATATAGGGAAAGATGCATTTTCGACTGATTTTATCATTCAGAATTATTGAACTTGAAAACGAGTTCATGAACCCTCTTTAAAAAATGAGATTTGGCTTGATTATGTAGGTAGATTATTTGTGCCAACTTTTATGAACAAATCACCGATGATTTTTTAAATTAAATAAATATACAGCAAAAATGCCGTTCTTTGACTAAAATCATGAAAGAATTGATTCACAAATTCAAAGCACACTTATAGAGAAGATGCTTTAGATGCTTTTGCAAAATCCCGCTTGCGTTTATATCTTTTAAAACAAAAAGTTAGGTATGTCTTTCTAAAGGATAGAAACCGAAATTTCCAATAAATGTCTAAAATTTCGACCTTTATCTCTAGCACATGAAGGTATATGTTTTATTACATATCTGAACTGACTAGATGAAAAATAGCTTGTATGCTAGCTTTCGTAAAAATTCACCGTGGGATCAAACTGTATCGTATGCCCTTAAAAGTATTGACGTATGACATTTATCGCACTGCAAACGGTACATTTTGCTAAAATAAAGTTTAGATATAATCTTTTTGTAATCAATTTCCGTTCAAAATTGATTGTTTTAAGTATCAAAATATAACCATTGGAGTTGAAATTGTCTAAATCGCATGAATTTAAAACGGAGTAAGTCAAAGTGTATCGACACATATATGTTTCAACTTGTAATCGTTCGAAAGTCTTTGGTAATGCATTTACTTATATCTAAATATAAAGACTATATTCATGATATTTAAATGCAGTTATTGCTGTAGGGTAATTATATATGGTAGGATTGTAAATGACACAACTATCCACCAGAGTCAAAATGGCGTTTATTTACGTCAACAATGAGCAAAACCCATACCAATTAGTCAGTTATGTTGGCAATTTTTCAACTGTTTCTTGTGGTGCAAAACAAATATGGGAATCAAAATTTCATGATGTTTTACTTCAATCGAACAAGGTAACGTTTTATGATAGTGTAAGAGGTATTTCGGTATTTTACTACTTTTTTATTTTAAATTTAAGGAGTCAAATATGGTATAATAATGCCTTACCATTACTGTTTTCAACGTGCATATGGCATTTCAAATTAATCTGGTATCTTTGATGACTTTTTGCCCTTATTTATGGAATTTTATATGAAACATTTAGCAATATAATTAGTAACAGATTATTACTTCAGTCTATAGTTTTAGATGAACAGTTGTATAAGCAGTCTTGTCTTTGTTTGACTGGCTACCAATAATGATAATAATAATAATAATTCTTTATTTAAAAGGGTTACACATTTAGCTATAAAACTAATCTTCTCTGAGGCCCTCATGAAATACAATGAAATTTAACAAACAATTACAAAATATCAAACAAACACACATATATGAAAAATGAAATAAAAATTGTTATGAAATATACAATTTTCAACTCTCAAAATCTCAATAAATAACGGATTCAAGTTCATATAAATATAAGGAGATGTGGTATGCGTGCCAATCAGACAACTCTCCACCAGAGACTAAATGGCATAGAAGTTAAGAAATATAGGTCACCGTACGTCCTACAATAAGCAAAACCATACAACATGGGAAGCTATAAACGGCCCTGAAATGACAAATGTAAAACAGTTCAAACGAGAAACTAACGGTCTGATTTATGTATAAAACAACAAACGAAAAACACATAGCATGCATTGATATTCACCTTTGTAGTTCTTTACTTGGCAATTTAGTTCCGTTCAAATTCTTTGCAGACATATCTATTAATGATCTACAACAGTTTATATGAAATTCAAATGAAACATTGACTAACATTTGTTAAAAAATTATATATTTACCAGAGAAAATAAAAGTTTAAGCAATTTAGCAAAGTGAACAAAACATATTTGCTATAAAGAGATAGAGCATGCAGCAGGCCACCTTGGAAATTCCAAAGAATTATTTAACTGAAGATAACTTGATACTCTTTGGACTTCACACTGGAGCTCTCATGCAAAACGAAAAGAAACTAGCATTATTCTTTAACATCACTCTCCTCTTTATTGATGATGAGTATTCACTAAATTGTCAAAATCTTGAGGACTATAGAACATTTCAAATAAAGGATACCACGGATATAGTTTAGTCTGCCTTTATCTTGACTTACATATAAAATTGACAATAAGGGTCGTTTGAGAATAAATAACAGTATTTGTGAAAACGATCTAAAGTAAAGCTAAATCCGGACAAGGAATCAGTAGCTATTTATGAGGGGATACAAGCCTTGTTGTAAAATGATTTCGTAATTTTATTAATAGAGCAATATCCGTATTTCAATCCCAGTACCGACGTATTGGCTTCAGCGCTTGTGATACCCTCGGAGAATAGCAGTCCACCAACAGAGATATCGTTTATTATTAACCAATTTTATTGCACTGTTTTTGCATTTTGACAATTAATGTCTCTGTTGTGATGCCAAAATATGCGAAGTCCAACACCTATCCTCCAAAAAACGGTGAAGAGCTTATTAAACTACAAAGGACAAAAATTCAGAATAAACCCGGACAAGGAATCAGAGCCTTGCATGAGGTAGTAACATTGCTTTATTTAAAATGATTCCGAAAATTAACCCAGCAAATTTAAATAGAACAATATCTGTATTATAAAAACTTCACAACAAAGAAACTTTCAAATTCTGAACATTCCATTTCTATGTAGCAATATTCCAGCAGCGCCTGAATATCAAGTAAACATTTCTCTATTGATATGATAGAGGTTGCGTTTCCTATAAGGATTTTCTTGAGACAATATTGCTGCTTACAAGGAAGCTATTGAACCAAGGAATCCTAGTGGCTAAAGTATTTCTTTCGAAAGTTTTACGGACTTCATCATAATTTTGTTGACCGTTATAGAATATCTGTATCACTGTTTACTACGTATATTTATCAATTGTTGTAGCCTCAATCTCGTCCTCTTTTCATCGATTTTGACAACACCAAATGTGACTTATCACCGAATTTGTACTTCTCCTTAGCAACATGACGGGTACCACACATGGCGCATGATCTGCTAATTCTTCTTTTGTAGACTGTTGCATGACCATTTAATTTATTTTTGCAATGTTTGTTTTCGATTTTTTCGACTTACGAATTTTCATTTTTTTTGGGGGTATATATAATTCTCTTGAGTTTTTAGTCCGAAAATGATTTATTAATGTATTGTCTATCTGAAAATAAATACCTTGGTTGTGATACATCTTTATTATTTGTCACTGTTATCTCTTTAGGATGAACATCTTCAATTGTTACCTTCAGAGATAGGAGTTTACTTAATTTCCTGTTGAAGGTTAATAAAATATATAAAAATACAATTAGTGACTTTTGTAACATTATTGTCCTGGTAAATTTTATAACGAAAACTGTATGCAAAATATTTGCTAATTCTTGAATAAATATGAATTCAGTGTTTTAAATGAAATTCTCCCATCTCAGAAACGGGGTACATTGCAGCAGATAGTATTGCAATAAGATATAGAACTATAATACCAACTATCTGATTACATGTGAATTGTAAAATATAAAGAGAGCCAGTTGTCAATTTTAACACAATGTAGTTGAACTATAGAAAATGTAAAATAATCCACAAATATAACAATGCCATGGTTATATTGTACATCTATGTCTGGTTGTTATATTTGCAGAAAACCGAATCTATTCAAATAGCTTTTTTTCACAAGTTTGGCAATCTTTTAGAGTGTCAAACTAAAAATAGTATGGGATTTTAACAGGTTTGTTCAATAATAAGTGGTTGGGTGGAGTACAATATCTGCAATAAGCTTGCAATACTTAGTTACTTTTAAGAAATATTTTGAAAAAAGTAGTAGCCACGAATCCTCAAACTCATTAAACATGTGCAATTCCTTTACAATTACTCCTAGTTAAAAAATTCTACTTTTATTTCCCAATGAGTTAAATTGATTGATGAAGGCATTATTGCTGAAAATGATCCTCAGTCTCCAATAGTTACCTAAAATTTGGTTAAGATCTGTGATTTTTTATTTGTTCTAATTAAAGTTTCTTTTGACTTAAGGTGTATTTCAGTTGAATCGTATCAAATCTAAAATTGGCGTTTTAAAACTGCAACTATTGAAAATAATGACACAATTATCTTGTCCTTTAAATGTTTTGAACTTCAGTTTTATCCAAACTACATTATCACATTTTAAATGGTTTTCCTTTTAAAAATCCGTTTGTATTTTGCTAATTTTGCATTGAATTTCACTGGTGTTTCGGTATAATTATGCATTGGAAAATTCTTCTTTTTGTGATAATGCAGAGTATAATACCTCTATGTCATATTTAAATGGTTCGATTGAAAGAGGTAGAAGATGAGATGACATAAACGGTTTTGATACACCATTTGGAGTGTAATCTTGTATAAGTACTATTCGTTAGATATGGTTGCATTCAACTTACCTTCACACTGTCTTTGATGTTTTAAGTAAAACTTTTCAACGCGTGTGAGTAACAACAGAAACAAACCTTACATTTCTGTTTTGACTGGATCGGAATTAATACGCCAATTCATTTGTTTTTTAAAGCTAGCCTAGACTTTGTGACACAAAAGGTAATTGAAAAACAGTTTCAAATCATTGTAATAAGGATGCCCCTAGTGGATCAAGACATTTTGTTCTATTTCTGTGTTCTGGTTGTAATGGTTATTGTTTTACTTTGTTTTCATTTTGGCCATGGTATTGTCTGTTTTATTGGATTGATTTTTTCACACCCTTGGAATAGTCTCTGTCTTATATTTTACATTGAAAGAGTATGCATGAACTTTGAACATGCACGATTCATATCGGTAATGTTGTATGAAGAAAGATACTTACGATTGATATTCCAAACGTTGTGCTTCAAGCATAGTTGATTCTAACGGTGTTTCGATTCGTACAAAACTATCGGTTATGAAAGTTCTGGATATCTGTTAAATATGAACATTTGTATATAACAATGGTTTTAATGTCATAGTAAGATCAAACGGAACCAAAACATTCGCCGAATGATTAAAAGATATGTTCCATTTCTACCAAATGTATATATGGAGTATTATAGGACATTTAATATGGTTGACCTCCGTTCGGCAATCATACCACATCTTCATATCTTTATAATTGTTTTATGCCGTTTTGATAAGTATGATTTATCTATATTGTGTCCAATGTGTTTCTATGTATTTGATAGGCTAATACTTTAGCCTGGTCTAGTGTGTACAACATAACTGTAAAATGCGATTTTAGAAAGTGACTGTAACTTATAATAGTTATAATGAGTACCTTATATATAACAATAGCCGTCAATTGCTTGTTTTAACTAAAACAATCGACCTGTGCATATACCAATCAACATCAAACTAACAGCATGTAATAGGTAGTTATTATCACGACTATCTTTGACATTCCGACATTTGTAGTTACCAGTAAAAGTCACAAAACGCCTTTCATATGGCACATACTTATTTGGAATTTTAAAGTTAAGATTTTACAGATATATAAATATAGATTCTACCACTGCATCGAGTGTGATACGATATTTATCCACTCGAGACAGTTAAATTTTCAAATTTGACGTCATAATAGGATTTTAACCAATGAAGAACTGAGATCAAACGAACCACACGTTGATTAAATTTTGTTTATACAATGGGTGCAGAAAGGGATAAATTGACGGAGAATTAGAGAAATATATATATACTAAGAATTTTCGTATTTTTACAACACGTATATATATCGAGAACGCAGGAGTATTTTATTCTCCTACCTTTTATAAAGCTGATGCTGGTCCAATATTTTTAAGAATTGGTATTAATGATTGATAATACAAATAAGGTGCTTTTAGAACAAAAGTGCTTATTTTAAACGACGCCAGTTCTTTACTGCATATCTAGTATATAATTATAATAAGAGCACTATAAAACTTACATAAACATTACAGGAGGACTGTAATGGAGGATTTCCTTTATCTCTTGCTATTATTATGAGCTGAAAGAATTCTTTGCCATGCGGAAGATTTACTTCTACAAGTGATATATTTCCTGTTGTTTCGTTAATGGAAAAATATCGTGATGTTCTGAAAAAAACCCAAATATCTTTACTGCTTGTCAGTCATAAATATATACTAGTATATACACAAATCCCTTCACCAAAATGATCGGCAGATAAAGCAAAACAAAATAAGTTTAAATCAAATATATAAGAATAAATTAACCGAGTTGTCTTTGGATTTTGGTGCAGTTTAGTTGATACCTAATTTACGAATCCCCTACATCTTTATTTATTAACAACACCAATAAGATTCTGCAATTCATCCATTTTTGCTGTCAATGAAAATGCCTTAATAAATTTTATTCTATTTTCCTTTTACATTCTTGAGCAAAGGCGATATGTGTTAGAAGCAAAGTTGATTTTTACTAATTAGCTTACATTGTTTCTGGTATAATATATTGTATGGCGCTATTTTCGTCTTTATCTTTGTCAGTTGCCTACAAAATCAAAATATCACAGTTAGTGCTTTAAATTAAAAAGCTGACTGTATTCAATTTGTGATATATGTATGAGTGGCCGTTCGTGTCATTGGCGGTATGAACATACATGTACCGTATGAAATTTTCAACGCGTTTTTTTTTTTTTTGGTTTTACTTTCAACGCGTTGGTTTTCACTTTCAACGCGTTGGTTTTCACTTTCAACGCGTTGGTTTTCACTTTCAACGCGTTGGTTATTACTTTCAACGCGTTGATTCGTAATTCATACGGTATGAAAACCAACGCGTTGGTTTTCAATTCCATACCGTAAGTTTTTCATTCCATACCGTAAGTTTTCCACTTATGTCTACCAATCAAAATCTTTCTAACAAAGTACAATCTAATTAACCATTCGGACGGACTCCAGATTGTTGTTAAATTTGACGGGAAAATATATTCTCCGTTGTTGAAGATACTTACTGACTTGCTACATGGCTACACGTAGGAGAGACCGGGAGCGATTTTTAGATCGATTCAAGGAAATGGTGAATTATTGCAGCTGGATTAGCACTTCAAATACAATGGACGATGATACATCAGAAAATGTTCGAGGAAGGAACACATGTTTGATATATGTTTACGGTTAATAAAAACTACATGATAAGTCCAAAGCTTCATTCAAGCAGTGTACCCACTACAAAGAAAATTATTTGGGTGGAAAACTCCTTCAAAAGATATAATTTTCCATACAAGCAATAACAAATGTTTTGTAGACACTTTTATTCAACATTTTTTCCATAACCTACAACTCATATTATTATATATTGTGATAAGGTTACGAAACGTTACAAAACGACCTAGTTAGTTACGAATCGTCTATGTACGAAACGACCATGTTACGTAACGAGTTGCACCCATGAAAGTTACAACAATTGGGTTTCAAAGGAATAACGTTCAGATAGGTTGCTGTCAGAGGTTCCTTGAAAAATTATATGCAATTTATACATAGTAAAGTATTTACACTAAATTTACAGTATTATGAGAAGGTGTACATGGTTATTGGAACCCTGGAATGAGGGGGTGAAAATCGGGGGTTAGAGCAGTGGGAATCAGAAGTTAGGAACAGGAACTGGGAGAAAAGATGACTAAAAATATGGTTAATTTATACTTGACATATAAAATGAAATAACAGGGGAACGGAATTCTGGAAATTTAATGTTTGGGAAGGGAAGTAGGAATTCAGGGGAAAGGAATCAATAACTCCCCACGTCTACCACTCTTGCAAAAAATATCAGGAAGCTGCAGACATGAAGTGTTTTTATAAGAAAATTTTAATAACATACACATTTCTAGTCAGCTACAAGCTCAGTGGTTATATTTAGGACACAAGAGGCTTCACGAAATTTCTTGAACTCTCTTGACTTGAAATAATAATGAAATCACTAAAGTCAATATGCAACGAAATACCTTCGACGGTGTAGTTCGAATTTCAACTTGTTATACAAAAATATTTTGCAGATTACAGTTGTTGCGTCGAGATATTGAAAGAGCCAGTGGTGGACTGATACATACATGGAGCACAGAAAAATACTAGATATAACTGAAGAAGTACACATGCTTTGCTTTCTCTATGTTTTATTCCACGATTAAATGAAAGCCTAGTTATGTTTAACTATCAGTACAAAAATCACCCACTATCAACTGAAAGTCACAAAACACCAAGTCAACTATTCATAACATGTGTTCTGACTATGTTCAATTCAGGAAATAAACCAATAAAAGCTTGTCAAAACTTGTCGAAAATGCTGGATATCATGACGAATTTCAGAATTCTTTACCTCCAGAAGACTATGGTGTTGGCGATTTGGATGATGAGGATGTAGCCATTAATAGTGAAGATGAAGACATACAGACAATTCCTCAAAGGACACCTGAAAACCATCTTCTTTCAAAATTGGATGCAGGAATCAACTCACTAGAAAACGTTAGCAGTGTGGAATATGGGCTTAAACTATTTAGGAAAGCATTAGCATTATTACCACAGAAGAAAATTTTATATGTAGTCACTTAAATTGAGAGATTAACATTGTTTATAGATTGTTCAGTTTAATGTTATTTTTCTTTCTTTGCTAGAATAATGAGGTCACAAACACTGCAATGTCTTATCTTCCTATGATAACAAAATCTTGCTATGACTGTGCTAATAAAACATTGTAAATAGCATGTACAAGTACATAATGTCTTTATTAATTATCATAAAAGTTAACATCCAAAATTATTAAATTTAACAGACCTCAATAATTCTTTTCTCGATTTAATAATTGTGCATATTAACTTTTGAAGGCCATAATTGTATATTGTTTGGGCTACAATAACAACACAAGATGATGACACTGAGATGATGACACTGACATGACTGACAGTGTAAGTATAGCTGTATCAAAACACTTAATATTCTATAAAAATATTCGATTAAAACTCGTCTGACCAACTAGACAAGCCCCTTTGATACAAGTTACAACACCACATCAATAAAATAATAACAGGGACGTGTATAAATATAAATAAAAGAAATATTGTTTTGACTTAAATTTTGATTATCAAAAATCTTTTACCGGACCTTACCCAGACAAGAAATCATCGTCATCTTGATTTTCGACAACAGTTGCTTCTGTATTCAATCTTTGTGCCCTGTTTATTAACATTTGCAGACGGGCTGCGGACGATTCAGCCATATTTATACTTTACCGCAAATCTCAAGAAAATCCGGAGGCTGTCCGAATAGTTAGAGAGATACACTAATGACGACAGGATATTTTTAGAAAATACTTTGTAACAAACATTTTGATTGGTTGACAAAAGTGCAAAACTTACGGTATGGAATGAAAACTTACGGTATGGAATTGAAACCAACGCGTTGGTTTTTCATACCGTATGAATTACGAATCAACGCGTTGAAAGTAATAACCAACGCGTTGAAAGTGAAAACCAACGCGTAACCAACGCGTTGAAAGTGAAAACCAACGCGTTGAAAGTAGAAAACAAACGCGTTGAAAGTAAAAGCCAACGCGTTGAAAGTAAAATCAACGCGTTGAAAATTCATACGGTATGTACATACCGCCAATGACACGAACGACCACTCATATATATGAAGATTACTATTTTTTCTAAAGTAGTAACGTCTTATCAGGTGTTCCACTTTCATAATTTAAGTTCATTTCAACATATATAGTAGGTGACTGATGAATCTTCATTGAGACAGTTTTGTAAATATATTACAAAGAATATTTACAGTTACAGTTCTTTATGTGCATTGGAATGCAATAGATAGCGTATGATTTTGCATCATGAGTTTTTAACAAGTTTTTTTAACACTGTTGAATGTTTTTTCTTGCAATCTAACAAATAAGCAGAAAACCAGGCGGTGACATATAAAACTATACATAAGTCGCGTATATTGAAATGTTGTTGTATATCTAAATGGTCGAGTACAGTTTTAAGTGTGTTTTCTTTTAACTCTTTGCTTTTTAATGTAGTATCTTAGTTTTATGATTTTAAGTCATTCAAAATCAATTTTTCGGATTGACTACTTACGGTAACATAACCAACATGGGCCCCTGGACTAAGGGGATCAGGTAACTCGAAGAAATTGTCAATATTATCATAGACTGGTGGATTATCATTTACATCCAAAATCTCAATGCTAAGGGTAATATTAGCAAAACCTACAACCGAATCAAACAGAGCATAATAAATTTAATACTAATTCACCAGTGCTAAAATTAATTTACTGTAGTAGGGCTAATCCGAAACAGTCGATATTGATTAGAATAAAAGGATAAGGATTAAAAATCAGATATAATCTTTAAACTGAGAAACAAATCTTTAGAAAAAAACCATTTTGCATCTTTTGACAATTGTTAAATACTAAAGCACTATAACGAAAGTCACATAGTGCTTTTACAAAAAACTTGTCATCGGGGTGAAAATATAATAAAACAACTGATATAACAATCAAAAAATAGCATACCACATCACTTTTGGAAAGAGCATGGATGTTTAAGGTGATGTTACCAGGTTCATCTTCCCTGTCTATGTTGGCAATTGTTGAAACAACTCCGCTGTATTTGACAACAGAAAATAGACAGTTATGTTTATAAACCGAAGAAATGTTTGCACTATATTTTTAAAAGATTTAAAATATTGGCTTGGACAGTGTCCTTGCTTTTAAAGTTCAGGTTCTTAATGTACACTGCACGTGTGATTATTTTATTTCTTCATATTTGTTCAAGTTTTACGTTGAATCTTTTCATTAATACAAAGTTATGACATAACAATGTGCACAAAAAAAAACGCATACTCAACTTTAGAAATATAAACCTGATAAAGTCAGAGATTTTGTCACCAGCATGCAAAACAATATTATTCAACATTTCAAACTTTTGTTTCGTTGTTTGATGAGTTTATTTAACCTGTTCATAAGTTATAGATTTTCAAAAAAAATATGGAGGTCTTTCAAAAACGGAAATTCAAACTATACAAAACTATAAAAGATAAATTAAAACTTCATATTTTATGAATAACCTTGTGTTTTCTACTGTAAACATTGAGTTTTCTCCAATAACTTCGTAAGTCTTTCCTTCTCCTTCCAACTACAAAATATCATAATTAATATTTACATTTATTAAGTGTTGAGTCAAATTGTTAAAGTCGTCGCGTTTTTCCTAGCACTGCCTATACTTTTACAATTGTTAAGGTTTATGAATAAGGAATTAATAAATCAAAAGTATTGACTACGAAACATGTCCAATGTTTGGATTTATAAACCAAGTGGTAATTCGGACATGAAATTTTGACATATTTCTCACCTAGTGTGCTGAAATAACAAAGCTTATCTTTGAGCCATTTGAAGATACTATACTTTCAAATCAAGTCAACATTTGTTGCATTTATATCTTTTCTGTCTATCTGTATGTTACCCGTGATGAAACAATATACATCATGGTAACATACATGCTTAGAAATATGTTTGTTTATTCTATGTTAAGCGGGCTGGCTGATATATTGCTTATTTCATATGTTGTCTCTTACTTCGGCTGGTCCTTACATTAATTATTTTGAAGGGAAATAGTTATTTTATCAAGTTGAATTAATGAGTTATATTGTTTTTCTACAGGACAGTTATATATTTTAGGTCAATTGTAGGTTTATTGCATTCCACTTAAATGATTTAAGTTCATTTCAATATGAATAGCAGATGATTGATAAAACGTCATTGAGATATTTTGTTAATATATAACAAAGAATATTCACAGTTCTTTAAGTTCTGTATATTCTATATGTGTATGTATATGTTTTGGAGTTTAGTGTGACCTCCATTTTCGCTGAACTGGTATACATTAATGTTTAGGGACCAGCTGAAGCCCTCCCTGGGTGCGGATTTTCTCGCTGTGTTGAAGACCCATTCTTGGCCTTGGGCTGTTTTCTGCTCTTTGTTCGGGTTTTGTCTCTTTGACGAATTACCGATTCCATTCTCAATTTTACTTTATGTTCTGTATGTGCAATGCAATGCACTATATAACGAACATTTCTGCATCATGGGTTTTTAAAGAAATTTATAAACATTTTATTTCTATAACAGACAAAGTGTTATTATTATACGACGACAAAACACCCAAAACAGTAAAACCCCTTACACGGGCAAACAACAAGAGTGCTCTCGAATGAACGTACAAATGGCATAACAGTTATGTTAGCCGAGGTGAATGTAACATTGCAAACTATCATATTTGAATTACTCACCTCTATGAAAAGACTATAGTCCCAGACCTTACATTTTCAGATATAGCAGCATTTAATGATATATTCATAATGTTTGTTATGTTTGCTAATACTGTAACTGGAACCTGACTGCATCGCCTGCAATATTCATTTGTTTTGTCGTTTTAAAATAAGAATTTTACATTTATTAAATACTAATACAAATGATTAAAGTTACATATACATTGTGAATTCAAAAATTATACTATTAGTTTTAGAAATTTGTGAAAATATATATATTTTTATAGATATTGTATCGTGACTGCTGTTTGCCATATCTTTAATATTCTATATGTTTTACTATAAAATAAGAGATGAGGTATGATTGACAATGAAACATTTTTCCACCACAGTCAAGTAAAGTGGATGTATCCATATTGAATAAAATACCTGCTGCTTTGTTGCTCTGGACTATCACAAGCCTCTATCGTCAATTCAATATCATCTGAGATTGGATAAGTAAGATTAATAACTCCTGTTTTTCATCAATACTGATACTTTTGTGCCGATGAAGTATTGTATATATAACTAAACCATTTATAGAAATGTCTTTGTCAGTTGCATGTACCTAGATTCAAAAGATTTGATTAATGTATAAAACATGACTTTTATTGCAGATTGTTAGTTCAATAGGTTAGCATTAGGTCAGTATTCAATTTAAAAGTAGCCGTGATTAAATATGTATATTTGTTTGAAATCGACCAAAAGTTTGTAAACACTTAATAGTACATTTATGTTCTGAATAATTAGAAACAAAGGATTGCGACCATTTTCATATACTAGTAGCTATATTTGTACTTATCTAAATATAGCAAGTCCAACATAGGCGATTATTCTTCTAAATATCAGCTCAGAAAAGTGTATAGCAAAATGTAAACATAATGCACATTATTATATTTTCTATATTTACAATATATTCGATAACATCGCTTGTGGAATGTAATTTCATAAATGTATGTTCCTTAACTGTGTGCTTTAGTTTGCTAAAGGGATGTTCTACGTTATAAGTTGTTGTTTTACTATACTATTTTTCTGATATTGTGGGTAATGTTATCCGAATTTAAGTAGCCAGTACCGAAAATACAAATATTGTTTGATTTAAATTTGCTGTTATAAAATTTAGAAATCACTTAAACTTAAGTAATATATCTCCTCATACATTGCTCTAGTTCCATGCCCGGGTTAAGTTATGATCGGTCCTTTTCGGTTTGATTAGCTTTTCAACGTTTGTTTACGTTTTGGAATTTAATTTTTATTTTTGTTATTTTGAATATTATGACGTCAAGCATCACTGAAGATACATTACTTGTTGAGATGCATATATGGGGCAGTAAGATATTTTTTATTTCAAAGTATAGGCTTTAATAACTAGGTGAATTGACGGTTGTATTGCCTAAATTTGTTTTCTCCTTTGTTGAAATTTGCGCACGTCTTTGTTATTGTATGCTTTTTTTTTCTTTTGGGGTTTACTGGATTTTGTTGGATAGTTTAATTGCTCCTTAATTTTTATGCTTCGGATTATTGACATAACACATTTTAAAACCTTATCTGTTGGACATTCAAAATGTATGGTTATTTACAAATTATAAAATGGCATTTCCATATTGGTCCAGGTGTCTTCCTGAGACTCAAATATCGGACCTAGGGTTTTAGCCAAAGGTTCCAATATGAGTCAAAGGATGATACTAAGGCCGATTTTGAAAACGCTATGTAATGATTTATTTATCACACCTTTAGCATATGATATTGAGAGAGAACACAGAATAAAACAATGGAACAAAGCAAATTTATTTTAACCCATTTGTTTCACTCTTGTACTTTTTAAATCTTATGCCATATTCTAACAATAAATAATTCTGATAAATGTAATATAATTTATCAATCTCGCATGTTCTAACTATTACAGGCTTTCTGTATTACCTGACCAATAACTCCAATGGTATGTCCCAAGAAATTATATCTGTCTGACTGTGAAAATATAGGACTGTTGTCGTTTACATCAATAATATTGATCTTCAAGGTCATATTACCCCTTCAGTATTATTTGTGGCATCAATCGCTATCACCTGAAACATTGTTCAATTTATAAGTATTCGTATGACATGACCTGTCACTAACTTCACCATCTGATGCAAGAAGGTCTTCAAAAGTGAACTATTTTGCTAGCGTTGCATCTGTTAAGAGATACCTTTCGATACTTAATATATCTTGGAAGAAACATGATTTCACATTTCACTTGAAAAGGGATATTAACTATAACATCTGATATAAGGTATTACATTATTACAAACTTAAGAGTTAACTTAGGAATAGGGTCATCAGAACCATTATGGAATCTTTTTTTTCTCATTTTGTTTTAAATTAGACATTACAATTAAAAGTTGCGAGATTGCAAGATTGTATGATATATTATCTTCATTATATTTCAGATACATACTGTTAAATTAATGGAATTTCCCAGTATTTCGCGATCAAGTGTTGTAGAATTGTTTACTCGTATATCACCATCTTCACCAATCGCTACATAAGATATGTCAGAGACTGTTTTAAACTGGTATCTAATCTTGTCATGTGGTGGCTGCAATTATAACCTATTATTACATTGGTAGCAATGAATTACATTGATTTCCCAGTCAAATAAAAACCGATAATTTCACATGTGAAATAAACGTAGTTATTTCACTCTCTGACGTCATACAACAATAGGCGTTGTCAAGACGTCGATAACGTCGGATCAAAACAAATTGTGAATGCGTAGAAAAAGAAATAGTTCCGTACATTTTCTACATTAATTGCATTAAAAAGCCATTTGCCAATGTAATAAAGAATAACTAATCAAAGAATTCAAATATCGAAAATATTCAACTCGTCACCGAACAACACTGATAATTAACTCATGCGCTACGCGCATTCGTGAATTAATGTGTTGTTCGGTCACTCGTTGAATATTTTCTCTGTTTGAATTCTTCGATTAGTTATTCTATAATTATTAGCAATTTATATAAAGATAAGGATATGTGTTATGATTACCAATGAGACAACTATCCACTGAAGTTCAAATGAAGTAGATGTAAGCAATTATAGTCAGTCTCATTCTATCTTATTATTGCATTATTTACCAATTTTGTTTTAAATACTTAGTACTAGTATTTTTGTTCTATTTTATTTATCAGCAGCTAACATTTTAAAACCTTATCTGTTGAACATTCAAAATGTATGGTTATTTACAAATTATAAAATGGCATTTCCATATTGGTCCAGGTGTCTTCCTGAGACTCAAATATCGGACCTAGGGTTTTAGCCAAAGGTTACGCGCATTCGTGAATTAATGTGTTGTTCGGTCACTCGTTGAATATTTTCTCTGTTTGAATTCTTCGATTAGTTATTCTATAATTATTAGCGATTTATATAAAGATTAGGATATGTGTTATGATTACCAATGAGACAACTATCCACTGAAGTTCAAATGAAGTAGATGTAAGCAATTATAGTCGATCTCATTCTATCTTATTATTGTATTATTTACCAATTTTGTTTTAAATACTTAGTACTAGTATTTTGTTCTATTTTATTTATCAGCAGCTAACAAAACAAATTTCTATTCTACATCAAGCAACATGTAAAAAGTATAACAAAATACCGAACTCCAAGGTAAATTCAAAAGGGAAGTCCATAAAACTGACAAAATCAAACGTTATCAACCAACGGAACAAGTGGAAAACATAATATATTCCTGACTCGGTATAGGCATTGTCCGAAGAAAATGGTGGAGTAAAACTGGTTTTATAGCTAGCCAAACCTCTCACTTGTATAACAGTTGTTTATAGTTTCGTTATATAAAACAAAATGGGGTGAGCAACTCAAACAGACATAATACGTTTATTAATAAAATTAAGTAATAAATTTGATTTTCCTTTTAATTTTCAAATTTTACATGTAAATGTCATACATTAGTTTAAAGATTAAACCGCATGTAGTTTTTAAAATACCTCTATTTCTCCACGGATTTGTATTTTCTTAATGTTTTATTGTTTAAAAATAAAAGTAAAACATGTGGTTTGATTGTTTCTACTCAGCCTTTGTTGAAAATCAGGTATGATTCCATTTTCTGATACCTTTTATTTCAATTGTGACGGCTTGAACATCGATGACAACATTTATCACGTCATGCGAAAGAAAATTGTACATTACTTTTATGGAACTAAGGTAACAGACGCTAATATTTGGCCCAATACTGTGACCTATAGTTGTTAAATTTGGTCATTTGGTCTCTAGTGACGAGTTGTCACATTGGCAATGACAACACAGCTTCTTCTTCTTATATCTGCTTGCAAACAAGGTTCTATAACATCATAATTTAATGAATCAAATCGTTTACACTCCCATACATAGATATTGAGATAAATAAAATGTCCCAGGGAGATTTTTGTTTTTAATGCGGCAAAATCTCAACTCAGTGTCTTCTTGTTTAACTGATGCAAATGAAGAATTGATACATAAGCTTACCAAATCTTTATCAGTTGCAGATAATTCACACAGAAACGTTCCAAAACTGGCATGCTCATCTATATTTACTTTTTCGTATTCATTTTTAAATTCAGGAAGATTATCATTCAGGTCTTTTACTTTAACTGACAGACTAGCTGTAGCACTTCTTCGAGGGTTGTTGTCTTGAACAACCTGAAAATGTATAATATATGCGATGCTTTCGTACTACACTTAATTTTAACGTAGCTTTTAAGATAGCAAGATACACGAACTCAGTCGTTTGCATTTATTTAAATTCAAATCTATTTACTGCATAGTTGATATAAATAGTTTTGTAGCAGGAAATACATTTTGATTGCTTATTTATTGTGTGCGTTGTTTTACATGTAATAGTCGTCATTAGAAATCATTTATTTCATTCAAACTTTACATTCAGTCAAGTTTTATGTTTTGAGAATTTAAATGTACCGACGGCTTGTGATTTAGGCAAATGTTGCGTTAACAACGTGTATGTCAACGTACTTAAAAGGAGTAAAACGTCTGTTTCACCAGAGAAGCAAGAACTACTAACCTCCCTTGATTCACAAGTTAACATGTTTAAAACTTAAAACATGTTTCAACTTTTGTAAAACAATCAACCCGAGGTAACAGTGCATCATGGTGTTACTACATTTTGAAAATATTTTGTTGTTTGATGGAAACAATATACTTATCATTCACTCAAATCTGGTTTTCCTAGACCTGACAAAGTCAAACTATTACAACAAAAATATGACATACCTTTAGAATGATGTCGTATTCAGATTTGTTCTCCTATCAAGGAGTTGAAGGACTTTTATGCTCCCATTAACTTTATTAATTTCAAAGCATCCTTTGTAAACACTTTCATCTGAAATAGACTGAATACTTGAAGAAACTTTATTCAAAATGATAGAATATACAACTACTGCAAATTGGTCAATTTTCCAACGAAGGCATTGACACCATATGATTGGCATATTGGATTTCATATTGCTACAGTAAAATAGTTGATATTGTGTAAACGACTGAATCAATCATGTATGCTACTATGAGAAAAGGTCCGATTATGTACAGGCTTTTCTTAAAGTTATAAATATATGCATACAATAAGTTAAATACGCTTAAGTATATAGTTGATGGAGAAACTAGTCAACAAAAGTAACGATACACAAGTTTGAACTACAATTTATCATAAAATATAATAAATAGGAAAAACTGTTAAATTATCCAATGAAAACATTCATTTGCAAAGCAAATGCATATGATTAAAAGAATCTGAGCAAATTGGAAAGTGAGAAAATACCGTGTTATTGAACACAGGGGTCACATTTATTTTGCAGACAAAAGTCGGCACTTAATTTCGAAGATGATAATTAAGTATTCAAATATCTGCAAAGGCATTCAAAATTTTAAGCAGACCATGTTTAAGTTTAAAGTGTTAAGTTCTAATATCGATTTTTCAATTTTGGGTGAAAATACGATATTTGAAATTACAAAATTGCAAAAACAAAAAATCGCGTATTTGCCTTAAATCAATGGTTTTGATAATAAATTAACACTATTGAAAATATTAGACCAATTGGGCAATTATTTACCTTGGCACAGTGTATCGAATTTCATTATATATGGAAAATACATTAACTTGTATCGTTTCTTTTATTGATTAGTATATGTTCTAAATTTACGAGATTTGAACATCGATGGACTGTGTTGCCTCATACTCGACATATCAATTACTAAGGCAAATTTTGTTTTTCTTACGACACTATAAAAATTGTGTAATTGCAATTTTTCGTGCTCTTATTGTCCTCGGGGTGTCTAATTTCTTAATACCCCTCAATATATGGGCTGATCTACCTGTTTTTATGAATACCAGGAAACTGACGATGACGCAGCAACCCAACGACACAAATATCCCAAAGACATTTTGATTTATTGTTTTCTCACTATATAATAGTAATAATCAAATCAAACTTTAAGCTTATGTTTTACCTTGAAAATAGAAAGACAAATTTTGTCGACCATCTCCAAAATCTTTGTCATATGCACTCACTTTTGGATCTGTTAGCTGCCAATCAGCGTATACTGTCTGATGAACAAAAGTAAGTCATACAATATAAACTATTTATTTTAAGTAAATAGAAAATAGCTATTATATCATTATGTGACGGGTACCACATGCGGAGCAGGATCTGCTTACACTTCCGGAGCACCTGAGATCACCCCAGTTTTTGGTGGGGTTCGTGTTGCTCAGTCTTTAGTTTTCTATTTTGTGTTTTGTGTAATATTGTTTGTCTGTTTGTCTTTTTCTTTTTAGCCATGGCGTTGTCAGTTTATTTTCGACTTATGAGTTTGAATGTCCCTTTGGTATCTTTCGTCTCTCTTTATTGTAAACGTGTAAATTTAAGATAGGCCACCGGGTTTGCGATACGGGATTTTTAATCCCACCTTAAATTATAACATAATTTGCAGTTTCCATTTGTTTAATATTATTATTGTCGACCTTCCACCCTGTATAAAAAAAAAATTACATGAAAAATTATTGTTTTAATGCAACTTTTGCAATATACCACTACAAATGCCTGTGAATTGTATATTTCTTTTATTGAAATCCGTAAATGAAACAATTGAACCTTAGATTTATTAAAACTCCGTGATTTTTAAAATTTTTGTCTTCATATTTGAAAGATTATTACTTATTAGACGACTCTTGGAGCATCCAGATGCCAGAAAATACATCGAAAGAAAGAGATATTGACCATAATTCTTCATATTGACCAGTTCTTCTTGTGTGTATACTGCCTTGTCAACTTTTTCATATGACCGTGCACTATATATTATATGTAATGCTATTGAAGGCCGTACAGTTGCCTATAATTGCACACATCAACTTCATTTGAACTTTGGTTGATAGTTGTCTAATTGGCAATCATACCATATCCCTTATTATTATAGTACTTAAATGATGCTACTTATCTAAACTTAAATATAGTAGGTCTAAATTTTTCAAGGTTTTCTAAACCTTTTCATACAAGCCCACATACAAATTATATGTTGCTGAATACTTATTTGTGATTCACCTTTACCCCAAAATTCAGGAAAATAAAGAATCACCAGTAGCAACAGAACTACGAGTTTCATGATCATATACAACACAAATACTGCGCAATTTCTTTCAATGAATAATAATTTCATGATTTCGTGTTTTGGCTAAATATTTAGTCTAGTATGACAAGCATATCCTTTAAATCAATCCAAGGGTTTTAAGTGAAATGTTTGTTTTACTGACACTGGGGATTTCATTAAAAATCAAAATCTAAAGTCTGAGATAAATCAAGTTGGTTATTAGAAAAAATTCATGTAAGAAACTGAACAAACATAAGGAACATTTATGCCATGTTTGGTTTCATTCCATTCAGTCCTCCTCTGGAAGAAGCATTTGCATGTATTTCCCATAGGGTCTTATGTTAAACTAAGTCTCCTGCTGGCGGCCATCTTGGATGAGGATCGGCTACAAAGTAACAACACTTGGTCAGCACCTCATTAGGAACATTCATGCCGTGTTTGGTTTCATTCTATTCAGTGGTTCTCTAGAAGAAAACATTTGTGTGTATTTCCCATAGGGTCCTATGTTAAACTTACTCCCCTGCTGACAGCCATCTTGGAGTACAAATCAGCTACAAAGTTAAAACACTTGGTCAGCTACTCCAAAGAAACATTCATACCATGTTTTGTTTCAATCCATTAAGCGGTTTTATAAAAGAAGACGTTGTATATATGTAGGACTCTAAAGTGCGATGGGGACGCTACAACGCGATGGTCACGCTAAAGTGCGATGGTCTACGCTAGAGTGCGATGGTTTGATACGCTAAAGTGCAATGATCTGGGTTATTCAATGGAATACGCTAAAGTCCGATACCTCGCGAATGTATGGACGTTAGCAAAAAACGGGAATGTTTGTCCAGATGAAGGGTTTTATTAGACAAGAAAAGAAAGAAGAGAGAAACAAATGATCCCAATCCGGATTATTTTTGGTCGGCGCTGGAAGTGGTTAACTTGATTTGTAAAAGAAATTTGATCAAAACAGCTGGAGTTCCAAAAAAAAAATTAATTTAGAAACTCCTTCTATGTTTGTAATCCCATGTCATGTACTTGAGTGATCATCTAATTAAGAGATGGCTATTTGTCAACTAGACAGTAACCTTACGACTATAGGTGTAATATCATAAATGAGACAACTCTCCATCCAAGCCCAATGTGAACAACTATAGTTTAACTCATGGCCTTTAACGCGGAGCATTGGCTTAAACCGCATATAATTATAGTATTCTATAAAGATCAAATGGCCTCAAAACGACCAGTGTAAAATAATTCAAACGAGAAAAAAACGGCCTGATTTCTATAAGAAACAATGAACTAAAACAAATATGGAATAAAGCAACAAACGACTACCTCTGAATTACAGGTTACTGGCTTAAAACAGGTTCATAACGTATATGCTAGCTACTGCAATGTAACTATTAAACTTTTAATAACTATCGTCATTTAGATAAAAATAAGAGGATATGGTATTGTCAATGATACAACTATCCACCCAAGACCAAATGTCGTTGATGTATGCAACTAATAACCGTACGGCCTTTAACGTGGAGCCTTGGCCCACGCCGCATTACAAGCTATATAGGGCCACACAATGATAAGTGTAAACCAATTCAAAAGAGAAAGACAACGGCTTGATTTGTAAACAAAACAATAGACGAAAAACTAGTAGGAACACAGCAACAACAAAAAACCATTATCTGAACCCCATTCCCGTGACACCATCGCACTTTAGCGTGCTATACCATCGTCTTTGACGTGTCATGCCATTGCACTTTAGCGTGTCATATAATCGCACTTATAAAGGTAAAGAACCATCGCACTTTAGCGTGACCATCACACTTTAGAGTACCATCGCACTTTAGAGTCCTACATATATTTTCAATAGGGTCCTTTGTTAAACTAAGTCCCCGTTGGCATGCATCTTGGTTGATGAATTTGCTACAACATAACAACACTTGGTCAACACCTCATAAGGAACATTAATGCCATGTTTGGTTTCATTCCATTCAGTGGTTCTCTAAAAGAAAACATTTGTATGTATTGTCCATAGGGCCCTATGTTAAACGAAGTCCCTGCTGGCGGCCATCATGGATGATTGATCGCCTACAAAGTTACAACACATAGTCAGCACCTCATAAGGAACATTCATGGCATGTTTTATTTCATTCCATTTAGTGGTTCTCTAAAAGAAGATATTTGTATGTATTTCCCATAGGGTACTATGTTAATTTAAGTCCCCTCTGGCGGCCATCTTGGATGATGGATCGGCTTCAAAGCAACAATACTTGGTCAACACCTCATAAGGAACATTCTTCCCGTGTTTGGTTTCATTCCATTCGGTGGTTCTCTAAAAGAAGACATTTGTATGTATTTTCCATAATGTCTTATGTTAAACGAAGTCCCGCTGGCGCCAATCTTGGATGATGGATCGGCTTCAAAGTAACAACACTTGGTTAGCATCTCATAAGGAACATTCATGCCATGTTTGGTTTTATTCCATTCAGTGGTTCTCTAGAAGAAGTTCAAAACATAAAAATTAACAACGACGACGACGACGGACGACGACGGACGCCAAGTGATGAGAAAGCTCACTTGGCCCTTCGGGCCAGGTGAGCTAAAAGGAGAACTTAAATACATGAGAAGTTATATGTGTCAGTGTCGATGGACTGACTAATGAGCTGATGAGCTAGCAGACCACCAGCAGTGATATCGACCCAGTGCTAGAAAATGTACATAAAACTCTTTAAATTTGGTGCGTCAAAGTGATTTTCCTTTTATGAATGGAAACATCTTAAAAAGAAAGGGCCAGAATCATCCAGATTCATTTATCATTGGATTCATTTTAAAGGAGTCTTTTCAACTTTAAGTAAATTTACAACATCACGGCTTCATATGTGTTCTTTGAAATCTTAACATTGTACTTATTCTTAAAGATATGACCAAAGTATGGGAATACGTCGAAAGGTGAGAATCTGTTACATTATTTTGCACACGATTGCAAAGACACATGCATTGATAAGTGTAAATGCAAAAATATGACGAAAGTCTGAACTTTCTTTCGATTATAAACACAAAGGAGTGAGCGTTTAAAATTGATGTTTACAAAAAACTTTCAAAATATAATTTTGAAAAGATACATAGCATTTATAAAATCTTTGAAGAAGATTGATTCGTTTTGAGTTACGTTTTAAACGGTTTGTAAAATATCAAATATTGATGTGTCTGTTCTAAGCAATCTAAGGGAACTCGTTTATACCCTGTCAACCCTTGGGTGTTTTATAATACAATCGCCAGCACATATCATTTTGTATCATTTGTTAAGAATACTTTATGCTAATGTTGACATCAAATGTATTGATTCGAAATATAAAACTTAAACTCATCAAATATAAATAAATAATACCTACATTTTCGTAAATCTGGTATAGATAACTGCTGTGATCGAAGACTGGGTCCATATCATCTACATCTATCACATTAACAACCAATTTTGTAGATGCTTCTCGCATGTCATCCTATAGATTGATCAATTTATGTATTTAACTAGCTTTTAGCATTCAACCCTACCCTTTAAATATCTATTAGGGAAATAACAAAATTCTTCAGAAAACCTTGAATCAAAGCCAGGACAGCCAAAAGGAAACTCTTGTGTCTTCATTAACGACATAAAAGACACTAAAAATACAAGTACAATGTTAAAAAGTATAACAAAAACCGAACTCCAAGATAAATTCCAAAAGGAAAGTCCATAACAACTGACGAATGAAAACGTTAGACTTTATCAATCAACGGAACGAATGGAAAACAACTGTCATATTCCTGACATTGTATAAGGATTTTCCGAAGAAAATGGTGGGCAAAACTTGGTTTTATAACTAGCTAAACCTCCTACTTGTTATGACAGTTGTTTATCGTTCCGTTAGACTAACAATATTCGGTGAGCAATCAATAAATTATCGTACCAGGATTGCTCGCAGTTACCATCAGTAAACTCAAATTACTTAACACGTCAACATATCTAAATCAATTGCTTTATTTCTGATAGTAAACCATTTAGAATACCTGTTACTATAAAATACATATAGGAGCGGAATATTTTTGCCAGCTTTTAAAACATTGTATGATAGCTTTGCTATTAACATCTATGTGAACAAACATGTAACCCAAGTCTCGATAACACAATAAATCAAGATATGTTCCCCACAATCGTATTAAACTACAACAGAATACTTAAAATAAATATTCAATTAAATGATGTTATTAATATCCAAACACAAAAACTTCATTTTAACAACAAATTGATGGTAGATGACTTTTAGTTATTTACTTCCTCTACTTTTATTATAATTTAGTTATTGAAGAAAACTTGACTTTCAGTTTGTGAATAAATTTCTTAGGATGGTCCTACGATAGTCCTGAAATCTGTCATAAGATATATCTTAGGACATGTCTTAGGTTACTTTCGAAAACTAGTCCCCAGAATATTAATAAAACCTAGTCTATATAATAGCAAATAAATTTATTATTAATTATTAAACAGTATCATAATAGTTTTACCGTAAATCCAATCTGTATCGTATAGCGGGTCTTCGCTGAATCATAGTCCAGCTGACTTCCTTTTTGAGTTCAACATGTTTGTCAAAAATTTCAAAGGGACCTGAATCATTATTCTTAAATAGAAAATAGAAACCTTAAACATAATTTGTATCAGCTTTTTCGTGCTCAGAAGAAAATTTGCAAGAAACAATATATATCAGATCATTATTACAATTCTCTGTGGTACAAGTATCAATTATCATATAACATTATCAACTCTTACATTAACTTTTGTATGTAAAGAGAGGATTTGTTGGAACATTTCCTGTATGTAACATCAATACACCTTACGACAATTACAACCTATCTATAGTTTAGAAAGAACTAAATGCAATGAAAATACACTTACTATAAGCACTGCGTTGTACACAATAAGCACAGAAAGATTACAATTGAGCTTTACAGCTCCGACACTTTAACACAGACTACTTTTGCAAACTAAGTAGTTGGGTAAATGAATAGGAGCTTCTAGATCCTTCGACTTTTGTTTGAGTGAATTAAGTGTATTGAAATTGATCATTTGTCAAGTTTAGGTTTTTGTTTGAAATGATATTTGCATATCAACATATGCAGTCCTTCTATTTGATTTGTTTTGGAAATTAACTACATTTGTTCGACACTTCTGTTTGCAGACTTTGCTAGTATTTAAAAGACCATTTAACCTTTATATGTAAACGACCTGTACTGATACTTGGATAGCAATCTGTCTGATTTAGTTCATTGGAGAAATCAAAAATTGATATTGGTGATGTATTCTGAAAAGAAAAGAAACAGTTGAATGTTCTAGGATCTATAAAATGACAACTAAGCGGTATTTTTAATTCTTATAACTTTGGCATACATGTAAAAGGCAAATAAACGGTGCTTAAAACAGTAAGAACATCAAAATATTGCCATGATATTTCCCTTTCCATAGGTCATATAGTTTTAACGTTTCCATGTTTTAATCTACCCTGATTTTCAAATATTTAGGCCTGAGCCTTCTTGCTGAAGGTTAATCTAGAAAAGCGCTTCGGACGTACAGTGGAGATCACTTCTAACCTCTCATTAAATCTGTCAGAATCTGTCAGGAGAACTGTTCTAGGACAGTACGTAGAACTGTCAGCCTGACACCTTTAGTCAGTTCTAGCTAGAACAGTTCTAACCTAGAACTGATTTGGTCAGTTCTACCTAGAACTGATTTGGACAGTTCTACCTAGAACTGATCCTGACAGTTCTACCCTAGAACAGTTTTAGACAGTTCTACCTAGAACTGACCAAATTTTTGGTCAGTTCTACTTCTAGAACAGTTCTACGGTTAGAATTGATTACAAATTGAAATTCTACGGCTAGAATTGATTTATAAATTATACGGCTAGAATTGATTTATAAATTCTACGGCTAGAATTGATTTATAAGTTTTAAGAACTTTTGTCTAAATATAAAGGCTTCGGCAAAACAGCGATTAATATTATATAGAGTTTTGCTATTTTGACCGGGTTTTATTTCAGATTTTTAATCAAGAGAACATGTTTAACCCCGCCATATTCTGCATGTATGTGCCTGTTCCAAGTCAGGAGCCTGTATTTCAGTGATATTCTTTTGTTGATGTGTTACAGAAATTATTTGTTTTCGTTCATTTTTGTACATAAATTAGGCCGTTAGTATTAGGGGCGGCGGGGGCATTATTATTTGAATTGTTTTAAATTTGTCATTCCGGGAGTCAGGATGGCTCGTTTCACATAACAAAATTATCTAACCTCATTAACCAAATGTAATAACCAATCCACTATTACATGTATTATAAATAAATATGTTTTAAATTAAACTTAAACTGACCATATTTGCTCTTCATCATGTAAATCTATATACATTTAGCCGCACACTGCAGTAATCCAGTTATATTTTTAGGCAAGGATGTATTGTACAAATGACAGTAATTATATTGGAAAACAATGACTTCAAAATTTTGTTTGCACTCAATTTATAGTACTAGCATGTCCTCTTTTATTCAAAATATTGAATCGTAAACAAATGCGATATCTGTTTACGAGTAGTTTTCATACCTCGGACGGACCTGTTTAACACAAATCTTTTGACCGCATCAATCTAAACTGACATTATTTGCTCATTTTTCTGCAAACCTATATAGCTGCACAGTAATTCAGTTATAATTTTAGGTCAAGAGGGACTGTAATATACTACAAGTTACAGCAATATTGGAAAACAATGACCACAAAATTTTGTTCGCATCAATTTATAGTGCCAGCATGTCCTCTTTTATTCAAAATATTGAATCGTAAACAAATATCAGTATTTTCATACTTCAGACTGAGTCGTGTAATAAAATCTTTGACAGCATCAACCAAAACTGACCACATTTGCTTTTTTTTATGTAAATCTATATAACTGCACAGTAATTCAGTTATAATTTTAGGTCAAGAGGACTGTAGCATACAAATAACTGCAATATTGGAAATCAGTGACCACAATTTTTTTCGCATCAATTGAGAGTGCCAGCATTTCCTATTTTTATTCAAAATATCGCATCAGAAACAAATATCAGTAGTTTTCATATCTCAGACTGACTCATGTAACAAAATTATTTGTCTGCATCAATCAAAACTGACCATATTTGACAGCATCAACCAAAACTGACCATATTTGACCGCATCAACCAAAACTGACCATATTTGCTCTTTTTATGTAACTCTTATAGTCACATAGTAAATCTGTAATATTTTATGCAAGGATGGATTGTATAATACAAATGATAGAAATATTGGAACACAATGCTACCTAATTTCGTTTGCATCAATTTAGAGTGCCAGCATGTCCTCTTTTATTCAAAATATTGCATCATAAAAAATATCAGTAGTTTTCATACCTCAGACTGACTGGTATAACAAAATTATTTGTCCGCATCAACCAAAACTGACCATATTTGCACTTTATTATGTTCATGATGTAAATCTTAATAGCCGCAAAGTAAATCACTTATATTTTTATATCAGGATGGATTGTTTAATATAAATGAAAGCAATATTGGAAAACAATGACTACAAAATTATGCTCGCATCAGTTTATAGTGCCAGCATGTCCTCTTTTCATTCAAAATTTTGAATCGTAAACTAATTTCTGTAGTTTTGATATCTCAGACTGACTCATATAACAAAATTATTTGTCCGCATCAACCAAAACTGACCATATTTGACAGCATCAACCAAAACTGACCATATGTGACAGCATCAACCAAAACTGACCATATTTACTCTTTATTATGTAAATCTTAATATATCTATATATAGCCGCATAGTAAATCACTTATAGTTACATAAGACGATGGATTGTATAATTCAAATGACAGCAATATTGGAAAATTTCCACATCAATTTAGAGTACCAGCATGTCCTCTTTTATTCAAAATATTGAATCGTAAACAAATTTCAGTAGTTTCAATATATCAGACTGATTCGTTTTAACAAAATTATTTGACCGCATCAACCAAAACTGAACATATTTACACTTTATCAAATAAATATATATGGCCTCATTGTAAACCAATAATATTTCTATGTCAGGACAGATCGTATGATAAAGATGACACCAACTTTGGAACACAATGTATACCATATCTAAAATTTTGTCCACATCAATTTAGCGAGCCATTATTTCCTCTCTGTATCCATAATAATGAACCGTCACTAAAGTGACTTTTTAAGTCAGTAGTTCGTGATGGTTTGTTTTTAAACAAAACTATCAAACGGCATCATCCAACACTCACATGACTGTTTCATATACTTTATTTTAAAATGAAAAGTACATGTATGAGAAGTCCTCTTCTTGGAATAGTATACTGTTAATATAATTTGAAGCAGGCAAAGAAAATGATTGATTTTGTTTGTAGCCTAACGTCCAGGGGCAAATGTTTCATTCATGTTCAGATCGAGTATATTTTTCTGACGTTCCAGACTCCCAGATATCATTTATAATCGTTACGGATAAGTCTGGCTAAATTGACGAGATGGTGCAAATGTACATAGTTTTTTACGTTATACAACACTTTTTCATTAATATCTCATAATTCATCCACTGTGCAATTTTCGTTTGAACATTTGTCAAAACAGAATCTTAAATCATGAATGTAAATCCAAGGCAAACAAGGTAAATTACGATTAAAATTCCGAGAATTAAATGCAGAGTTATATTTAGGAAGAGACTGTTTAAAACGGGAACGAAGAAACGTAAACAATGATGTTTATATGCAATCTTATAAAATATTTCTCCGATGAGTTGGATAACCTTTCTATCCACTTCGATATTTGTACATGTAACATTTGATCAGTAAAAATATAGAAAATCTGCTATTATATAGTAAAGTAATTGGAACTGATTTTTTCTTCTAAATTCTAAAGTGCCCTTACTGCAGTGACGTCATTTATAACTGTTCTACAGTCCTGACTGATTTAGTCAGTTCTGCTGGCAGTTCTACGGTTAGAACTGATTTGGACAGTTCTACCTAGAACAGTTTTAGACAGTTCTACCCTAGAACTGATCCTGACAGTTCTACCTAGAACTGATTTAGTCAGTTCTACCTAGAACTGATTCTGACAGTTCTACTTAGAACAGTTCTAGGGTAGAACTGTTCTAGGTAGAACTGTTCTAGGACAGGTTAGAACAGTTCTATGACAGATTATTCTGACAATTCTAATGAGAGGTTAGAAGTGATCTCCACTGTACAACAATTATAAAATGTTATTTTCACATACATGTTATACCGCAACATGCTTTGACAAACCAATCTGTGTCTGATAAAAATTCATAAACTGTTACATTCCGTTTTCTCTTACTCAAAATTATAAAAATTCCTACCTCGGTAATATTTACTGAAAACTCCTCTTTATTGAAAACCAATGAACCAGTCGGTATAAACTCTCTTTTCAAAATTAAGTCGTTCGAAATCTAGAAGATAAAATGTTACAGAATTATCAAATTACATTTACAAGATATCTTCAATGATTACGATTAACCCTTATCAATAAGGTTTAAATAAAGGGATTGGTAGTATGATAAAAGACTGAAACGTAATATCATCGAAGTACTAGTATCTGTATCTTGTATTAATTCGCATAATGTTCATTCAATGCTTTCTACACAACGAAATCCAAACTATGTAAACGGTGCCCTCTATATAATGTGCCTTCGTGTTTTCGGTGTATAATGACTTCAACATGACGACCGGACACTCAGATTGTTATATTTATTTTGTTTTCAATATCATTTTTTCCCTTTTTATTGACATGATCTTTTACAGTATGAACTAACCATACATTCATTTCCTTTTTCATAAAAATTATAATTAATATATAATAGTAGCTTGGTTTATTGTCTGAATGTCCGATCATGTTCTAAGATTTTAACACTTGAAAATTATCTATCTTTGATATCAAATTAGCATGATCTTAATATTGCTTTATACTTTTACATGTAATGAATATACATGGTCAGTTTGTGTGAAAGTGAACTGTGACTTTGCGATCATTTCAATTCAATGTACAAAGCATTTTGAATGTACTGTTACTTCATGTTGAACAAATGCAAAGTTATTTTATTTCCTTAAAACTCGTTTTATCTTTGTCAGAGGCATTTGAGATTTTATTTTGGATGGATCTCGTTTTGACTTTTATTAGTTTTACGAATAATCTACATTTTGTACTTTGTAGCAGTTAATTGAATATGGAAGTTCCTGTACAACGAGAATGTGAAGCCACATTTAGACACATTTCGTAGAGGCCATCGTTTACGCGGTGTGAAATCATTGTCAAGATCAAGTTTAAACGTATTTCAAGCGTAAAATCAAAAGTGAAAAAAAAAGTGCCGTCATATAAAATAATAAGCAATACTGCATTATATGTTATGAATCGCCAAACCATCCACAGAATACTCAACGTTTATTTTGTTTGTCTATGCGAATGTTGTATCAAATAAAAGTTGAAAATAAACACCTACCCTGAACACATGACATGGCAGAGGAATGACTTGCTTTGCTGAAAAAATGTAGATAAAATTAGTAACCAAAGTCGACAGATCTTATTTAAATGTGTTACGTTCTATTACGGCAAATATATATGGAATGTTATATAGTTTATTAAGTTCTGACATTAACATACGGTTTAACAGTGTGAAACAATATTAATACATTACAACAATATAGAAAAAATGCATACAATATCTAAATAATAAGGAAACAATGCCCTCTTGCAGTTCAGTTATGAAGTCAGGGTTAAAACCAAAGTTGGTAAAAGTTACCACAAATTTACGAGAAACTACTTTATCTTAAACATTAGCCGAAACTATTGCGTTAAATGTTACCAAACTTTACCACCTGTGTATTTCTGAGGAATTTAGTTTAAACCGCATCCAAGGATTTGATCTATACATATATGGCCGCTGCTGCTTAAAATGGAACACAGAGGTAAATGAAGTTTTGGCTTATATCTCCCAACTTAATCAGATTAAAGGATAAAACGGATCAGGAGATAAAATTCCATCTCCTTAGGAATTTAAAAAAATCAGACAACCCAAGTTGGTGTTATTGCACCTGAAATGTCAATTTTAACAACCTTCGCAGTTTTTGATCGATATCTTGAAGCTTTAATTTCCTATCTGGATTTCATTGATGGAGGGTTGCTGCTTACAAATAATATTAAACAAAGGGTTCCAAGTGGTAAAGTTGAAGTAATCCTTCAAAAGTTTTACGGACGCCATTACGAGTTGGTTGATCGTTATGGAATATCTGTGTCACAGATGACCACGGATTTTTCTAATTGTTGTAACCACAAACCCGTCCATTTTTCCCCAAGTTGGAACAGGATCTGGTTACCCTTCCGGAGCATCTGAGATCACCCGGTGTTTAATGGAGTTTATGTTACTCAGTCTTTAGCTTCCTATTTTTGTTTTTGTAAACTGTTGTCTTTTCTTCATTTGTCGTTTTTGCCACAAAGATCTATTGTAACAAATAAGTAAACATGACCAAAATCGTGTTGATTTTTGTTCCGTGTTTTCTTTCACGATATATGGTATAGATGAGTAAGTGGAGACTTGCGAGAACGTATAACTGGTTAAAACGCACCACATTGACACAAGTCAGGCAATCTATACCATGACTGGTTTTGTTGTTCGCCGTTAATTGTATTTGTTTGTTAGTTATTTTTTAACGAAGAGGTGGTTGGTGTTATCTTTTGTATTGATTATAAAATGAAATTGAGAATGGAAATGGGGAATGTGTCAAACAGACAACAACCCGGCCAAAGAGCAGAAAACATATTTATGCAATTACTGTTATCCCTTTTTGCGATACATGTAGTAAGATTGATTAATTCCGTCTTTTCATTACAAATACGAGATATTTATTTTTGGCATCAAGGTTAAGCTAAATCAAGAAAAGCACTTAAAATGCAATGAAACACAATGTAAGTATTTGTCACTTGTTTAAGTCACAGTAGGACAATTAATTAAAACTTACACAGTCATCCATTAAGTTCTTTGTGAGAATCACTTGAGATCCATCAAATTTAAAAGTATTCAAACAGACTGTGGAATCTGCTTTGAACTTTAAAGAACCGTTCAGCAAATCTGAATATTCGTATACCGGATAATCTGAAGTTGTATATATTTTTATCATTAACAAGTCATCTGTATCTTGCAACAATATTTTCTAAATTGTTGATATAGAAATTAAGATGTTGTAACCTGTAAAACTATGTATCGATCTGATGAGTTAAGCCTTTTGAACTGATTTTTATAGTTTGTTTTATGTTGTGCTGTTACACCATTGTCCCAGATTAGGGAGAGTTGAGCGCTCACAAACATGCTTAACCCCGCCACATTCTTTATGTGCCTGTCCCAAGTTAGGAGCCTGTAGTTCAGTGGTTGACGTTGGTTCATGTTTGTCATACTTGTTTTTCGTAATTTGTTTTGTTATAAATTTGGACGTTTATCCATTCGTTTGATGTGTTTGAGCTTTTGATTTTGCCATTTGATTATGACTTATATCTAGAAATTGACTATGAGGGTCGGTTGAAAACAAAACTTTACGACAAAAGAGATGATTTAAGTTTCCCAATTGTGAATTTTATTTTTAAACCAAGAGTTCCAAATGGTGAAGTTGAAATCAGCACTTTGTAAATTTTACGGACGCCATCACGAGTTGGTTGACCGTTATGCAATATCCGTTTCACAGATGATATCGGATATGTTCCTTATGTCGTAACTACAATCCCGTTCCTTCTCACGAATATGACCTACCGAATTAGACTATTTACCCTATTTGTGACATTTTACCTATTGTTTTGTTTGTTTTGTTCACACATTGTTGTCAATATAATGGAATTATATGCGACTGTCATACCAGTGAGAGGTTTAGCTAGCTTTAAAACCAGGTTCAATCCACCATTTTCTACATAAGAAAATGCCTGTACCAAGTCAGGAATATGGCAGTTGTTATCCATTCGTTTGATGTGTTTGAGCTTTTGATTTTGCCATTTGATTAGGGACTTTCCTTTTGAATTTTCCTCGGAGTTCAGTATTTTGTGATTTACTTTTTATTTTCTCTATTGAATTGTTTCATATTTTTATGTCGAGGTCTTTTATAGCCGACTATACGGTATAGGTTTTCTCATTATTGGAGACCGTATGGTTACCTTTAATTGCTTACATCCACTTCATTTGAACTTGGGTGGATAGTTGTCTCATTGGCAATCATATCACATCTACTTATTCTTATAGGCAGCATTTGTGATTTGAAATTGCACTTTATCAGATTACATCAAATTCTCTGCTTTACCGTCGTGCTTTTTTAACCCTGTAAATTGCCGGATTCGTCAGTGAACTTTGTATAATGACATCTAGATATATATATCTTGGTTAATAATGCCACCTGAGTTTTAATGTAAATATTGCTGCAAAAGATTAAAGTTTTTACTTAGTCTTAAAACACTAACACTGACTGGCGTTAAAACATTTTGTTTTGCTTAATTTCATTTACGGTCCAAATATTTAAGGCAAATGAAGCATCAGTATTGTCTCCAGGACAACGTACTCTTAGAATAGGAAAACGAATGGATAAGAAGTTAAACATACAAACAGAAAGACAGAAAACAAATGAGTTTAAAAAGGACGAATCCAAAATGAAACTAAAAAAATCTGAATTTAGCTCAAAGGTGAAAGAAGGCACAATATATGAAAACAAATCAGAGGTGAACGAAGCTATGCCAGATATTCAGGGAAAACCTTGACCTCTAACTATCAATACATAAGAAGAAACTTATGAAAGTCTTAAGAATTGTGCAATGATACTAATGTAAGATAGAAATATACAAACAAGATGTTATAAAATCGTATTTCAATATAGTGCTCATAATGCTCAAGAAGATGTTCTTTCTTTGAAGCAACTTTTTTCAGAATAAGAAAAGTGTATGGATGATGATTGTATCATGTAAATTTAAATATATATATACATTAAAGACTTAAGAATTGTGCAACAATACTGATATGATATAATGTGATATGAGCTTCCTCAATAAATGTTCTTTAATCTTAGAGAGATTAAAGATAATGTTCATATTTTGCACAGTGCAAGTGCGAGGGAAAAACTGCGATGAAAGAAAGGGTAAACAAACTTGGAAAGAAAATAGTATAATTAATCGATTCTGAAAAAAAATTAATACACCAAATTATCAAAAGTATTAAAAGTTAAAATTAACAAACGGGAACGCATGGAAAATATAAACAAAAGCAAATATACATCGCTACCATCTAAATTATTTTATTTCTCATGTGCTCCATAATTCTGTGTGGATTGTTTATCAATAAGTAACGATCGGTTAACTTCATCACCAAAACCGGAAATTTTATAAGCAGCTAAAGTTTTTTGATCAGCAATCACAGAATGAAATATATTTTGTCGATTATACGTTATGGATTCGTAGTTAATAGGGGAAATGTGCACAGAGGACATAGTTTAGTACATGTGCAAGCATTGGTTCAACAATTTTCTTTACATTATTATAACCAGATGCTCGTTTTCTATAACTTTACAAAGAAGTATATGTACATGTATATGTATAGTCGGTTAAAGAGCTCACCAGAGCTCATGTTTTGTCTGTTATTATGTATATATACGCCGACTCTAAATAAAATTTACTTACTTACTTACTTACTTACACGTATTTTATGCACCCACCCTTTGTGTACATGTATATGCTTGTTTGAATTTTTAGTCAGTTGTGATGTATGTCTGTGTTTTACACAGTTTTGTCTGCTTGATCCCTATTATTGTCGCATTAACCTATTATGTCTGTTTGGGATGCTTACCCAATTTTGTCAATATAACGGAACTGTAAACAACTGTCATTCAAGTGGGAGGGTTATCTAGCTATAAAACTAGGTTTAACCTACCATTTTCTTCAAAAAATGCCTGTACCAAGTCAGGAATATGGTAGTTGTTTTTCACTTGTTCCGTTAATTGATAGCGTTTGATTTTTTCAGTTTTATGGACCTCCCTTTTGTATTTGGCTTAAAGTTCGATACTTTGTTATACTTTTTTTATAGTAAACTTAATCATTCAAGTATATAAAGATATTCATCTTTTTGTTAATTTTGAATTATCATTATTTATTATTTTACAACAGTTTGTTACTACTTTTGATTACTTTATATCATAAACTTACCAACGGTTACATTATCATTAAAGGTAGAAGTTACCCTATCAAATACTGTACCATTTAAACAATAGTCATCTGTAAAATAATCAAATAAATTGGGAAAATTTCTTTGAAAAAAAATTTATCAGGCAATAGCAGCATTTTGTAAAGTATATCGAGTTTGTTTTGGTTTCATTATCTTTGCTTTGTTGGGTTGTGTTTATTGGTATTTTTACGCAATAAAATCTGAATTATACAGTAAGGAATAGTTTGGAAAAAAAAGATTTTCAGCTGACATCTCAATTAATAGCTGATATTGATGAATTAATGTATGCATATTAAAAGATATAACATGTAAACGTCTAATGACTACAGGGTGTTTTATAGAACACTAACACAAATGCGTCTAATTTAATTTACTGCTTTTGAGGGAACAGTTAGAAGGACTTCTTCACCATACATATATACCATTGTAATTTCAGTTGTACAGTACTGTTTCTTGTTCCAATATGTATAAATTTAAAGCGGAACATTTTAATATATATCAACATTCCAGAATTCGAGACGAACACACGTTTGCATTAGACAATCGAGGTGGCTATATAGCTTTTATCTCGACAATTTAAATAGCAACATAAAATATAAATAAATAATTAAAATTAAACAAAGCAAACAGTTTGCTACAAGAAAACCACACTAACTGAAATGCAAAAATTCACAAAAGGTACCTAGAGAATCTCTATCTAAAATAACCCGATTATTGACGTGTTAAGGGAGAGAGGGGAAAGGGTATCTCACCCGGAGACCCTTTTGTTTCCTTTTATGTAGTTTTCATGTTATTTCTACATGAGCTTACTTGGAACTTCATTTCATAACAGACAGCAATATTATAAAATGTGAAGATCTTAGTCCCATCGCTCAGATAGTCATCATCATACTTAATTTTACAAATGTGTTTAAGTCGAGCATCATAACTCTAGATCAGAGATGAGTCCGATTCAAATATTATATTTGACACCAATCCGTGATATGCAATTTTAGAAGAGCTGAATAAAGTGATAGTGGCCCAGGGAATATCGATAAGACTATTTCAAAGGGACTAAGATTCCAATTATCTCAGGCAAATTTTAACATGGGTGGATTTTGCTATTCCTTTTATGTCCCTCTTGATCTTAAAAGTTTCCCAAGTATCGAAGTATTTATAAATTCTTTGGCCTTCAAATTTTTTGTTGGAGCGTTCCAGATGAAGGCAAATACAGAAAAACGCGTCGAACGTCAAATCACTTATAAAGTGTAATTTTGATTTATTATACTTCATGAACAATTCCAGTCTTTTCATTGGATATATTTCATTTTTGATTTGCAACAATTTCTGCAATTCTTATGTGATTTTGCTATTACCTCATGAAAGTGCATATTTTCGAAATAACTTAATATGTTAATTTCTATCGATTTATATCAACGGTTGTTAATATATGAAATTAACACAATCTGCAGACTCTGATATCTTATAGTATAGTTGTACGTGTGTTCTTGTGGTCATAAATTCCGCCAAATATTATAGAAAAATAAACAGCTGCGCCAAGATCGGATGATACGCCCTTATTGTGCATACTGAAATTGTTGCAAAAATAAAATTTGATATTTAGAAGGCATTTTTCAGAAGCAAATAAAATGGCTCTGTAGAAATACATACATTAAGATACCGTTAGGCATATAAGTATTGTGTATATTATGACTGTTAAAAGTCCCTTAACTCTGGAATGACAAACCAGAAAATTTTTAAAATCACGAGAACATTCACCAATCCCAACAACAGTGTTAAGTGTGAAGTTATTTGTTCCAAGTACACTACATGTATAGCTACTGCATGACATTTGAAAATGCCTTTGGCCGTACATTGACCTATAATGGTTTACTTTTATAAATTGTTATTTGATGGAGAGTTGTCTCATTGGCACTCACACCACATCTTCCTATATCTCTTTATTTTTCTGACGGTCAAAGTTTCATAACTCTGGAATAACTTATCGAAAATATTTTAAATCTATGGGTGTGTTATGTTCACCAATTCCAACAATTATGTAAAGTTGATAGTAAATCAATCCAAGCAAACTAAAGTTATGGTACAACATTTCAAATTTAACTTAAATGTGACAATTAAAACCGTTAAGTTTGGAACGAAAATCAGAAAATAAAAAAAAAATCGAAAGACTGCTTCTTTTTATGAATCCCAACAATAATGTAATTATAAGTCAAAGCAAAATTTAAAGTTATCGTACAAAGTGTTGACAGACGGACGGACAGATGGACTGACTGAAGGACGGACGGAAGGGTAGATGGATGGATGGACGGACATTTTATACCATAAAATTCAAAAATACCAGGCTTATATTTTGTACTTCAGACGCGCGTTAAGTCTACAAAAGACTGATCAGTGACGCTCGAATGAAAACAAAATCAAAAGGTTAAATAAAGTACGAAGTTGAAGAGCATTGAGTACCCAAATTCCGAGAGATTTTGCCAAATACAGCTTAGGTAATCTATTCCTGGGTAGAAAATCCTTAGTATTTTGAACAATTCTAAGTTTTCTAAACAGTTAATTTATAAATATGACTATATAAAAATTAAAGTAAGTTTTTCGGAAAAAGCTAAAATTTTCAAAACTCAGTTTTAATCTCAAGATTAGTCGACTACACTTTGTAACAAAAGTTATAAAAATATTATCTTTAAACGACACTATCAGCAAAGACAATGATAACAACAACTGCATGTGGCACTTCCGAAACATAATTTAAGAAATAATTTTAATTCAACATCATTTTGAACTAGTCATATTTTATCATTATGTTTGAAGTATGTGAAACGTTTCTCCTTTACCAATTAGTTCTGTGATTATCATGATTTGTTAATTTTCTTTTGCTATTGTTCTTTCGGTAAAAATAAAGATCATAATTTTATATAATTTAGCCAGAAAAGATACTTACTACAAACTGCAATTCGAAAGCCACAAACAAACCACCATATTATGAAACAGTAACGTTGAGATGATATGGTTCTCGGTTCCTAGAAAAGGAAAATATGTAAAAAAAAAAAAAAAACCTCAAAGATATCAGGCTTATAATGTTGCACACCCGACTACAATTTGTAAATTGTTATCTATAGAATTCGAAAACTTTTCGCGGAATTCAAAATGTTTATATACTAGATTACTAGATTACGAACAAATAGAGATGAGAAGATTGCTAGCATTTCTATCCTGTTTCGTGCGGTGCACAAATAAATGTTGTATCCTGGATAATGTTATGTTCTTTTCATACTAAAAACTTACAAAGTTTCCAAAATAATGTTTTAGGTACAAATTGTACAAATTGTACAATTTGAATGTGAAGTGAACGACCTGAAAATTCCCCGACCCTTCCTTCTTCAACAATCATAAATTCTACAAAACTCCTTTCTATCATAAATTGATACAAGAAATCCCTGTTCTTACCTTTTAGTGTAATTTCTGACAACTTTTAAAAATTCAAAATGCGCATGAAAGTAGCATGAAATATGAGTCTAAATTTAGAAAGTATACAATAACGGAGAAGTTTTCTTGGAAAGTTGTTACATTAAATTCGGACTGAAATGAAACCGAAATGTACCAAGAACATAGACTCGAAAGCTAATTTTATAAAATGTGTAACTCTTAAATTATATATATTTATAACTTATAGTTTTAAAAAAGTTGCAGAACAAGTTTTAGCATAACTTTTAACATTAACTAGTTAGATAGCTTCCATGATCTTAACCTGTTTTTCGTTAGCTTAATTGAATGTCGGCATTTATCAATTAAAATTCGTTAATGATCTTCCAAATTTTGAAAAGGGGTATAAAGCTGTTATTGCAGAATTGTATTCCTGAAATTTTGGCATCACTTTAGAAGCACAGTAAAAATTTCTAAAACAAAATATACACCTTTAATAGTTACAACGCTCTAGTATTGCAATACTAATACAGTAAAAAAACTCATTGGTTCAGTCTTCCATAATCGATAACTTTAATCAATTTTCTCTTGGTATATACAACAACGTATAGCAGGTGAAAAAATGTGTTACATAAGACTGATTTATATTATCGTAAATAACTTTGTTGTTGGGATTTTTGACACGCCTCAAAATGTTTAATATATCTTCAAAGCCTTAAACAATCAAATACATTAGTATTTTATTGTCTTTGTGTCTGTTATAAGTTAAAATTTTAGTTTGCATGCAACATCTGGATTATGAGGCATAAATGGATTCATATTATATATTTTACTAAACAACAGTAATATAATCCGCTATTGACACAAAAGAGTAAAAAATATTAACTTAGTAAATGAATGATTATTATGTCAGGAAAAAAAAGCTAACGGAAAAATGACCTAACAACATACCAAGAAGCAAAACAAATACATAAGGCAAAGGCGGCAAATGAAAAAAAAAAATAAATAAAACAAAACAACAGTCCTGCAGAAACCATACAGGATACTCAAGTATGAACCGCACGAAAACTGGGGTATACGCAAGTACTCAGGTACGGTAATTTGTAAATTCGATCTTTCAAAACAAACGAAAACAAAGTGCTTAACGTAATTTACAAATTCGAAAATATTCGATTGATATTTTTGGTGCTAAATAATGAAAACCGACTACCAGCTGTTATAGCGCTTGATCGTTTTGATTTTTATAGTTATATGCATTATTATTTTTCTAGTCAAATTAAACGTTCTCTTCCTGCAAAAAAGATAAGGGAAGTCGAGGAATTTATCAATGAAGACATCTAGATACGATTACAGACACATTTCTATGTCACATGTCCAAGTCGTCCAGAATCTTGGTGCGTAATGAATATACCAATGTATTTTCAAAGATTACTAGAAGGTTTACACCTGGAAGCTGGTAGAATAGTTAATGGTTTGCATATACAACAACTACAATTTGTATGAAGGAGTTAGGTGGGAAACTTTAGTTGACAGAAGGAGAAGATGAAAATTACAAATATTTTCTAATATTCAATAAAACAAACTCCGGATTATCTATGCAATTCTGTTCCACCCTGTGTACAGAACAGTGCATGTCCTTAGAGAAAACCATGATGTTATTGATTCTTTCTGTAGATCATCACTCACAAAAGAATCTTTTGTACCATCAACTATAAGACTATGGAACAATAACGACTTGTCCTTCGAAAAGCAGTTTCTATATCAAAATTTAAAACCAATTTATAAGGCTAAATACTTTAAATAGTGATGACATTGTACTTAAACACTAAACAAAGTTGGGATTTATTAAAAAGTCTGAGAGATTTCTTGTCATATGATACTGAATAATGTATTTGCAGTACGTTCACATCATCATCATTATTACCAATTTTACAGTAACTATTTTTGTCATCTTTTTCAATAGCTAGACTCGTAAAGTATTTTATGTTATGAAATATTGCATGCTCATATTGTATAGTTATACATACTATAGATCGGAGCGGACTTCATAAGCATAATTTACTTGTGTCCAATCCTTTTTACTTTGAGTAAATAAAATATGTTCAAACTGAAGATTATCTATGATATATGCCATTAATATCAAAAACCTAGGATGTAATCAAAAGTACCACTTATAAGGCTCCTGAACATAGAAAGGCACATTAAAATAATTATGGAAGGTTATTAAATTAGTTTTTTGCACATATAATAGGTGAAATTAAACGTTCGAATGAACTAGACAAACTTTTGCGGATCAATGATGTAAATGGAACATTTCCAATGTGTCACGAATGTACTTTTGACTTCCTTGTTGAAATGGAGCTCTGACCTTTACAGGAATTAAAATATTCTGGGATCTTTAATATTTTGGAAATGCTGAGAATACAATAGGAACTCATGTCGTGTTTTGTAAAAATAAATAACATGTTGCTTAGTATATCACGCATTTACAATGTGATATTAAACGTGTTAAAATGAATAGATTAAATATACATATCTTTTAAAGTTTAATACTTCTGCCAATTCATTTTGGGCTGGTTTTATCAATAGGTTGTTGTTATCAGTGTTTAATAGATGGCATAACAATAGCAAGTGGACGGAGAAAAGTCTTTATGACTTGGAAAAGAAATCACTTTCTTAAGTCAATGAACAAATAACTATTCTTTCTTTGTCTCATGCTTTGATTTAAACAACATGACAGACCCTTAATTAAGAAACGGCTTTGTCATGAGAGCAATATACACATGTCTCACTTATTTTGATCATTAAAGTCCCAAATAACACCCCACCCCCCAGCCACCCCAAAAAAAACCCCAAAAAATCAAACAAACAAAAAACGAAAAATCTGATTTGAATTGAAAAGAAAGTAGCCTTTAGTTTGTAAGTGGTTAAAACTGTTATAAATTCCAATGCACAAGGCAAGTAACTGACTACATACCAAAATAGTCTGTTTTGGCAGGCGTTAGATACGGTAAGGTGACCCTGTGTCCTCTTCTCACCAGACAGGATTACATTTTCGTATATAGACGGGCGTATAGTCTGTTTTGGCAGGCGTTAGATACGGTAAGGTGACCCTGTGTCCTCTTCTCACCAGACAGGATTACATTTTCGTATATAGACGGGCGTATATGACTTGTTTTTGTTGAATCAATTTACTTTTTGTAGAATTCATTCATGTACAATATAATGTAATCAGGACAGGACATAACAGCAATGTAATTAAAATAGATATAGGAAGATGTGGTGTGAGTGCCAATGAGACAACTCTCCATCCAAATAACAATTTATAAAAGTAAACCATTATAGGTCAATGTACGGCCTTCAACACGGAGCCTTGGCTCACACCGAACAACAAGCTATAAAGGGCCCCAAAATTACTAGTGTAAAACCATTCAAACGGGAAAACCAACGGTCTAGTCTATATAAAAACGAGAAACGAGAAATACGTATAAATTACGTATAAACAAACGACAACTACTGTACATCAGATTCCTGACTTAGGACAGGTGAAAACATTTGCAGCGGGATTAAACGTTTTAATGGTACCAAACCTTCTCCCTTTTTCTGAAACAACAGTATAACATCACAACATAGAAAAACACGTCTATTTCGTATAATATTTTTTACATTTTAGAGGGAGAAAAAACTTAGCGCACATGAAGAGCAAAGAGTTTAAAACATGATGACAAGACAACGAACCATAATTATAAAGTGATGGCCAATATTTGACAGAACACGTTTGATGATTCAATAACTCATATATTATTTTCGTAGTTGACAATTTAGTTATCCTCCTATCTAACAGGCAATAGGGATGACGTAAATGACTAAGATATTAAACAGTACAATGTACATCAGACCACGCCAACCATACTTTGTTAAATTTTATTTGCAGTTGGCCGTTATACAGTCTTAATCAATCAACAAATCGGAAAATCTTCATAATGCAAAAGGAGTGTAAGGTCAAGGAACAGTAAATGGGCTATGTCACAAATTTTAGAAAATTTTGCATACAACTATGACTCGTTGAACAATAACTGAAAATCGAAAAAATCAGCATTTATCTTTTTTATTGTCTGAAATATTATTGATTGAATTCTTCAAAAGTAGGTGATCATTTGTATAGAAATCTTATAAAATCGGCGAAAAACGCTCTTATCTTTGTCTTAAAATCATCAAATCTCAGATTTCAAATCCATAGATTTTTCTTAAAAAAACTATTTGTTGTAAGTACATAAATTCCGTTTTAATGATGTAAAATAGTGATAGGGTCACCGACTGGGTGTTTACGGTATACATCATTCAGAGTAGTGTGTTATGTGTAAAATTACAACAAAACGTCGAAATAAGCGTAGTTCGTCATCGCGTTGTAGGCCGTAAAACGTCGATTTTTGACGTTTTCACTACCAACTAGGTAACAGATAGGTAAAATACTCCAAAAACGAAGTCGGTGTTCATATGATTATTTTATATCATTAAAACGACAATTGATGAATCAACAAAATATATTTTATTAAAAAAAAGTATGGACTTGAAATTTGAGATTTGATGATTTAAAGACAAATTTAAGAACGTTTTTCGCCGATTTTCTGTGCTTTCTATACAAATGTTCACCTATTTTCAATTAGTAGTATTTCAGACATTAAAGAGAAAAATGCATTATTGTTTTCGATTTTCAGTTATAATTCAACGATCCAAAGTTGTATGCAAAATTTACTAAATGAAATTGAGAATGGAAAGGAGAATGTGTCAAAGAGACAACAACCCGACCAAAGAGCATAAAACAGACCAATGCCACCAATGGGTCTTCAACACAGCGAGAAAATCCACACCCGGAGGCGGGCTTCAGCAGGCCCTTAAACAATAATGTATTCTAGTTCAGCGAAAATGGACGTCACACTAAATATGAAACATACATAAATGAACCGAAAAAAAAAAATACAAGACTAACAAAGGCCAGAGGTTCCTGACTTGGAACAGGCGCAAAAATTCGGCGGGTTAAACATGTTTTGTGGGATCTCAACCTCCCCTATACCTTTAGTCAATGTGGAATAAACAAACACACATCAATACGCACAGTAAAACTCCGTTTAGAAGAAATCAAATCTGTGACATAGCCCATTTATTGTTCCTTGGCCCTATCGTTATGGAATCTATCTAACATTGTGAAGACCGTTAAATGCATATAATGCAGCATTTATGATTAACTATTAACATTACATAACACTAGAATAAAACATCTAACACAAATAGTTGTCACTGGACCAAACACTGTAAAAATTCCATAAATATCTGTCAAAGCTGATTTGAGCCATCACAAGTCATGTCATGAACAATGTTGTATTTTAATATCGATTGAACTCTGCAAGTAAAATTTTTCATATCGTTTATAACTCTCTTGCTTTGTGTATTAATGGGTTATGAAACATTCCCTAATATTGGTGTTTATCAAATCAATATTGTTTACATTTGATACTTATTCCTAAATACGTAGTCTCAGAAGACAACTGATTTTTTTACTTTTAAATTCACTTTTATGCAACACCAATTATTGATTGAAACCCAACTATGTTCAAAAATGAAAAAGTAATACCTATATTTCTGAACAAGAATATTGATTATTATCAAAAATATATTTGATTACACGTACCCAATAAAATCGGACGTGACTGTGTATTTATATATCCAACACAGTCAAAGACCCCACCCGTTATTTATTAGTTATAGTTGAAAGGGTATTGTACATAGTACGCATTCACAACGAGCAGTTTGTATAATTTAACAATATATCCAGATAAATGATGATGATTGAAACCCCAAACATAAAACTTTATAATTAACAAAATCAAAACTGATGAAAACATCAAGAACGAAGACGAAAAACAATAACAATTTGCATTTAGTATTTGAACTCATTAGTTCCTCATTGAATAGCTCCCATCAAACTTTCAAGACGAAGAACAGCCATAGAAACCTGGTTATTTATAAGTACAATAGCACTGGAGTTTTGTACAGTCAATGTTTTTACGATAGCACTTGTTAATTGTTGTGTGTAAATCGTCTTTGGATTTATGGTTATGTGGTGGAGAATGACAGTTTTACGACTTGATCACTGTGAAAAGTATATATATTATATTTACTTAACTTGAAAATACATTGCGTTAATTTTTAAAACGTGGTTTTGATTTGCGTTAACTAAGTAGTATAAGAATTTTATAACGACCATGTTTTGATATTTCCATGAAGATACTAAACTCCAAAGTTAAAAATAGGTGTAATATTAAATAAAGATGAATGAAACTTGCATATTAAATATGAAACATATCTTATATTGATACTATGACTATACCTATTGCTTACGTGCAGAAATTTAACTTTTGAAAATACTTAGATTTAATAAACATGTGAAAATTATCTTGTTGGACAAAATCAATTATTATACTTCATGTCAAAATGCCAGATTTTGATTGGTTAATGCCAGGGAGACAATTTACTCTATCCTATGGTAAATACTCTATTACCCTTCACGGAGACGCTTGATCAAGTGTGCGCTTTATTAAATACGGATGGTTGTTATGTACAAGACGTCATATTTTATTACTTTTAATTTGAAATTTAATAGACAGTAATAACAGAACATTCAGTATAATAAATTAAATAACACATATCTGAGAGGGTGATAGAGCAGATTGTTACCTCTCGAAAAGACATTGTCAACCTTGGCTTCGCCTCAGTTGACAATGTTTTCTCGGGGTAACAATCTGCTCTATCACCCTCTCAGCTATGTGTTATTTATATAACAGCTGTTTTATAGATATTGTTTGTAATATTAGATATGAGTCAAACTACTGATATATGACAAACTATGTCTTAAGAATACCTCAATGATTTTCAAAAATCAATAGATTAACATATTTTTGATTATCTAATTCAAAGACCCAAATGGCTATCTAATTTATCGTTCTTCTGTAAGGAAAATAATAAAGGACAGTTTTATTCTTACATAAACATAATAATTTTATATTGACTGTTTTTTAACCACATACACACACAAGAACCATGAATAGCGGGCCATTTCCAGATTAAGGGACTACCCACAAGTCGAGATACAAAGTGCAGTTTGATATAGCACTCGCCTACGACTCGGACTAGACAAAACTGGTTTTACACTAGTACTTTTGGGGCCCTTTATAGCTTGTTGTTCGGTGTGAGCCAAGGCTCCGTGTTGAAGGCCGTACATTGACCTATAATGGTTTACTTTTATAAATTGTTATTTGGATGGAGAGTTGTCTCATTGGCACTCACACCACATCTTCCTATATCTATAGACACACTCAGGCACGAATTCAAATCAGGCGCACCCGGCGTCTCCCCTAAAATATAAATATAGGTACTAGGAAATCAAATTTCAGCAATTTTTTGGTCAAAATATGATTCACTACTTCCTAATTCCCAGTACCCCCCACCGACAGGTTAAATCTTGGGTCTGCGCCTGACACTACTCAGTCCTTGGACAGTCTAGATATATTTGTACTGCCTGTTCACTAATAACATTTAAATAAATAGACACACTACTACTTGATTCATTGTTTTTACTCTGTAGAGGACATTATGATCTTTTTAAGATGTCCTAGGGGACTAATTAATGGCGAAATGCTTTTCTTTGATTTAAACAAAAGTTACTACTGTAACAGTTCTATCTTGATAAAAAAAGTTTAAATACATTATTTTGTATTTCCGTAGACAAAAGTGTTCAGCAGAAACACACTAAACAATAATCATTAAAATCCTGCATACGTTTTGAAACAATATATGTGTGATGCTCAGTTGTTTGAATGTATGATAAACAGTTCCAATACAGGAAATAATCATGAATACCTGTTTCTCCATAATTTCATTTGAATATATATTTACCTACAAATACTTACCATTATGAATTATCCGACAAGTTTGTATTACATTATCGAATCCATTTTAGTTTTATCACAATATGCTCCTTCCTTGTGCATCAATAAAATAATAAAGTGTCACAAAATAAACAAAATCAACTGATAAAAACCTCTCAAATATTTCAAACGATTAAGAAATTTAAACTATATTGAACTTTGATAAGCGATATGTTCCTTCATTGAATCGATAACACGACACAATAAGAAACGTTACAATGTTATCTAAATGTCTGAAAATTAATGTCTTAGTCATTGCTGATATTAAATTTGTATTAAATTCTTAATTTATGACTTCCTGGGTATAGGAATGCCGTTTAATATTTGACATTAACTAATGCTTATAAAAAACCTCCAAACATTTTTCTTCAGACTTTTATCAATTGAACTGTATGGTGTTCTCTTTCTAACAGCATTACAACCGAAACGCTAACGGAACTTAATAGAATATAAGAAAGATAGCACTTGCTTATTCGAAAATTTCAATAGAGGGTTTCTCCTAAAATTCAAAACAAATAAATATGGTTATCAAGAAATTACCAGAATAGGCGTCCCTTTTATTTAGTCTTTTTGTACAAAAAGTATACTTCAGAATGCTATTACCCCTCTTTCAGATCGATTAAAATGTATAATGTGTATAATTTGGAGTTTAGTATGACGTCCATTATCACTGAACTAGTATATATATTTGTTTAGGGGCCAGCTTAAGGACGCCTCCGGGTGCGGGAATTTCTCGCTGCATTGAAGACCTATTGGTGACCTTCTGTTGTTGTCTGTTCTGTGGTCGGGTTGTTGTCTCTTTGACACATTCCCATTTCCATTCTCAATTTTAATTCATACACAACCCGTTATAAAGCAGAGTTTTAAAAATTTATAAATGAAAAGTAAATCTGTATGAAATAAGATAATGGCCTCAAAAATGCATGTGCACGTTTATGCACTACTGTCTTATTTTTATGTCTTTTTTTACATCGATCGTTTGACCTTATATTACAGGTATTTATCATATGTATACACAAATGCATTCATGTACACGTCTCATGGATACGATAAATGTAAAACAGGTTCAGACAGAAAAATGTATAATCAACAAATATATTCGTAGTAATTTTAAGTTATTTTTTTTCTCCTTTTGAAGTATAAAAAAAGAGTATTAATATTGATCTGACATTTTCCATAAAAAGGAATATGAAGCATTTGCATAACTCATGTGAAAACAATGTTTTCGAAGTTTTTCGATTATGATTTGAATATAGATGAGTGATTCGGTTTTTATTCATTCTTTTATCATATCAAGAAAGGATCTTGTCAAAAGGTCGACAGGTCGACACGTCAGCACGTCAACAGGTCGACAAGTAAGCAAGTCAACAGGTCGACAGGTTGATATATTTATGGTTAAAGGTTAAGCTTTAGGTAAAGGCTAAGGTTGATGTTACGGTTATGGTAATTAAAGGATTAGGGTTTATGTTAGGGTTAGGGTTAGCGGTACGGATACGGGTTAAAGTTAGAGGGTGAGGGTAAGGTTAGTGGAAAGAGTTTGCGTTAAGATTAGGTTTAGTGTCGTCAAATAAATTATAAAAACACTAAAACGAATTGATATATAAAATAGTTGATATTTGTCCTGTCGACCTGTAAAATTGATGTCGTTCTGATTCTTTGAACTGTTGCCAAATAATTGTAAAACATATAATGAATTGATATAAAGAACACTTGATATGTGTCCTGTTGGCCGGCTGACTTGATGACCAGTCGACTTGTCGACCAGCGGACCTATCGACTTGCTGATATGTTTGTGGTAAGTATTTGCGTTAGGATTAGGTTGAGGGTTGACAAATAAATTTTAGAATGATATATAAAATAGTTGATATTTGACCTGTCGACGTGTAAAATTGTTGTCGTTCTGATATTTAGAACTGTTTAATAATAACCAAATGGCCAAATAATTGTAAAGCATATATATTATAATGAATTGATATAAATAATACTTGATATTTTTCCTGTTAAGCGCTTGACTTGCTGACCTGCCGACTTGTCGACCTTTCGATTTGCTGATATCGAATAGAGACTGGACACAGGAATGTGTCAAAAGAAAAGTGTAAAAGCAAGCGAAAAAGAAAAAAATGTATGTGAATTAATATCTTATGCTCAGGAAGTGAACAAAATATCGGCAGTGGAAAAAGTTAAATAACAAAATACCGAATTTCAATCAAAAGCTCAAACACATCTAACGAATGGAAAACAACTGTCATATGCCTGACTTGGTACAGGCATTCCTTATGTAGAAAACGGTGGATAAAACATTTATTTCCTTGGCTTAGAAATATGAAGATTTGTTCATCCTCGAACGTTATATTTCCATCGAGCGATGCCCTCTGGAAAATGAATTTTCTTGACTGAACAAATCTTCATATCTTTCTCAGTCCAGGAAACCAATACTACTTCTGTTGATAAATGCAGTGAAGCTATCTTGTGGTTGTATCTCAACATTCTAAGAAGTTAGAATTATATCTCAATATGATAATCATCATTATCCAAAAACTAATTGAAAACACACAAATAAAAATGGTATGACATGACTTTTTATTTTCTGGTCATTTCCATCTGTGCTTCATAATTAACAATAACTTGATAAGTATGGTTTCATATATATATACTAGTATTATAAAAACAGTCTTGTCCAACAAGCCGTTTTGCTACATATTGTTTTTGTTTTCCAAAGATGTTGATATAATACAAATATTTATTAGGGAAAGGTGTTTGATCAGGTTGTTTTCAAACATGCATTCATATGAACATAGTGTGTTTTTCTGACGAGTTGGATGTTGCTGTTTAGTATGTTCTGTTGTGCTCTCCAATATATTTGATAATTTCTGTTTTCTTTTTAATGTAGTAGGTTATTCCATTTTCATTAAAGTTGCTAGAACATATTCATATATATTTTCATTTTGCATTTAATGATCTTAGGTTATAAAGAAAAATCATCAAAATATATCGAGGTTTTATAAAAACCATTTAGTAAATCTTGAGTTTATACAACTGACCAGATCGGATCGAGAATTGTCTAACAATGAGATAAGAACGATGAAAAGAGGTTAGTGAGAGGGCATCTACACGGAAACTAAGAATATGAAGGAAATGAGTTAAAGTGGGTTTCATTGCGAATCGAAAATGGTTTTCTTGCCTGAAAAGTGCACGAAACATCGAGATAAACAATCTTTCAGCACAAAAAAAAAAAAAAACAACATATGATTAATACTGATTTTGTTATCAGTAAATTAAAATAAAAATAAATATTATTTTTATATACATATGCATATTCATGGCTCTACAATCTGTCGATACCTGTATCTTAGCATTGCACAAGGTCATGTTTTTTCTGACTTCCTGACTGGCGTCTTTACACTAAATCCATTGGATGTTGGATGTACTGATTGATATTTTAGCATGGTTTTTATTAGTTATTGGCTTTGAACTAGCTGTCAGTAACTGCGAGTGCTCTCAGATCTGTACTTAGTGTCTTTTTGTTGTGGGGATGTATAAGTACCCTGCCACGTCCACTCTATTTTTTGTTACTTGTTTTTGCTTTGTATCTATCTGATGAGTTAAGCCCTTTTCAACTGATTTTAATAGTTTGTTCATATGTTGTACTGTTATACCAATGTCCCAGGTTAAAAGGGGCGCCTGCTAACATGTTTAACCCCGCCATATTCTGTATGTGCCTGTCCCAAGTCAGGAGCCTGTAATTCTGTGGTTGTCGTTTGTTTATGTTTATCATATTTATTTTTCGTTCATTATTTTGTACATAAATCAGGCCATTAGTTTTGTCGTTTGAATAGTTTTACATTTGTCATTTCGGGGCCTTTCATAGCTGACTACGCGATATTGGCTTTGCTCATTGTTGAAGGCCGTACAGTGACCTAAAGTTGTTAATTTCTGTGTCATTTGGTCTCTTGTGGAGAGTTGTCTCATTGGCAATCATACCACATCTTCTTATTTTTGTATATGAAATAAAAACAATGCACGAAGATAATCCTTTATGGGCCTTGAGATCTGTTCTTATCTTTCATTGTTCACTGAAACCATTTTAGTGTCAACTTACATTTGTAAACATTAAATATTGCGATTCGACATCTTATTTATGAGGTTTTTTTTTGTGTGGTCTGTAAAAGCAAACGAGACAGATTCCGATCTTTATATTAGGCTTGTGAAACTAGAAAAATTGTTTCCAAGACAAGAAATTCAAGTTCAGGACCTTACAGTGACTGTTGATCAACAACAGAGAGAAATTAACCGACTTAATCTAATCAAATTATAGACTCCCGAAATGACGAAAGTATACAGACGAATGTAGTGAACGTTGAACTTCATAAAAAGGCGCGATCGGGATCAGATACTTTCCAAAATAGAAATGATACAAGTAAAAATAATCCGGAAAGACAAATTATCAGATGTAAGTATTATTTACTTTCATTTTAAGCATGCATTCAAAGCATGATTTTGTCATCAACTTAAAGAAACAGTTACTTGAATATGCACTGTGTTAGTTTCTGCTTTCGAGGTTCAAAAACCCACTTGTAGTTATACCAAAAGAATGTGAGTTATACTGTTTGATAGCAACCAACTAATACATACTTTTATTGGGACAAGTCACTTACGACTATAAAAATATGCCATGTTAAATAGATGTATATATGTTAATAAGACAAATCAAAAGTCCCTAGATGACTACACTGAAAACGGAAGATTGAGCACTCGAACCCCTCCAAAAATCTAGGATGAAATCGGACCTTTCGAAAGGGTACGCAATTTACTTATCGCAGTTAAAACAAAATTCAATGACAGAGTAGTATTCGGTAGTCGCAATCGAGGAAGGAGGACGATATTGTGTGTTCGACAAATAAAACAGAGCCGCGACCATCTGAGCAGCAGATATTCAATAACGGTCGACCAAATCATGCTTTCGTCTTTAAAATTTTAAAAGAGATTACTTGAACTTTAGATGAGTAAAGCCCTTTTCAATAGATGTTTATAGTTTGTCCATAGGTTGTACTGTTATACCACTGTCCCAGGTTAGGAGAGGGTTGCGCCAGCTAACATGTTTAACCCGCCACATTCTGTATGTGCCTTTCCCAAGTCAAGAGCCTGTAATTCTGTGGTTGTCGCTTGTTGCTGTATATCATATTTGTTTTCGTTCATTATTTTGTACATGAATTTACCTTCACCTAGTTGGAGAAAACATACCAATGCAGCCATCTACAATTGCTTTCTACCCTAACTTAGTAAGAACGAAGAAAATTTTGGAACACACCATGGACTTGTTTTTGATGTTGTCAAAACAAGTTATTGATACAATAAAGACGATATGGGTTAATAGCATCCTTATAAGCAGCAACACTCTAGAAATCCATAGGAGACATAGCAAACGCAAACACTGGAATATCGTGTCAACTGGGTTATGTATATGTGATATACGAGTTCGCTACAGTAAGAACCAGTTCAACCCATCCTCGACAGGTCACATTCTAAGTCACACAAACATGAAAACATCTTTTGCCGGTTGTAAAATTGGCGATTTGTAATAAATAAGTCTGATGAGAAACTTTCCTCTTTTAATAAAAGGAAACGAAATGTATATTTGTACACTCTATAGAAATCCATAGGAGACATAAGAAACGCAAATATATTGCCTAAACATTGCTTTATAAAATGGAATTAAAATAATCCTTAATAAATTTAATTTCGAAAAGTTTTAAAAACAAAGTAGGCGGAAGATCGAAAGGGAGAATCAACACTGACCGAATCAGGCCAAAATCTCGTAGAAGCTCATCTGGATCTATGTGCATCTTCAACAATGGTAATTTTTCAGCATAATAGACACTGGAATATCGTGTCAACTGGTTATGTATATGTGATATACGAGTTCGCTACAGATATTGCCTAGATATATTGCCTAAACATTGCTTTATAAAATGGAATCTTAAAAATAATCCTTAATAAATTCTTAAAGATCCATGACAATTAATGAGGTCAAGGTCAGATAAAACTGTCACACAGACATGTACACCTTACAATTATTCCATACACCAAATATAGTTGACTTATTGCTTATGGTAATCGAAAACAGACCAAAACACAAAAACTTAATGTTAGTAACCAATGAACCATGGAAATGAGGTCAATGTCAGATGATACTGGCTAGACAGACATGTACACCTTACAATCATTCCATACACCAATTATAGTTGACCTATTGCTATTCGTATTTGAAAACACACCAAAACACAAAAATTAACATTAACCAATGAACCATAAAATGAGGTCAAGGTCAGATGACACTAGCTATTCAGACATGTACACCTTACAATCATTCCATACACCAAATATAGTTGACCTATTTCTTACAGTACTTGAGAAACAGACCAAAACACAAAAATTTAACAATTACCAATGAACCATGAAAATTAGGGAGTCTGAAACGCTTTTCTGAATTTACCTTCACCAGGAATGCTCACACAAAAGTATTAGAAATTCAGGGATGTATATATATAAATACATGGAAATCTTATGAGCTATATGACCTAAAGTGACCTAAAATAATAGCCAAATTTATCTATGCCAACTTTGCCTGATGGATTTAGGACCTTGATTTATTAATTATTTCTTTGTTTATCCATCAGGAATTTTGAAAATTTACATGGGACAAATTCAGTTTTTTCCCTGTTGTTTAAGTGTTTGAAACTCTTCGACACTTACTATCAGTTTGTAGGTGCTTTACAAGGTATATAGCAGACCCGTTATCCTTAGCTTAACTCAATAGATTAAAATGCAGTCATTGGTCATAATTTACAATTCATTGGCAGTGTTGGTCATAACAAGTTAAAATCAGATGAAGTCTCATTCTATATTATTAGAACTCAAACGTATAAAAGCTTAAAACACTTTTTTTTTAAATTTTAGCCAACCAACTATTAGTTGGAGAAAACATACCAATGCAGCCATCTACAATTGCTTTCTACCCTAACTTAGTAAGAACGAAGAAAATTTTGGAACACACCATGGACTTGTTTTTGATGTTGTCAAAACAAGTTATTGATATAATAAACATATGGGAGCATTCGTCGCACCTCAATCCGGCGTATATGTATTAACTCTTACCCATTTACCCCAATAGGGGAACATTAACTGCTGTTCACATTTTACGAAATAGCGACGTTGTGGGTGATATATTTGCAGACATGCGAGGATCAAACGTCCAGACATTGAGTGGATCAACTGGGATAGTTGTCGTAACTATGAACAATTCCGCTACTGTAAGAACCAGTTCAACCCATCCCTCGACAGGTCACATTCTAAGCCACACAAACATGAAAACATCTTTGCCGGTTGTAAAATTGGCGATTTGTAATAAATAAGTCTGATGAAAAAACTTTCCTCTTTTAATAAAAAGGAAACGAAAATGTATATTTGTACGTGTACTTTTTTATAAATTGTACACTTCATTCAAGGGTGTAATGTTTAGGTAAAAAACGTCAAAAGTGTATTTTTCATGTTGTAGCTTTAATCTCATAAAATACGGAAATGTGCTATTCCCTAGGTGACAACTTTCCACCAGAAACCAAATGATTTAGTGATTACCTGTTGTCCTTATTTGTGTTTTTCTTTTATTTTGTTTTTCTCCAGGAAGTTTTTACTAATTAAAGATAGAGAAAATGTGGTAAATGAAGATGAAACTAAGTGATATATAAGATTAATATATTCCAGATTTTATGTTCTCTTAGTTATTCTGCATTTAGTGATTATGAAAACAGCTAAACTAATGGTTGCAGTTCATCAATAACAAGTTGCCCATACCGACCACATTTGGCTAACAATTTGATAAAACTTTTAAACACAATTGACAGCTTTAAATTTTGTAGTATACGTAATGAAAATTTAATTTCGAAAAGTTTTAAAAACAAAGTAGGCGGAAGATCGAAAGGGAGAATCAACACTGACCGAATCAGGCCGAAAATCTCGTAGAAGCTCATCTGGATCTATGTGCATCTTCAACAATGGTAATTTTTCAGCATAATAGACTAGCATATCGTCTATGAACAAATTATCAGTTTTTTGGTGTTCTTGTATTGCTGATCATTTATATTGTGTACAGATTCAACCTGTCTATAGATTTTGCCAAATACGTTAAACAGATAACAAGAGTGCACACGCTGAAATGTCTCGCCTGTTTTACTGACCATTGATTTTATATTGAAAGTCTTAAAGATAAAGTATCACATGAACTTAACATTCTTAAAGATCCATGACAATTAATGAGGTCAAGGTCAGATAAAAACTGTCACACAGACATGTACACCTTACAATTATTCCATACACCAAATATAGTTGACTTATTGCTTATGGTAATCGAAAAACAGACCAAAACACAAAAACTTAATGTTAAGTAACCAATGAACCATGGAAATGAGGTCAATGTCAGATGATACTGGCTAGACAGACATGTACACCTTACAATCATTCCATACACCAATTATAGTTGACCTATTGCTATTCGTATTTGAAAAAACACACCAAAACACAAAAAATTAACATTAACCAATGAACCATAAAAATGAGGTCAAGGTCAGATGACACTAGCTATTCAGACATGTACACCTTACAATCATTCCATACACCAAATATAGTTGACCTATTTCTTACAGTACTTGAGAAACAGACCAAAACACAAAAATTTAACAATTACCAATGAACCATGAAAATTAGGTTAAGGTCAGATGACACCGGCTAGACAGACATGAACACCTAACAATCATTCCATAAACAAAATATAGTTGACGATTGCTTATGGTACTTGACAAACAGACCAAAACACAAAAACTTAACATTGACCAATGAACCATGAAAATGAGGTCAAGGTCAGATGAAACCTGCCAGTCTGACATGTACCCTTTACAATCATTCCATACACCACATATAGTTAACCTGCTGCTTGTAGTATCTGAGGAACGGACCTAATCTTGTAACTTAAACCTTGACCACTGATCCATGAATTGAGGTCAAGGTCAGGTTAACCCTGTCTGACGGACACATAGACGTTGCAAGGAACCCATATACCAAATATAGTTATCCTATTACTCATAATAAGTGAGAAATTCACATGACAAAAAACTGTAATTTTTTTTCCAAGCAGTCACTGAACCATGAAAATGAGGTCAAGGACAATGAGCATATGACAGACGAAAACTTCGAAACATATGGTATCTGCATACAAGGTATGAAGCATCTAGGTCTTCTTCCTTCTGAATTATAAGCTTTATACAAATAGTTTACGCCGCCGCCGACCTATGTCTCTTATACTGCGACTTTCGTCGCAGGCGATACAAAAATCATCCTGTAAGGGCTATATATAAAATTAAGAAGATGTGATATAATTGCCAAATGACATAAAAGTTAACAACTATAAGTCATAGTACGGCTTTCAACAATGAGCAAACCTATACCGCATAGTCTGCTATAAAAGGCCCCGAAATGGCAAATGTAAAACTATTCAAACGAGAAAACTAACGGCCTGATTTATGTATAAAACAATGAACGAAAACCAAATATGCTATAAAGCAACAAACGACAACCACTGAATTACAGGCTCCTGACTTGGGACAGGCACATACAGAATGTGGCGGGGTTAAACCTGGGACAATGATATAACAGTATAACATAAGAACAAACTATAAAAATCAGTTGAAAAGGGTCTAACTCATCAGATCGATACAAAGCAGAAATACATCTAACAAAAACACAGAGTGGACAAGGCAGGGTACTTATACATCCCAACAACAAAAAAAGTCACTAAGTACAGATTTGAAAGTATTCTCGGTTACTGGCAGCTAGTTCAGAGCCAATAACAACTAATAAAAAACCATGCATCTAAGACTAAAATATTAATCAGTACACATCCAACATCCAATGGATTTAGTGTAAAGATACCAGTCAAAAACAGTCAGAGAAAAACATGACCTTGTACAACGCCAAGATACAGGTATCGACAGATTGTAGAGCCATGGATGTGCATATGCATATAAAAATAATATTTAATTTGATTTTAAATTACTGATAACAAAATCAATATAAATACCAATAAAAACAATATTCAAAGATCTAATGACAGTGTTGAATTGGTAACCTTTTAGGATAAATTATTTTAAAAGATCGATAAGTTTATCGGGCTCGGTAAACAACATCACCGTCCAAAAAAAAGGAAGATTAACAATAGGGAACGAAAAATCGTCCCTTTTCTCGTAGTGTAGAGTTTCCCTAGTTAAATTGAAATATAACTACTTCAGGAGTCATCCAATGATTGGTCGTATTAGCATTTTTGTCGATCTCGTATGGCTGATCTTTTTTGCTGTTAATAGTTTCGACTTTCTACTTATTTATTGAATTTTTTGAGATGATTTGCAAAATTTAAAAAAAAATACTCAAAAATTGATATTCATGGTCAATTACTCATATAAGTAGTCATCCAATGGTTTAAGTTATCATGACATTTTTATCAATCTTATATTGCTTACACCGATTCCCTCGTTCCCACGGCGCATAACTTCTCCGTGGGAATCCGATCTAAATTTTACTTACACATCGTAATAATCTTTTCATCAATTGCTTCTCGTGATTCGGATCTCTCTGCGGTTTCCGATCAGAATACCCGGCTGTTTGCTGCTGATCTTTATTGTTGTTTACAGTTACTACCTAGCTATTATTTTTTTTTTCGAGATATTTGACAAAAACACAAAAAAATATTAAAAAATCGTCATTTTAGGTAAACAATTCTTAAATGGGTCATCCGATTGATTTGGTTGCAATAACATTTGTGTAGATTTTGTATGGCTGATCATTTTTGCTGTTCATAGTTTCTACCTTTCTTTCATACTTTTCGAGTATTTCAAAATTTTTCAAAAATCGGCATTTAACGCCAATAACTTCTTCAGGGGTCATTTTATTGATTTGATTATATTAGCATTTTTTTCAGCTCTTGAATAGCTGATTATTTTAGCTGTTGATAAGTTTCTGGTTTTCTATCATATTTTACGAGATAATTGGAAAAACACGAAAATTTGTCAAAACTCGTCATGTAAGAGCTTTAACTCCTTAAGGATTCATCAAATTGTTTCAATCATCAAGCCTTCTGTTTGTAGATCCTGTATTGAAAATTGTATTTGTTGTATATATTTTCTACCTAACTATTATATTTTTTGAGATACTAGTAGTTAGCAAAATTATATAAATTGGTAAACAATTGAAAATTAAGGTCAATAACTACTATAAGGAGTTATCCAATTGTTTCGGTCATTAGTTTTGTTTTGTTTTTTGTGTATATCTTGCATTGCTAGTAGTTTTTGCCATTAACAGTTTCTACTTATCTATTGTAATATAAATTTTTTATGTTTTACAGAAATGATTTGCTTTAAAAGTTTGTTGGAGAAAAAACATGGTCTTTTATCTGCAATTTGGTGTTATTATCCTTGGATAACTTATTATGAAGCCCAAATTGAATGTAAGAGGAAAGTAGAAGGAGCTAAGCCATGGTACAGCATGTTATTCCATGGCTGAAGCTCCATCCCATTTTCTGAAAGATTACGCCTGTCAATTATTTAGGAACGGAAAAGTGAAAGATCATCAACTTTTATTTGTGTTCATTTTATAACAAAAGCAATAAAGCAATTGAAAAACACATGTCACGTAACATGCGTTTCTGTTTTCATTATTTTTTTTTTATATTAAATGTAAATTACTAAAAATTCTCTTTTCAGTGCTAACAAAATAATAAAAAAAAAAATCCTTTTTTGCTGTTAATAGTTTCGACTTTCTACTTATTTATTGAATGTTTTGAGATGATTTGCAAAATTTAAAAAAATACTCAAAATTGATATTCATGGTCAATTACTCATATAAGTAGTCATCCAATGGTTTAAGTTATCATGACATTTTTATCAATCTTATATTGCTTACACCGATTCCCTCGTTCCACGGCGCATAACTTCTCCGTGGGAATCCGATCTAAATTTTACTTACATCGTAATAATCTTTTCATCAATTGCTTCTCGTGATTCGGATCTCTGCGGTTTCCGATCAGAATACCCGACTGTTTGCTGCTGATCTTTATTGTTGTTTACAGTTACTACCTAGCTATTATTTTTTTTCGAGATATTTGACAAAACACAAAAAATATTAAAAATCGTCATTTTAGGTAAACAATTCTTAAATGGGTCATCCGATTGATTTGGTTGCAATAACATTTGTGTAGATTTTGTATGGCTGATCATTTTGCTGTTCATAGTTTCTACCTTTCTTTCATACTTTTCGAGTATTTCAAAATTTTTCAAAATCGGCATTTAACGCCAATAACTTCTTCAGGGTCATTTTATTGATTTGATTATATTAGCATTTTTTCAGCTCTTGAATAGCTGATTATTTTAGCTGTTGATAAGTTTCTGGTTTTCTATCATATTTTACGAGATAATTGGAAAAACACGAAAATTTGTCAAAACTCGTCATGTAAGAGCTTTAACTCCTTAAGGATTCATCAAATTGTTTCAATCATCAAGCCTTCTGTTTGTAGATCCTGTATTGAAAATTGTATTTGTTGTATATATTTTCTACCTAACTATTATATTTTTGAGATACTAGTAGTTAGCAAAATTATATAAATTGGTAAACAATTGAAAATTAAGGTCAATAACTACTATAAGGAGTTATCCAATTGTTTCGGTCATTAGTTTTGTTTTGTTTTTGTGTATATCTTGCATTGCTAGTAGTTTTGCCATTAACAGTTTCTACTTATCTATTGTAATATAAATTTTTATGTTTTACAGAAATGATTTGCTTTAAAAGTTTGTTGGAGAAAAACATGGTCTTTTATCTGCAATTTGGTGTTATTATCCTTGGATAACTTATTATGAAGCCCAAATTGAATGTAAGAGGAAAGTAGAAGGAGCTAAGCCATGGTACAGCATGTTATTCCATGGCTGAAGCTCCATCCCATTTTCTGAAAGATTACGCCTGTCAATTATTTAGGAACGGAAAAAGTGAAAGATCATCAACTTTTATTTGTGTTCATTTTATAACAAAAAGCAATAAAGCAATTGAAAAACACATGTCACGTAACATGCGTTTCTGTTTTCATTATTTTTTTTTTTATATTAAATGTAAATTACTAAAAATTTCTCTTTTCAGTGCTAACAAAATAATAAAAAAAAAAAATCCTTTGCGGAAATTCAATTGCAACTTATTTAAGTAAAAGTAAGGTTGCAGTTACTGAAATTACAGTTCCACCTGTGTTTGTAACATCTTTCAAGCATTTTCGACACATTAAAATTTAATGGCAATTTGACTGGTTGCAGTTTTGTATAATTTAAAGGTGGTTCCTTATCTTTCAAATCATTACCTGGTGGATTAAAAAAAACCAGAAGCTATATCTTGACTTGGTGGATTTAACACAGCGGACAATTTTTGCTCGATTTCATCGATTTTTATCTATACGCCTTCACGGCTGATGATCTGTATCCAGTACGATCCATAATTGCTTGTTCATCTTATCCGGCTTTGTACAATACTGATTCCCAGAATGGTTTGTGATATTTCCAGTTAAGCCCGCTTTTCGACACATTTCTTTCATTAAACCTTCTAGTTTGTTGTCTCCAAGCGGTTATTTTCCATACCTTATTCGTTTTCAAAGCAAACGTTTCCGATAAAAACATCCAACAGGCGTGTTAAGATATTTCTTATAAGGTTGTTCATACACCTAGAACCTGAAAATAAGTTATAACACCAGATAACACAATCAATTCTAAGGTGAATTTTAGTGATCTTTTTTTTTTGGTAAAATACAGTATCAACGGAGTGATTAAAATGTGCAACTTCATTTAAACTTTAATCAGTGGTTTTGCCTTTTACTTCTGTGTAATATTATGCAAATAAAAAACAAACAATTTCACTACCATGTGGGAATAAGGGAGATAAGTCTTGTCAGGAATGCAGATTGTCCTCAGTCGTGATTAACACTAGTAAACGAATTTTAGTCTGAAACAATAAGTGTGATCTTAACAGGATCTGAAAAAAGTAGCATTTCAGACAATTCAGTATGACGTTGATTTGTTTGGTTAATAGCAGTTACTGAACAGTCTGAACATATATTGAACATATTTCAATTGACTCCAAGCGAACATTCTGAACAGTACTGATTTTAATACAGTGGATAAGTCTAAAAATTTACCAAAAACTGAAAATGACGAAATAATTTATTGTTCAGTCTTTTAAGAGCTGTTCAATTCAAAATGACCGTTTCAGATCAAAATATTTTGGTAATAATCCTTAAAATAGCTTTTTAGTAGATAAATCCAAAATCAAATTAAATTATATGAAAAGCTGAAAGGTACATTTAATCACTTTATGAAATGAACAACCTGTAAAACATTTGTATATCTTTGGAATTTATAAAAAAAACAAAACTTATTTTCATTAAAACAATGTTTAATATCATTGTTACAAATCAGCAAGTGTGCCAGACCACAATGGTTAGTCTTGTTGTTTCGACCAATTAATCTAATGCATTTTCCCTTTCCGTCTTCTCCAAATTCAAACAAAGAACATTTTAAAATACGGTGTTCGTCCCTTCCTCTCAAGCAAAATATTTTACAGGCATACTAGAATACAATGTACTGAAGAGTCGTTGACCTTGATTGTCCAATGACACCAATATGACTACAGAATTTCCGTATCTTCCACCGATACCGCGTCGGCCTTTTTGAGATAGTCCCCAGTCCTACGTGTTCTTTTGTGTATTCGGGTTGGTTTGTGTGATGATATCAATTGATATCTCGTCAGTAGAAACAAGTGTAGAAGAATGATCAACCCCTTTCCCACGACGCCTTTATGTGGCTCAAGCACCAAATAATCAAGTTTAAATGTTCCGAAGTCAAACTCCTCTTTGCCTTCAACATTGGAAACGTTCATTGCTTGCAAAAGTTTCAAATTAACATCCATAATATTCGCTGCCTTTAAAATATCCAAATCGTTAAGATCATCATCCTCAATATCTTTGGAAACGACAGACAGCTTAATATCATCTTCTATTTCAGTCGTCTTCATCTAGTTCAGCCGCAACTTGTGATAACTGAACATCGTCTTTAATTTCAGCTTCCATTTGAACGAGTTGGCATTCCTCCAAACTTTTAATCAGAAAAATTCGTTATTTTTTTAATTCTAACAACACATTTAGAATGCTAAAATACTACATAAACGATCATACAAGGGCTGAATACTGACGCAAGCTTTAATCTCATCGAATAAAACGGAAACGCTATCAGTTTCTAATATAAGTTCTAGCTGTCAATCGTGTTGTTTATATTTACAATCCTATATACTACGTCTCATACTCATAAACATATTTAAACAAACACATCCCAAATATATATATCAATTGATCTGTGTATTCTTTGTAGTAATTTCATCAGCAAATCTATATTATCAGATAGCTTTCAGGAACGAAACGATCAGATTCGCAACTACCAATTTTTATTTCGTCTTTCGAAATTACAAATGCTGTTAATCCTCCTTCTAACTTTATATGTACATTTTATTTTACATATAGACCACATGTTTTAAAAGACGCTTTAAATGTATACATGCAATGTAAATATAGTCATAAAATAAGGTAAAATTCCCAAAATGCATTAAACATTACACTGTTACACTGTTATGCACTTGTGTTGTTCAGTTGTTACTAGAACATGTACACTGTACACCTAGTTACGCCGAATATTACAGGAAATTAATCATACATACAAAATTACATACATGTGTACGTGTACACGTACACATCTCATGGTTACGATAATTGTAAAGCAGGTTCAGACAGAAAAATGTAATTTGAATAATCAACAAATATACCGTAGTTATTTTAAGTTAATCTTATTCTTTATTAAAACATAAATCCGATAATAAAAATGTATGTCTATAAACTTTCCAAAGAGGATAATGAAGAATTTCCTTTAGTAATGTGAAAATAATGTTATCGACTTTTTTCGATTGTAAATGCAGTTTTGTATCAGCTTTGGATCAAGTCTTATTCCGACACGACATGTACTGTCGTTCAGTGAGTAAGCAATTATCACTGTTCTTTCTAACGAATTTTTTAATGAAAGTATTTCGTTTATTGTATCTGCACAAATAAAGATTAAAGAATCATATCTCAAAATAATACTTGCATACAGATATCATTATTGCATCGGATCAACTTACAGTTCTACAGCAACATTGGTATGTCATAACTATTTATTTCTAGTCTTTTCCAATTTTTATTTACTAAGCAGCACTATAGTTTGTGAATTTTTAAATCGTATCAATGAAAGCAAATTTAACAACTATACCAACAAGAAGTTTTGTTGCATGCTGTCGTTTCCATTGATTTTGATATTATAAATATATTTGTGTTGATGCTTGATTTCAGAAAAAAACTGTTCTTATGAAGAAATTATTCTGACTGTGACCCTTCTGTTTGCTTTCTATTTGTCTGATCAAATAGTGTAATTCTCTTCTTCAAAACTTACATATGGTGGGATTGAAATGAATTTTATCTTACCTCCTATACATTTCGAGGAATATGATTGGTTAAAAGAAGGATTTGTATAGTTGTATTGTATAGTGGTGTTACGTCCCTTTATAAAAACAACACGTTTTTGAGGGAAAATCTGAAAGGTTTCAACAGACGAAGAAATTGATGACGAACGATTGAAATAAATTCATAAAACACATTTAAAGCTAAAAAGTTGTTATTGTTGGCATTTGGTTTTGTATAGACCAATGGAAGTAGGTTCTTAATACTAACGGTATTGAAGACTTGATCACTTTGATAGGCCACTAGTCCAAATACCACATGTTAAGATAGTCGGTAAGATAAATTCTTTAAACAGTGTGCTAGTGACCTAATACGATATATAGCTTCGCTCTCACCCAATATGGAATTTACTGACCCCATATTTATCGTATTAGGTCAATAGCACACTATGTAACTAATATTTTATGATGTTGGCTACAATCAAGATATAATATTGATGCAATACTTCGAATTATGTTAAAACATTAGTTCAATAATATGAAGATACAAGTGATCAAAGCGGATTGGCGTTTGTTGTACACGAAGATAAGGATGGCTAAAAGGGGATTGAGAGGTATGTGCATTGAAACAGAGAGAAGCGAGAAAACACAGTGTTTTCATGGAAACGGACAAAGGATTTTCATGTTTAAACTGTCGATTCCAATTTGAATAACTTTCTCTCAGCATGGAAAACATAAGAAAATAAAAGTCGCGATCAGGCATGGGGCGAATTACATTGCAATGTAATGCATTATATTACAATTACTTTGACACAACCATGCATTAAATTACAATAACAATTACATGCATTTATCAAAGTAATGCATTACATTACAATTACTTTTGCAAAGTAATGCATTGAATTACACATTACATTTGTAAATGTTATTATTAAGTGAAAAAAATCAACCATTTAAAAAAACATAAAGTCACAAAGATTATAGCATATGCAATAACTGTTTCGTATACATATTAAATTTAATTATCAAGTAAAAGTCTACTTCCTATTTTTCGATACTTTAAATTACGAGGAATGGTATTCTTAGCACGATGACGCGTACATTCATGTGTATCCTGATCTGACTAATACATAAACTGATTATTAAGAGATTATTATATATATAAATATTTTTAATAACTTTTTATGATTGTAGAAACGGATTACTCAATCTCTGCATAATAAAAAGATGTTCAATTGTTAATAAAAAGTTATTAGAACATTTTTTTTACTTTGGCCAAAATTAAATAACATACAAGACGAAACACATTGACTCAAATAAATGTACACAAATATGAAACACAAGAAACAACTACATGTATCTGGCGGGCTACAAAACGATTTTTATCCGCCGAGATATACAGTATAATATATAAAAGGTAAGACGGGGGCCATGTAAGCAAAACTTTTCGTAAAGTAAATTTAAATAGGGAGGGTAGGAGGGTGAAAATTTTGTACGTCAAACCATGTACTCGAACAAATTCTGACTGATTAACTTAAGTATAAAGTGAAAGCTAATCACTTATAAATTTACAAGAAATGTCTAAGGGACGTAACTAGAAACGAGGTGTTTACATGTTTTTGAATAAAAACGAACAAATTACTAGGATAAAACTAAATATAACATACTTCTTATTTTGGCCGAAAATAACATAAAAGACGACATACATAGACAGAACAAATGTACACATATATAAAACGCGAGAAAAACTATATGTATCATACGGGCTACAAAACATTTTTTTTATCCGCCAACTGAGTTCGCCAAACTATAAAAACAATTTTAAAATATAAATGATTAGATGGAAACAAGGTACGTTACGAAAAAAAAGGAAGAACAAATGATTATCATTAAGATAAATACGAAGAAAACGGATGAATTCAAGGGATGAGACACTCTCTTGAAAATTTTAAACCAAGCAGGAAGAATGAGACAATTTCTTCAACTGCTAGATCTACCCAGTAGATCATAGAACACATTACTCTCCCGAAAGCAGAACCCTTATACTATTATTAAAACGATGGAATCAAGAAAGAATCTAAGGGATGAGAAACTCCCTTGAAAATTCCACAACATAAGGAATATGTCATTTCCTTAAAGTTAACTCATACCTATACCTTTGAAACAATACATTTGATAGTAATAATTATAATCACACACACATAAACATCAAACGGAATTACATATACTTAATAAATAGTTACATGTGATTAATTGAATGATGAAATCATCTACGAAGTGCATGCTGTTCGGTCTCGTTTAGATGAAGACCTCCATCTTTGTTCGCAAATAAGGATCTAATAGGAACGAACACCTTATAAAACATATCTTATATTAAGACTTCATAAAATGAATCCTGTACCTAATACAAATTTCACTTAACTGTATTATCACCTGTAGAATAAAAATCAACCGGTCAAGGTAATAAGGAAGAAAAGAAAATCTCAATACTTTCAGAGGAAGATTTTATCTATAAAACTAACTCTCGAAATCTGCGATAATCTAATCAAAACATCATTCGTACCTAAATGAACAATAATGTGACTGTACTTTGATCAATCTCATCATTCTTGATCATATGTCTTATAGTGTGAATCCTGGCTCCCATGACGGCAAGAAGTTCCATGTTAAATATGTCGTCCCGATTGAGTCTCTAAGAACCAACACTCTCTTACTGACGGGTCTAATATGCTCTGAAAGTAAATTAGATATAATTTGCTATCATTCTGACTACAGAAAATGTATCTTTCATAAAAATTCCAAATAGATATTATAGGCATCGCCTGCCCAGTCTCCAGTTCACGAAATAAGCTCGCTAGGAACACTAGAATGGAATGCTAAATTAGCACCACCTCTTCTAAAACTATGAGACAAATATAAATCAGAATTAAGTCCAATCTTACTTAAAATGTCTTTCAGTTTACGCTGAAACTGTGAATACGTGACTGGAACTAATTTAGAATGTTTCTGTAATACAAATTCAGGAGAATCTAACTGTGCAGGAATTAAATTACACATACAAAGAGGAATCTGATGTACAGTAGTTGTCGTCTGTTTATGTAGTTCATACGTGTTTCTCGTTTCTCGTTTTTATATAGATTAGACCGTTGGTTTTCCCGTTTGAATGTTTTTACACTAGTAATTGTTGGGGCCCTTTATAGCTTGCTGTTCAGTGTGAGACAATGCTTCGTGTTGAAGGCCGTACCTTGACCTATAATGGTTTACTTTTATAAATTGTTACTTGGATGGAGAGTTGTCTCATTGGTACTCATACCACATCTTCCTATATTTATATGCATCAACTGGACAAAGAAGGGGACCCGGAATGCCGCAATGTCGTTTTCAATTAACACTAGAAGGAATGAAATTTAACTTATAATACAAACAATAAATAATAAAAATAGACTCTCCATTGAACTAATAGATTTTTCTTAGATCCTAAAGCATAAGCTGGATGGGACAAAGCTCTAACTTCCTGTTTTAACTGTTTATGATATTCTGATCTGAAATTATTGAAACAAACAAAAACAATTAAAAAAATAGCTTTCCAGATAAAAAAAAATAGTAAAATAGGAGTTGTTAACTACTAATCATGAGTAATTTCAAATAATTGTTTGGATCTACACTACATTCTTGTAAACCATCAGTAACTGCATCATAAAACAAACTTGAAAATTCGTCGGTTAAATACCATCTAAATAAATAGTCACACTCTGTTCTCAGAACCGGCTAAATGCACAGCCCGTACTTCAAATTCATAAATAGTATTAATGTAACACAGTTTTTGCAAACAGTCCTGGAGAAATTCGTCTCTGGCCCTTCCCGTGTTAATCAATGCGACAGAAATTATATTTTTCCCTCTAAAACATATTGGCCATAACTTTACACAAACTATAACAGAAAGCAGTTCAAGACAGTTTATATGCAATTGCGCATCTATGATGAATTTATGAAAAACTCGATGATAATGTTTTCCATTAAACCATCCGCCACATCTGGAACCGCAAGCATCAGACGAAAATATTTCATCAGGTAGTGACCATTCCTCTTGAATCATCATGAAGATTTCATTTTAGGACGGGATAAAATTTTAACGACCACCTAATATCTTTCTGAATAATTCAAGGGACAAACATATATCCAACCTGATAATACACTGATTTAAGCCAGTTTAGCAGACGTGACATAACAAAACGGCCTGGTTTTAAAGTAACTGCTTAAAAATTCAGCTTCTCCACCAAAGACTGAATTTCTCAAAATCTTGCTGATCTTTTGTTTGACCGTAAAATTAAATTTCATGAGTGTCTTGTAAATCATCTTCAGTAAAATAAGTTTGTTTGTATCTCAAATAATTCCTCAAAATTCCACTTAAGTAGGAGGGGACAGACTTGTAAGACTGTTCTTCTATCAAAAAAACAAATTAAAAGTTGTTTTAATTCATCAAATGCTTTCATAGCCCTCTCAGCTGAATCAAACCCCGCAAAGTCATCAAGCTAATTCACAATATAAAAACCCAAACTGTCTGTACACGTTTGCAACTGCATTTGTAACGCGCTGGCAAATGACAGCGGCAGAACGTAATCCCATAGAAAGGAAGGGACTCGATCAAACTATAAATGTCCTTTCCACTGGTAGCATACTAAATGAATATCATTTAAATCAATAAATATTTGTCTATAGGCTCTTCGCAAATCCCGTTTGAAAAAGACAATTCCGCTCGTATTTTTTAATCAAATTGACAAAAGCGGCAATTTTAGGATATTTCAGATTTACCTCCTAAGTATAAATCCTCAAAAATAAAACCATTAATTGCACTACCTCCTCTTTCACTAAAATCTAATTTAACCCTTCTTAGAGAAGAAAGGTTTTGAGTGGAAAAAACCAACCAACTACCGCTTTATTTTCGATTTACTTTCTTAAATAAATATCAATATCTAAATGGAACTCGACAGCACCCTTGTGATTTTGGACAGAAAACAAAGATAATAATTTCTCAGAAGTTCAAGTCATCATAACTTGTCAACATAAACTTGAAAAAGTCGATATCAAGATGTGATTAAATAGGAATTATGCACTTCTCAAAGTTATATCCAATAGAAAACCTTATTTGTTCATGATCTGATAATTTGTCTAAATTACTAAGGTACAAAACAAGTGTTCTCTAACTCTAAAATCTCGTGACATACTTTACAATCTGATTCAACGGACTCGTTTCCACTTAAATCTAATTCGTCGATCTTGTTTGACCCTTCGGGTTCCAGAGTACCCCGCTTTAAAAACGCTCAATCAATTAATTCATCCTGATATTGGAAAATAAGGACAAGAACTGTCGCATTATGGATCTAATTTTGTCGTTTTTCAAGCAAACGGCACAAATGTGCTGTACTTATCTCTGTTGACCTTTAATAAAAGTATTATAAGCTCCTTATGTGCAAATATTCTTATTGTATAAGCTGCACAACCAAACTTGCTCACTTTCCGACGATTTAGATGAAGAATGAGACATTTAAGGTTTAGAAAGCATATACTGTGTAAGAAAATGTACTTATACAGACGAAGGATCGTCCTCATAAGACTGTTGACCCTACTTAAGCAACCATAACCAAACTGCATTAAAGGACAGTAACCCTTTCAATGTTATTATATATTGCTGTAATATGTTATTTTTGTAAACGAGTTAAAACCACAAACTCTTCCCTTCTCTGAACTGTTTTTACTTGTAATTATTTCTAACTCGGCTTAAAAGCTTAATATCTAAATCTTTAAACGATACCCAATCATTTACATATTCATACTGAAGAGCAGTCTGAGGCCAAAGCAACTGATCTTTATTTTATCGGAAGCTTTAGCTCAGATACCAGACTTTTTCTTTTTCTTAGATTTTTTATCATCACTATCTGAACTTGAATCTGAGCTATCAGAAATTTTAATCTTTCCCAATTCTAATTGATGTTTTAAAATCCTTGTCAGATTCATTACTTGAAGATGAAGAACTTGGTAACCTGATCAAGAAGACATAATTTGGACAATTTTTATCACAATGGTATTTAAATACTAGAACTGTCTCAAATCATTTGATTCTTTGTCTCTGGACAACTTGAGAGCTTTATCTTTAACTTAGAACTTGTATATTTTTTACCTTTCTCCTTCTCTGGTTATTGCTGTTTTCTGCTGAGTTTTTCTCTAAGCTTTCTTTATTCGTTCTCCAATTTCTTTTTTTCTTTTTGAAATCTTCATCAGTTGTCTTCAAATAAAACAGCCTGCAACTTTCTTAACTATTCGTCTCTAGCATCATCTTCGTTGAAGGAACGATCTAAGCTAATGGTCTGGTCTAACATTCTTAAAATGCTTAGAGTTTTCATCTCAGCGTTTTATTCCTTTCCTTCTTTTATATCAGTGGTTTCATGACTGGAGGCTCCCGAAAACCATGTTCGGATAAACGTTTGTAGTTTATACCAGAATTATTTTCATAGGTCTTTTAGTCATATTCAAACAATTGTAAGAAACCAAAATCTAATTGAAAATTTTGTACGTCCAACCATGTACTGAATCAAATTCTAACTGATTAACTTTAGTATAAAGTGAAAGCTGATAATAAAGGTCTAAGAGACGTAACTAGAAAAAGGTGAAGAAATATGCGCTGCGTAATTACTTGTTATTGAATAAAAACGCACCAATGACTTTTACTCTGTTATTTCAAGAGATTCCTTTTTTCTAAGAACTTGAGATAGATCGGGTGTCTCTTTCTGATTGTCCCTTCTGGGGATGTTGCAAAAATACTTTTTTGATTAAAACATATTTTACCAATTATTATTCAATATGCGACAGAAACAACTAAGATATCTATGATAAGTATTTGAGGTTTTATTTTAAGAGACGGAAAAAGTAAACCGCTTATTTTATAACTTAAACTGATAATAAATCTTAGCATTTACATCGTTGTAAAGTTATTCATAAAAATATATAATCAACATATTTAAATTATATGTTAGCATTGCTCACAATGCTTGGCCATAATAAGTTGAAAATTTGAAATTTATTTATTATTCATCAATTTTTTATTCTAGTATAATATACAGAGGGAGACATGGCAGAACAACATAAACAGCATAATATTTCATTATCTAGATAAATCATTTATATACAAAAAAATATAACGACAAATATACTGAAAACATAGATTCATAACTATGATAAATGTTTACACAAATGCATGTTTTTTTTCCCTCTCACTATAATCACTTACATAAATATAACACAGTCACGCTATACTTGGTGTAGACACCCTAACTTGGATATGAAATAAATAATTGTTTCAAATCTAATCATAATGAATCATACATAGCACAACAGATGAGCGAAATAAAAATATAATACGAGAGAGAGAGAGGGGGGAAAACAAGATTCACGTTTTACTTTAAATACCTATTTTTTTAAATTACCTTTTAGGGAAACAATGAGACTAATAATTCTTGCCAAATATTCTACCGATTTCCTTAAACGCATTTTCTTTCTATCAAGTATTTATAGATAGATAGATTTCCAATTTTTGCTTAACATACATATGTTAAAATGAGAAAAAAAAAATATTCCAAAAAATACCATTGTATGATAATCAGTATAAGTGTTAGGTGGTGTTAACTATATATTCTATTAATATCTGCGGCTACTAATCATAAATTTTAAATGAATTTATGTTCTAAATAAGATTAATTAATACCGCAATTTAATATTTGAAAGACCCTATTCGATTGCATCTTTCACCACTTTTGAAACGGAGGAAGGTTATCTGTATAGAAACAAAGAGTTTTTCCCTTATTCTTGAATGATGCCCAGCAAAATATTTTCTTCACTGTGAATTTCTCACCTGCAAGTACCGCACATTCCATACAAAGATGATATAGAGTAGGATTTGAAAACTGGATGTCAAGTGAGACAGTTTGATCATAAGCAAATATTTTGGTGTTTGGATCATAAAATCCATATTCTTTTCCAGATTGAATCTTCACTATAAAACGTTTGCAACTATTCGTGTCTGGGGATACTCCTTCCAAAATTCCATCAAGTTTCGGATTAAATTTTCTGGTGTAATTTGGTTTGGTTCTCTGTGTTTTGGAGGTATCCCTATATTATTTGGTTCTGTTTCTGCCATCTTCACTTTAACCACATAGGAATTATTCAAAAGCTTACACATATGTTTATGGCGCGACCAATGTTTAGATTGACAATTCTTAGAACAATATGTTGCTTTTTTGCATTTTGAACATGATTTCAAATTTTGTGATAATTGACGACAAAAACTGCAGACTTCTACTAGTCGAACGATATCAATTGGATGTTGTGTCTCTTTTTCATTGTTTTCTAGATGATTGGTACTAGTAATTATTGGTGGTCGTAAACATTCTAAAACTTCACCGTTCCCTATACATATACGGGGTTTAGTCGCCTGCAGTTCGTTACGAAATATGTCTTCTGAATTAACTATATAAATACCTGGACCAATATGATCTCTTATAATGTTCCCATCAATTATTACGGAAGCTGTGAAGTTTTGGCCAATCCTGATTCCTCCGCATTTGGTATCAAAAATTTCATTCTTAGTAATATAGGCTGACGATCACATCTTCACCATCATCCCGCAAAGATGGTTTGAAAACATTCTGTTTCCTTTTATTTCGAATATACAACAATCACATGATACGCCACAAAGACCATTTACCCTTATAGTGTTATCAATAATTACAGCTCTAGAAGCACCCTTTTCGTTCATTCCTTCGCACCATATGCCTTCTACTCCATTTGTTTGAATTATGTTGTCATAAATGTAACCATTACTATTAGGTCCAATAGCAACACCATGAAACTGATTTTCTGAAATGATGTTTTAATTACTTTAATAGCGCCTCTACTCTAGCTTCAACACCCATTTGTCTCATATTCTGCACGGTAGAGTTTTTGATTTCTATGAGAGAACTTTTTCCATGTGACAAAACCCCTCCCCCTCCACATCTTTTTAACAAACATAAACCTATGTGCGCTATTCCTCCAGCGTATACTCCTGACCTAAACAGAGAAACCCAGAAACCATCTTTTTTTCTTGATAGACTTGTTTGCATGCATTGCCTGTGCATTTTGGGAAAGCCTCACACCCTTTTTGCCCGTTTGAAAATTCACATCTATAAAATGTTGCTGTAGAATTCTTTTTACTGTGATCTGGCTTCCTGAAACAAAATTAATGTTTTCAAAATATGCGTTTATCGTTTGTTCGGGTTCAAAATCTACTGTGAAACCAGTTTCGGTTAAACAACAAATTCTAACTACCTGGACCAGTGTCGATGTCAACGCCATCTTCTATACCAATCATATGGATGCTTTTTGTTATAACAATTATATTTTTGAATATATATCGTCCTTTCCGCAACATTAACGTAGTAAATGGCATGGGAGTAACCGACATAATTTCTTGTAAGAATTCTGGTCTCTCAACCATTTTATAATCTATAATTGGACAATTTATTTTCCTGTGTGATTCAAAGAGAAATGATGGATAATTACAAGATCCGATAACTTCCATATAAGGAGGTAACGACTCTTCTACCGATCCCAATAAACCACAGGCTTTCCGGCAGTTTCTTTTCAAAGCATCAGAAGGAAATCTGATAAACCTATTTCCATCTTGCAAGAAAAGCTCACAGTCTCTTATTCTACATAAACCTCTGTTCGAGAAAAATCTAATATCAAGATTTTCAAACCGATATGGACGCATACTTTCAGTATAATATCGAAATACATCTGGATACATTTGCTCTCTGAACGTTCCAAGACCAGTTATTGTTGAGGTATCAACACCTCATGTGACGACAGATTTATTGGCACGAATGTCTTTCTTTTCTATAGGGATAGCATACACTAGACATTCTGAGATAATTTCCCTGTCTTTTTGTTGAAGCGGTATTTTTATTTTTGTTAGATCATTGTAACTGTTTTCATCCACTGGCAAAGTTGTCATTATTCGCAGCATCAGCTCCTGTTCTGCAAGAGCCATTGCTTGTTGTTGATGAATACTGTGATATATTGCTGTGGTCTGTAATATCTTTAGCATCTCCGTATTAAAGAAAAGTTGATACTGCGAATTTTCGTTTTTCTTCATATATAACACATAAGCAATTTTTGTATTTGCATTGGCTGCAAACTTTCCCCACTTAACGAGTTACCCCCGTTTAACCGTATTTCCGTCTTCGTGGTACAGAACATTAATTAGGGATTGACCTGAATCTAATGCCTTGTTTATCATACGTATAGCGTGTTGGAGAAAAAGAAAACGATGTTGGACTTCCATATTATCTCTTATTACCCCTGAACTAACCTATGAACCGAAAGAGATGCACCACGTAAACGCTGAAACAAAGAGAATCTTGTCAAAATTTCAATGATCTGGCTTCATCATTAAGCAGGTCAACCAGAACTTTATCTTCGACGAGTGGACTTCCTATATTTATAATTTCTTTCGGAATATCATCAGCAAACAAAAATGACGCAACTTGCATTATGGTTACAGCGGATGTGCTCACGCCTTCATTTTCCGATTGCCTAGTTATATACTCAATGTTCAGTTGCCATGTTGTCGCTATCGCTAGTCTATCTTTGCTGGTACTCATTACAGAAGGTGTTGACGTAGTCAGTAAAGGAACATTTAATGCTTTTTATATGTGCAGCTGCTTGTTCTAGTGCTAATGGCAATCCACCAAGCTCTTCTACTAGTGACATTACGGTATCGTCATCATTGTCGCACCTTATCTCTGTTCTGCGCATAAGAAATTCTAATCCTTCTTGCGTTTCAAATACATTAAGACAGATGCAGCTCTCCGACTTAACGGCCATTGACTCTTCAATTTCATTAGGTTCACGTCGGCTTGTTATAATGATATGTCCACGAGTATTCCGTGTCCATGTTCCTATCAATAGTTCTTTGGTACTGTCAGAAAGATATTCATCATCTACATTATCAACAACTAAAAGCCATCTTCCATTCAAACTAGAAAACCATTTGAGAGTTTTCTTAAAGGTTTCTTGAAAATCTTTTCCAGTTGTATCTACATCTATTGCTAATGTTGCAAAGGAATCTTCTAGTGTATGTTGTGTTTCAGCTGACATCCAGAAAATACCGGCTGGGTAGAACTCCTGTGACTGCCATGCAAATTCAATAGCAAGCGTTGTCTTTCCACATCCACCTAAACCGCATATGACTAAATCATAATTTCCATTACATTTTGCGATACAGTTGTCTTTAATTTTACACAATTCCGTTTCTCGAGCAACAAATGTTTTTGATCGATTGGGTGGATAAAAGAAAGTGTTCCCGCTAGGTTCAGACATCAGCATGTAATTTCTGAAATCGTTTTTGCCATCCTTTATCTCAGTTATTTCAGTCTAAATGTTTGATATATCTTCCTTTATCTTTCTATTTTCGTTTTCAAGTTTGGATACTTTTTGGTCGTGTTTTCAAACGCTAATGTCCTATCGTAAAAACAGTCACGTCTTCATGTATGGTATCGAGTAATATTTGTTGTTTATTTTGTTTGGATTCAATATTACCTATACAACTACATGCTAACATTATTTCACCATTTACTTTGAACAGAGCATCATGCACGATTATAAATGTTTCGTCCATTCCTGATTTCATTTTCAAAGAATAATCAGCAAGAGCACGTGTTTGCTGTCTAATTTCTTTTACAAATTGCTGGGGAGTGCATAGCCTTGTAGAAACCGAAATCCTGAGGATAAACAAAAAAAAAACTTCATTTATATTTCACCAACTTCCTTGCCGTATATAATGAAAATAAACGACGATTTAAAATTTTGTTCAAGAACTAATTAGAGTCAAATTTTATTCTTTCTGTATAAACTGTATATTTAAAGGTATTAAATTCCATTTCACCATTTGATAACAAATGGCATATATAAAGCACATCAAAATAAGTCGACGCATGATTAATTGAAGATTACGGCGAGAAATTCTAAATGCTAGGTGTAAAAAAGTCTAGGACCGCATTAAAATTTCAGATATGCAAGACTTAGTTAAGGTGACCTAACAACAATTCAGTACAAAGTGGGACATTGAAAGACGATATGTCGACGAAATATTTGCAGGTGACCCTGTTGAAAAATAAAAACAAGTTTTGTTTCTTTGTGTCTGTATGACTGCGATTAATAAAAGTAAAGAGAAAAATCTATGACAAGAAAGGTTTTGTTAGTTTCCATAGTGATACCGATCATCGTTTCATTTAAAATGAGATTCCATTTTATTTTTAATGAAATCACGAATTAATTCAAATTGAAATTACAAATTCTATTTCTAGTGTATTATTGTTGAGACGTGTATATGTATGCCTACAATCTTGTCTTCAAATGCAGAAGAGGTAATTGGGCAATGTCCAATAAATATTCTTGTAAATTTATGAACTAACACAGTGATTGTAACGACATCAAATATATAACGACTTTCACATTTAGCGAAACCTAGAGAACAATAAGAAGATTGCTGTATGATTAATATTTGGAATGGTTTAAAGAGTTGGCAAATCACAATTTCCAACAGAGACGAATTATATTGAGCATAAATGAAACAAGTTTAACATTCCAGAGATCACGAATATCGCTAATGACATTGGCTTGACAAAATAATTTTATACTGAAAACGTTAGCGGTATTACCACTTTTAATCTGCAGTACACGAATATCAGAAATTGCACATATCCTTAATGCGACATAAAATGAAACTCGTTTCCTTTGGTATTTTGAAAGCATATGGGTAAGAACATTTTGTGTTGTTCAGTCATTATTGAGAGATGTTCATTGATAATGATGGCTTTAGAAGAGAAATTGAAATAAAAGAAATATGATTTATACATGTATTCACATTTTAAATTATTTGGATATAGCACTAACATTTTGTACTTCTAACACTGAAAGCATTGTTGGCAGCTTTGTCTATTGTATATTCACAACGTCTTCTTTATATATTCCATTTTTACGTAGTTGTAATGATGTTGTATTAGAGAACTGTTTGGTTTAAAAATACTTTCGAAATGGCAATCCGCCAGAACATACAATATATAGGCTCATTAAGGGGTAGACAATTCTTACAAATGTATTGGAAGCCATGTGTGCGTTTTAACCTAGAAGTAATTGAAACAGTGATCAGGCATTTATGTTGTTTACATCTGGCTGTGAGAATGATGCAGGAAGATCTAGGAAAATTGGACAAGTTAGACGCCACCAAGCATTATATTAAGGAACTACATTTTTTAAAGCTTCAATAATCAAAAGCTGAAAAGGTAGACAATTACCATTCATACATGAAATGATTTTAAAAAAACTATGTACTGAGGAGTTTTTGGAGCAACTATAGTGTTTTGACATCATATAGATAAAATCTTGGAAGGTTTGAGAAAAATTTAATTGGAAAAAAAATGGATTGAATAATGAAGTTTTAACGTTTTAGTGCTAAGCTATTTGTTGATAGGCTGTACTTAACTGTATGTCTTTGGTTTTTAAATATAAACGGCAATATTCTAAAAGATATGATCTGAACATCCATCCAAGGACAAGCTAATGCTAACAGATAATCTACATTAAGTACAACGATAGTACTCAGATAGTGATCGACTGTCAAAACATTAAATTTTAATAGCGTCTGCTTACTGATGACAGAGGCATTTTGTAGTCTGGGGAGAGAAACCAACATTATGTATTATAATGTTGATATATCAATTCGTCTTAAGGGTATTCGTCCCATACTGAATATTACTGTTTTTCCTTATAAACTTTACTACAATTTTTATTGGGACAGTACAATTTTCACTTAAGCACATAAAAATAATGCAAAGAAACTGTAAAAGGTTTTGTAGGGGAAAAAAATAATTTCGTCCAAAAGCTTCTTTTTTTCTTGTGCCTGTTAGCCAACTAGTTTGAAGATTTTGAAAATTTCAAACGGTCAAATTCAAATAAAACTTTGTTATTTTTTTTATGTTTTGTTTATAAACAATAATTGTTTTAGCAATATTTTGAAGAAATTAAACGACAATATTTTTTTCTGGCAAAGTTTGAAAAATAAATGTGTCATCATCTGAGCTGGCCAGAATTTTCGCCTTATCAATACTTTTAAACTAGTTATTTACATTCAGGCTACAAAAATTAACATGACATTTCAGATTTACTTTAAAATATGTTTCTACTTAGCAGTTTAACAGTAATGGGTATTCCTAATGAAAACATGTGCAAAAAAAAAAAAAAACACTATGATATATGCCTACTAGTGTTTTCGGACGTTTTTTAGGGTACCCAAAAAACCGGTCATATTCGACGTCGAATTTCAACAAGACTTTGGCAGGTGATGCATGGACCTCTACTATTTCAATGGTGTAAATATAAGAAAAGTTAAACAAGAGGAAAATTTTGGAGTTTCCAAGGCCTACCCCCTTAAGGTGTTTTGTAACATCACTACATACATCTTATATAAAATTCACAATTTCATGTATTTTGTATGTATTCTCAGCAATATTTTATTTTGGCTATTCCAACTTAACTTTTGGTTCAACAAGCCTGGAGCGTAATTGGTAAAGGTTATATTAGAAACATAGGTCAAACACACGAAAATAAAATAAACATATTTTTTCAAGGAACGTTGTTTTATTTACACTCGTGAAGGTGCAGATGTACTAAGATTGATTGTTGGTGTTTGCCGCCACTTTCAGTTCAGCACTCTTTGGTATATCATGGCAGTATGGTAATATTGGCTTTAGAAGCCGGACTGCCAGGATAGAATCACCGACCTTTGGTAGACTAACTGGCAATCCTATTCGATTAAAAATAGAGTCGAACTCCCAGATGTAATTGTTAATTAAGTATAATTAATGCACACATTCTTGAAAATTCTTGAAAATTAAAATAATTGAATGTACTTCTTAGGAGAGTGGTCTCATTTGCAATCATATCACATCTTTTTATTTTAATACTTGCTACATTTATGAAACTTTATATGAAAGAAAAAAGCTATGATGATTTAGTTCCTTTAAAAAAGACTAAAAATAGTATATATTATTACAATCTATATATCTTATACTAAATTTTGTAATATCATTTTAAACAATGAAAACTTAACAATAAGTTATATATTTTTGAAATGCAAATTAAGTTAAATATTTTTGAATTAAAAATAACGTGGTATATGTCTAATGCAATAAAATGTAAAAAATTACCATTTTCTTCCCATTTGGTTAATTCTGCTAATATATCAGCTTCATCTGCTGTACTTAGCTGAAGACATCCGACTAGTTGATGCAACAACTGGAATGCGGTTTGATATTTAAGTGAATCCCATTCATTAAAGTTGCAATGGGCCCATGGGTTCCGCACATCTAAACGGACCTTAAAAGCATTTATTTAAGTAAAACCTATACTCATGAATTATTTAATTGTAATTAAAATTATTATGAGTGTAAATTTTAAATTTTGTATTTTCATTTTGATAAATCAAATGTTGATTAAATCTGTCTCGTGTAATTTCCCGCCATGTCCATTCGGAACATTGCACTACGCCTTTTCCATTAAATCATTTGAGAAAAGGATTCTTTGTTCGAGGTACAATAGATAAGCATTAGTTCGTTTAAAAGATACTATACTACGGTGCCAGGGGCCGTCTTAAACTTGCAGTGAGGTGAGAAGTTTTTTTTTTTGCTCCGTGTTGAAGGTCTCACTGTGACTTTGAGATGAAAAACTTGCTTTTTGCTGTGAATGTACTGATGTCATGGATGAATACCCCATATCCTTTGTTTTTCTATGATGAGCTCGGAGGGCGAATTGTATCTTTTTAACGTACTATCGCTTAACCATCATGTCTCATACTCAAACTATTTTGTGACGACTTTTATCAATTACCATTACTTTCTTAATTATACCCTATTATCTGCAAACTTAAATAGCCACTTTATTACCTACATTACTATTCAATAAGATCTATACAGTCACTTTGATGGTTTTAATAGTAGATGAAAATACAACATCATTTGAAGCTACAGTATAAGGAATATGATTAGGAATTTTGTTCATTATTGACAACATAAAGTATACTTGTAATCGAACTAATTTTCAAGAAAGACATGTGTTACTGAACGAAAAGTAATTTAAATTCACTTCTCGATTTCGTTTTTAATGTTTTACGATATATCAGCTCTTCAACTTTTTTATTAGGTTTTAAATTTTCAAATATTTTTGGCCTCAAACATCACTGAAAAGACATTAATTGTGCTGTCAAAATGCGCATCTTGTGCAATAAAATTGGTACAGCTAATACAATAACAGTACAAAAGTGTTTCCGCTTCTCTTCGTATAAAGAAATTGTCTCAGTATTTTGCCTTAAAATGACATTGTACACCTCGTGTTTTTTTATCCAAACTACTTTTTAGGTTTCCCTTGGCAAATCTTAGACTTTGCAATTGTTTTATCTTGCCATGGGATAACCATTATATATCTGAAACTCCTCCAAAAACCTCTTCTTTAAACTTCTCAAGATCTTTACTACATAATGTTATTCTACACCTCTTAAATTTGTATTCTTATATCTGAATAATGATCATGGTTTTCTTAAGCAATCAAAGACGTTTCCATTACTTTATGCTAGAGAGGGGTATCATTTTGTGAGTTTTTCCATCTGATATATGACCCTAATTAACATGAATGACAAAATCTATTTAATAGAATGACATACCTTTGCCGCAACATTCCGTACTGTTTGCGGAAACTTATCAATGCTTAAGATTACCCCAAGGAGCGCCGATAAGTCACACGTGTCATCAAAAGCCCTGTACTGGGCCATAAAAGTTTTCAAGAATAATTTTGATAAGTCTACATGATTGGTCACTTTATAGTCGTATTTACTAACATCTGGTTTTTTACGAACTCGCGGTATTATACGATTGTTATTTATAGCTTCATGATTCAGTTCTCTTCCCGAATTCGGGCATTTTTGAAGTTGCTTTGGATATGTTTGTGTTTGAATTCCATGCGTCTGTTGTAAAGAATTATACAAGTTGCGTACAGCAGGTTCCATATATTTTCGTAGCGTTTGAGATAAAACAAACTGAATACCAATACCAACAATCAACCATCTTTTCTGATTGTTCTCAAGGTCAGCATTGATTACTGCAAGGTAACATTGATATTTCATTATTCATTATACATGTATTCATATATAGATGCCTTACATAATAAAGTTAGTTAAAATTACACTGTACTGCGAAATACAGAAGATTTCTTTAACACATTGCTGTTTTAATAATAATAATAATAATAATAATAATAATAATAATAATAAATACTTTATTTAAAGAGGGTAAAATCAGTTAGTACAATACTAATCTCCCCTGATGCCCTCTGAATAACTCAACATATAATAATATAATATATACATATACATACTTACAGCTTTTTATGCAAAACAAATGGTGAAAAACATACAGATTCGTTTCATGAACATATTTTCTTAATGATGTACAGGACAAATATATGGATTTTTAGACTATAGATAAATTTCTGTGATAATCATTATTTGGTTGGTTTTACATGTTTGTTTATGAATCTGATAATTAGCTTTTTTGTTCTAGAAACAAGAAATTATGATACCTTTGTTTGAACTGTTCTATCTTTTCTATCTTTTTTATTTCTACAGGAATACTGTTCCAAAGAACAGTACCGGAATATTGAAATGTCTTTTTATAAAATTTGTTCTCGGACGTGGTATGAAAAGACAATTATTGTCCGATGAACTCAAAGAATATCTTACATTGTCATTTTGGTTATTGTTAAATAATTGACACAGATAATCAGGTGTAATACTATTTACACACTTATACATTAATACTCCTTTGTGATATATGATTCTTTTTTGAAAAGTTAACCATCCTAACTGTTTGAATACAGTTTTTGATGGTGTATCATATGCTTTGTTAAGAATAATTCTATTGGCAGTTTTGAAAATAATGTTTACTGTTAAATGATAAAAATTTTCAGTATAATACGTAAGAGACAAATTTTAATATAAATTTTTAACTGGTCTTTATTAAGACACAGATTTATTTAATCGTAGACGTAGGCGTAGGCGATAATCGGTGTTTCTCCATGTTTTTTTTCTCACTTTAGGTGATGTTTACGATGATCTCCACTTGTCTCCGATGAGTTTATTCACAACTGGTCTGTATTCTGGACGATTTAGGGCATGACGTATGATACCATCACTTTCCATTCTTAATATATGTTTCTTGACCTTTTCAACTACGCTTTCTCCTTCTGAAATATTTTCAGAAATATTTGTAGATTTCATAATCATATGATCAGGATTGTAAAGATGTAAAGTATCCCATTTCCTTGAGAACATAGGACTTACCTGGTGCATTTGGTCCAGATTCACATATTTGAGTTATCTCACTTTTAACTCCTCCGTAACATCCCCACCGCATATGAAAATTGTGTTACTCGCCATAGCTCTTTATTCTATGTTTGAGAACTAAAATGCAAAACAGATTGTGTATAGTTACATGTAAGCATTCATACATTCTACAAAGTGAACGACTGTCGGTGTACAAAATTAATGTTTAGTATTTTGAAATAAAAAAAAAATAACTGTTTTATTATTTCTATCGGTTAATTAGAAAATAAGAAAAATGATTCAATCTCACCAAAACGTGACCACTTTACAAACAGCATATCTTTAAAATTTCCTGCGTACTAATATGATGAGTTCCACGTTGAAAAAAAATTCTCTGTTCCGTAAGCAGTCGCTACTTCGTCTTTGATCCTTCTATACGAATTGAGAGACGTATAGACAAAAGAAAAGATGATAATTCTGTCTCATACTGAGAGACTAGCAGCTAAGAATTATTTTTAGCAATACTTAACACTGTTAAATTGGTCTAGTTAAAAGAAGGATTGTCCCTTATATACATATAGTTCCAAGTACGGGTTCTGTCAGCAGATAAAAAAATAATCTTATATGAATATTCTCATCCTACTTATTGCTCCACACGTTCTATTTTGGTTACAATAATGCTTTAATGGTTTAATCAGCGTAAATTTTCTAGGATAATGTAGTTTTATGTCGATTTGCATGCATAATGTCGATTGTGTGTTTTCCTCATTTAACTTTTAAAAAGCTTTAAAGTCTGGAAATCCGTGCTGTTTCTCTTAGCATGCCGAATCCTATAAATGCTAGATATACAAGACGATGCACGAATACAGAAATTCAAAACATAGAAATAGTTCACTACCTTAACCAAGTTCAATTTCTATCAATTAATCGCTTAGGACCAGTAACTATTCAATCAACGCAATTTTCTCTTATCTTCCATACCAATGTAGATAAACAGAAAACGTTTACATTATACATCTTATCGAAAAATTGATAGATGAAGTAGTCTTAAAAAGGGGAAAGTTTTTTCTCTGTTTTTGGTGTCTCCAATTAAAATTTAATTTAATCCATATATTATTGTCAACCAGGGGCGTAGCTACCTTCTTAATGAAGTGGAGTCACAAACTAAAGGGCGAGGGGTCTGGGGGCCGCCTAGGCCCTAGTAGGTCAGGGCAAAGCCCTGGTAGGGCACTGAGGGGCGAAGCCCCCCCAAGCTCCGCATATATAGCGTTTAAAAACAGTTACAACCGTAAAGAAACTTGTACATTTTTTTGTGTTTTTTTTGGTCATCTATTTGTTTAACTTCGAGTCGAATGAAGACTAAACATTGTCGTTTGCGTTTTTTATATGCCATGAGAGCTTTTAAAATCACGGAGATTTCTTCCATATGCTAGTATTTGTATTGAGCAAAGTAGATGTATAAAAAACAAATAATAAACATAAACACAATACTATATTTGGAGTTTCTGTTAGCATAAACATCATTGGATAACAGATACTTGGTGGACACATTCTCCAATATTTTGCTTAACATGTGTTTTTAGATGTTTAAAATATTTGTGGGTAAACTCTGCAAGAGAGAGATAGGAATGGTATTTAAAATTGATCACGATCTTTTTCATGATCTGCGTTTGTTAATTAACAAATACTTATGCATTCGACCAGTTGTATGGCAATATCTAGATGATAACAGTGAAGATACGTGTATTAAAAGTTTGGTGTATCTTTCGAAAAAAAATCAGCAGCTTAGTGTCCGACTCGGACAGAGAATTCATTATAAAATCTAATGACTAAAAAGTCCAGTAAAACGAGTTAGAATTAACAATTTATTTAAATGCTTTACAATCAACCATCCGTATTGCCGGTCCATATAGAAAGACTTCGAATTATCGAATCTATATACAAGATGTTTTTTTTTTTGTAAAATAAATAAAAACATAATACATGTACAGTGGAACTTGCCTAATCCGACACACTGGGGGACCAGAAAAAAATGTCGGATTAAGCAGGGTGTCGGAATACTCAGGTTTTTTCTGCAAGGATATGTCTATTTTAGGACCATGAGAATATGTCGGTTAAAGCAGGATGTTGGAATACTCAGGTGTCGGATTAGGCAGGTTACACTGTACTTGAAAATGTGTACTTTTTTATAACAGCAGTTCCAACTTCTCATCTACTAGTATACGGAAATTATTGATTGTTCGAATGGTTATTAATGTCCGGTAACAAATATTACATAACACCAGGACGAGAATCTGTTGACGTGATGTGAAAATGAACTATTCGTGTTGTCAAGACCTACATATTTAGTAAATTATGAACTAGTTCACAAGGTAACAGTCATTATTCCCGGATCAATACGAGTTGAAGAGTCTTCGTTCTAGTAAGATGTGTGCTTTGAGGCGAAGCTGAAAATAATAATGTTCCAAGTTTTTTTGTTAACCCTTAAGGATTATCCCCCTTTAGGCGAGTACACGTTATGGTGGTGGTACCGACAAATGTGTAGCTAGTATTTTCTAAACAATGCCCGTTATACAAAAAGTTCCGCTAAGTTTACACCAGTTGTATGTATACATGTCTTACAGGATTAAAAATTTCGCTGCATGTGTATTCCTCTTGCTTTTATTCTTAAGGTAGTTTTTAAAATGCATACATAGAAAGACCAATTCTTATATCTTAACTTTGTCTCTCTCTCTCTCTCTCTGTTTTTTTTTTTTTTTTTTTTTATTGGTGAAAATGACGTGGATGCACGTGCTGTCGTGCCTCCGGGTAGCTACGCCCCTGTGACAACAATAAATAAATAGAGGAAATTAATTTTATCTTGCAGTTAATTAGAACATTGACCTTCTGGTGTAATAACTGTAATAATTTGTTTTTGGAAAGTAATAAATTCTTGTATCCAACGGCTTATTGACAAAACTCGTTGCATGCATATCCGTTTTTATCCTGTGTGTGTTGCAATAATTTTTTAAGCGTAAGAAGGAGAGAGAAAAGGAGAGCAGAACTTTTCCTATCTCAATTGACAGGTGGACAAGTATGTCAAGAGATGAGCTTTACTATAACCAATATCAACATACGATTGGCGATGAAATGCATTACTAGTATCGTTTTATTGTAGTCATTACGAAACCGATCAATCCCATGATAATACGCTGACAATTTAACAGAATATAAGATATGCGGATATTTCTCTCATTTGTAATCCAAAGATATCCATAGTCGAACACTAAATATGAATAAATTGAATCTGATGTTTCACTTTGACAACTACCAAACGCCAAAAATGCAAAAGACATATTTTAACGACACTTTCAGCACTATTGTACTATTTCATGACGGTCAGTTTTTATTGATGAAGGAAGCCGAAATGTCTGAAGAGAACCACCGACTCTAGGTAGGAAAACTGACAATCCAAGTCAAGTTTTAAAAGTTTGTGAATAAGGTCCACAACAACTATCACAGATCTGCAATCAACACCAATTTCTCCAAATAACAAAAATATCAAGTTATGACATAAGACATCCACTGCCTAAGTATACTTCATTTGCCAAGGCGGCTAATCCTGGTTAGCCCGGTTGGTACTTTGGCATAACCACAGTCGCTTCATTTGCTAAGAAATCAACCACCGGCGCATATCGGCATACGCCGCCCTCGCCGTTCATAACACAACAGCAAGATATTAGCCTGTCAAATAAGTATGGCGGAAAGCGTATTGAAAGGTCAAATGTCGAAACTTAAAGTTGTAGATTGTAACATTTTCGATCAAACTATATTGTAATGGGATACTGCAATGGTCCACTATGATGATAGTAGAACACTACGCTATATTTTATTTTAAAAATTGATAAAGTTATCTCCGAGACACGTTTTTATGACGAAGGAGGTTTTGGTAAAAAAGATTGTACATACAATTTTTTAACAGGTCCATTTTTTTTTAATATTTGACAGCTTAGAAAGCAAATAGTATAAATGTGGACTTCAGTCGCCATTTTTTATTCAGCCGATTCAGTCGATTCTACTCGTTTAACTTTTTCAGGCGCTTTTAATAGCCCGAACTAGAACGAATGAAGCAGACCCTTAGTGTTAGCTTTTAAATTTACAACCACAATCCGGGCATTTCTTATCCTAGATACAATGAATATATCAAAATAAAATAAAAAATATACAGCTAAAACAAAATAAACAAATATAGGGGTTGATCATATCTTTTCTTTCTGTGTATTTGACTTTTTAAAACATAGGGTGTTTACGTAATGAACCTGTGTACTTTGAATGACGAGGTCTGACATGATAACAGAATGCCGACATGATTGATTTAACTGACAAATCTGTGCACCATTGGTAGCAATGGATGCTCAAGTTCCTCAAGGTTCATCCTAAGAGAACGAGGGTTATGATCCCCAATACGTCGGGTCTTATTCGCATCACCCCCTGGTTTCAGGGGAGTAAAGATTAACAGTTTCTATATCATAAAACTCTATATGCACGCTGAATACATAGTCCATACTATGTATCATAAAACAGTCAAGCTCGAACTGGTACCAATTCAGAACCGGCCACTCAGGGTAGACATGAGATGGTCTCAACAGAACTTCCTGCGGTACCGCAGGAAAGTAAAAACCTAATATGATCCGACGTACAATTACGGAAACGATCATTACTCCTTAATCTTGCCAGATCCCGACATTCTTTTGACTGTGACGAATGATTTTATTACAAAATAATGAACAATTAGAATCAAGTAATCAAAATAAATGCTGATATTTATCCAAATAAAGTCAAAAGTTAAATGCATTCCAGGCGAAGAACTAATAGCAGGTATTGATAATTTCATTTTCACACTGCTGGTGTCTGAATATTTAGATAAAAGTGGTAGCCATTCATGAAAATTAGCATTAACATATATAGTTCTCGAACGTATGATTCAGCAAGCAAATCCATCGGCTTGTTTGTCTCCTCTTTTGTCCAAAATGTTATAGATCCGGCCTGTTCTGGTCATTCTGAAAAGATAAATAAAACAGCAGCAGACAAAAGAATTGTTATTAGATGGAAGATTGCAAGGGAGGTGGGTGGGTTTTTAAACTTTACATATCTACAAGAGTGGCTAGTTCAATGTAATGCTGAAGAGTCATGTGACGTTGATTATCGGGAAACGAGAACCGGATCCGAATGACGCAGTAATCATTTCTCTTTCATTAAATTGGTTTATCTTATAAATGAGATAAACCGTATTAATCAAAGAATCAAGTTTCAGGCAAAAACATAACAAACAAATAATTAATGTGGAAATAACGGCCACAGTTCACTTTGAATGACGAGGTCTGACATGATAACAGAATGCCGACATGATTGATTTAACTGACAAATCTGTGCACCATTGGTAGCAATGGATGCTCAAGTTCCTCAAGGTTCATCCTAAGAGAACGAGGGTTATGATCCCCAATACGTCGGGTCTTATTCGCATCACCCCCTGGTTTCAGGGGAGTAAAGATTAACAGTTTCTATATCATAAAACTCTATATGCACGCTGAATACATAGTCCATACTATGTATCATAAAACAGTCAAGCTCGAACTGGTACCAATTCAGAACCGGCCACTCAGGGTAGACATGAGATGGTCTCAACAGAACTTCCTGCGGTACCGCAGGATAGTAAAACCTAATATGATCCGACGTACAATTACGGGAAACAATCATAACCCCTTAATCTTGCCACTTGAGTGTGTCTACACACACTCATCAGACCCCCTTTTCCACAACCTAAAAGTCCATTTAAATGAAATAGCTAAGAAAGCATTACTCTTTGTTAATACGTTTGAATCTTGGACAAAATATTTTTCCTTTTGTAATAGCTTTGTTATAATGGGGCTGTTATCCTTCCATGATATCCCTCAGCAAGATTTGTTTTGGACGATATCACTTCTTTTGTTGTATTATCCATGTTATATATATATTTAATATCATCATAAAACGCAATATTTTAACGGTAATACATCCACTGATAAACCGATCATGAATTATCAATAGGTTTACTAAAAGAGTTGTCTCGCCTGAACTGGCTTAGTTGAACAAATTTATTCTAAAACGCATATGTTTGGTACTTGTTAACATATTTTAATAATGCGATAAATCAGGAAGTTTTCTTCATACAGATAAACAGTCTAATCAATAACGTTGAACATCTGTCTACAAATTCGGAGATTTGGGTAACAACTAGACTGATTGTTCACTGCAAAAGTACAATCCAAGATGGTGGTATACCATGAATCTACCAAATTGCTTTGTTAATCTGCAATATGCACTATTAGTTTTGCAAATCTATGTTCCTCTACAAAGTTTACGAAAATGCATTATCCTTCGAAGTCTTGTACATTTGTATATATTTTATTTTCAACAAGTATCGTGACCAATATTTTAAAACCATGGGTGTATAACGTACACTTTTAAAAATTAATTTATTCGTATCAATCAATATATAGAAAGTACCACACTTCCTGTACTAAATCGGCAACCACATGCATTTCTACCAGTACTTAAAATTCGGATACAGCTAAGCAGTCCGTGCAGCTTTTGGAAAGTTCAAACTTAAATAGTTTTACGTCGGATATATTTTGTGACCTAAAAGAACTAGGTGCTAGAGTGAAATTCCATGTATTACTCTAAGTAATGGGTGTATATAGATGCATAGTTGATTAGTTCCGACTAGAATTACAAAAAAATGAGTCCATCAGCTCTGTGAATAGATAGGAATGCTAAATGTTCCTTTTAATAGAAGGAAATAGATCAAGAGTATTTGAAATAAACTTAAAATTCATTGAGGCTCCCATCTGGATAATATACATGTTTGTCTGTAAAAGTCCTTAACTTAAATACCACATATTTGTTTTGTTTCTAAAAATAGTTGTGGAGATCCCATAGTTCGTGCTGACATGTAAAAGAAATGTGATAGTAAAATACAAAGGTATCCTCAATGTTCACATATCCGTGTTAGATGATGATGACAATCAAAAATATTATAAACAATACATGTAAATATACAATAACATTATCGCACTTCAAAGAAAAGAGGATATTGTGCACCATGCTCTGTCTGCTGCTTCGTGAGTTTATAAAGTAATTTAATAATTGTGTCAAAAGTGCACATAATTCCCTTATTTGCTCTAAGTTGACTTGTTGATAAATTAATTGACCTGTCCATAGTTGCCTTTTAACTACTGGTTTGAAGAAGACGTAGTTTATCTTCGTGAACTGATTGAAGTGTGAATTTGGGCAAGGTATATTCTGATCGTATTAAATTCATTCGTAGCATGTTATGCTGTTGTTCTGGAAGTCCAGTGTCTGTTGTGTATATATATATACTATCAAGAACAACGGTAAATGAGTTTTAGTGAGCTATCTGAATAACCTATACCAATAGTAATAACATATGATATGTTGAGGTCTTTTTGAAAATATCAACTCAGCTTTTCTTGTATAACTATATTTGCTTGTATAACTATATTAACTCTATTTGCGTAAGTAAGAAAATTTAGGGTCGGGCATGATATGTATGATTCAACAACGTAAACATGAGCTCTGTAGATCTCTCAACTGACTTGATAATTTAATATGAAAATCAAATATCAAATTATAAGCATATTATACAACAAGAACACATGCATATAAATGTAAATAGCTAGGCAAACATGCACAAATTAAAGCAAGCAAGCTAACAAGAAAACAAACGCAAATTGAAAAGTATATATATATACATGTAACTGAGTAACTCACTCATGTAAAAAGAATTGGTATGATTGCCAATGAGATAACTCTTCACAGTAGACCAAATGGCAAAGAAATCAATAACAATAAGTCATCGTACTGCCTTCAACAATGAGCAGGGCCCATACCGCATTAATAATGATGTCATTTTACTGCCTTCAACAATGAGTAGAGCCCATGCCGCATTAATAGCAATAAGTCATTTTACCGCCTTCAACAATGAGCAGGGCCCATACCGCGTTAATAACAATAAGTCATTGTACTGCCTTCAGCAATGAGCAGAGCCCATACCGCATTAGTGAGTAATTAAAAAAACCAAAAGAAAATGTTAAATAAGTCAAACAAGAAAACTGTAGGCATAAATTATGTACATTTTATTTATAGTAATGCCGATTTAAGTGTATCAAACAGTATTAGGAAATATTCAAGACTGTTCAAAGAATTTGCACGTGTAAATACTTTAATCGAAGCCATCGAATCTGATTGGATTTATTCTAAAGCTATAGCGTCATCCGCCACAAAATTTGTCATTTGTCTTCTAAATCTCATATAGTGTATTTCATTTACTACGTCAGCTGAACTATCTAACACGTAGTGTATAATTGTGTATAATAAGTGGTATAATGTTATTAATTGAGATAAAGGTTGACGAATTTGCACTTATTGCCCTCGTGTGTATCTTGTGTGTAATATCGCTAAGTGCGTCTTTCAAATATAACATATTGTACATTAAAGCAGAGACATGTAAAACTTACTGTATTTATGTCTCTGATTAAAGTCACAGTGCGATCATATTGCTCATGTGAAATTCAAATTAAATATATGACATCAAATAATAATAATAAATAATCCTTTCAGTAATCTTATCTTTATCACTATCAGATTAATCTTATTCATTATGAGATAAATATCAATAACAGTAGAATAATTATACGCCACAAAACATTAACTTTTTTATAAATTCAACATACCAAGATTATGTTTGACGAAATCTGCAAACCGCTGGAACCAGGTTATGAATTCTTTGGATCAGTGGTTCTCCTATATATTCTTCCTTGTGCATGTTGTGTCGTGTGGAATTATAAATGGGGGCTCCTGGTGTGAAGATTTTGTTCTGCCATTAAATTGATCACCGGTCCATGCGCCACTGACAAATTGGAAGCTGTCCCTGTTATTTGTGCATTGTATAATTTTTATGGCGAAGATACATTAATTAAATTGTTCTATGATCTTTACACATCCATAAATGTCGAAAGAAGCTGGAGGTGTTCCTCGTGTTGATGGCATCGGATCATATGGTGACAGTTCGGTTTACCTTTTAATTTCGTCATTTGCTGGCCCTTGCACATGAAAATCCTTTCTTGGAGAATTACCTTGTCTCTTCGATAGTTTCATATCAAAATATTGGAATATGACATGCAGATGTCAATGATTTTTACGATTGCATTTTTAAACTTTTACAGATCTACAAGAGTGGCTAGTTCAATGTAATGCTGAAGAGTCATGTGACGTTGATTATCGGGAAACGAGAACCGGATCCGAATGACGCAGTAATCATTCCTCTTTCATTAAATTGGTTTATCTTATAAATGAGATAAACCGTATTATAAATTCTACGGCTAGAATTGATTGATAAGTTTAAAAACTCTTTGTCTTAAATATAAGGCTTCGGCAAAATAGCGATTTATATAGAGTTTTGCTATTTTGCCGGTCTTATTTCAGATTTTCAATCAAGACAACCTGTTTAACCCCGCCATATTCTGCATGTATGTGCCTGTTCCAAGTCAGGAGCCTGTAATTCAGTGGTTTTCTTTTGTTGATGTGTTACATAAATTATTTGTTTTTCGTTCATTTTTTGTACATAAATTAGGCCGTTAGTTTTCTCGTTTGAATTGTTTTACATTTGTCATTCCGGGAGTCAGGATAACTCGTATAACAATATATTTGACCTCATTAATCAAATGTAATAACTTGTTTCCCAATCCACTATAAATAAATATGTTTTTAAATTAAACTTAAACTGACCATATTTGCACTTCATCATTTAAATTATATATACATGTAGCCGCACACTGCAGAACTAGTTATATTTTTAGGCCAGGATGGATTGTACAAATGACAGCAATTATATTGGAAAACAATGACTACAAAATTTTGTTTGCATCAATTTATAGTGCCAGCATGTCCTCTTTTTATTCAAAACATTGAATCGTAAACAAATATGATATCTGTTTATGTGTAGTTTTCATACGTCCGACGGACCCGACTAACAAAAATCTTTTGACCGCATCAACCTAAACTGACATTATTTGCTCTTTTTTTCTGCAAATCTATATAGCTGCACAGTAATTCAGTTATAATTTTAGGTCAAGAGAGACTGCAATATACAAGTTACAGCAATATTGGAAAACGATGACCACAAAATTTTGTTCGCATCAATTTATAGTGCCAGCATGTCCTCTTTTTATTCAAAATATTGAATCGTAAACAAATATCAGTAGTTTTCATACCTCAGACTGACTCGTGTAATAAAATCTTTTGACCGCATCAACCAAAACTGACCATATTTGCTCTTTTTTATGTAAATCTATATAGCTGCACAGTAATTCAGTTATAAAAGTTTTGTTCGCATCAATTTATAGTGCCAGCATTTCCTTTTTATTCAAAACATTGCATCAGAAACAAATATCAGTAGTTTTCATACCTCAGACTGACTCGTGGAACAAAAATATTTGTCTGCATCAACCAAAACTGACCATATTTGACAGCATCAACCAAAACTGACCATATTTGACCGCATCAACCAAAACTGACCATATTTGCTCTTTTTATGTAAATCTTATAGTCGCATAGTAAATGCGTAATATTTTTATGTAAGGATGGATTGTATAATACAAATGATAGCAATATTGGAACACAGTGACTACCAAATTTTGTTTGCATCAATTTAGAGTGCCAGCATGTCCTCTTTTTATTCACAATATTGCATCATAAACAAATATCAGTAGTTTTCATACCTCAGACTGACTGGTATAACAAAATTATTTGTCCGCATCAACCAAAACTGACCATATTTGCACTTTATTATGTAAATCTTAATAGCCGCATAGTAAATCACTTACATTTAATATCAGGATGAATTGTATAATACAAATGACAGCAATATTGGAAAACAATGGCTACAAAATTATGCTCGCATCAGTTTATAGTGCCAGCATGTCCTCTTTTTATTCAAAATTTTGAATCGTAAACTAATTTCAGTAGTTTTGATATCTCAGACTGACTCATATAACAAAATTATTTGTCCGCATCAACCAAAACTCACCATATTTGACAGCATCAACCAAAACTGACCATATGTGACAGCATCAACCAAAACTGACCATATTTGCACTTTATTATGTAAATCTTAATATATAAATATTATAAGCTCCATAGTAAATCACTTATATTTACATATCACGATGGATTGTATAATACAAATGACAGCAATATTGGAACACAATGACTACAAAAAAATTTCCACATCAATTTAGAGAACCAGCATGTCCTCTTTTTATTCAAAATATTGAATCGTAAACAAATTTCAGTAGTTTCGATATATCAGACTGAGTCGTTTTAACAAAACTATTTGACCGCATCAACCAAAACTGAACATATTTACACTTTATCATGTAAATATATATGGCCTCATTGTAAACCAAAAATATTTCTATGTCAGGACGGATCCTATGATAAAGATGACACCAATTTTGGAACACAATGACTACCATGACTACAAAAGTTTGTCCACATCAATTTAGAGTGCCATTATTTCCTCTCTGTATCCATAATAATGAACCGTCACTAAAGTCAGTGGTTCGTGATGGTTTGTTTTTTAAACAAAACTATTTAACGGCATCATTCAACACTCACATGACTGCTTCATATACTTTAAAATGAAAAGTACATGTATGAGAAGTTCTCTTCTTGGAATAGTATACTGTTAATATATTTTAAGAATGATTGATTTTGTTTGTATCCTAACGTCCAGAGGCAAATATTTCATTCATGTTCAGATCGAGTATATTTTTGCTGACGTCCCAGACTCCCAGATATCATTTATAATCGTTATGGATAAGTCTGTCTAAATATTGACGAGATGGTGCAAATGTACATACTTATACAACACGTATTTCATTAATATCCCATAACTCATCCACTGTAAAATTTTCGTTTGAACATTTGTCAAAACCGAATCTTATATCATGAATGTAAATCCAAGGCAAACAAGGTAAATTACGATTAAAATTCCATGAATTAAATGCAGAGTTATATTTAGGAAGAGACTGTTAAAAACGGGGAACGAAGCAACGTAAACCATGATGTTAATATGCAATTTTATAAGAATATTTCTCCGATGAGTTGGACAACCTTTCTATCCGCTTCGATATTTGTACATGTAACGTTTGATCAGTAAAAATATATAAAATCTGCTATACAGTAAAGTACTGCAGTGACGTCATTTAGAACTGTTCTACAGTTCTGACTGATCTAGTCAGTTCTACGGTTAGAACTGATTTGGACAGTTCTACCTAGAACAGTTTTAGACAGTTCTATCCTAGAACTGATCCTGACAGTTCTACCTAGAACTGATTTGGTCAGTTTTACCTAGAAATGATTTGGTCAGTTCTACCTAGAACTGATTTGGTCAGTTCTACCTAGAACTAATTCTGACAGTTCTACTTAGAACAGTTCTAGGGTAGAACTGTTCTAGGACAGTTTAGAACATTCTATGACAGATTATTCTGACAGATTTAATGAGAGGTTAGAAGTGATCTCCACTGTATATGGATTCGTTTAAAATTGATCCTACCCCTTTTTTATTGTTGTAAAAGGGAAGTGATAAAATAGTTTATTTCAATTCGAAATAGATTTTTTAAAACCCCAAAAGAAATTATAGGCAGGGGGTCTGGAAGGGGGCGGCAGCCCACCAGAAGCTGGACGAATATAATAAAATTCTTACAGAAAAACAAATGTTTTATAAAATTATTTGTAAGCACATGCTTACAATGCTACACTGGTGCTACGCCATTGAAACCTTTATCATGTTTTGTTACATTAAAAAATATATTGTTGTCTCCAGAAAATAAACAGGCACCTCCATCCACCAACACCCATGAAAGATGAATTAAAGATTACTAGTAAGTAGGGGGAAGTTTTGGATTACATATATGTTTTTCTTCTCATGCCCATCCATCGACATGTCAACCTTTTCTCTTATGCGCCAATTTATCAAATGTTATGTTACGTATTATTGAATTGTTTTACATACCAACATAAATTTAACCCGAGCTACTAATTAAGTATGTATTGATCAATCAATGTAAATAATCATAACAAACTTTTACACGGATGAGTACATGCGATGAGCTAATACATATCATACGGTAATTAAAGAAACGTTCCGATTTAAGTATTCCTTAGTTAAGTGAAGACTTAAGTAAGTTTATGCATACGACTTAAAAATTATACTTAACTAAGGAAATTCTTAGTGACATCTAAGTTTAAGGAATACTTAAGTTAAGATGTTTTATGCATACGGGCCCAGACCCTTAGTGTTAACTTTTAAATTTACAACCACAATCCGGGCATTTCTTATCCTAGATATAATGAATATATCAAAATAAAAAAAGAAATATACAACTAAAACAAAATAAACAAATATACGGGTTGATCATTTCTTTTCTTTCTGTGTATTTGACTTTTTAAAACATAGGTGTTTACGTAATGAACCTGTGTCGTTTATCACTCATTGAACTTATAATATTACAAAAAAATACAAATGTCAATATGCTTATTTCCAAATTTAAACATAATTTAGTGATACAAAATACTTTTAGAAATAAAAGACAAGAATGTCAAATGAAATAAAACATATATCTTACCCATTAGTCTTTTGTATTTAAAATATATCTAAATCTTGATCCACTGCTTCGGAGAAATGAAAGAGAAACTACCAGTGTTCATTCCAAAAATAGTTTAATGACGTGAATATATTTAAATTCTTTGTACAAAGGTTATTCTCTTTTAGAATTTAATAACATACACGAACTCAGTACCGCAGTAAAATGAATTATCCATGTCATTAATTCTTTCTCCCTCAGTTGAGTTCTTTAGAGAAAAGCTCATTTCTATTCACCGCATCGCACTCTCATTTGAAAAAAAACCTATAGTTTAAAACACATAATTTGTTCTACTTCACTATTCTGTCAAATACTAAAATATCGCATTAATTTTCCTTGTTTTATTATTCTTTGTTTTTTGTAATTTTTCGTCGATAGATTCATATAAATCAGTCAAGCATGCACCAATAAACGACCATCATCTTATTTCATGAGTATCCAAAGAAAATGAAGACCATCACGACGGAGGTTGGATCATCGATAGAAATGGGAGAGTAAATGCAATCTATTTACAAGACATGAAAGAGGTTTACCGGTGTTCGAGTACATGTAATACAAATGTATGTATGTACGCATGAATGAAAGATCAATTGTATTCTTACAAAACTATGAGCATGACATAAATATGATATCAAGGTGATTTAAACTTATTACCGATAAAATCCAAATTGATTTGTTTTTATATTTGTATGATTTGAACACATGTGTATAGATTGAATATTCTCCACTCCACAATACCTTTTTAAGGCATTTGTTTCTTGTTGTGGAAAAATGTTTTTTTTATTTATACTTTAGGGTTAGACAAGAGACGTTTATTAATACTCTCATGTGTGGTAACTTATCAACAATGCGATTTATCCACATACTTAACAGTAGTAACACAGCAGATGTCACTAGTAGATCTCGAATTGCTGATCCTTCCGCAATCCCGTCCTCTATTCCTCGATTACACTATTACTGAACGAGACTTATCACTGTCACTGAATTCGCACTTTCCATGAGCAACATGACGGGTTCCTCTAGTGGAGCAGGATTTGCTATCTCTTCTGGAACAAGTAAGATCATCCCCAGTTTTTGGTGGGGTTCTTGTTGCTTCATCTTTTACTTTCTTTGGGGTCTTTTTTATCATTGCTTGTCTTTACGTCGTTTGCTTCTTTTACCATGGTGTTGTCTGATTTTATTGGACTTTTGATTTTTTCACTGGGTATTTCATTTTTCATGAACATTAAATGACAACTAAAATGGCTTTCAGACATGAATAAAAAAAATCGAACAATTTGTGATTACTCATAACAAAACGAGGTCTAAATAAAACAGTCAAAATCCACCCTTGGTCAACTTTGGTGCATTTCAACTTATAAAAGACTAAATAGAATATGCTGAAATGTTTCGAAAATATACATTTCAAATATATTTATAATTTATCGGCCTCGAGGTCAGACAGACTACCATCTGCGATTTGATTTTGTGAAAATGAATTAAATGTATGGTACATATTGAAGTACACTACACACACGTGTTTCATATAATATTCTCGGGGAGAGCATTAGATATAAAATAGTTTATAAAATGACCATGACAATGAGTTTTTTGGAGATACGATGTATCTTTAAAATCTTTCTCTTAAAAAATACTTTTAAACATGGCTTTTTTAGTCGTTTGTAGGCGAAAAAAAGAATCATAGAATTATTTAAAAAAAAGAAATTAGTATACTAGTAAGAAGACTACTCATAAGACCTGTTCAAGACATGCATTTGACCATAAAGACAACAAATATCATGGATGTGTTGAAATTTAATGAACGTGCTTATCTCCTCATGGAAAACTATGGCTTTTCCCTGCTGGTCTAAAGTATGCTGTAACTTTATACTCAGTATGACTTCCACATTGTCTCCAGAAATATTCTGCCCGAGAAAAACAGCTGTCGATGTCATCATCTAAAATAAAACAGTACAATATTGGAATGTTTAACCTAACAAATATTAAAAAAAACCTTATCTGAACATATTCACTCTAGTCTTAAACACTACAAGTAATCGTATTGATTTATTCCTGAAAGTCACTACAAGTCCGATCAAGGCAGTGAATATATTTATACCCCTTTGTAGTTCACACTGAGTTTTTCTACAGAAAGTAATTTTAATGTTAATTAGGAAACAAAACGTTCAAACAACTAATAATGAAATATCGCACGGTTTCGAGGGATTCAACGATTTGGCATTATCAAACCCTCGAGTGTGTTTTACCACAATTCCAATCAATTCCACTTTTTCGTATTTATGAGGGAAAAAATAGTTTCATCTAGGTTTTAATCTTCCAGCTCATTTCACTAATCAGCATTGTTTCTACTATGAGGCAAATTTTATCAACATACCTAAACAAAAGTTTGTAATTGTTTATTCTTATCTCAATTCAACGTTTAAACTGGTGATATTACTGTTTCGACAGCGTGCCGAAATATACCATTTGGTTATTTTTAATCTCGATAAAAGAAAAGATTCAAGGTTCAAAGCGATGTTTCTTAGGCCTACGACAAAGTAATAAATAAAGTTTTTCATTTATTTTCTCAGAGTTGGTGTTATTTATCGAGAGGAGAATGTTGAATCCTCAGTAGTACTTTTAATTTCTCATAACGTTCATGCAATGCCTTTTTATTTTGAACAAACGTCACTCTTGCTGTAATTGCATGTTATTTTTGTTTTCCTTTACTTCATTTGCTGATATTTTTCCTAGTATCTATAAGGTTTCCTCTCTTAATAATAGAATAATGCGAATTTAAATATTGATGTGAGTTATTGATTCTCCTAATAGTTGCAGACAGGTTGTACTTTTCCAGAGGATGCATAGTTTTATTGTGTTCCTTTATTTAATGTGGTGCGGGAATATCCTGCCATCTCTGATTGCAAATGATCTATTTGAATTATTATTGAAATCATGTAATTAAAAATAATAAAAGGCTATTAACTTGCGGGACATTTTATTTGAATAAATATATTCATTCAACTTTATATGATGGTTGTATTTTATTGAAACAAATACAGAATTAAGTCTTCTTCATTAAAGAAAATAGGATTCTGATCTTAATTGATTAAAAAAAAATATAAAATACCTTTAATTTTTCTCTTTTGTTTAAACAGTATGTAGCAAGAAATTGTTTCTTACATCTGTACTATTTTTAATTTATACTAGGTTTAAAATGTCTTACTTGCCAATAATAGCGTTTTTCTTGTATATTCTGACAACATTTGAAAAATTGTCAGCTCTACAATCTTGTAAATAAGTCGTGGGGGCATACCGTTTATTATAATGTTTTAAAAAGCATGCTTTGGTGTTAAAGGCAGATCTTTAAAAAGTCTCTAGTAGTTTGATAGAAAACTTATTTAGATTGCAGATAATTTAGAGCTTGGCATGATGTATAATCATTTGTGTATTATTAAGTCCACATGTAGAGCTCTATCTGTAGTTTTGCGTTTTTAATTTTATGTGTCATAAAACTACTGTCTAGTTGACACAAAACCAATATAGTTGTTAACGTCTATGTTTTTTGGTCTCTAATGGAGAGTTGTCTCTTTGGCAATATTATCACATCTTCTTATTTTGATATAAATTTGATTCATATAATATAACAACATTGTTGCAAAATATACTATTAATCTTTGTTTTTTGTTTATATTCCCTGATCATTAATGCCTTAATGTATGTTTGTGTTGACAAATTTATTTAAGTATTTTGTCGCGCAAGAATATATTTCAAAATTTTACTGACTGATATAATTTACCTGTCATAAGATTTGCACCTCCAAATCCATCATAAAACATGTGATTCAGTGAGTTGTCAGCTGGACATTTATCTGGTTTAATCCAACATCCCTTTCCTGCTACTTTTATATGGCCTTATCAATAAAAATTTATATGGTATTTGTATGACAAATATACAAACATTTCTGTAAGACACCACTTATGATAATTAAGATCTAAATTAGTCATCTGCATGCAACTGCAAATGTTGCATTTCGTTTAAGACTGATAAAGACTTTTATCTTAAGGGAATGAGAAAATAAGAGGCGTTCGCATCATTATGAAAAGAAATAATTAATACATATTGCAGTCCAAAGAAGATAAAACTGGTAGATGGAACCTATTGTCTATTGTTTAAGTCCTTAGTTTGACCTCTGGAAGTCTGTTTTGAATTTTACTGATGATGACAGATGTAATAATTTATTATACGTGTAAAATGTAAATGTATCTAATTCCAAATATCTGTGCATAAGTATATTTAAGAGAATTCCGATGAATGAAATATTGCATGACTCAGTGGAAACCCTATATTGTGTCACTCTTCATCCCCACGGCATAATATTTAAACTTATCAAAGATACCATGCTTATAATTTAGTTCGCATAACGTGCATTTCGTTTATGTAACACTCAGGTGTCACTCGAATCAAATAAGTTTAACATTTCCAAAATGGTATGGAGTGCTTCACAGTATCATCAATTAACATCAGATTTTGTGTTTGTTTGTTTTGTTGTTTTTTTTGTTGTTGTTGTTGTTGTGATTTTTAAAGTAAACGAGGTTTTACTATTTATCAAGTATTTATTGTATTTGTTTTATATATAGGATACTTTTATCTGGGTATCGTTTTCATTATCGTTATTATTATAAATTTTGTAATACGGTACAAAGTGCAACTAAACGGGAATAAAATACTGTGAAAGGCAGATATAACATAAAATAGTCAAAATAACAAATATTCGTTAGACAAAAGAGGTTATATCGGATCTCCTTGATAAGACAGACATATACCGTTAATTTTAACTGAATATTTGTTCTCTCTCTAATAATTCACCTTTGATGATTTAAAAAAATTAGAGCTTATAGCTAAAACTAGGATAACCCATTAATGACTCTGATACAAAAAATATGATATGGACTAAAACATCATGTTTACTATGTCTGTGAAAGTTTTACAAAAATATGACAAGCAGTTCAAGAGCAGTTGTGGGTACATGACAAAAGGACAAACGAAGGAACAGACATACCGACAGACGCACCTCTATCACTATATATCACCCACTTTAGACATCGGGAGTATAATGATATTGGTTCTTTGACAAATAAATTTAAGAGATACTGATGTTACAGTCTGGTTCTTAGACAGTTTAAATAACGGTGAACAAATGTAATTTCCTGCATCTGCTATTGTTGCTTTTTAAAAGTTATTATGAATTTTAATGATAGTTTCATATAAAGAGCAACATATTTATATTATAGATAAACTTATCATAAAAAGATGGCCTTTAAAATAATTATGTATTGGTTCACCTGTAGGTTTATATATACTAGCCATTGGAAATGCCGGATCACTTCCACAATACCTCCACTGTGATAATGCCCTAGATAAACATGCCGATTCATCGTGAGCACCGTTGATATGTTGTTCTGCCCATGCATCTCTTATGAAACCAGAGGCCATCGACTTTACCCTAGGACATCCATACGTTGCAAAATAACATCCATCGCCGCCAAGTGTCATTGCTCCTATAATGAAAATTGAACAATTAAAATCCTTTAATTGTAGATGATTATACACCGTGTTGGGTTTTTTTTTATAGAAGGCGCATATGGGAAGATCGAAATTTTTCACTCGATTTACCTATTCGTGTTAGTGGGTTGGGAAAGAATTCCTTTAATACTTGTAAATCAACTGTATATCCATAGAGCAATATATGATATACATAGATGCTATCTGGTCAATGTCAAGTGAAAAATGTACCCAATCGTACGAGACTCACATGCGTAGTCACTGGTCAATGTCGTTAAACACCCCCTAGCAGTAAAATATATCTTTCTGCATTCAAAAGGAATTTCAGACATTAATAAACTATATCGAAAGAGAACGGACACAAAAATAATGTAACCGTTTCTTATACGTCCGAAGATTATATTATTTACCATAATACGTTGATGCGTTCTACAGCATTACTATGACATATATAAGACATAAAAGTCGAAGCATTTGTTGTTAACTTATTAGGTAGAACTTTGATCTGATATTCGATGCAAAAATGAGTGTCTGTTCATTGAGAAAGACAGAAAATAGTTTACATTTCATAGTAAAAAGTAAAAAGTTAACCCTAAAATATGTTTGTTGTGTATTTCTTAGCTACCTGTTGGTCCAAATATTACTGCAAATGATGAACCGTTGCCACATTTGGATATCATTTCAGACACTTTGTTTAGGCAGATTGTTTCATTTGTTCCTGAGTTATCTTTCATTTCTGCGTTTATGTCGCGATAAAAAGGCGTGGATACCGGTCTTTTAGCCTTCTCATATGCAGAATGATTAGGACATTTGTCAAATGAAAACCAGCAACCTAAATAACAACAAAGAAGCATATAGAATAAAACATGCACAAAAAATACAGAAAATACTTTGTTTGGTCTGTTTGGATGGCTTTTGAAAAATTATTTCTCAGTATATTTTTCAAAAGACTATCTTCTTACCCCTCCGGTCCCCTAAAATCATCCCAGTTGTTGTGTGGTTTGTGTTGGTCATTCTTGTTTTTCGTAGTGTTTAGTGGACTTGTTTGTCTTTTTGTCATGCTTCGGTTTTTTTGGCATATCAGTTTTAAATGTCCACTTTGTATCTTCCATCTTTTTTTAAACACAATAAGCCGATAATCAAACAATATGAATTAGGTTATACGTATGATACCTTCTACATGAACTTTTAGCGTGCTTTAAGTTTAGTACATGTATCATCTTAGTGTCGTGTATTGACGATTTCAAACCAGCTTGCAGACTTCTTCCAACCTTTCAACATATCCGTGTAAAAGGATTACTTTTAACATGGAATTTTGACCCTAGTTATTTAATCCAACAATAAGCAAAACCCATACACTTCAGAAATCCATAAAAGACCCCGTCATGATAAAATTTGAAACATTTCAATAGCGAAAAACAACGGCCTGATGTAGGCTTAAACTAAAAACAAAGCACTAACTATAATCACTCATTCCTCCACGAGTGTATCACCAGCTCAGTAGTCAGCACTCCTGTGTTGACATGAATTATCATTGATATGGTCATAGCTATAAACTAACTGTTTACAAAACTGAATTTTTAGATATACTAAGGATTTTCTACCCAAGTAATAGATTACCGGAGCTGTATTTTGCAAAACCTTTCGCAATTATGGCCGCTTAATGCTCTTCAACTTCGTAATTAATTTGGCCAGTTTAACGTTTTTGATTCGAGCGTCACTGATGAGTCTTTTGTAGACAAAATGCGCGTCTGGTGAACAAAAGTTAAAGCATGGGGTCTACGTTGAGTGTTTTGAAATTATCACGTCATACATTCTAGTTTCAAGTCCTTCATTTGTGTCAATATCGAGAATCAAGATCAACATATAACAGCTTAACACAAACTATGCTGATCTGTTGGAAAAAGGCTTGACTTATCAAATTGGCCATAAGCATTCATAAAATCATCACAAAAAGACAAAAAAACACAAGGTTTCGATTTAAGAGCACTCGCAGTTACTGAAAGCTACTAGTAGTTGAAAGCCACATCCAACTGAAAATAAATCGTGTTTTCCCAGTCTTAAATTTCAATCAGTACACATTAACTGGATAAGTATCGACAATTGTTGACTTAAACGTTTAGCCATACACATTTTGTTATCTTTAAATTTTGCAACATAAAAAGTCAATTCTGGTACCGATGCAGACATTTTCAAAAATCTTACTACATATCCTTTGAAATTAATGAATGTATTCTTATTCATGCATAACTCTTATTCCTTGCTTGGGTTTGGCAATACTAGTGGTTCTTTCTGTTTTATAATCCCATGAACGTTTGTATTATGTTTTAGACTAACGAATACTTTGACGTCGAGCATCACTGAAGAGATAACAATTGTTGATATGCTTATCTAGTCCAGTTAAATTTGTACTGCTTACTGTTATTAAAATCAAGCAAAATTAATATGTAAAACTTTAAAATTGATTTAACTAGCCTTGACTATGCGGAGGAGAATCCATTCATTCTTTGTATGTCTCAGAAATGCATCTGACATTGACATTTGACTATTTTACTATTTTACACGTAACTAAGTAAAGTGTGTAATATATACCTGTTTGAGAAACATTATATAACGTATTTGGAACAGATCCGTCTGGAAGGTAAATAGGTACAGGAGGTTTGTCCAAGGACTTTAGTATACACGCCCCAGGTGTAGGTGGGATACCTGATAAATACCCCAATGTTGGTTTCACAATTTCTGAAAAGAAAAGAATTGTACACGATAACCTCTGAACAATGTTCTTGTTAAAATATTTAGCTATACCATCGCTTAGCTGCCTTTATTTTTCTGATAGTCTAAGCAATAACTACTGAGCTGATGATATCCCGATGAAAATTTACAGTCAATCAGCAGAGGTATTAACCCAGGTCTAGTAAATGAAAATTAAATTAAGAATGGAAATGGGGAATGTATCAAAGAGACAACAACCCCGACTATAGAGCAGAAAACAGCCGAAGGCCACCAATGGGTCTTCAACACAGCGAGAACATTTTATAAATAACGATTTATGGAACGCTCAAACCTAAACCTTTGAAAGCCAGGGAAGTCGACATACGTTACCATGTTAGGAACTTTAACACTAAAATAAACATAAAGAAAAAATAGCAAAATTCATCTAAGGTCCACTGTACCTGAGGGAGTGAAACCTAAGTTTCTAAATAATTTATTAATTTATTAACAGTTATAGCCTTTATTTTATTTTAAAATTTTGAAAAGAACTGAAATTGATTTTGCCCAAATCTCATAATGACAAAAAAATGGCAAAACAACGAGAAACTACTATACTGACCTCCTCAAACAAAAATGACAATACAACGAGAAACTGACTTCCCCAAAAAGGTACATTATGAATCATGTAAGTACCGAAGCATTGATTTCTGAACTGATAATACACTTGGGGACCAGCAGTCCCCAAGTGACGGTATCGACCCGGTGTAAATGTAAATGAAATACCTCTTTTTAAAAGATTTGATGCGTCCGAAGCGCTCACCTGGGTTCATCTTCATCAGGGACATCTCAAACCACAAACTTTGAAAGCCTATGGTGTTTCAATACTTGAACAGTCCATAGGCTATATGACTAAAAGGGACCAAACACAGTACCATAATCCACATAAGGTCACCTTTGTCTGATGGACGAGGAACCTTGTCTAGTAAAGTGCTATTTATAAATCTATGCTTTCAGCGCACCAATATTTAATTATCTGACGTCTTACATGTAGCGCGATAATGTAACTTGTCAATGAAACTTTCTTTCTAATTAAGGTAACGCTTGTGTCTGATTTTTCTTACTCCAACAAACATTCTTTAAAGGTTACTTTCCAATACTAGTAATCATTATAAAACTGTAGTGATACCATTAAAGAACATACTATTACTTAAAGGTCCTATTTGGTATCTAGGTCCAACATCGATTGGCAGTACTGGATTATGAAAACTAGTTACTGCAGCGAAACCTTTCAGGAGACATATAGGTTTAAAATTCCCATATAAGGGGGCATAAAAGCTGCTTTCGTCAGGTACCTGAAAATCAGATATATATTTAAATCAAATTACAAAAATTTCAAGAAACTTTAGTTATGTTATATCTTGATATGTTAGTTTTAAAGGCTTAACATATTTTCAATACAATCAGTGAAGAGCTTAAATATACCCTTACTTTAGAATTTAATGCCTTCATTCTTAATTATTATTTTCAATATTCAGTATCTTTGCAATTGAAATCTGGTTTAAATATACACACCTGACTGAAATGAATACTCACGTAAATATTCTCAGAAACATTAAACCATTCTGCTTTATGCTGTCCATAGAAATGGGGTTTATTCATAGAGTGGAAAATATTATCTGTTATTTGGTTCCCTGTTCAAATTCAATTGCCAAGACTATATATATTATTGCAAGGAACAAAAAAAATAATAACCACTTAGGGGTAAGGTATTTTTAATTCAATACAATATACAATTCGGAATAATCGAAATTAGATCTTTAGGCAAGATACGGATGTATTTGCTTGTGGCAAATAATACGAGAACAAAGGTCATTATAGAGTCAAAAAGAGATAGTGGTGTTGGCATATGTCTTATTTGCGTATATCTACCGTTTCCTTTTTACAGAAAAGCAGAATGCGTAATTATATAGTTTTATTAAAATATAGTCATGTTTAAAAATAATTTTTCTGCATTCAAAAATTTTATCTTTGACGTTCTTAACTTTTGATCTCGACCTGATGGAGATTATTTCAGAAACACATGTTGCGACCCGGAAATCCTTTAAATTCGCTTTGTCAATATTTTGAGTCTGTGCAAAGTACAGCCTGTTTACATTTGTCATCTCGCATTATGCTCTTTTCATGGCAGCCCTAAGATGATCTTGCAAATTTAGTCACAATTAAACTATACAGACATTTGAATAAACTGTTAATTACGATGGTGTAAACGACTATCAAAATACGTGGCATGTCAGAGATAACATATATGCCTTCTTTTTATAAAGTTTGCCCTTTCTGCCTTCTTCAATCTACGGAAGCCCATTTAGGACCTCCAAAAAATATAATTTGAATTCGATATCACGAATTAAAATCGTAATCACGAATTGTAGAATTCGTTTTCACAAATTGAATTCGTTATCACGTATTTAGGGAATTAGTTATAATAGTATTTGTAATTCGTAAAAACGGATTCAATTCGATATCACAATTTTTTGTAACTCGTGATAACGGATTAAAAACGTGGTAACTATTTCTGCGAATACGTGATAACGAATTTAATCTGTTATAACTATTTATAAAAATCATTATCCGTTATCACGAATTACAAAAAAATGTGATAACTATTTCTATGAATTCGTGATAACGAATTCTATCCGGTTTAACGATTTATACAATTCGTTATCACGATTTATAAAACTCGTTATTACGATTTAAATCCGTTATCACGAATTACAAAAATTGTGATAACGAATTTAATTCGCAATTACGAATTACAAAAACTGTTATAACTTATATATTTGTGTTTGTGTCAGAATCATTTTTTTACGGAAGCCCATTTAGGACCTCCCGAAAATATAATTCGAATTCGATATCACGAATTAAATTGTTATCACAAATTCAAGAATTCGTTATTACAGATTAAATTCGTTATCACGAATTTATGGAATTAGTTATAACAGTTTTTGTAATTCGTAATAACGGACTAAATTCGTTATCACAATTTTTTTGTAATTCGAGATAACGGATTAAAAACGTGATAACGAACTTTATAATTCGTAATTACGGATTCAAATCGTTCTCACGAATTTGTGTAATTTGTTATCTCAGTTTTTTTGTTTTTCGTGATTACTGATTAAATTCGTTATCACAGATTATTGTAATTCGTGATAACGGTTTCAAATCGTTATAACACATTGTATAATTTGTGATAACGGAATAAATTCGTTATAACTATTTCTACGAATTTGTGATAGCGAATTTTATTCGTTATAACTCTTTATGAAATTCATTATAACGATTTTAATCCGTTTTCACGAATTACCAAAAAAAATGTGATAACAAATTCTACGAATTCGTGATAACGAATTCAATCCGTTATAGCGATTTATACAATTCGTTATCACGATTTATAAAATTTGTTATTACGATTTAAACCGTTATCTCGAATTACAAAAAATTGTGATAACGAATTTAATTCGTTATTACGAATTACAAAAACTGTTATAACTAATTCCGGAAATTCGTAATCACAAATTTAATCTGTTATAACGAATTCTTCAATTCGTGATAACGATTTAAATTCGTAATTTTGAATTAAAATATATATTTTGGGAGGTCCTAAATGAGCTTCCGTATTTTTTAGGTATAAATTTTGGGGTTTTATAATAGTATGGCATATATTTTATTGTAAGGGTACTATACTGCGCTTTTTTGAAGGACCACAGGAATAGCAACAATAATAACCTCGCTATTTTAAACAGTTAACTGGATAAATGTAATTTGAAAACTCTTATATTAAAGGAATAGTATATTTTAAGTACGGTTAAACGCAATATCCCTCCAATATTTATAAATCATACCTTCTGGATCACCTGGCTTATTATCAGACATAATTGAAGCGAGTTTTGGGTAGCGATGACTCCATAGAACGTTTTGATATGGTAATCTCTGGTAAAATGCAATATATTTTAACACATTAAAATGAAGAATCTCACAGGCAAAGTTGAACTTAAATGAATTAGTCTATTTCTAGGTTCCTTTTGGTCATATAGGTCTTAACGTGTTTTGATCTTATACATCCTTGGCTTCAGAATGTTTGTGTTTGAGCGTTCCAGATGAAGGGAAAAAAACGAAAACGACGAAAAGACGAACACAAAATACTACATAGAAATCTAAATTATGTTGATCAACACGGCCCCCACCAACACAAACCGGAGATGATATCATATGCTCCGGAAGGTAAAGCAGTTCCTGCTCTACATGTGGCACACGTTATGTTGCTCATGCAAGTACAAATCTGGTGAAAAGTCTCATTCGGTAATATCATAATCGAAGAAAAGGGGACGGGATTGTAGTTATGACAATTGGAACATATTCGTGGTCATCTGTGACACAGATATTCCATAACATTCAACGAACTAGTGATGGCGTCCGTAAAACCTTGGAAAGGATGACTTCAACTTTTAAAACTTTGGTTCAATAGCTCTCTTGTAAACAGTAAACCCTCTTTCAGGGAAATTATGATAGGAAACGCAAGCTCTGGAATATCGTATCAACTAGGAGAGATATACTCCATATGTAGGCTGCTGGAATGTTGCTACATAGAAATGGAAAGTTTAAAATTGGGAAGCTGAAATTATCCCTTTCGTCCTAAAGTTTTGTTTTCTATCGACACACATTGTAATTTTCTAGATATAAGTCATGCTATGAGGCAGACTTAACCTGTATCTCTTGTATACTTTATTTCAAGTTCAATGAACGCTGCTGGAATGTTGCTACATAAAAATGGAAAGTTTACAATTGGGAACATGAAAGCAGCCTTATCGTCGTAAAGTTTTGTTTTCAATCGACCTACATTATCAATTTCTAGATGTAAGTCATGATATGAGACAGACTTAACTGTATCTGTGGTATCCTTTATTTCAGGCTCTTTTGGGATAGGTGCGTTCCACATATTCACCAAACTTTGGATTGTTTAGTGAGGGGACATCATCTCCATAGCGGAACGACTGCAGCTCCTGTATAAATTCTGTCTCATATGAAAAAAGGAACAAGTTGGCAAAAGGAGGATCACAATAAGGTCCCAAAGGAATGCCGATTGTGTGTTGAAATACAAAGTCCTTCAATTCAAACTTGATAAATATGTTGTCTTTAAAAAAGTCAATCATCTGGATGATATCAGTTTCAGAGAATTTCTTGTTTGAATCAGAATGTTTTATATATAATTCTTTTTCATGAAAAAAAGTGGCACTAGTTCTCTTTATCTAGTTATTATTTTAGAATGGGTATACTTTTGTAAAGGGAAGAGAAATCAAATGTTTTATGCAATTGCAAGAGGAAAGAGACTAAGATTGTAAGTACTCTAACAGACCGTTATATTGAATATATATATTGAATATTTTAGTATCCACATTTGATTCACATCGCCCCTAGAGTAGATAGTTTCACAGTAACTTGGGAGCCAGGCTTTGAGCCTATTTGAGTGAGGAATATGACAGTTGTTATCCATTCGTTTGATGTGTTTGAACACTTGATTTTGCCATTTGATTGGGGACTTTCCTTTTTGAAATTTCCTCGGAGTTCAGTATTTTTGTGATTTTACTTTGAATGCTGATAAAATTTATGTAAACAGTTTGGAAAGGACTATGTTCATGGAGCACTTACTTTGCAAATCCATCAATATACCGTTATATTAACGTTGTTTGTGAGGACACTTCTATAATTTTGTTATCCAGTGCAGTGAAAGAAGATCAAATTTTTCATCTTTAAATTCAAAAGGAAAATATAGAACAGACCTATGATTGTTCCGGATTTTCACTTCGGTAAGAGTCATGTGCGTATATGTTGAGTATAAGTGAATAATCAATACCTAATCCCATTATCAAGCAGTTTTACACAAAAAGACGATGTTATTCGGAGCTGTATCTTCGGGTACAGGCAAATGCTTTAAATACTGTTCTATATTACCCAGCTGTTTCGATGTTTTCAATTAAAACACATCTAAGAATAATATAATGTTGACCTTCAAAATCTTCACAACGTAATATAGAATAAGGCAAACAAACCTTAAATAGTTAAGTAAACTTATAATGCACGTGTGTTCCTTTATTTTTTTAGAAAAACGATAGGACAAAGTCCTACTGTTTTTGTTTTTTCACTCACGGGTTCAAATTTAATTAAAAACAATCTCGCTAAAATATATAAAATGCAGTGTCGGTTATACTTCATAAGGATAATCGTTTTGATAATAAAATTTGATACTAACTTCTAATGCTACAATTAATCATTATTTATAATATGATACCAATTGAGTAGTACAGTGCGGTTTATAATTCTACTTTAATTCTATGTTAGTACATACGTTTAGATTTTCTATTAAAACATTAGTGTTTCCACCTCTATTGTGACCTCTCGCATCTATCTGCATTGAATACTGAGATGTATTGAAGAAAATGTTCTGTCGAACAATATTGTTCCTTCCTCCTCCAATGTTGACATGCACATCATTCTGTAATATAGTGTTAACAGCGTTACATTATTTGCATATATACTTGCATAAAATTTCTGGATAAGGTAATGTTTGCTAGAAATTAAGCACAAACTTCCTCAAAAATAGATTAGTGGCCTCCAAAAGCTGTCTTGAAAGCTAAAAATATATATTTTTAAAATATCGAAAAGTTGTTCTTAGTTCGCCTTTTGAATTGAAAGTTAAAGGTGGTATTCACTGAACCAACACGTAAATATAATAGCATTTTGGAAAACAGTCACTCAAACTGATGTCGCAACAGGGAATCACAGTGAGAAAACTTTGTTTAGCCTTTTCGTTAGTTTTTGCAGTTTTTCATGTAATGCAGATGAAGCCCTAGAGAAAATATTAAAGACAAAATTGAAAAAAATATTGATACTGACATCTGACAGAGTAATTTCTAGTTAACACTGGAGGATGTTAAGTGATTGATTTTTTTAAATGTGTTTTTTTTTCTATTTCCGATTTAATGGGCCACAAAAAGGGGTCTTAACATATCTTCATTTAAATTTCTTTAGATAAGACCCCAACAAAATTACCAACCTACATTGAAAAAAAGCCGTTTTAGGTAAATCAAAATATCGAATAACACAAATCAATCAATTATGTCATCTTACAAATGTTTAAAGATAAACGCTATACGAAGACGAAGGAGACGACGACGATGATGATAATGATGATTACGTGTCACAAGTTACAGAGAAAAAAGGGAAACGTCATATTTTTGAACTTATAGGTTTCAAAGATTGCATTACAATGTAAAGATTCATTGAAAAGTAATTTTTAAAAAGCAGAAACAGACAGTCGATCGTCTCTCATCATCCGTTCAACATATATAACAGAACTTTATAGATGAATAAAACACTTTGTACTTACGTCATGAAAAACATTATTTTCGATAATAACACTTGAAAATTGGTCATCAAGCATAATACCTCTGACGTCAACACCTGGTACTAATCGTTTTATATCATGGAAATGGTTGTTTCGAATGATATTTCCTCTCTGAAATAAACAAACCTTTTGAGAAATCTGACCTTACGAAATCAAAATAATACAAAACATTCTCAATATTTAATAGATTTATTGTTCCTTTTACTCAAAATCTACAATATTTACGGAAAATTTATTATTTATTAATTAATTAATTTGAATTAGAGTATAGCCAAAAAAGACTAATGGCTAGCTATATATATATATATAGTTATACTTTGCTTAAATGTAGTGTATGTCGTGCTACTTAAAAAAGTGCTCTTTTTCAAGCTACAGGCTATGCAAGATTATCATGTTTTGTAAAAGAGAGGCGGAAAATAAGAAAATGATATATTCGAACTCATTATAACTCAAAAACGAACTGGCAATTCCATTGCAAAAAACGAAAAACGATAAGGGGTGTATAAAAATAAAGCACTATGATATCTCATAGTCTTTAGTTTTCTTAGATGAACTATTTCCTGTGCATAAGGTTTTTCATTTGTATTTTTCTATCCTTAATTATGTGACTTGAAATAACTAAATGATCGAATTTCGATATAAAAAAATTGCTTCCTGATAATAAAAAAGAAAATGTATGTGTTCTAGTTTTCTTACATAACAAAATAAAATGAAATTAAAATTATATTCTTTAAAAAAAATGATATTTCTAAATCAGTCGGGAACACTTCTGTATTGGTAAGCATAAGTTACTTCCAAAATGTATAAATTATCATATACAATTCTACATTCAAATGAAAAGTTAAATTGTATTTCTATTCTGCATTAAAATTTGCTTATTTTTCTAAAAATCCGGACAGATCATGTAAAGTCTTGCAATCAAAGAATGCACTCATATTATCTGAACCAAACTGAAATCTTTTTACACCAAAACAAGTTTTCAAAACTCATCAAAGATACGTATAATATGATTTACGTGTGCATAGCAGGTATAAAAGAGAGGCTGAAGATTCAGACAAACTGACAACCCATGGCAAAAAACGAAAAAAAAACCAATAGTCAAACAACAGTCTGTAAAACGCAAAATAGAAAAATAAAGACTGAGCGACACGAACCCCGCCAAAAACAGGGGGTGATCTCAGATGCTCCTGAAGGGTAAGAAGATCCTTTTCCACATGTTACACCGTTCGAGTTACTCCTATAGTATAGAATAGAATAGAATTCTATTCTATTATATTCTATAGTAAACGTTAATAAGTTATGTCTAGTGAATAGGCATCACCCAAAAGCGGATTGGTAATTGACTCCTATCTAACCCTATGACGTCACAAACTTTGCAAAACATCGGTCATGTAAGTTATCTAACTTATTCATTTCGACAAACATTTTTGATCTCGAGTATGAAACGTTAATTTTACACAAAGAGACTTTGTTAACAATAGGTAGACCTTGTAATTTAACTTGTACATTGTACATATATATATTTAATTCTAGAATCCGGGTAACAGAAGGGATTTCGTATTTGCATTTTGTATTGTTGGACAACTATGCGAAAAGGAGAGAGAATCGACATCTTATTTCGCAGTATTACTCTTAATTTGTATATGAAGAAATGTTTTGTAATTATGTGTATAGATATAAGAAGATGTGGTATGAGTGTCAATGAGACAACTCTCCATCCAAGTCAAAATTTATAAAAGTAAACCATTATAGGTCAAAGAAGGTCTTCAACACGGAGCCTTGGGTCACACCGAACAACAAGCTATAAAGGGCCCCACAAATTACTAGTGTAAAACTATTCAAACGGGAAAACCAACGGTCTAATCTATATAAAAAACAAGAAACGAGAAACACTAATAAACCACATCAACAAACGACAACTACTGAACATCAGATTCCTGACTTAGGACAGGTGCAAACAATTGCAGCAGGTTTAAACGTTTTAATGGTACCAAACCTTCACCCTTATCTGAAACAATAGTGTAACATCACAACATAGTGTAGCATATATATCATACACGTTCACCGAACAGTCATTTTAATGATTTTGTTTTCAAATGAACCTTTCGGTGTTATTATAGTCCAAAAAGATATAACAGTTTCTTTGCAATTTGTATTCAAGGGGCATTAGCTGTCAAAATCATTTTCACCGATTTGACTCAAATTCTCATATTTGAATAACATACTAAAACGTATATCCAAATTCTAAGAAGTCTAAAATAAACAACAATGCATGAACTCGATAATATGTTTCAGCATTTCGTGTGTATTTTAGTCTAGATGCCATCTAATCAACCATCGAGGTGACCTTCGAAGACTGCCGATATAAAAATAAATATAGATATATATATAGATAGCAAACACGTGCATTTGGATTTGTCTAGGTCTGTTTGATTTCATATCATAGGTTAAACAAATATGTTAATCATTGTTTTACCTGTACAAGAATAAGTTTTTGTTGTGGATCGAATCAGTCAACCAAATGGTTTACCCTCGTTTCACTTTCAATTTTGACATTCTTTTCCTTTTAATAGCTGAACACGCCTAGTTCGTGTGTTACCCATCTTTAGCTAAGGGTTAAATAGAATATCACATGAATACGGATTCAATGAGGTCGAATTATTCACTTGCAAGTGAATAATTCATCAGCGATGTTTTTGAGATTATTTTGACAAAATTGAAACAAACTGGCTACTAACAGCGAATTACTATTTCACTATAATACTTTCATTAATGATTGAACAAAAAAGAAATATTTTTTTATATATCTCGTAGCTAATGACCCTTTTTAACAATTAAAACATTCAATGAATGGTAATAGAATATGATCATGAGTTGCGCAATTTGTCTCTGATACTCAAGCAAATGACATCCTGGCATGATATTGGGGCAATACCGACTAGGTACCGTCTTGGAGATTCATAATTTTAGCAAATTATGGTATATTTTCTTTGAAAAGATTTACAGTCATGTCATGAAATCATTCAAATAAAATTATCTTACCGCAGCCCAATCACGACCTGTCATCATTCCTCCACAATCACTTGCTTCTATGCACATTTTTGATAAATGATTATATTCAAATAAATGATCATTTTCCTGCAATAAATAAATGAAATTGACAATAGGATGTGCAAAGATCATAAGTAATAAAAGATTTTCGTCAAATAATTAGTAGTTTCAATCCAACAGCTATGACTTCATTAGCTGTCTTCCTATAGTAGCGATTACGTTTAAACCCTGCTATCCATATTATGTGAACTGCAGTCTTATTTTTCATTGTTCGAGTTAGTGGTCATTATGTTAGTAGCTGAACCATGTAGGTGTTTCATCGTGTGTGTTTTACTTTTCAACACATGTTTTAAATAGGCAAAGGTGGAAAATTTGTAAATGTAAAACTGGTTTAACCCTGCTATATGTTGTTCCTTTAATTAGTTATCTAAATGGACAATGCGTTTTAGCTGTTGTTCGTTTGTCTTTGTTCGTACGCGTTCTTCCCGTAGGAATCGGGTATTGATGGTTGGTATAGTATGTTGTATTGTTCAATGTTTAGGTAATTCCTGTCTTTTTCATTTTTTTGATAAATAAATGCATTTTATAAACATTGATCATAAAAATAATTAAAGTTGCATTATATACATATTTTTTGTGTTGATAGATTTCTAATTTATAGACGTTTACCAAACATCTACTTTTATTTATAAAAGAATATGCCTACGATGAGTTCATACCAAAACTGTGAAACATTGTGAACCAAAAAGTACACTCATGAAGCTCATTGGGTTTTTTCCAGTACTTATGTATGTTGCTTTCTACAGCCATTAGAATCATTCTATATAAACTGCGGATGTGTCATTTTTTTTTTATATGAAAGACATACATTCCAATGTATTCCTGTATATGAACCTCTGTATAAAATGTTATGGTGAATATGGTTTCCAACACCTCCACAAAAAATCCCGTCACTCCCGACATAGCCAACACGTCCGAAGTTTAGTATGACATTATCGGACACTTCATTACCTGATGGGGTTAAAGTTTTTCGATCACCGCCTATCCAAAAAATAAAAAACATTTTATGAATTCATGATGTAATTACTGTTTTTTTTTTTTTTTTTGGTTGTTTTTTTCAGCGTCTTTTTAAATTGACATGAGGTACACGTTACTACAATATGCGAGTTTTTATTTTTGTGAACCTTATCTCGTCGCAATTTTTGAAATTATAAATAAATCTCGGAAAAATTGCTAAATACAGTATTTAATCAGCATAATGAGAACCTATTTTATGTCACCCGGAAGGCCGTACGGTGACATATAGTTGCTTAAATCCGCTTCATTTGGCTGTGTGGCATGGTTGTTTCATTGGCAATCAAATCACATCTCCTTATTTTATATCCATACAGCAAAGAAATTACAATTTTTCTTATAAAAGTCATGAAATAAATTGAAGCAGGTCATTATCCTAAGTAAATCATGTACAATTTAAGCCATGTGCACGCGTGTAATAGTTAATGTAGCAATTAAACACTTGAATTGTTTGATTATTATTATGATTCTAACTTTTTATGATTAAATCATTGGTCTGCAGGATTGTTCTTTGCTGGTGATAATGGTTTAAATCGACACACAAGTAAGAAGTAAATCTACCAGCCTGAAATAGAAATTCCGCCATCAGTATTTCGAATATAGCACTGATTGATTTTAATAGTGTTGCCTCTTGTGTTTATTCCATAGGAACCTAAAACAAAATATAAACAGAAATTAACGTAAAATATTTATGACTCCAGTTATATTCCGAAATCCCAAAAGTAATTCGCACGTGTGTTAAAATTGTATCAAAAGCAAAAAATGTAAAGATTCGTTTTGAAATATCTGTTCGTTATACATCTTCATTATGAATAACATGAACGGATTTCATCATATTATACTTAGGGGTCAATCATAATTCTTATTTTTACAGCAGCATTGCTTTAGATAATCGGAATAAAGGAGGGGTATGTTTTTTCTTCAAAGCGACATATATATGATATAAATCCATATTCAAAAAAAATAAACTACAAAATTGGTGTGTCCCATACATCCCAAATAAAAATTTATAATACTGGTAATAAAGAAAAGAAATATTGGGTCGTATATATTTACCTGTGTTCTGAATTTGTAGTTTCGACAGGGTTATTTTACTGACCGGAGAAGCAAGTATACCATACTGTCGACATGCTTCTATTGAAAATCCTTCCAATACAACATTTGCTGAAGAACTTGAAATTCTGTAATGTAAACCAAATTGCATATTGTTTTGGTAGACGGAATACTGAATCTTTGAAAAATATTTTATATAGAAAATAATTACTTTCGTTTGTGACAAATATCAAAAAGAATTAAGTCATTTTTCAATATATATATATACAAGTCTAAATTGAAAACAACGTTCAAACCTATGATTGCGTTGGATAAAAACCGCAATTTTTATACGTGTGCATGCAAAACAAATTTCTTGTTATAAGGGTCTAAATACAGCACAAACAATATTTTCCAAAAGACCAAAAAAGTGAAAAAGTATATTTTAACAAAACGCATTTGACTAACAGGTCGAACAACAAATGTTCTAAAACCCTGCTGACTGCCATTGGCGATTGCCAAATAAACGGATCACCGATGTAATAAATGGATCTTAATTAGAAATTTAATACTAAACAGAAAACAATAAATTTGCGGGAAAGATGATATACCGCAAACAAAAGGTGCAAAGGTTTTTGTACACCATATCCGGATTTCGACAATTAATGTCTCTTCAGTGATGTTAGGAATCGAAACGGTATTTGGAAAGCCATACAATTTACCTCAATTTAGGATAGACTCTTGAATTTTGAGGAGTCAAAATTGGATGAACGGATCATATAAACCCGAAGGCAAATATAATACAAGCCCAAACGAAAAAATATAAACAAGTCTAAATTGAAAACAACGTTCAAACCTATGATTGCGTTGGATAAAAACCGCAATTTTTATACGTGTGCATGCAAAACAAATTTCTTGTTAGAGGGTCTAAATACAGCACAAAAACATTTTCCAAAAGACCAAAAAGTTAAAAGTATATTTTAACAAAACGCATTTGACTAACAGGTCTAACAACAAATGTTCTTAAACCCTGTTGACTGCCATTGGCGATTGCCAAATAAACGGATCACCGATAATATATAATTAAAATATATATATATATATATATATATATATATATACCATAGTGTCCACAGAAATTGTGCAGCTAGATTTCATTGTTTGCTTGCAATATGTTTAACTATACATCAGATACTTAAAGGTTGGTGCAAAAATAACAGAAGTAAACAAGTTGAACTGTGAACTGTTGCTCAATAATAATACCACCTCTATAAGTATTCGGTATACAGGAAGTTAAAGAATGATGGATGTAAAACACATCACACGGTAAAACATGTTCATAAATTTAAGATAATCTTGATTTGTATTTCCTGAGAAATGCAACGAAACTTTCATACATGGCCATTGTGTATAATGTATATAAGTATTTGGTAAATAGGAAGTGGATGAGCAATGAATCTGAAAATATAGTGCAACATGCGCATAAAACTTGATTTCAAATTCGAAAAGCTATGTTGAGTAGTTCATGAAACAAACGCGAGCAAATTGTATTAATTGTAGTTCCTGGAAAAGTTGCAACCAAAATTTAATTATACGGACGGACAGACACACTCAGGTTAACCAGTAAACTACCCTACATTCGGAACGGGGTTATAATTATTGAAATGCGCCTTAAAATATCTTACTCTATACATGTGGGTACAATGGACACATAAATCTTATCACTATCTTTGTACGGCACATCGTTACTCGGCCATACATATAAAATACCACGCTCTCTATCCACATAATATTCACCCTACAAGTAAAAAAAATGCAAAATACTGAAAATACATGTGTGTATGTGCGAACGCCTGAAAAAATGATGGACATCTTCAAGCTTTCTTTGAAAAACCCCAACTACTTGATCAATGACTACCATGGTCTCTGAAATTATACAAAACCTTGACGTGAGCAACAATTCGAATAAATAACGGACCTTAAATTCAAAAAGCAGTTTTAGTCAACTTTAGTTATTATTGCCAGAAGTATTTCAGAACAACGAAATTTTATACTTTTCAAAATTTGTCGATTTTTCATGACGATAAATTGGTCAACAACTAATAAAAATCGCAGTGCTATTCTAATCTATATACTGTACGTTGAGGATTGAAAGGTTTTTTAAGTTGTTTTCACTCGACTCTCTATATGTTTCGGAGTGTCTAATTGCACTTAGTGACCTTTGCACTTATCGCCATATTTATGTTATACAGCAGTCCAATTTTTTATCGATAAACTTTTGACTTCAGACAAAGATGCACTTGCATATTAATTAATATATTGAAGTGACTTACGGGCTCATCAAGTTCGGACATTACATTAACAAATCTAAAGTAGCCACCTTGTTCCGAATATCCTGCCACTGATGGACCTGATACACCATAGTGTCCTCAAATATAAATATAAAAAAACAAATATGCAATATAAATGTAAACACTATGCAAAAGAGAGGCGAAAGATACCAAAGGGACATTCAAACTCATAAGTTGAAAATAAACTGACAACGCCATGGCTAAAATTTAAAAAGACCAACTGCTTACAGACAAACAATAGTACATAAAACACAACATAGAAAACTAAAGACTGAGCAACACGAACCCCAACAAAAACTGGGGGTGATCTAAATGGGTAAGCAGATCCTGCTCCACATGTGGCACCCGTCGTGTTGCTCATGTTAGTACAAACCCGGTAATAAGTCTTAATCGGTAGGTCACATTCGGGGAAAAGGGGACGGGATTGTAGTTACGACATTTGGAACATATCCGCTATCATCTGTGAAACGGATATTCCATAACGGTCAACCAAGTCGTAATGGCGTTCCCGTAAAATTTACGAAGGGATGATTTCAACTTCACCACTTGGAACTCTTGGTTTATTAGCTTCCTTGTGAGCAGCAACCCTCTTTCAAGGAAATCATGATACAAGCCCTGGAATATCGTATCAACTGGGAGATATATACTCCGTATACAGGCGCTGCTAGAATGTTGCTACATAGAAATTGAAAAAGTCGATTAGGCAATATTCACTCCACAAGACATTTATACACATCAAATGAATGGATGCTTAACTCGGCAGTTCCTGAAATGTCGGCAATTCAAGTTCTTCAATTGACACTTGGTACATTATTCCTGTTTAAATCCAAAACATTTACATTAAAAACTGAACAGACATTCAATGATAAAATATCACAAAATATAACACAGAAAACTTAATGAAAAGCAACACGAACACCTACAAAAAGGCGGTTGATTCTGGTGCTCCGGGAGATTAAGCTGATCCTAATTCAATTGTTGCGTTCTTCGTGTTGCTCAATTATGTGGCAAGTACCAATTCGGTGATAAAAAATTTCAATGTATCATTTGATTGATAATTTGATTGATAAATAAACATTTGTATGTTAATATCATTGAAGGAGGTTCAGGATTTTAACTTTTGTACGATAATGGTTTCCAACCAATTTTAAAAAATAAAATTCATACAGGTTTCCCGTGAGTTCGTATCTTAGTAGATGTTTTATGCGTCCGGTTTTGATAATGTTAATAAGTAGGAATATATACCTCTTTTTAGGCCGTATAATGCTGGTTTAGAAAGTGTTATATTTTTCTTTTCTGGATCAAAGTGTTGTACTTTGTAAGCTCGATCTGACCAACTATAATACCTAAATATAAATTCATGGTAATGTCGTATATATATTGTCCTCTAATATTATTTGTGTGGGTCGACAGAAATAGCATGTACTGTTATACATGTATCACCCGTCGCATAATTTTATTAAGTAACATTCAGTAGACCCTTCCAGAGAATCTAGGATCACCCCTTTTTTCAAGAGGACCTAGTTGTTATGTCTTTAGTTTTGTCTTTTTGTCCATGGTGTTGTCCGTTCTACTTCGACTTATGGTTTTTGGTGGTGCTCTTTGTATCTTCTGCCTCTACAGTAAAACAAGAAAACGATCAGATAATAGTATGTTTCGTTTATTTGTAAATCAGTTTGTTATGGAGAAGATGTGAAACAGTATGTTGCTTACAAAAAATTCTCCTCAGGTCTTATGTTATACTATGTACTGAGTCCAGCATTTCAAATCGTCTTCAAATCACTTTTATGTCTGACGTAAATATTAATTACAGAAAAGAAGCTGTGTACAAATTTCGAATGTGGTTCTCAATTATGTAAAGTTTTAGATTCTATTTTTAATTATGGTAACATCATCAAATGATATAGAACGTTACATTTTGAAATTTCTCATGGATTACATAGCTAACCCTATAGTATACTAAATATTTAAATACCAGAAGCCATGAGCCCAGACGTCATTTTCATGGTGCCACTGTTTTGGTTGGTCCGAATCATATGTGAAGGATTTCTTGTCACTATAAGTTGTATTTATGTTGATGTACCCCTAGAAAAAAATCATGCTATAACTTCAACCATTCAGATTTTAATAAACACATATTTTCGGAAAGAAGCAATTTGAAAATGCACAATGTATGCTTGTTGTCTCTTTAACACATTCCCCATTTCCATTCTCAATTTTATTGTATGTGACACATTTTAGATATGTTTAGGACTAGTATAAAATCTGGCATTTTAACGTGAAGTATAATATTTTTTATTAACCACCCATGGTGCCCAAAATTTGAACAATACAATCAAATAATGTATTACACAATAAAGCATATGTTATACCAGCAGTCATCTTCATAGAAGAATTAAAGAGGTAGGGGGGAATTGAATGTGGTTGAAACAACAGGGACTGTAAGTTTAAACAAACATTTCACCACCTCTTTCTAACAAAACGAGCTCTTTAAATATAATCAGCATTGCTTAAGAAAGGTGGACACAGGTAATAAATAAATTCTGTTTTTCCAGACATTTTCTGATTTTTCCGCAGCAATCGGCATTTTCAATCCATTGTCAGGGTTTTTTTTTCAATTTTTCAAACTTGTATATACGCAATCTATTTAAAATTAAATCCTTAAAAGTTCCATTGCTTCCATTTAGATTGGTATTTACGACTTTAAAATTAATTGTTTAAAATTTTTCTTGATTTCAATATGTCGGTAACATTTGACACTGAATGTTAAGCCATTAACGATCAAGGTCCGTGAAAGATCAAGTAATGTAATCAATATTTGAATTTGTAATAAACTTTTCGTCTTACAATTATTTTTCATTCGTGATTCCTCATGAGAAACTTATTTAGTATTTATACCTACAAAAACTTACTTTATTAGGATATCTAGCTAATGTCAATGGATTGTCGTTTTCAAAAACTTCCAATGCTGCTAGTCGTTTTATGTAATATCCATAATTCGTAATAGTGCCAAGGTTTGTAACGCCGACTTCAGACAATCGTACTTGAAGCACCTAAACCGTTATCATTTGAAAGAATAAAAATTAATGAATCAGGTAAATAACATGTAGGTAGGGAAATCAAAAAAATAAATTTTATCTTCATTTGTCCTGGAGATGTAAAGTATGTAGTTATAGCTATATGTAGGTGACCTCAGATTTGACGTATAACATTCAATAACTTTTACTTAGATTTTGACCGATTTGTGAATGTTAACTTGGTTGTTCGTATTTTATAAAAATAAAGAAGTATTTTCATAAAAGTTGCCATACAAACTATTAAACCTGACAGCACCAATTGTCATGAAAAATGTTGTTCTTCGCTAGTGATGATTGTAATTATGCGAAATAGGTGAGATAAAATTTTCCGAGTTTTGAGTCGTTTATAGGTGTATTCTCTTACCGTAACAATTCAGTCTCCGTTTACATATATGGCAAACATAAATTGATATGAAATATAAAAGATGTGATATATAAAGCGATAAATTTAATAAATCAGTGGTTGCATAGGTGGTCGATTTTCAAAATAGGTACAAATCATCAAGTACTTTTCTATTTGATTTTCAATCCGCTCGTGCAGAAAACCGCGTAACTTCCAGAATACCTTCACTTTCCGTGAGTTTTAGTGAATTTGGTGTCGTTCAATCTTCAGTTTAATGCATGGGGACTAGTAACTATGAATAAAGGAGATGCGGGATATTTATCAACCAAAACTTGGCAAAAGTAACACAATGGCAAAAAATCCGAAGACATCTTGTCTTTTCAACTTCTGTAATGCTGATGTCTGTCTTTCATCGACTTATGATTTATTATAGCCAAGTTTGGAAAAATCAGTGACAAAAATATTTTGATTTTATGTTTTAATGTCACGTTAAAACACTAATTGCTGCCCGGGCATTGGATAAGACTTTGGTTCTTGGCAGAATATTGAATACTGGTAAGTTGCAGTTTCGTCACGAAAAGGCACATTAAGGGTAATTACAGAACAGACCTCTGCATTATTACTTTTGAGAAAGTTTTGTTCTCGATATTGTTTTATAAGTTTATAGCTATGCATTGACTAGAGGTATAGGAGGAGTGTTGAGATCTCACAAAACATATTTAACCCCGCCACATTTTTGAGCCTGTCCCAAGTCAAGAACCTCTGGCCTTTGTTGGTCTTGTATGTTTTTTTTTTTTTATTTGGGTTCATTTATATGTTTCGGAGTTTAGCGTGGCGTCCAATTTCGCTGAGCCAGTATACATTATTGTTTAGGGGCCAACTGAAGCTCGCCTCCGGGGTCAATCTACTCTGGATTTAAACTACACGTAACTTAATTGGACATCAAGAATACAACATATTTTATGTCTTCAACAATAGACAGGGGTCCAGATACAATGTCAAGATTTAAGTCGTCCCTAGTCTTTACAGATGGTAAATAAATGTAACTGAAGCAGACACAGATCTTGTTTTATCACACAATTCTCAAAATAACGAAAAACATTAACGATAAAATATACGACAACTGTTGAAGATGTTCCTGACATGGGACACGCGCATGAAAATGTGTAGGGTTAAACTAGTTTACCAGCAGTTTAAGATTCAATGCATTCATCACTATATTAGTTAAACAATCAACCCAAAACTCATTTCAGTTCGTGTAAATCACATTTCCTTCATTCATCGTATTAATAAGTTATAAGTTACTTTATTCCTGGACGTAGAAGGTAATCTTTGCCAAGCCATTGAATCTGTAACTCTTTTAAACTCTGATGACGATATCCGTCTGCCTCCGGTCTGAAGAGTGATTATTATAAAAATGTAAATTGCAAAAACTTAATAATGATAATAATTAATTAATTCAAAAGACCATTTCTGAAATAGATATATGCTAATTGATGAAATATAAAAGTGCAAAGCAGTACGACTAGGATGGCCTACATTTGACCGTAAAGATTGTAGTTCGTAACATATGAAACAATATTTACAATGCATTATGCCAAGTTCGATAATCAACATTTTTTTCTGCGTTTAAGACAATATCAAAAGCTTCAAAAGTATCATGGTATTCAGGATTTTAGCCACATTTGCTATAAAGATTCCCTTTTAAGGTCTAACAATTTCTTTCTGGGAGAAAAGTGCCAAAGTAAATGAGTAGTTATATAAGTCCCCACCTTGTCTCCGATTTTTAGCTTAAATTTCCAATTATGATTTGGGTATTACCACAATGTGTCATAATAAATTGGAAATTGGTTTTGTTTTAAAATATACATTGTATCATATCAGTGTTTTTTCATGACGTCAAAATTTACATAATTTCATGCAATTTCCCCCAAAATGCAATAGAAAAAAAAAACACTGCAAATTTTCGTTTTCTAGGGCTAAATACGGTTAAAAACCAGATTTTGTCAACCCTATTTGGAGTTGAAATGTCAACACTTTATCACATGTTTATGCATCAACATAAAAAGGAAGTTCATTTTGAAATAATGGACTTCATATTTGGGACAAAATAGGGAACTTATATGTATCTACTCCTTTGTTATGGAAAAATCCATTTGAGTGTGATACATATTCTGACAAAAAAAATGTTTGTCCATGCATGTGCATAATGTTGTCTGAAGCAAAAACCACCAAAATTTCGGAAAAAAGCCAACATTTTATTTGTCATTATCAATTGTGGAATTATGCCGTCATAAATGACATCATTATTGATAAAAGTTTTTAAAGCTTATTGATTTTTTTTCAAATGGGACAGGCACATATAGAATGTTTTTAGCGCTCAACCCCCAGCCGAGGCTGGGACAGTTATGTAACAGTACAACATTAGAACAACCTAACAATGTGTTGACAAATTTGTTGACAAATTTTTATACGTCTGATCGTTTCTAATTGCATAAAGTACTTTGTAACAAAATGAAAAAAAGACACAAAGTGCCAATCTCAGAGTACTCGCAGTTACTGAAGATACTTCAAAGCCAATTTCAATATATAATAAATATAAAATAGACCAAGTTTTCCCAGACCTAAATATCAATCAAGACATCTCCAACAAGACATACTAGAAGTTCAGATGTCTTACTATAACATGACTAAGAAAAATGAGAAATGCAATTGAGTATAATATAGTAGTTTTACGATACAAAATAACCTCAGTAACACACACATAGATGAAAAATAACAAACATCTCCAAGAAGTTTCACAGTACTTACATATAAAGCCTTTAATTAAATATTATAAAAGGTTGTCGTCAGTGGAATAGGAACTGCCTACCCTGCTGGAGCACATGAGTTCACCCACAATTTTTGGTAGGGTTCGTGTAACTCAATCTTTGACTTTCGGTGTAGTGTTTTGCGGAATGTGCCGTGTTTTTTCGTCCCTTTTCTTTTTTTTGTCATGATGTTTGTTAAATTGGCCTAATGCTTTTTGTTGCTCTTTTGAATCATATTCCTCTATCTCTAAAAAAACAATTAATGGCAAGGATGTTTATTACAAGTCAGAGCACAGACATGGTATTTGGTAGATATATATAACTTACAATATGGACATCTTGATCATGAGAAGCTCTAATTGTCAGTCGCCTAGGTCCTGTGTGTTTAATTTTCAAAGTAGACTGCAACTCGTAATAACCTGACCTTAATTCAATTATAACATCTGTAATAAACATCTGTATGTATCATATACCCTCTTAAGTTACGCAAAATATACAGTTAGCAAGTGTTTTCTGTTCTTTTTATTCTTATAACCATGCATCCAAACATAGAATATATATTGCAGACGATTAAACTCTATCAGCAGTGTTTAAAAAAATCAGAGGTCACTTAAATGTACTCACAAAATAATCATGCTGACAAACAAAAGATATAACAATATCAAATATATATCAAGGGAGCTGTTAATGTTCTTGTTTGCTCATAATAGAAGAAAAAAGATTACGGAGTTTGGCTATAACAATTGAGACAAATCAATGGTCATATGTGACTCAAAAATGCCATAACGGTTAAAAGACGTCATGATGGCATTTGTAAATCTTTCGAAGGGATGACTTCATCTTTTCAAATAGGAAACCTTGTTTAAATGGGTCGATTGCAAGCAGCAATAAACATCTATCAAGGATATCATAATAGTTAACGCAAGCTCTGAAATATATCAATTTCTGAGAATACTCCATATGTAGGCGCTACTGGAATGATGCTACAAAGAAATTCATAAGCCTTAACCAAAGCATATTTTGTATATTTTATTCTAAAATATTTTGTCTATTTTATTCTAAAAATATTTTGTCTATATTTTATTCTAAAAATATTTTGTCTATTTTATTCTAAATATGTGCGCACGAAAAACGAGGCATTCAGTTCTTATAGTAACATTTTTATGATACAACCGTGAAATTCAGAGTTACATCAAGCTTTTCATTTGTTTTTCTATGCATTGTTTTAACATTGTCACGGATAGCCCGTGCAGTCATATCTATTGTATTTTATATGGAAATAAAATTAGAAATTGGAGTGTCTCATGATTGTTGTCAGCCAATCAAAATTACAGATTTTAATGACACATGCATGTAATGTAAAAATCGCAGTTTAGTCTTGTTTTATGTCACACATACATATACACACCATTTCTATCAGTATCTATAGTTGACTTTACACAACGATCGAACATTTTTTTAAATGTTTGAAAGGAACAAAAGCATGTAATCAAGTGAAGCTGGAAAATAAATAATATATGCTGCAGTCTCATTCAGTGTTCATTTTGTCAATACCCACACGCTTTTGCATTGTATAACTTAAATAAGGTTATGATCGGTAAAAATTCGTCAGGAACCTTATACAACTTAAAAAAAAAAAAGCTTATAACACATGCATCAAAAGAGGGACGAAAGATACCAGAGGGACAGTCAAACTCATAGATTGAAAATAAACTGACAACGCCATGGCTAAAAATAAGAAGACAAACAGACAAATAATAGTACAGAAGACACAACATAGAAAACTTTAGACTAAGCAACACGAACCCCACCAAAAACTGGGGGTGATCTCAGGTGCTCCGGAAGGGTAAGCAGATCCTGCTCCACATGTGGCACCCGTCGTGTTGCTTATGTTATTACAAATCCGGTAAATAGTCTAATTCGGTAGGTCACATTCGTGAAAAGGGAAGGGTATTGTAGCTACGACATAAGAAACATATCCGATATCATCTGTGAAACGGTTATTCCATAACGGTCAACCAACTCGTGATGGCGTCCGTAAAATTTACGAAGGGATGATTTCAACTGCACCATTTGGAACTCTTGGTTTAATAGCTTCCTTGTGAGCAGCAATCCATCAAGTTACCTTTATTCTTTGTTGCAGGTTCAGTGATTTGCAAAAGTGCTTTCTCTATCGTACGCAAAGGACTCCAGATATCTCGTCTAAAAAATGTAATAACAAATAAAAACTAGTTTTATCCTGAATAAACATTCTAGTATAATCATTGTAAACCTAAATAAGTATGTCCCCATGACAATAATTTTTTTCTAGAATTATTCTGTGTGTTGTTTTTTCTGTTTAATTTGTTTAAAATTATTTGTCTCCACCAGAAGATCATTTCGACAAATGATATCTTTTCAGTGATACCCGTGTCCAGAATATTTGTAAATTCAAAACTTAATGCACACATAGAAGATATATAACTGAAAAGGATCAAAAGTATAGCCGAACCCGGATTAAGAATCAGAAGTTTCCTTGGAGGACAATTTGTTAATTTGCAAAATCCATATTTTAACGCCAAGACTGAATTCCTGAGCTAGTTCACTATAAGAATTTATATCTTCTTTAGATATTGTACCATGTAGTCAAACAAGACTTTGATGTCAATGAATAGAAGACAATATACTAGACTAAGTAGTAGTTAATATGGAAGTAACTCAGATATTGTAACTTAAAGTTATGGTGTCCAAAATCACTTGCAAAAGAAAAAAAAATTAAATAAAAAACACTTTACAATTCAAAAGATGACTTAAATAAAATGTGGTTTTAATATTCCAAACTCGGAAATATACCTTACACGAGAATGTGGTAAAAACTTTTTTTTATTGTACCCAACCTCCTACTTAAAGAAAAAGTCTTCAAAAGGTTTTTTCACAGCCAGTTACAGCAGACTCATAGTTACGCGTATACAATATTTGATATAACAAATCACCAAAGTCCCTCATTGTTTTGTCTAAAGAGAGAGTTTGCGAATAAAATAGACAAGGATGAAACAGCAAACCAACCACAAAAACCATACAATAAATCTAGTGGGCAACAACAACCTTGTCTCCATTAATAGACGGGTGTCTATACAATTTGTCAGTTCTAAGTTATCCCGAGTTTATAAAAGTTATGAATAAGTTTAAGAGAAACCGTCTGTTTTTTGCTACAAATTATTAACTCTTACCCTCTATTGGTGTCAGATCCGTTAGGACTCACGAATATATGAACTGTTGTTAAGTCATCCAAAAGGAAACAATTTACCAATGCAATGGAACAGATATGCAAAAACAACTGTCCGAACATATCCATGTTTAGATTAAGAGACTTTGCACTAGTCAGATGTAAGCTATTGTTGTTGTAATAGATAAGACAATAAGTTTATCAATGTACTACATGTACGTATGTTACCGATAACAATACACGGAACAAGGGTTCTGGGATAGCCTTCATAAGGTACGATATACGTCTTATGTTTAAGATGTTAGATACATAAAACATTCAGCACCATCAACATAAAAGAGGAGTTAATAGAAATATTGTGTATTTGTTAACGAGGCAGCACTCCCACGAGAAAAATAACCAAACGACATCTAGAGTTGAGTAAAAGGAGATGTGGAGTATACTTAAATGCGACAGCAACCTTTATTCATAATTAACAAAGAGACATCAATGGATAACATAGTCTTTGAAAATAGTATAAAAAAAAGTTGAGAAATCAACGGTCTGCCATTAAAACCAAACCCTTCAAATAAAAAAAAAAAAAAAAAAAAAATTAGATTAGACATATATAAAAAAAACAAAGGCCGAGGTTCCTGACTTAAGTTAATACTTATGCTGGACAATTTTTGTCATGAAATATACTGTTATTATAATGCCAAGAAATATTCTTATCTACTATACAAGAAGCTTAGATCTTTGTTGGTGACACTAGATGTGATATGTATAAAAATGTAGGTTCAATGATCAAATATATTAAAGTTCCAAAAAGTTATGCCAAATAAGGCAAAGGCAATCTATACCTGAGGATAGAAAAAACTTACTGTTTCGAATAATTCTACCTTCAAAATGTTTTAATGTCCCCAAAATAAAGGCGATTCCGTAACGAAGGCCTTACTGTGACTTTGAGATGAAGAAAGCAGTAACTGTTGTATTCCAATGCTTTCGATTTTGTCAAGTGTGTAGGCATATAATATTGTGGCATGAATTCAGACATACATTTTAATAACTAAGAAAAAAAATAATATATATATATATAAGAAAAAAAAAAATTAATAAGGCTGAAAATGCACCAAATATTTGTATTCAATATGAATATTCACATTTTGTCTATAATTACAATATAAAATTGTTCATAATGTTCTCCATAGTATCCTACCAGCAACCATATCCTTGAAGATCTGTTAAACAGTGAAACCGGTAGGATACTATGGAGAACATTATGAACAATTTTATATTGTAATAGACAAAATGTGAATATTCATATTGAATATAAATATTTGGTGCATTTTCAGTTTGACTGTCCCTCTGGTATCTTTCGTCCTTCTTCAGCCTTATCAATTTTTTTTCTTATTTTGTGCACAGCGTGGACAAAATTTAAAACGTTTCAATATATATATATACATTTATTCAAATTGGTGAAAAAGAAGTATCTTATATATCGTTACGAAAGTAAGAAAGATAACCATTAACTTTTCTATGTTGTCCATATTTTGACAAGAGTTATCTTTCTTACCTAAAGATTAAAGTATGTTGTACATTTTGTTTGTATTTCGTTCTTTTTTTTTTCTCAAATAGGATACAATAACAGATCAAGCGCTTTATTATTTTATGTTAAACATAAGTTTGGGCATCTTTTAGTCTTTGATTTAAAGACATGCATCATTGCATACTTAATACAAGTAACTTAACTTAATTTGTTCAGTATTCTAATGTACAGTGATAGTACAAGTAAATTATAAAATATACTTGCTGTTATAGACGCATTCAGTCATCAAACAAAATATATTAAATTTGAACCTTATGATAGAATTGTATTTCCGTCCTGTTTAAATAAGTTCATAATTGAAATTTCTCTTAAAAGTGTGTGTGGAAATTCGTTATTTAACAAAATATATCTGCATACGGCATTTAATATAACATTGATTGCATCGACTATATAACTAATATCTTGTTCAAGATTACTAGATAATAATGATTATTATCCTATGCTAATGTCTAATTTCTAAATTTAACCAACTAAACAATATTCTATCCACTGGACATTTTTATACACTACAAAGTTTCAAATTAAGCTGAGCATGTTTGCGTGACTTGAAATGTAATTGTTAGTATAATAAAACTGTTCTGTTTGTTCATTTCGTTTTCTAGGTCACTACTTACTTTCTTCTTAAATTGGAAGGTCATACAAAAGCGTTCAGTAATGAAATTGTTAATATAATTGATGTTCAAAGATCAGGCGTAATAAATTCGTCAGAATTTGTGTTTAGTGAATCATATTGATTCTTGATTCTTTAAATACCTTCGCCAAACATGAAAACTTTTAGGTCTTTAGAGAAACCATAAAACAAGTAATAAGCATCTCTCGCATACGATAGTTTCAAAACCGATTCAGTTTTCATATGCAAAAGACTATAAAAAGAACCCATTAAATTGTATATGCATGAATTCAAAAAGAAGTTTTATGTGGCATGTATAATCAAAAACTGACCAGTGGACAAAGGAGACAGATGCGTGTCCGGGTCATCAGCAGTGCAGCAATTATGGCTTCCTGTTTGTTTTGTCTGGGCAATGGTCTAATTAGATGCAAGGATCAAGCAGACGATGCACATCTGTCTCGTGACCAGTTGTCTTCTGCAATGTCCATTGGTAATTACAAGGAACTTCTCAATCATAAATAATGACTTAAAAGAATTTATATTGACACGCGTCCACTGTAAAACTTTTTTGACAGTAATTATTTTTAAATGAAAATGTTTTCTTAAATACGCCCCTTAAAAGAAAATGCATATTTCTTTCTGACATATCGTTTATGCTGAGTAATTGTCTTCTTTTTGTCTGTATGCAAATTTTTATCATTTTAAATAATATATCATAGGGCTTGTGCTCGACATCTGTTAAGTTTTGTCAAAGTTATTTATACTTTTTATAATTATAATATAGCAAAGATGACAGTTAAGTATCTAAGTGTCCATGAAATGAATATTTAAGCGGAAATGTTTGTCTTCATCGAAAATTTGAAATTTAATAGTAATCGACAAGATGCACAAGTTCTGTTGATATCTTTGGTTTTAAAACATTTCATTCTTAAAAATCGAAATTGTCGCTACCTTTAGCATACTTTGTGTTAATTAGAAATATTTGAAAATGAAGTCTAACTCTCGTTCCCTCAATGTAGTCTCTGTTTCAAAATCAAACATGTCGGACATGGGTCTTTTGAAATGCTTTCCAGCATTATGTAAGTTCACTTTTCAATTCCATTAAGACGTACATGTATGCCATCGCTGCTCTTCTGCTTGAAAAAAACAGAGATACAACTTCAAATTGATATAAGAAGATGTGGTATGAGTGCCAATGAGACAACTCTCCATCCAAGTCAAAATTTATAAAAGTAAACCATTATAGGTCAAAGTACGGTCTTCAACACGGAGCCTTGGTTCACACCGAACAGTAAGCTATAAAGGACCCCAAAAATTACTAGTGTAAAACCATTCAAACGGGAAAACCAACGGTCTAATCTATATAAAAAACGAAAAACGAGAAACACTTATGAACCACATAAGTGTTTCTCTTAATATTGTCTTAATATATTTGTTCTATCATTTTATATATGTATGTTGCATTTTAGCCATTTTGAAATTACTGTAAAGTTTGAAACATTTTAAACCGTATTCTTTTATTCTAGAATGGAACGTATCCTAAGGAAAATTCACAAAACTAATATTTTGTTGTTGATAACTTTGAAAGTAAAGATAATATAAATAAGTCGAGTTTATACGTTTTCATACGCAAAGCTGTATTTTGAGAATTCTACTTTTAGATATTCATATTTTAACCAGGTTTTCCGCAAGAAAAATCCTGTTATTAAATGTCGTAGTTCGGGTAAAAAGGGGGGGGGGGCGGTCTGCTGTCAACAGTTTTCGTGCAATAACTTATGTAACATTCAACCAAAGCCTTTTGAATTTGTATATGTTGTTACTGATGCCCAAATGGAGGTCAGGGTCAATATTTTTCGCTTTTCACTCATACCATTCAGGAGTTATAGTAATTGATATTTTGGAAAATGGCACTTTATGTCGTTTCCGTGCAATAACTTAATACAAACCATTCAACTAATGCTTTTCAAATTTTAATATGCTGTTACTGATGACAAAGTGAAATTGGTGTTCGATATTAACGATTTTCACTTCTGCAGTTCAGGAGTTTTGGTCCTTGATAGATCTGAAAGTTTCCGTGCAATAACTTATGAACTGTTCAACCAATGCTTTTTAAATTTATGTTGTTACTGATGAAAATTAGAGGTCAAGCTAAATATTGATTCTCAATTTTGCCGTTCAGGAGTTATGGTACTTGATAGATAGGAAAATAGAGACACACCATGGCAGGCCAAACAAGCCAGAAAGTGCCTTCAAACTATAGAAATCCCGATTTTCTGTCAATTTGACAGTTTCTTTCTTGTTATGATTTCATAGACTAAATATGACTACTTTTAAAAATACTTGATAAAAGTGATTTCCGATAGAAGTGAATTGTGATTGTCCAATATCGTTTGAACGTTTGCTTACTCCTTTTATTCCAAAAGATGGTTTATTTCAGCTTTGAATGTATGAATAATCATAAAAGACAAGTATCATCATGAATACAAAACGTTTCGGTATAAATTTTGCTATATTTGTTTTTCTGAATACATGTTTATTATTCGGCTTGACGTTAAACAATCGCTAATCACTTATAGGAGGTTGGAAATAAACTCATCATAGATACCAGGATTAAGCAAACTATAAAACCAGGTTTAACCCACGTTTTTCTTCTGAAAAATGCTTCTACCAAGTCAGGAATATGACAGTGGTTAACAATTCGTTATGTTGGTTGATATAGTCGAGCGTATAATTTTGTCAGCTTTTAAGGACCCCCCTTTTTAATTTACATTGGAGTTCGGCATTTTTATTAACAGTTTTTTATACCGTGACAATACCAGCTATGGTACATTTTTACCTTTAATTTTACTTCTACAAATTTAACGTTCCAATTGCGGGAAGCCTGTCAATAAGGTTCTCTGCAACAATTTAAAGCTCATCCGTTTTGTGGTTAAATAACTTTCTTAATTATAATTTTTAAATTTCGGATTTTCATAGTTTGAACATTGACTTTAAATTTGCAATTATTGAATGAAGGTTGCTTTTTTTTATTTTACTTTTGTGCATATTGTTTTACATTTTGTTCAAGCAAATTTGACAAACAAATTTACTGATGTACTATGAAGCTATCTCATTGACACATCTTATGGCATATACCGAATCAATTGTTCAACACTTCGAATTAATGTTTAGTTCATTTTTGGTAATATTCTTTTGGCGTGGCTCGGTATTTATAATTGTGTTATTGTGCTATGATCATTTTTTGTATTCTTGTCTGTTTTGTTTTACTTATGTGCTTTGTTTATATGCCATTTTGTTTTTCTTTGTTGACATAGTTGTTTGTTTTTATAGTGCTTAACATTATAACCCAATGTTAACTGCTGTACCCCAAGTTTTGACACTTTCACCTATTATGTCTCCTTGTTTTGTTCACACATTTTTGTCAATGAAATAGAATTCTATGCGACTGTCATACAAGTGAGAGGTTTAGCTAGCTATAAAACCAAGTTCAATCCACCATTTTCTACATAAGGAGATGCCTGTACCAAGTCAGGAATATTACAGTTGTTTTCCATTCGTTTGATGTGTTAGAGCTTTTGATTTTGCCATTTGATAAGGGACTTTCCGTTTTAAATTTTCCTTGGAGTTCGGTATTTTTGATATATTTTAATTTTTACAGAACTGTGTAATGGGATAATTTATATAGTCACAATATCTAATAGTGTACTATTTTGAAAGATCTTTCTGATATGCAACTCATAGACACATGTTACTACAGCTGGTACCTATGAAATGGTTTTGTTATTCTAAGTATCAGGAAAAGACTACATACAAACACCTTAAAATCAAGCTTACAACGTTGTACATTTGTATCAAAACAGATTTTTTTATTATTTAAAAAAAGTAGTGCGTTCTACTGAAGACTATCTTATCTTTGCAGAGAGTTATGATAATAAGAAACAATCTGATTAAAATACAAATCCCATGTTAATGCGTTGATTACCATGATCTGACAGCGGTCCATTCCACTTTCTATTTCGATAATGACCAATGTGTAAAAGTGTGTATAATTTCGACTAGACGGAAAGTAAAACAGAGAGTTGTCAGATCCTTGAAAACAATGTATATAGACAAAGGAACTGTATTTTTATCAGACGGTATACCAAGCAATGACTTTTTTATTAGTTACATTTTTAAATTTTTTTTATTTGATGAAATGACCAATTATCATTTTACTAATTTATATATTTTTGGAATTGTCGGACTTGATTTTAAACCATGGAGTTTTTACACTTTGTACAGTAAAAAAAAAAAAAAAAAAAACAAACAAACAAAAGATTTGACCATTTTCGATGAAATGTTATGCAAATTAATAATTAATGAGAGAAAACTCCTTTGATTTCGACGATTTTCTTAACTGTTGTTTCCACAGGTGCCTGGGGAATAAACCCCTTTTTCTACTTTTTTTTTGGTGTTTTTATTTTTTTAAAGTTTATTCTGTAATATTATCTAATGTGTTTTAACTCTTTTCCATACAATATTACAGAAACATTAGTTTATAAAGTGCAATTGAAATGTAGTTCGAAATATTCAAAATTTGTCTTTTCAAGACGTTTGAGTTGTGTCAAAACTAATTTAGGAACAGTCAGTAACATAAATACAGGTATAACGAAAACAAGATTCTCCATATTTTCGTATATATGGAAAATAAACGCGAAGAAAAAAAGAAAAAAAAGACATCAAAATACATGTATGCGAATTTCGAAAATTTAAATGGGCGCTATTTGTTTTATGCTAATCCGTACATTCGTCATACACGCCCAATCACATTAATCTGAACGATGTAATTTTTTCTTTACGTAAAACGCAAAGTGGTTCCAGAGAGAACCTTGAATAAAGAGAAAAAGCTAAGATCACATGTATAAGTCAAATGATGGATCGACACTCTTCTTTTCTCCCAAAAATGTGTGTTTGTCATTTTAGAGTAAAAAATCTGACAACGATCATTATTGATGTAGTCTCATATTACTGACTTAGGAATCCCTCTTTCAAAATTATTAACATCAATTTTATCAGCAACCAAAGCCGGGCTTCAAAGTTATTGTGAAAATACTTATTCTAGAGGTGGTGTGAATAAGATGTGGATACTAAAAAAATTCAAAGATCTTTTAGAGTACATAAAATCTAAGACTCTGTCCTCTTGCAATAGTATTAAAACATTTGACTTTTCTACACTTTACACAAGTATTTCCCATTCCAAACTAAAAGACAAATTGAAACAGTTGGTCCTGCTTTGTTTCATAAAAAGGAATGGCCTATGTAAATACAAGTTTTTTCTTGTCTAAGGGAGGGAAAATCGTACTTTGTAAAACATCACTCTGATTCAAACAAAAAGTTCTCTGAAACTGCCAGTGACATTATAAAGATGCTAGATTTCTTGATTGACAACATATTTGTCACGTTTGGAGGAAGTGTTTTTCAACAAACAATCGGCATTCCCTTGTGAACCAACTGTGCTCCTCTACTTGCTGACTTGTTCCTTTATTCATATGAGGCTGACTTCATACAGGAACTTCTTAGGAAAAACGAAAAGAAGTTAGCGGTATCCTTTAACCTCACTTTCCGCTATATAGATGATGTTTTTCTCACTAAATAATTCAAAATTTGGTGACTATGTTAAACGCATCTATCCCATCGAACTTGAGATACACGATACAACAGATACATGCAGTTAAGTCGGCCTCATATCTTGACTTACATTTAAAAATTGACAATGATGGTCGGTTGAAAACAAAACTTACGACAAAAGAGATGATTTCAGCTTCTAAATTGTGAACTTTCCATTTTTATGTAGCATCATTCCAGCAGCACCTGCATACGGAGTATATATTTCCCAGCTAATATGATATTACCGGGCTTGTATTTCCTATCATGGTTTCCTTGATAGAGGATTGTTGCTCACGAGGAAGCTATTAAACCAAGAGTTCCAAATGGTGAAGTTGAAATCGTCTCATCGTAAATTTTACGGACGCCATCACGAGTTGGTTGACCGTTATGGAATATCCTTTTCACAGATGACAACGGATATGTTCCAATTGTCGTAACTACAATCCCGTCCCCTTTTCCCCGAATGTGACCTACCGAATAAAACTTATCACCGGGTTTGTACTAACATGAGCAACACGACAGATGCAACATGTGCAGCAAGATCTGCTTACCCTTCCGGAGCACCTGAGGTCAGTTTTTGGTGGGGTTCGTGTCGCTCAGTCTTTAGTTTTCTATGTTGTGTTGTATGTTTTGCGTACTGTTGTTTGTTTGTCTTTGTCTTTTTTGACATGACGTTGTCAGTTTATTTTCGACTTTTGAGTTTGAATGTTCCTTTGGTATCCTTCGCCTCTCTTTTTATGGCATTACATCATTCACGAAAGAGGAAATTTTAGAAAAGTACAAATCTTTTCTTCTCTACGTTAGTGTATCATCATAAAAAGGACGATTAAAATCGTTATACTGAATACCTAAACTACTCAACAATCCTTTTTAAGAGGATATATAGCCGGGTCGACAAGATGTTCGACTAGATATCTTTATAAAGTTATTAACTCTATTCTTTCTACAGTAAAATGTATCATTCAGAAATATTGTGATGATATATATTCAACCAGCGGTATCAATCAGAAGTAGATTCTTAAAAATTCGAAAGATCTATTACAAAATCTGTAATCGCAATCTTTTACAATAATAACAAAACGCTTACCACTCAATTGATTTAATACATCGTCTCAATAAACAGAGCCTTTCTACAAAAGGGAATTTTAGATACACATGAAAATTCTTACTTCGTCAAGAAGTGCACTGATTTCAAAAACAAATACACCAAGGATGACATCATCAAAATAACAACATATATGTTTGAGGTTAATGAATAGTTATTTCAAGAGAATGAATATATTCCTATTGATTTTAATTGTGCAACCCGATTGGCTTTTTTGTTTTTTGTTCTCAAATAAAGCGGAATTCACACAAACCTTTGTAAGACAAACAGAAAAGATATCTTGCAAAGTTCTTTAATTTCACTTTTAGATATATTGATGATGTCCCGTCATTCTAACCCAGATTTCAGTGAGTGCTTGCATCTCATATATCCTAGTGAACTCAAGATTAAGTATTCTACCAAAACTAGAAGGTCAAGTTCATATCTTGAGCTTTACCTCGATATGACACATATGGACGATTCAAACAAGAATATATGGCAAACGTGATTATTTCAAATTTCCAATTGTCAACATCCCATTTCTCAGCAGAAACATATCTCTGCTCCATCGTATGACGTTTACATATCACAATTAATACGTTACGCTCGTGCAAGTAGTCACACTCTAAGGATTTTGTTACCAAGCAGGGGTCTCCTCCTGACACAAAAAGCTGGTCCAACAAAGTTATGAGGAAAAAGACTGAAATCGACACTAAATACGGTTTACAGTCACTGTCACAAATTGGTTGAGCGATACGCTATTTTTATGCCTCCACTCAATAGCGACATATATCCGCAGTCTTAGATCTTTAGATATATATCAATTTTGTCCTATTCTCGAGATTGGCATTTTGAGTATGGACTTACATGGCGGGTGTCGCATGCATATCGGGATACGCTTACACAGTGAAAGCACCGGGTTGCGCACCTTTTGGAGTACATTTGATTCCTTCTGTTTTTGTATGTTACCTTGGTTTGTTTTCTTATTTGATTTATGAGATTTGAAAATCGGTAAACTATACTGGTGCATTAATTTAGCACAGGCAATTTACAAACGGAAGCACTGAGTTGAACCAGATTTTTACGACGCCCCATTACTTATAAATGCTTTACATTGTAATCATACTGTTTTGGATAAATCATTGCAACTAATATATTTTGGGGATTAATAATGATTTACTTATCTACAGTTTGAAATATGTGTGAATGGTTCCATTTAATTTATTTTTTCTTCCCTTCGACGAAAGGGAACATAATGTTTCAGTTGTATTCTACTTCTAATTTTTGTTCTCATACGACCTTAAAAATTGCCCAAGTCAAGAACTCAAATTGTCTAATATATATTCATTTATTTTCAGGGTGATCAGTTTTCGTGGATATTTGATTTCGTGATTTTACAAAAGTGTGCATACAAGCCTATTGAAAATTTGTTCTTCGTTGAGATTTAAATTCGTGGTTCACCTTTGACCCACGAAATCCACGAAAATTGGTACCCTACGAATAATTATTAATCCACAATATCGTTTGAAATTTGGCTTTTGTGACGCGTACCATTGAAGATGACCTCTGAAATTCGACCTTCAATGTCAAATATCTAAGTTTTTGTATGCCCACCTCAATACCATATACATTTGTGCTTGTAATTGAGCCTAAGGGTTTGCCCCCTGGTGATCATGTTTCTTCCCCTCATATAAAATCGTTCGGAATCATAAAATGGTTCAAATCCACGCCATTAACCAATAATCGATAAAACCTTTCTAATTCACATTAGGCTTATTCTACGGTGAAATTTTCACCCCTATATATCATTAATATTTAGATACTTTGAAAAAATGTTCATTTCAACACTCCTAAACAATTTAATACATTCATTGTTGTTATCACAGGACGTTTATAGTACACCATAGTTTAGTTTTCTTTCACTTGGGATCAAGCCTTTCATTTTTTTTTTTATATCGTAAATGATTAAATATATCAAAAACTTATTATTCCCAACCGAAACCACATATCATCTCAACTGTAAGATAAGACCTCTACCGTGCATAATAGTTTTTGTTCCTGGGGCTCATGGCCCATCCATCTCAAATAATGAATTGTAAAAATATCTCTTCAACTAGTACTGTGAAAATGTTCATCCCTAAATCATATATATTCTAAAATGCCGTTTCAAGACCTTTCTTTTGCACTATAGATTTTGACCGGGTTGGAGTTTTCATCCCCATCTTCCTAATATCTTCCCCAACCATTCGACAAACACATTTTAATTTGCAATGACAATACCTTCCCAGTACTGCTATTTGTTTTTGTAATTTCCATAAACGAGGTAGCTTCTCTATTCTCTACATACTATAGATAAAGGGGAAACATGCTTATGTTTTACTCCACTAGAACAGATCTACCTAGTTTTTCCCCTGAAATTTTGTATGGATATTTAAGTTTGCCATTGGCCAAGATCTTGATTCTCTGCACTGTTGACGTTGCTGTATGATTTAAGGCAGTCAGTCAGAACTTCCTTATTAGCAGTTTTTTAAAGGCACGTTGCGCTAGCTTTAAGTGACAATGAAATACTCTTTGATACTGTTTTATGGAATTATTTAAGGTTTTGTCATCTTATTGTCTTCTGTGATTCTAATGTTTTGCTGAAGTGTTTTTTTGTCATATTTACCACTCATCCCCTTGTATTAATTCGTGTAGTGTGTTTTGTATTATTTCTAAATTTTAGAATAAAAGCTAAGAAAGCCAAACAAGACTTAAATCCAATACCTGTTAACATATTATATGACGTTTAGAGTATATTAAATTTTTCGAAATACTTTCTATCCCAGGAATAAATTAACTTAGCTGTATTTTGCAGAACTCTGAGGAATTTTGGGTCCTCAGTGCTCTTCAACTTCGTACTTTGTTGGGCCTTTTTTAAAACTTTATTCGAGCTTCACCAATGAGTATTTTTTTTGACGAAACGCGCATCTGGCGTTCAAAATTTCAATCTTGGTATCTATGATGAGTTTATTGTCGAAATTACAGGAAATCAGAAGAGGCAAAAATATGGTGCTAACGAAAGTCACAACAAAGATTTCTACGATTGATATAACGAACCCCTATTAAACACGAGGTATCATTCATGTTGCCTTGAAGTTTTAAGTTTAAATCTGGTATGGAAACCTGAAGCATTTAGGAAAAAAACATCACTGCTCATTTGGGAGTCAATCACCTCATTATGATCGACCAAACTCATAATGGTGATCATTTATTTGGACAATGACGATGCTCATTTAGTTATGACTGTTTGAAGGAAAAGACTAGATAATTATAACTCACATTTGATAGTTTGTCCCCAAATAATTTCTAAAAGAGAGGCGAAAGATACCAAAGGGATATTCAAACTCATAAGTCGAAAACAAACTGACAATGCCGTGTCTAAACTATGAAAATAACAGACTGGACTGGCGTTTGATATCACAACTTTAATAAGGATATATAAAAAATGCCATGAAAATCGATCGACGACACGTGATTGCATCTATTCAATACTTTAGATGTATTCATATTTGTTTTCCGTTCATTGTTTTGTGCATAAATCAGGCCATTAGTTTTCTCGTTTGAATTGTTTTACATTTATCATATCGGGGCTTTTTATAGCTGGCTATGCAGTATGAGTTTTTCTCATTGTTAAAGGCCGTACGGTGACCTATATTTGTTGTTTAGTCTCTAGTGGCAATCATATCACATCTTCTTATTTTTTATTTTTACACATTATATAACATAAGATACAGCTATATTCTAAAGTAAAAGTTCTGTGAAATATCAAAAGGACAGGTTAGTTAGAAGCCTATATAGACACAGGGAAACAGCAAGCTATCAAAACGTGTGTATGACTGGCTTTATAAACTAATGGCTCCAAAATTAAATATTAGAATGAGAGCCACTTTGAATGGTAATCAATTGTAATATGTATATAAAAGAACATCTGTACATATGTCAGTTTATTAAAATATTTTTCTACAACAAACATCAAAGCTTTGGAATTGTTCTAAAAATATTTTGGTATAATGTTTTGATCTTAATATACACTCTTTGGAATTGTGCTCGATAAATAGTTAACTTGTAATCATCTTTTAGATCGATATAGTTATCTTAATACTTTCAACGACAAATCGAAACTAAATTCCCGAAGAGATCAAATAAACAAGAACATAAAAAAAAACAATGGAGAAGTCCATTGTTCTTATAAAATGGATTGCTCCCCTTAGCTATATATAGATAAAGTTTAATTTTGTATCAAGGAAAATAATTATGTTAAAAACAAAATGCTACAAATAAGACAAGAAACAATTCCTCCTCTTCTGATCAAAATACTACGTATTTATTTACAATTACCTACAATAATGCCGCAAAATCCTTAAAATTTACAAAAAATGTAAAACAAACAAAAAATGAACATTGTTTCAATATTGAAACGTATGTATAACGGTGTAAACAAAACATAACAAGTAAGTGGAAAACTGTAGACAATGTGTACACGTACAATGTAAATACACATACAATGTAAATGTACAATGTAAATACACGTACAATGTAAATACACATACAATGTTAATACACGTACAATGTTAATACAACACGTACAATGTAAATACACGTACATACAATTTCCCTGAGAAAAGAAAAATGTAACTGATTAAAAATGATAAAAAATTCATTCGTGTGTTCAGATATTTTCCATTATGTAAATTGATATTGCAAAGGTTCGTAACATTAATTATTCAGTCTATGTACATTCATGTAACTTACGTAAACAAAGTATATTTATGCCAAGCGGTTGCCATCTAAAAGCATTATAATGTAATCATCCAGTGTAAATAACATACTATAGTAAAATAAATTTATGACTCTTCATTTATTAAATTAAGTATCAGCCACCAGATACAAAGAGTTTTATTGAGTACTTATTTGCAAAAAAAGCTTTATAATGCAGCTTATTCCATACCAAATTTATACAACAAAACCAGTAAAATGATGTTTTATTTTTATATTTTTATGTGACATAAAAATCAGGTAGAGTATAATTATTTCAACTTTTCCGGGCAAAATTGTCAGATCTACAGTGTTCAGTACTAAAATAGATCCAATAATTTATTGGCATTTTCTGTCGATTTGAGCTATTATCCATAACATTCTGAATTATTCAAATGTAAAATAATATAATAATGCATATATATATGCATATTAAAGAAAACCCAACTTTGGAATGAATGCGTGTGAGACCAGTTTTTTTAATTTAGTACTTAAATGTGGTACACATTTGACAATGTAGTTGGTTTACTTATCATGTAATTTTCGAAACGGGATTTATTCTTACTGTTTAAATAACAACATATAAAGAATGTGATATGCACATATATATGCTCTCTTGCAGTTAAACGTGTTTTTTTAGAAGATGTGGATGCGGCTGTGTGGATTCCAAAATTAAAACACGAAGCAATTACAGAAAATCCATATCTAAACCAATATAACCACTGTTCATTGCTCTTGTTATCGTTATAATTATAACACAGCACACATGGTTTGAAATAACAGGAAAATGTACTCTAATCAAACATCTATCATTTACTTTTTTACCTCTGTATTGCACGGTTTTGATTTAAATGTTTTTAAAAAATTCCAAAGTTTACTTTAAATGCCCCATAAAACATAAATATATACTCAAGTTGATCAGTGGAAACAATTATTCCTGTGCATTCGTTTATTTTATTCAGTGACGTTTGAAATATTAAAGCACATAAATAACTATACAAAACACAAGTACATAAAATATTTGATTTTGAATTGTTTGATAAATCTCCTTGATGACTAACTTAACTCGCCCATTCTTTACAGTGCCTTTATAATGACAATGAAAATGAATATATTTACCCGCCATATTTAGTAAAATTGTACTAAAAATATTGAATGTCTACGTGAAAAGGCAAAAATCAGATCCAGTGAAATTCGTCAATTTTTGGCCTGATACATAAAGCTTTTCACATAGAAATAAGACCGGGTTATGTTTATATGCTAGTTTTATGAAATTTGATTACTGAGTTATTAAACTTCAAAAATTTCGTTTTTCGTTGTATCCTCATATTGAACGCCCATTCTTATTTGACATTAGTGAAACATAGCCACTATTTCGAAAAAAAACTGTCACCTAGCTTTCTGCATTTAAAAATAAAATTGTTTGTCTTTCAATGATACTCTTTCCTTTTCACTGTATGATTGATTGTAGTTTGAATAACTAACGTCTTATGGCAAATATTTCATGCTTATGTGTCAATTTAATTGGGATGACTGGGATAAAGAGCGGGAAATTTAGACTGCCACTAGAAAAAAAAAAGGATTTCTGAAAATTATGGCTTTTATAAATATATACGTTTGCAGAAAGCATAACGCTACCATTATAGACAACGTTTGCTTAATTTTGTATTAAAAAAAATAAGAAATTGGAACTTTTTAACCATATAAAATATTAATTAAAAAAAAATAAGAAAGAAAATCCACAGGATTAAAGTGGTGCCTCGACAACCCCATAATAATTTTAAATGATTTGACATTTTGGTCATGAAAATACACAATTATCACAAACTTAAAATATTTGACTTATTTTTTGTTTTTACACTTGTCATTTTCCCCATGACAAGTAACTCAGCACCAGAATTATTTTGTATATTTTTCAGCAACAACATTTTGATATATAAATAAAATTTAAAAGATGTATTCACCTAAAGTAGTAATAAATGATAGTTCCATCTCCTAATCAGATTTTGTTTCCCCTTCAAGCTGCCATTTATAGTAAAATACTGTTTTCTTCTACTAAAATGTTATTCCCTTCATATTTTCTCACCATTAAAATATTGATGTCATTTCTTCATAACAATCTTAAAAAATTCGAACGTATTTCATATATCAGAGAACAATATGCATTATGTGTCTTTCTATTATTACCTAAATTACATTTGCATCAATCATAAGCAATTATATTTAATAAAAACTTGTTTGTTGGTATATTTGAACTATCGGTTATTGAAGAATATATATTTCTCTCATAAAATAGAAGCTTAGATTAAATTCTATTTAAGTAACTTAAAAAATATATTGGAAAAATACTTGAGTTATTTGAACCTTCAAAACAATACTTAAAATCCAAAAGAATTAATATGTACTACTGTCATTTTGGCCAAAAAACTTTAGAAAAAGTATAGGATACTAAAAGTCCTATTCAAAACATTTCTTTATGAATGCTATGAAGGAAACAAATCAATTTCTGCAATATAGTGTAAAGTTTTCTCCTTGTTTAAAAAAAAAAAAAACATTTGTAATGTCTGCTTATATTCACTCCATATTTTGACACAAATCAATACAATACCAAACAAATCTAAACCAACAAATAGAACACTATATATGTGTGTGCGAATAGGTACACAGGAAGTACATTAAATATTACAAAAAAAAAGACATCGTGTATTTGTACGAAGCAAACTGAACAATAGAACTTAAACTGATAAAAAATTAAAACAGATCAAAAGAACAGATCTATGATAAAACATGTACACGACAAGAACAAATTTTACATCTTAATATTTGAAAATTAAAACACCATCTCTTTGGTGGTAAAACTATTTGTTCATTCCCCGTAAATCTACAGTCTATATATACGAAACAACCAAACTACTATACTATAATACAATTAACTATAACATCTAAATACATTCATGAGGTAGGTTGGTTGTCATTAGTTAATAATATCAACAAGTCACGACAATTATTAAGATAATTCAATGCTTTAAAAATTATATTTCAATTTTTTTTTTTGATTTTAAGCACTCGCATAATTTGAGATAAAAAAAACCCGTTTCAATAAAATATACATTGCAACAATAAAACAGTAAATAACGAATGGAGAGATTCAAAAATGATATCACGGACTAAGTCCATTTCCATTCCCATTTCCGTCGCTTGCGCCATTGTGTGGTATTGGTAACGATGGATCTCTCAAAGGACAATCCGCTATGAGATGTTCTGTTGATTTGCAGCTGTGACACCTTTTCGGTAAAGGTCCATGAGGACATTTTGAAGCTATGTGATTTCCAAAATCTCCACAATTGTAGCACCTAATATAAAAGAAATTAATAATTCAGGAGGTTAACACAATAACTATGTTGATGGCAGTCAGACTTAAAGTTGTAAAATTCTGTTAAACATCATATAAAATCTCATAATAATAATTTTAGTTATTACTTTGAAAACTCGTTTTGCAGTTGTTTTTACTTGTTCCGTTAATTGATCGCTTGTGATTTCATCAGTATTTATGGACCCCCCCCTTTTTAAATTTGCCTTGTAGTTCGGTACTTTTGTTATTCTTTTTTACTGTTGTTTAATAAGTTTTTATAAAAACGTAAACATTAGTGTTGTATTTTCTTCTACCTATGCATCGTTTTCTTCTCCCAAAAATAATTAAACTACACACGCGTGTGCCATTGAAATATAAATGGGTTTGCTATAGAAATACACAGCCAATGAACAACACATGTGTTTGCTATTGAACTACACATGTGTTGCAATTGAATTATTTATTTGTATGACTTAATCGAAAATAAAGGTTTATAAATTTATTTTTGATGGTTCCCATGTCCGTGTAGAAACTTGAAATGAATTGCTTTACTTGACTGAGATCTTTCTGCTTTTTCCTATCAGTCTATAAACATAACAGATCGTTTTTGTCTTACCTAGTTAAATTTTCAACAAAAAATAAACCTTTTCTCTGATATGTCCATGTTCCTTTGTATTTCTATGTATTTTCATTTATTTTTACCCACCTTATTTTCTTAAATTTCTTTCGTGAAAGGGGTCGTCGTGAACTTCCTTTACACTCTGATCCACCTGGTCCGGCGACAAAAGTAGCTTCCACACCAAGACCAGATGGTTTAGCTTCGAATTCTACTTCTTCGCCATCATCCAAACTTCTAAATCCGGCCTTATGGATTACACTCTAAAAATAAAAAAAGTGATTCGTTTATTTATCAATAAGACTTGATTTTTCAAACAATTCTTCCTTCTCACACGTTTGCGTGAAAACATCAATTGAATACAGAAAAAATCTAATCATGTTACCTTCATTCTTAAAATGGTTACTTATATTAATGTCTAGACATAGTATTCCGATTATGGATTTTAAAACAATAAAGCAACCATTAACGGAATAACACAAAATGTTTAGTTTAAACGTAAAAAGAAACTACTGGTAAAAGCAAGATCACAATAGGGAAAACAGTCTATAAAATTATAAGGATCACTTTGCATGATATGTATATGGATTATCCTTTCAGTAAAAATAGTGGCAAACAAATGCCGCCATTATAGTCCATTAAAATAAAACAAAAATGATGATGAATAGGCAGAAATTTATGATTGCAAGTATCTATTTAACTGAAGTTTTTGCAAATTTGATATATATAATGAAGTACAATTCCACACATCATTGTACAGTCTCATCTACAGTGTCGGTGTTCTTAAATTGGCATGCTTTTGGGCATTTGTCATGTACTGCCATAAACTACGTGTCACACAAACCGCCTACAATGTAACGATAAAAGCATTTCTTTGGAACATGTGACGTTAACATTTTGATTCATGGATTTTTGTGGATGTGTGTGTTTGGAATATGATTTTTGTTTGCTTGTCTTTTCATGGTGTGCATTTTAGACATTGTTATATGTGCATACGTGGATCATAAATAAAGCTGAATTTAATTTCACTACTTCTGTTTATTTTCCAAAACTATAAGAATACGGCTTAAGGTTTGATCAAATTGAAATTTATTGATAATGTTTCTTCATAATGAAAACTTTCCAAAATTGGTCTAAATAAATAATTTCAACAAAATTAGAAGAAAGGACTTATACCAGTGGTATCAGATATACTGTATATCATTTAAGTTGTCGATTTTTATCTCTTTCTGGACGTTCTATGTCATAACTGTTAAATTAATTTAAAATGTACAATAAATTCGAATAACAACATTCTTATTTTGAAAAATAAATGAGAAGAATGATTATGTTTTACTATCAGACAATTGATGCAACAATTCCATGTAAAAGACAGCACCCTGTCATAGTGTTAAATTGTTTTTCAACTATAACTCTGTTGTTCTTAAACAACAACATACACAATTTTTACTGTTATTTTGCTAGGTTTATTTCCTATACGCCATTTTACATTGGAGATTATAGATTTATTATAACTACCACCCAGCAACATCAATTATGCTTATATTCGTGTCATCAGTGATCGATTTTTAGTGGACGAAAGACTCGGAGGTTTATTATTTCATCTTCTAAGAGAAAATTGTAATCGATATATCCATACTGACAGCAGTTTCTGCCGTCTAAGATCTCTGTGTCTACAGGCTATTGTATCATCGTTGGATACATTTCAGTCAAATCAACACCCTTTGTAATGGCTATGCCGGGGCACGAAATTAAAAAAAAATATTCATAGCCCGTTCTTTAATTAATTTCAGCACAAAGTGTAGTGGTTCGGTATATTTGTTATTTATTTCACAATAATATAAAAAAAAAAAAAAAACGAATGATCGCCAAAAATAAGAGAGAAAACAAAACTCAGAATATGAAAAATACGTCCTCACTCCTTTTGAAATTTCATATATTTCTTATCGTATAATAATCCATGTATATAATATTTATTTTATTAATAAAGACATATTTAAGTTTTGTTTTTACTGAAATAATTCTTTTTTATTGATTATTAAGTGACATTTGTTGTACGAATCAAAGCGCCATCTGGTGCATTTTGATAGACAAAGATAGCAGGAAAGACTTATTCCATTTTGGTAAAGATAAGTCGAAAGTTCTGTTATAAAGAAGCATTCTATTCACATAAGATGTTTTTAACATACATTCTGTCAATGGAGCATAATAGCCTGTCCCTTTTTTCGATTCTATAGGTTAAATGCACACAGTATAAAATAATTTAAACAAAATAAAAAAAATAAAATAAAAAATTGTTAGTGAAAAAACTGAATTTCTAGTTAAAAGAGGCATTTAAAGATTAAAATCTGTATTTACAACTTCATTGTTTATGGCAATTAAATAATTGTTAATTTTACAGAAATGTATATCTTTTTGTCTTCAATTCTCTTCAACTTCGTACTTTGTTTTGTCTTATAACTGTTTTAATTCGAGCATCACTGATGAGTCTTTTGTAAACGAAACACGCGTTTGGTGGACAAAATTATAACCCTGCCATCTTTGATGATTTTTTTTTTACAATGAATTTGTAAAATTGGTATTTTGTAAAATTTCAGTATTTTGTATAATCAGTCTGGATTAATTTAGGGAATTCATATAAGTGACCAGCCATGACATTTTCAGGCTTATGGAGGTACAGGATAAAAATGATTTTTTTTGCATTTTTATGTATACATAGATTCAAAACTACCTGACAAGTTATTTTGGTAGATTCTGAAAAATACCAGAATTATGGTTATTTTTGTTACTAAAGATTTTATTAAAAATTTTCTTTTTTTTTTTCAATTTTTCACATGTATTTTCATCTATTATAGTTATCTTTGAAACTTGTCATATTGTTTTTTTTTTTTTTTTTTTTTCTTGACAAAACAACTAAACTGTAAAGAATTCTTATTTCTATATCACCAATTCCATTGCCATAGCAAGAATGTATCGGAATCTTCAATCTAAATAATAATCAATGACTTAAACATTTTTCTTTCTCTTAAGGAAAACTACATTAATGCTTAGAAGTGAATACCACGATATTTTTCCTCACAATGTGAACAATGAGATTTACTCCTAAAACTTGGTGTTCATGCTGCAATCTGTATTAGTAATAAATTAGAGATACATATAAACGCTGCACTTTGAAATGCCTTTAATGATCTAAAGTTTGTTTTCAGACCCCTTTGAGAATTAATTTTAATTCAGATCAATGCAATGACGTCTAAAAGATAAATTGTGTGAAAGCGATTCTAAACAGGATTTTTACCTAAATTATTAATTTTACGTTAAATATCTACTTGTCTTGTATAATGATATAACATGTGCCCCGATTACGTTACGTGACTTTACATCGAAGTTTTCTCATTATGACGTTTACCGCCATAAGCCTGGAAATGTCATGGCGGATCACACACACACACACATATATATATATATATATATTATAAGTATATTTATTTTCTAAACACACTCTTGTTGCTATCACAAGATTTCATTTAAAAGTTACTCTCTGTGAAAGAGGCAAACCGTATTAAAGTGGATTAAAAATCTAAATATCAGTAAGATGTCGTTTTTTAAGTTTTGAGCTGTATAGAATAAAGAATTTTTACCCACACAAATAATCTAACAAACAAAATCAAAGGAGGAAAATGTTGAAAAGTTGCCTGGACCAAAATAATTGTTATTAGATTTGCATTTTAATAGACAGGTATATAATCTTTGGGACAAACATTGATAATTTTTTCCTGTGGTCACTTACTTTGGTTTAAGTCATATCTTGGTTACTGTAATAGCTAAAGCTATGCAAATAGCAGGGCATCACACAATATCACCAGATACTATTGTAAAATTCTAATAGTGCAACAGAGTGATCACTTCACAACAGAACTTATGTTACATGACTTAAAAAACAAATTAACAAAACATGACAAATGAAAAAAGTAAAGAGACAAGTGCTTCACAGACACTAGTTCTTTACCTATTCAATTTTTTGCTCTAAGCGTTACATGAAAATGTCGATCAAGAAATGCGCAATAAACGGGATAAATCGATACGCATTTATTGCCGTTATGCAGGTTACACGGTAATATCATTCTATCTATTATTCCCGCTGATTCTAGAAAGATCAGTTGTGTTCCAGTTTTATATCAGGTTTGTTTTTAAAGGGACTGCTTCTTACAAATAACCCACTAAATGAAGATTGCTGAATAGTAAAGATAAACCAATTTATCGAAAGATTTGCATACCTCAAACTATATAGGCGATATATTTGTGTCACTAAACGACTACGGATATAATCTTTTTATCGAGTCACAATGACGTATTTATGACTGATCATAGAGTTTTTGCTTACATGTATCATTAGCAATTCGACATTTTCAACTTGTGGAGCAGGAACCGCTAACGTTAACGGAGCTCATGAGTTCATTCCCAATTTGGTGGAGATTGTGTTGCTTAATCTTGAGCTTTCTGTGTGTATGTATTCTCTTTGAATGTATTGATGTTTTTTGCTAACTAAAGTATCGAGTTCAGTATTTGGTAGAGCCATTCGACGTTAATAACATTTATTGTTAAATCGAAACACTGCACCAAGGTTTAAAAAAAAAGTCCATGACACGGATTTATATTCCATATCGATTAACAATGCAGTGCTCGCGATTGTAAAGTAATGAAATTGAACTTCAACTTTACCATTAGAACCTTTGGTCTAGTTCCATCCCTGTAATAAGCACTTTAATATCGAGAAAATCGTAAAAAGATGCAAATGCTCTAGAATGTTGTACATGTACCAATTGAGAGATATCTTATATGTTTTCCATAACAAGTACTATAGGAAAGATCATATTGTCACAAAAAACAAGCAATCTACAATGTGACAGGATTACCACTTTTTATTTTTCACTCATTAAATTTCATATTTACTAACTTTGTTTATTCGACGAAGGTATTGCGGTCAGCTTACTTTCTTACTACGATACTTTTCAATACTTGCAATGTAAAAATACAATTACAACTATACAAGGGATATATCAAGTAAGCCCTAACTATTTTTCAAATTTGACATATTTTACTAGCCGTCTTACCTTGTAAAATATAGGTTGAAATATGTACAATATCTGATATGGGTCAAACAAGATTTACAAGATGCTCTAGAATGCGGTAATGTATACCGAATCAGCAATTATATATAATTTACATATTGTACATGTTGTATGATTTGTGTCTTTTTGGGAGATCAAACATGGGCAAACAAGTAGATTGCGGAGATCTGCATTCTTTGCATAATGATAGTTGCAGTATGTCTGCATACTTTCATATTAATCGAACTAAAATATTGTACGAATGGAAAAGAAGGTAATTTTGGTGGTCTGTATAATATATACGAACAAATATTTTAAATTCACACTAATAATGTTAATGGTAAAACTTTCATGTGTAATAACTATTTTAAGTATAACCATACAAAAAGCATTATGAATGGGATAAATAACAGCGCCATCTGGTGCCAGTTCGAATCTTCGAGCTCGTAAGAAGTATCTACTATCAATTCAATATGTACATTTATTATTATCAATCTGATCAACAATCAAAATCTGGCTTCCTCATCCAATGTAAATTAGGTAACGGTTCTTCATAATCCAAAGACCTCTTGAACAGTTATCACATAAAAAAAAAAAAAAAAAAAAAAACAATTCAGGAAATCGAGTCTTCCAAATTCTAAAAAAATATTTAACAGAAAAATAATACATTTAAAAAATAAATAGCTATAAAACTGGTTCTTTTTCCACTCTATTGATATTGCTTCATTAAGGAATCTAAATTATGAATATGACATGACAAATGTCTTCTATAATTTTAAATTGGTATGTTAGACCAATCAATTGAAGTTAGGTTAAATAATTATATATGTATATACTTTCCAAATCTCAAGAAAGATTATTTGCTACATTAGTACAAGCAGTTGCTGTAATAAAGCTGACAAAAGGCAACACCAGAAACACAGACTAGGACAAGAAAACAAGGAGCTTTTATCATTTTCTGACAGCGCATAAGACAAATCTTCTAATAGACTCATAAATCTTGCGAGATTTTTAGTGATCTATGGAGATATTCTTTTTCACCAGGTCAATTATAATTTCTCCTTTGAACGACATTCTCTAAGCTGGGTGGCTAAGTCTTTACTTTTTTTTGTACAAATGATAAGAATTTGAATCGAAAAAAATAGTTTTCTAAATATTTTCATACCATTCTATCATTTAACTGTTCATTCAAAAACTTGATAATATTTTAGGATCCCCATTGAGGATTTGCATAGTCCCTCCAAACCGACATAATATTCCGTTTACTCTTTTTTTTCCCCGAAAAGTATGCAATTTCAAAATCTGCCATAGATTTGGTGAAAACAAAAAAACTGCCACAGATTTATGATTTGTAGGGCGTTTGTGACGTCATATTTGCCATAGATTTGAAATCTGCCATAGATCTGGAACCAACCATAGATTTGTGTCCTACATATATATTAGAGAATATTTCTAAACTCTATACCACTATATAATGAAAATGACACGTAAATTAGTAAATATAAGCTTTGTTGTATATAACTACCAGCATTAAGGTTTTACATGATAATCTGAAAATATATTTCGGTCGAATTAAGCAAGTTTTTCTCAACAATTTAATTTGACAGTTCTGACCTAAAGAAATTATATATATATATATATAGAATTGTCAAATTTAACTCGTGAGAAAAACTTGATAAATTCGACAGAAAAATATTTTCAGATTATCATGTAAAATCATAATTTTGATTTGTTTTATATACAAAGCTTACATCGAGTAATTTACGTGTCATTTACATTATATAGTGGCAGAGATTTTAGGAATATTCTCAAGACGTTGTGGGTTTTGATACAACTTAGTTTTAAAAGAATATATGTGTTATATTAAACAAATATCAACACCCATAAATAAACAAGGAAATAACACATGTAGATGTTGCTAACTAAAGTAGGCACTTAAAGAAAATGCAATAAATATGAACATAATTAGGTAACCTAAATACGATTCATCGCACGTGGAAATCTGTTGACTTATATTGTTAAAAAAAAATGGCAACTCAAATCTACGCAATAAATACGAACATAATTAGGTAACCTACATACGATTCATCGCACATGGAAATCAATTGTCTTATGCAATAACCCGTTATTGTGTTGTTGTTGTTGATGTGTGGAGAATTTCTTGATTTCATGTGTTAAATAATCTGTTTTAAGAAGTGTTCTTATTGTAATGACTGTTCTAGCGACGTATACCCCATATCTTCTTTTATTCCTTATCTTCTACCCTACCGACAAACTTGTTTAATGACGAAATATCACGTATCTGTACACCTCATGGTGGACAAAAGCATTTCAGTGATCTAATTGTCCCACCAATAAAAGCTTACTATCGTACTATCGTACAGTAAGTACCTCTACAATTGTATAAAAGAAGCGTTGTAAATTTAGTAAAAGTGCACTTTTAATCATTTCCCACTTACTTAGCAAACTAAATAATTCACCTTTCTCATCACAAAATATGTAAAGTAAATTCTGATCTACGATTATATCGAATTATTATATTCAGACCAAAACATTCGCGATATAATCGTATTTAGTTTCAAATATAATGTTATATTTGAAAACTAATTCAGTTTGTGGTCAAATTTGTTTCCCTTCAATTATTTACAAGAAAATGCAGAGGTTAGAAAACCACATATTTCTCAACATTACAAAAGAAAATGAAAGTGTTGGGTTATAAGAAATCAAATAACTTCAATAGATCACCTACAAGGAGCGGTTCTAGTTTTTGTTTTGGTATTCTAGTTGCCATGTTACATCTGCTTCCGTATCTTGTGTCCCTAGAGTTAAACAGTTCCGGATTCATCATTTATTTTCATCTGATGCAACGCATGCTTATTATTTCGCACGTTTCCTGCATTTTGTCTTTCAGAATATTCAGATCAAGTTATTTATTTTCAAAATCCTCCTGCCTCTACACCCAGAAATCAAATGGTCGTCCCATTTAACTCATCGCAGCACACATTTCCTTTGTTTCATCATAGAAAGCCTCAAGCAATATTGCTTTTAAAAAGTAACATAGAAATTTGGCAAAATAAACTGATCAATTATATAAGGCTTATAATTTTGTTCCCGTGACGCGAATTTCGTATACAGTAACACTCGAATTAAAAAAGATAAACAATGCAAATCATGTAAGAAGTTAAAGAGGATTGAGGACCCAAAATTTCCGAAAGACTTTGCCAAATACAGCTAAGATAATCTATTCCTGGGGTAGAAAATCTTTATTATTTTAAACAATTCAAAGTTTTGTCAACAGTTAATTTACAAATATGACAATATCAATGATAATTCATATCAACACAGAAGGGCTGACTACTAAATCGAGGAATCCCACCTATACCATTATATCATTCATGTAGGAGATTGAAGAAAACCTCAAATCCGTCCTGCTCTTTGTTTGGTAATAACATAAAAAGACGAAAGAAGTCTCAATTCTTTTCACCACTACCTGTAACCGAGTACGGCAGAAAGTGATCCCCGATTATAGTACTGATTTTCCTCGATTTTGTACTGATTTTTCATGATAAATTTTACACTATAGTTCTGTTAATTAATTTAAGTAGCTTGAATTAATCAATTGGTTAAAGATCATTTATTCTGTCTGGTCAGCAGTCATTAGTAAGTATCCTGAGGTTGCATAATTATTGACACAGATTTTTCTTTAATATATAATTACCCTTTTGATGTTCTCTACATAGGAAAATCGGGAAAAATCAGTAATCAATCGGGGAAAATCAGTACTGTAATCGGGGGAAAATCACTTTCTGCCGTACTCGGTTACAGGCAGTGTTCACTGGATACTAAAATTTTACAAAGATCCCTATGAATATCATGTATATTGCAGGCTCGTCTAAGTGTTCAACTAAATATCGTTCTAAAATTATAACAACAGTTTCTTTCTACAATAAAATGAACTCAAGTTATTGTCTGGAAACTAGACAAATGCTTGTTTTGGCTCCTTTTTGGCCCCTAATTCCTAAACTTTTAGGGCAATTACCCCCCAAACTCAAACCCAGCTTTCCCGTTGTGATATTAAACCTTGTAGTACAATTTCATAAAGATCCATACACTTACACACAAGTTATTGTCATAAAACTAGAAAAATGCTTGTTTTTTCCCCTTTTTGGCCCCTAATTCCTAAAATTTTGAGGCAATTACCCCCAAAATCAATCCCAGCCTTCCCTTTGAGGTATGGTACCTTGTAGTACAATTTCAGAGAGATCCATAGACTTGAACACAAGTTATTGTCTGGAAACTAGAAAAATGCTTATTTTTGGCCCCTTTTTGCCCCTTATTCCTAAACGTTTTAGGCAATTACCCCAAACTCAATTCCAGCTTTCCCTTTGTGATATGGAACCTTGTAGTACAATTTGAGAAAGATCCATACACTTACACACAAGTTATTGTCATGGAATTAGAAAAATGCTTGTTTTTGCCCCTTTTTGGCCCCTAATTCCTAAATTTTAGAGGCAATTACCCCCAAAATCAATCCCAGCATTCCCTTTGTGATATGGAACCTTGTAGTACAATGTCAGAGAGATCCATACACTAACACACAAGTTATTGTCATGGAGTTACAAAAATGCTTATTGTTGGCCCCTAATTCCATAACTGTTGGTACCATAACCCCCAAAATCAATCCTAACCTTCCTTTTGTGGTATTCAACCTTATGGTAAAATTTCATAGAGATCCATTCACTTAAACTAAAGTTATTGTGCGAAAACCAGTGTGTCTTCGGACGACGACGACGACGACGACGACGCCAACGTCATACCAATATACGACCGCAAAAATTTTTTGCGGTCGTATAAAAATGGAGAATGTGTCCCCATGGACACAGATGATGCCCTTGCTAGCATACAACATTATAAAAGGACATAACTCAAGAACGACAACGGGACACTACCAAAATTTGTACTTGATCTGAGTTTTGTGGTAATAAGTATTGTGTATAGGTTTCATAATGTTTGGTTGGGGGAAACTTAAGTTACAGAACGGAAACTAAAAATTTTGCTATTTTTTATTTATAAAGGGCATAACTCGATGATGGTTAAAGTGATGCAGTAAAATTCAACTTGATCAGTGGTTTGTGGTAATAAGCATTGTGTATAAGTTTCATAACATTTGGTTGAGGCAACTTAAGTTAGAGAACGGAAACTAAATATTTTGCAATTTTTTTTATTTATAAAAGGGAACAACTCAAGAATGGTTAGAGTGAGACCACCAAAATTCAAACTTGATCTGTATTTTGTGGTAATTAGCATTGTGTATAAGTTTCATAACATTTGGTTGAGGCAAACTTAAGTTAGAGAACGGAAACTAAAAATTTAGCAATTTTTCATTTATAAAGGGGCATTACTCTAGAACGGTTTGAGTGACGCAACCAAAATTCAAACTTGATCTGTGTTTTGTGGTAATAAGCATTGTTTATTAGTTTCGTAACATTTGGTTGAGGCAAACTCAAGTTAGAGAACTGAAACCAATTTTGGGACGTACGTACAGACGGACAAGAAAAAAACTTAATGCCCCCACGCTACGGCGGGGCATAAAAATGTCCCTCACAAATATTGTGATGAGGTATACACAGCGACCATTGTCAATCGGATGTTCATTCAGATTTACTCCAAAATCTTAATTTACAGGACATTTTTAGAATGTATACTTATATTTACCATGCTCTCTTGAAATACGAAGTAGATTTTCGTATTAAAACAATGACTTTTTCTTCAAAATGGGAATCGTAGGTACACATTATTTGTGAAGAACCTTACAGATTCAAATAATAATGACACCGAAATTAATACCATCAAAATGCTGGACATTTTTTTTTTCATCGAAAACTTTTTTTTCTCGAGTTTGGTAGATTGATATTTTAACGAATCGGAATTTAAATGGAAACTTATTGCGCTGCGCTAATGACTGACTTGTTTTTGACTTCATATATATATATGAAACAGAATTTATACAATTACAGGCAGCACGAGTTAACCGATGTTGAAATAAAGTTAATCCATTTAGAATATGGAAATCAAAAGACAAAACACTGAAGGCAATCATATAAATCCAAGATATCTCAATTTATATGAGTTTATTCACGCAACAAATGCTCAAGCAGGGTAGCAATGAAGAACGATAGAAATCGACACTACACAAATTTCGCGGTAACCAACACGAAAGTGTTGATGAATAGGATGTTTTGTGTGCAAACTGGCTAGAGACATAATTTCGCTGTTTTAGAATACAGGAATAGTTGGCTGATCTGTTCATTACCGACTATATGTTATAAATCCCGGTTTGCATATTCAATTGATTTACGACATTAGAAAATCGGTAAACTACTGTTTCCTTATATTGAAGATTACAGTGATCAACTGCACAGATCACCATATTTTTTTAATACAGTGTGTTTTTAATAGCAAATTTAGTTTTGTCTTCGAGTGTTCAGTGTTTTCCGGAAGGCAATGGATAATTTAGTGTATTGAAACTGCAATTCTTACAAAAAAACTAGATTAATACACTTGAAGATCAACCACTTTCTTACGCAAACGTTTAATAATAATTTAATTAGTTTGTGCCAATTGACATATTTTGAGTTGAAAACTTTATTTTAAGGTTAATGTATTCCTTCCTGTCCCTACTATTTTATGTGAATCATTGTAAGTTGAACTTCAAAAAGATGGTCGTAAAATTGATTTATCAATAAAACAACAGGTACATGTATGGTTTAGTAAGACAACAGCCTACCGACAAAAAAAAATCTAGAAGTTGTCCATAGCCATGTTTGATTGTTAGGCTCCTAGTATTCCACAAAAATAGGAGAGTTCAGTACTCAAAACCCCTGTCTTTGAGTAAAAGTGTCTTTTCAGTAGTTGTCGTCAATTAAATCTAGTGGGTTCTCATTTAAAAAAGCGGGTTTTTTTTTGTCAAAGGCATATGATTGGTAGAACTTGTACTTGTTAAATTTATAAAAAAAATTGGCCCAACTCGATCTTTCTTGAAATATGCTATAGACAACTGTCTATTGGTAGAGACAGTATTTTTGAGTCTTTCCACAACAAAATACACCAAAACCATGCGCTATAGTTCTATCACATGACTTATTTCCAAAGCGTGGGTATGGAGCCCCAAGAATGTTTGTTTGTTTTATAACCCATTTCTAAAATATGTCAATTTAAATAAATTGACTATTATTCTGTTTAATATCAGGTATTTTCTTAGGTACAAAAAAGAATTTCTTATAATACTTCTTTACCATTAAAAATTTAATTTACATGCCTCTCCTTAACACAGATGTGATATTTTTTTTCGTTTGAAGAAACCAATGTTATCTTAATTGAACCATGAAAACATTTTTGTTTGTATTTTGCTAACATATACTTAAATGACTTATAATTACATGTGGCAAAACAAAAGTCAAAACAATTATCTAAACCATTCCAAAGGTTTTGTTATTAGAACGACTGTGGATTTATTATAATTTGTTGGATACCATTTGTTGGATATCATGGATTTCGTGGTAAAGGGGAATTACAAATCAAAATGTTCAACAAAGTACAATTTAGTTTGTATGCAGATACACTCATCTTGGATATAAGGCTCACTATTGTGTACGCCAGACGCGCGTTTCATATCAATAAACTCATCGTTGACGCTCGAAAGTAACGGCCAAATTATGTATGCAGTTGAAAAGCATTGATGACCCACAATTCCCAAAGGTTTTGCCAAATACAGCTAAGGTAATCTTATATCAACAAAAATACAACATTCCTTCATTTCACGAAAATTGATATCCACGAAATAAAATAGATCCACCGTATGCAAACATTAATAAGAAACTGAGGTAACCATCTAGAGGATATGAAAACTCTATATTAAGACTTCTAACTTTAGATAATATAAACGAATTAAAATTAACTACAACTATGACAATTAATACTTAAAACCACACCCCAAAGTCAAATGAACCCGCTCTAACAGTTATTTGAGATCACCTCCGATTTTTTGGTTTGGTTCGTGTCGCTCATCTTTGGTCTGTTATGTTGTGTTTTTCGTTGTTTGCCATGGCGATGTCAGTTTGTCCTTACACTGATGAGTTTAATCATTTTCTAATTAACCTTGTTTTATTTCTTGTCACAAACTAACATTAAGGATTTAACGGCAATCAAATTTGAAATTGAATTGAACTATATATCAATGTTTGAGTGAATTGATGGTCATTGTATACATGTAAATTAAAATATTAATATGACCATTTAGATAATAAGTAATATGTGAATGTACCAAATATATAAACAGAACTCAGGTAGGCTAATTTCGCATTCATTCATGAAATAACCTGTTGCTGTTTCTGTATGCATGTTAAAGCAATAATCATTCCTTAATATATCAACACTGCATGAAACATTCTTACAAATGAAAGGAAATGTCAATCAGATGTACATTCTTCAATGAACGTAACCTAGTGCATTAACCACTTAGTAGTTTGTACTCTGCAGCTACTTCCGTCTTTGAAGTACCCTTCTATAGATGTGGGCCACAATGAGTGTTATGATAATTTACAAAGGCAAATATGAATTAAAACCATTCCCTGTTTCCTTTCTCTTTTCTATTTATCAAAAATAATTTCTGAGACTATATTCCTTTTAATAACCGTAAGGTGACGCCTATTTATCTAAGTCTATGTACCCTGGGCATCAGTTATTTGCATTCATTTGTGGGATTGTAAATGTATACTGTTAAGAGAGTATACAAATTGAAACCAAGCTTACAAATAAAAAGAAACTAGTTTGTAAAGCAAACAGAAAAAATGAAAACTCGTATGAATCAGAAGTAAAGCCGGGAAATTGGAACATCAATTTTTCACAACAAAAAATCATTTCAAATAATTCAGTCAATAGTTTTTATGAATGATAAAATTCGAGGTTTGCTATAGGAAATTTAAAAAAAATAATTGGATAAGAATACAATTTTAAACGCCGTATAGTACTGGGAATCATCTGCAGTGCTTTAAGTATGATTAGTAAAAATGCATGTGAATATGTCTTGATGAAGATGCAGGATTTTAAGTACCTGTTAAAACTGACGTAATCTTCATTGTTATTATTTGACATCGTTTAAGCCCTGTTGTTACTATAAGTTGTTCGAAAAGTTTTTTACAGTGGCAACAAGAATAGAAGGCTTCGCCTGTAATTCAGTTGTTGTCGTTTGTTTATGTGTTACATATTTGTTTTTCGTTCATTTTGTGTACATAAATTAGGCCGTTAGTTTTCTCGTTTGAATTGTTTTACATTGTCATTTCGGGGCCTTTTATAGCTGACTGTGCGGTATGGGCTTTGCTCATTGTTGAAGGCCGTACGGTGACCTATAGTTGTTAATTTCTGTGTCATTTGGTCTCTTGTGGAGAGTTGTCTCATTGGCAATCATACCACATCTTCTTTTTTATATTCGAATAAAATCTTTGACATACCTTGATGTTGCTTGAAACTTGGACGGATTTTGATGGAAATTAACCAATCAGAAATATAATGGAGAGTAAACAAAAACTCACGGTAACATACATTTGTAGGTTACAAAAGGAGAACTGAATAAGCAGTTCAAGGAAACTAAAAGAATAACCTTATGGACAACTGACATACAAAAAATTTTGATTGACTTGGATGAAAACAAGGAATTAGATTCACCTGCTTTAAAAAGAACAACATGAATGATTTCTATGTTGCCGCGGCAAAATTGTATTACACCAAAGGTGTATATAAGAATATGTATTCATATATAGAAAGTGAATGAGCAATGTGAACATTCTGTGAAAAATTCATTGTAAACTTTGAGTTTTTGCCTGTTCTTTTGACCAATCACCAAACCACCAGAAAAAAAAAAAAAAACTTGGATATATTTATAATACACGTGTATATTATTTTATAAAATGTGAACCATATAAAACAGGTTTATGACTCAAACGTTTTTCATATTATTAGTATCCGACATTTTTACTAAAGATGTGTGGGTTGTTAAAGCGGTCAATAAACTTAACTGATCTGATAAACCACCTTTATAAATAAACTCGAGGAATTTTAGTCACGTGTCAATACCCTCATACATGTCAATGAGGGATACAATATGACAAAACACGATGCATGATAAATTATTCACTCTCTGCTTAACATTTTACATATATTATAAGACTTACACAAATCATTTAAACTTTAAACATTATCGAATGTAAACAAATGTCAATATCGAGGAAACAAAATAATAGACAATAAACCAACCGAACGTAATGTAATACCCTAAACAAAAAAGTACGAAAAAATAAAAAAACATAAAGAAATTCAATGTGAAAGATCCTTTATACCAGAGGAAAGAGGGGTAAAACTTAAAGTTGTCAACAATTTTAATGCGTCAATAAGTAATCATGTAGTCCGAATATTTCAGTTGAAAAAAATAGAATTACATGCAAACAATTACATATCAATCATTTTACGTAGAGAAGATATTTAAATGTATTACTTTGGTTCACATACTTGTTCTTTGATCTTTGTTGGATAGTTATCTCATTGGCTATCATAACACATCTCCTTATTGTTATAAGTTCATGACCCCCCACCCACACACATGATAGCTAAAGAAGCTACAACCAACAAAAAAGCCACTCATCTTTTGCAATCTCAATGCTTTATTCCGGAATTTTGGGTTCTTAATGCTCTACAACTTCGTACTTCATTTGCCCTTTGATTTTTGTTTTATTCGAGCTCCACTGACAAGTCTTTTGTAGACGAAACGCAAATCTGGCGGGCAAAATTATTAGCCTTGTTTCTTCGATGATTTTGTTTTACAAACTGGAGTATTATGAAAATATAAAACATATTTCTGTATACTTGTCAATTTTGATATCAACAATGTTATCACACTATGACTTTTGAAATTTCAAAGATCCAAAAAAGCTGACTCAAAAACTGCAACTAGGCATTTATTTGAACAAGTGCACATGATAATGAACAAGTGCACCCAGTTTCTAGTTAATGTGACTACAATTCATGGTAAACTACATTAAACATAACTTAAACCTGGTCTGGGGAACGGACGATCGATCACTGACCAGAAAACAATACCCTCTAACAAACCGATTCATTTATACTGTACACTCCCTACTGTAAATAAACAAAAAACATCCATATGTACACAAAGAGAGTCAACTTATGAACAATTCTTGACTAACAAGAGAAAAGGCACTATAGAATAATCGCTGATCACTCAATAGCATAATCAAGGTCTTGAGAAAAGAAAAATATGATTTCTGACTTCAACAAGAAATTAAACATCAACCTGATAAACCAACAAGAGAAAGGAAACGTTGACATATAAGAGAAATAACTTGTTCATTGAAACTGTAAACGTTGCATTAACTATCATTCAAATAGTTGTGTAAATATTTTTTTTTTTTAAACACAGAACCTTATCCAGGAATCATATATTACAAAAAGAAAGTCCGTGAAAACATATCACCCCGAAGTTGTTTATGATACGTTTTTATAGCTTATTTGATTTTGACTCGAGTAGCAGTTCACATCATGAAGTACAGAAAACGCAATACTATTGATAAATCCACTGCATAAATGATTTCATCCATATTTGGAATAAAAGTTATTTGATTTCAATAATCACATAAACGGTAACAATTTTTCTGCACCAGATGCGCATTTCGACAATCAATGTCTCTTCAGTGATGCTCGAGGCCAAAATATTTCAAAATCCAAAGCTTTATATTAAAGCCGATGAAAACCTCATTTTTAATTAATAACTTTTGAAGAATACAGCACTTAAAAATAAATTTCTAAAGCTTTGCAACAGTAATATTTATCTACAAGAATATACCAAATTATTCGGCTTTATATTATAAATTAGTCAAAGAATAAATCAAATCATTTATAATTTATCTTATCATCTATTAAAGGTTTTCATACGTTGGTACTTTACTTTAAAAAAATGTTTTCTATGTAGTTTTTTGAGAAGTGTTGTTTGTAGTTTCTTCTTCTTTCATTTTGGTCTTAGTTGTCTTGGAAAGTTCCTTCAAGTTATAGGTTTATATTGCATCATGTTTAGTCAACTATTTACGTTATTAACCAACAAAATTATTAGCTATATGTTTGTATATAGTGTTCGTTTCCCTAACATCCCTAACACTTTGAATTTGGACATCGTTTCTTCAAATTATGTTTTGTCGTTCTATATCTAACCCTGTCACATTCTGTATGGGCCTATTCCAAGTCAGAAGAATTCAGTGGTTATCGCCAGTTGCTGTCCATCATATTTGTTTTTGTTTTCAATTAATCATATATCAGGCTGTTGGTTTTCTTGTTTGAATTGTTTAGCATTTTGTCATGTCGTGGCTTTTTATTGCTTACTATATGATCTTGGTTTTGCTTATTGTTGAAGGCCGAATGTAGACCTTAGTTGCTTACATCCACGTCATTTAGTGGATAGTTCTCACTTTGATAATCATACCATATCTCCGTATTTTTACTTGTTGATCAAATTTAAATTGACTTCCAAAATGTGTATACATGTATGAACCACGAAAGCTCAAAACTTAAGTATTTCGTTATGCCAAAATGTTATGGAGGTTATTGGCATTTATTACATTCCTATATATGGAGTTGATACATGTTCAAAATGTTTGTACTTTGTACGTATATTTCAATTGATTTTTTTGTCTTAAATGATGTCAAAATTATACTATGGCCTTTGTGATCCAATTTAATGAGAGAAAAAACTGTCCTCTTATATATTAATACAGACATGATAATAATTTACTTAGATTAATTGTACGAAATATATACCGGGTATTTGTTGTCGAGGGCAGTGTGTTGATAACATTCTGTAAAATGCCAGATACAGTCTTTCCGAGTTAATTATTTTACAAAATCATTCCAATGAGTAAATATATGATAATAATAATTACTAATGATTGTTTTCTTCTGTTTTTGATGACAATCCAGATATTTTGATTTTATATCAATGAAATCTTTAATTTGACCATATTTCTAATACAATTTTATACTCAATTAAACAAACAATTTATCCAAATAGTGTGATCTTATGTTTAATAAGTGTAGTAATTTGTGCGGTAAACATTATAAAGAAAGATGTTTTGACATATACAAAGAAATAAGTGAGTGCAAAAAAGAGGTGTTGATAGTGCCAGGACTGTAACAGAACGAAATGAAATATAATATTACTTTAAAAACAGGGTAAAGATTAAGCCTTGGGATTTAAACAAATACTAAAATTTTTACACAATACTTTTGCATGTTGACATTGCAAAGATTAGAATGTATTAGCATGATTTGCTCCATTTAGTTTTAGACGGGGTATGAATCAACATAAGTTGTAGTTATTTTTTTTTTTATATTATACACGATGCGGTAAAATGTTACACTGATCATGACAAAATTAACCAAAAAATGTTTTCTCAGTTTTCAAAGTAACTTTATTGAAATTGAGATTTGTTTTAATCATTATTTAATAACATTTTAAAATAGCATAAGTAAAAATATATATATATATATAATTTTATTGTTATTTTATATTTTATTTTCCATAGTTTATATCAAGATTGATTATACAGTGTATGTCAAATCTCAATATTAATATAATAAATACAACCGAATTAAATTTACCGTTCGTAATCATGTATTTATACTCTTTCTCCCTATTTTATCAGAAGGTACATATATTTCATTTGATTTATGTTTTTCTACACAAAAAATATATTCTTTTTCTATGCTATATAATATTACTATGTAGGAATGTTGCAAAATACCAAACAATTTATAGAAATATAAAGTTAAACTGAATAATATGATAAAGCATTAAGAGGATATCGAATTGTCGGCCATTACAGTGGACACTGGTCTTTGTTAGGACAGTAGGTCGATAATCATATTAAGATATATTAAGCTGTATTGAAGTAAAAAATCTTACCTGGTGAACAAACACATCTTGGGAACCATCGTCAGGTGTTATAAAGCCCCACCCTTTTGCTACATTAAACCATTTACAGCGCCCCCTTTTACGTCCTCCTCCTGCAAAATATACACAACAATAATAAAAATAAACATGGCCGGTATCGGCTACAATCAGTATTATTGACCGGAGAGTGACCTCAACGCTCTCATTTAAACCTCTCCCTGAATACATGGTTTTTAATTTTGAAAACATTTGAAATCTATAATTATTAACTCATGTAAGTATTACACACGGAATATCTATCTTCATGAGTTTTTTTTTCAATAAAAAAAAATAATATTTATTATAAATTGGACATACACATGCAATTAACATAATTGGAGGTTTCACCAACTTGAAACTAAATAATTCTGTAATTAGATTATAATGAATCACCATTTCAGTGATAAAAAAATCCAAAACATATATGCATTTTTCTGAATGGTATATCAAAATAAATAAATGACTTAAAATGAAAGCAGTCCGCATGGTCAGCAATCATCCGAGCAACACATTAATAAATCATTCACCTCCATTTTCTGCCATTTCCTTGATTCATTTGGTTGCTTCTATTGTATACTTGTCAAAACATTGTAATATCTCTAGAATGACCATAGCACTAAAATATATCTTTATGTAAAAGTCAGAATATACTGATTATGCTTCACATATCACTAATGTATTGATCACTGAAATATGTAGTAATAATGTCACTATGCTGTCACTGATCTGGACACTCCTTCTAGTAACATGTCTCCTCACAGGAATGTTTTCTAAATTGACCACACGTCCAAAACATCATTTTTCCTTGACCACACATGAAGGATTTTTAAGCGGAAATAGCTAGTAAACTGCGAAAGAATCCATGCGACAATGCACAAATGTGAACGACCGAATTATTCCTAGAGGTCACACTTGAAGACCACGTTGTTTAACACAGCAAAGGGAGCATAAGCGTGAAGATCGTCAAGCTCGACCAGGCAGCATATGGGTCAGTGGTGTTTGTGTATTCATTCAAAAGGTGAAGCACTTGTGATCACTATTAGTACACGAGTATCTTTTTCTTATGTAGGTCAGGTCAAAGTTCTTCACTATGAACAATTGTAATTCAGGGATGGGAGACCACGCGATTTCCTTTGATTTTCTACGCTTTAACTGTACAAGTAACTCATACAATGATGAATATAAAATATGCATTGTTTTACAACGCGTCACATGTAATGTAATAACTAAATTGCGCAATATCTAATGCGTAATCGGTAATCATTAGAAATAATTCTAAATATACTGTTTTAAATACTTTGCCAAATACAATGTATATGATATAAAATGATGGACTACTTGCAGATGTTTAACCTATTTAATTATGAAGTAATTTGCATGAGGATTGTGAATTCTTATGTCATGTCCCGTTCATTGATGAACAGTTGTACATTCTTGCCCCAGTTAGAGAAGTGTACATGAATCACAATCCTCAACCAATCCTATATTCATATTATAATATGCCAATTTGAATAACTTATTATTTGCCCTATGCTTTTTCAAATGTTTACATTTTGACGTCAGTTTATCTAATTTAAACATGTTTGTAAACCACCCACTTCACCCATACACTTTGTGACGTCACCTAATTTCTGAGTGTATAATAATAAGGGGCGGCACATATTGAAAACATCCAACGACAGGAGAAGGTGGAGCAAATCCTAAAGGGAGATTGGTTAGAAATAAAAATCTGAATGCGCAGCTGTTTACGCATAAATGATTGTATTATATAGTAATATTTTATTTTGTAGTATACTATATGATACTTAAAATGTTACGTTTGAAATAGTAAAAGTATATTACCAAATTACACTGGAAAGTAAAATTTAAAAAAACAATATTACAAAACTAAAGTACTACAATGATATCAAACGTCTTTGTACTTGCAGGTAAATAATTGAGCTATTACCTTTTCAATTTAAAACAATGTGTTAAACTTTTTACATAAAAGAATAAAAACAAAAAATAAAAGAGCACAACAATAAAAAAAAAAAACATGGTAGTATATTCTTTGATTAAAAATAGTTCTTTTATTTCAATATTAAATATTTAATTTTTACATTATTTATGAATAATTTTAATATTTTAAGCTTCTAATATGTCAAAAGTCATACATATGATCAACACAGTACGAAACAAAAGAGAAAAGCTTTATATGCTTACTTACATATATGTAAAGTATTGACTTTCGACATTATTAGAGTGATTGCAGAAAACTTTTGGTATAGGGATTTATCTTGATTTTTAAATAAAGATTCATATATATTTTAAATATCATTTGAATATTTTTAAATTCCTTTCTGTGTTTACAATAAAGAATTTGAAGTTAAACTTAATGTAATATTGTGTGATACATAAAAAAAAAACAAACAAAAAACAAAAAAAAAAAACAAAAAAAAAAAAAAACACATCTTGGCTTTTTTTTTTTTTAAATGCTGAGAAGAAAAAATAAATGCGAAATTTGGAAAAAAGTCCAAATTAGAGTTTTTTTTAAATTATTTCTGTTTAAGGTATGAGGTTGTCACTAGAAAATTTCGAAAATGTAAATCATTGCTAGAGGGGATGGATTCGACAGAGTTAACGCATATTGAAAGGAACTATGGGTAGAGTTGATTAATCAAAGTAGAAAATCATTAAATTAATTACTAAAGAAAATGTTGTTAAAAAGATCAATTTCGAAAATTCACAAATTTGACAAAATAATACTATATATTCAATTCAGTTACACTGTCAGTTTCAAAATTAAGGCAAATCTAAAATCTGACTTGAAGTAGTTTGAATAGGCAAACAGATATCATGGATAAACTCTGTTATTATTTCTACTCTAATAAAACGCTCGCTCGTTTTACGTACTTAATTATAAGAAAAAAGTAAAATAACAAAGATACCAAACTCATAGAAAAATTCAAAACGGAAAATCCGTTATAAAATGGCAAAATCAAAAGCTCAAACACATCAAACGAATGGAAAACAAATGTTAGATTCCTGAAAAAAAATGAAAACAAACAACACGTTATAAATTTCATACGTCCGAAGCGCTTTTCTGGATTTACCTTCATCAGGAACGCTCAATGCCAAATATTTGAAAGCCAAGGATGTATAAGAACCGAAACAGTTGAAGAGCTATACGACCAAAAAGGACCTAAAAAAATGGCAAAATCATTCTACGGTCAACTTTGCCTGAGGGAGTTGAAACCGAATGTTCTCTTTGGTGAGTTTTAACAATCACTTGGTCGATGCCATTGCTGTCGGACGTTTCGTCACCAATTCTGTACCGACATGAAATATCACTGATGAGGTCATTTTTTGCATTTACTGTTCATAAAATCCAAAAATCCTTCGAAACACTGTTGTTTTTTCTACTCAACATGATTATCGTCCAGCTTATTGGAATTTTGGTTTCAAATTTCTTCAAATTCGTAATTGATTTGGCCTTCAACCTTTGATATGACTATAAACAGTACTATGTAGACGAAATTGTGTGTTCGTACTTAATTATAAACCTGGTATCTGTGACAATTTTTTATTACAATATTTCTGTCATTTTAAGAAACATTTTTATGGCTGTTAAATATTCGTGCATGGATAGTTTTAACAGTTGCTGCAATTTTAGTTTGTGTTACTTTTCGATCCCACGCTTCCATCTCAAAAATGCAGAACTCCATCGGTTTAATAAGTAAAACGAATCGATTTTTTTTGTCAAATTTTCCATAAGGATTACAATGAAATGGAATCATAGTACTTATCTATATACACAAAATAGTCCCAATATTATTAATTTTAGACAACAATAGTTAACCAATGTTCAAATTTTATAAATCGATTAAGAAGTACAATGCAAGGGTAACAAACGAAAACTGAGGGAATCGAATATCCAAAAGGAACGAGACCGGTTGCATCGATAAGGTAAGCGTCTCTACCTATATGCATGCAACACCAGCTTTGCAAATTCAAACTCCACCGAAATGTAAAAATCAGAAATAGGAGATGATCTGTAAATAAACTCATCATAGATACAAGGATTAAAATTGTGTACGCCAGGCACGCGTTTCGTCTACAAAAGACTGATATAATTAGAGATAGTGAGTTGAGACATAGACACATCGTATCGGTCACCGAATGCGTGGTCGTGACCGTAAATCTTACGTGTGCCGATTTCAGTCGTTCTTCCCCAAAACTCTGGAGCAGATTTTGTGCAAGGAGCACACCCTGTAAATGATGTCCGTATAGCGTGAACATGCACAAGCGTAACATATTAATGGAGATATGTATATGACATTTCATGGACAAGATGGTATGTAACGATTGAGAAATGGGAAGTTGGAATTATTACGTATGTCATAGATTATAGTTTTAAGTCCTCTACTTGTGTCAATATCGTGGAAAAGATCAAGATATAAAGCAGACCTTTGGATTCAGTAAAATCTTTTATTTCAAGTACCCCTGGATATATGGAAGGCACTCAAATGTAGATTACTCATTGACAGGATCTGAAAGTGAAATTAAAGAACTTTGCAAGATACGTTTTCTTTTTGTCCTTGAGGAGGGACATTTCTGTACAAATTCAGATTCATCTGAGTACAAAAACAAGTCGGCCAGTAGGGAACACACTTGGATCCCATTCTAAATTAGAATTATTTTACCGGCTGTCTGCTGAAAATAAACTTATCATAGATCTTAAAGTTTATTACACCGAACTAATTTGTTTTTTTAATCGAAACTTGTTTCTTTGTACCAAACTTTACTTACATGCAGTAGTCATTAATCCTTATTGTATTTGCAGTAACTAAAATAAACGGACATTTTTTACTAAATCTGGTCTACGGTAATAATAACCTTCCATTTACAAGTTTTCTGAGTATCAGACCCCCTGTCTCATCGTGTGGCGTTAACAAAAAAATCTTAATTGAAACATAACGCGTGTGCATTTTTTTTTTTTTTTTTTTTTTTTTACATTATACGGACTTTATTAATAGAGATGTGCTCCTGTCGCAAAAACTGATCCAGCAGGGTTTTGAGGAAGGAGGACTCATGGACTGAAATCTACACTACACAGGTTTTACGGTCACTATCATTGGTTGATAGAAGCGATGTATATCCGCCTCAGCTCACAAGAGACCTGGTTTCAAAGTCTCAGATCTTTCTCAGATTTTTTAGCTGACAGAAAAAGTTTCTTGATCTATACATTAACCTATATTGTTCTAATCCCTATTGTGACATTTTGCCGGAGTGTGTATTCGTATGACGGGTAATGTATGCATAGCAAAAAACATTTATCATATTTTGCTCCGTTTGGAGTTTTGCGATTTCACCAGGATTTCCCTATCGAATTGTATATTCCTAATGGACTTACAAAGTTTGAGCATCGGTAACTACTGTTGTCTCTAATTCAATCCCAATTTTGTCTAAGACTTGGCGTCAGAATCGTGATAAAAGATAAGGGAAAGAAATGTATAATGAGCCCAATTTTTTGGCATGAAAGAAAAATGCAATTATTGCCTAATTTTCAGTTATATAGATACATTTAGAGATCATTACAAATAACATTACTGCTTTAAATGATCCATACTGTATCATCTCATGCAAGTAAAAATAAAATTAAAATGATGGAGAAAAGATTGCATTGAAGAATATTACTATTATTACAATTTTAACGCCGAAATATTCCTCCTTCTTTATAAATAAGTTAGAATGTACACTATTTTCTAAAGTCTCAAGATAGATAAATATGATTAAAGGAAAAGAGATAGTCAACGTCAACGAGCTGCAACTCAACAGACAAAAAAAGGAAAGACACTGAAAATCAAACTATCTACATAGGTTGCCATCTTGGATTATTTCTGATATAATGAGTTGCTATCATCGTTGCAGTTGATTAGATTTATAAATATCAATTATGACAGATATTGAATTGTCTTCCTTTGAGTATTTGGCGGAAACGTGTAGGAATAAACTTTGGTATTAATTCACTACAAGTACTGCAATTTAATAAATTATTTACTTTACTGATTTCGTTTCAACTATTTAAGTACAGAAGCGGTGTGAAGCCGGTAGATGTCTACTTACTTTTTACAGTCTTTGTATATAACTGAAACAACACATTAGAGACAGGAAACTGAATTGATCAACATGATCAAGTTCATACGATTTACTTCATTTTCGTTTTAATAACTTTTCAAAACAAGCATTAGACAATTTAAGTATAAAAACTAAAATTTTTAATTCAATTACTTAGAAAAATTACTTTTTAACAAGTCTTTTTCGATGCAATATTTATGAATGATAAGTACGTTAATTTCATTATACAATATATGGTTAACGAAGTAAAAATTAAACAGCCTTATATTTGAAACACGAGCCATGAAAATCTCGGAAGTAAAACGCTAAAAAGTGAAGTAGACATTTATTACGATGGCGCGTTATGTTAATTTTGTGTAAGGTTTATGTCATGCTTGGTCTGGTAGGCATTCATCTTTAGCGGTAGTCATATATATGATTCTTGTTGATTCTTTTATATAAATTATACAATTTTAAGTTGGCGTATATATATTTACAAAAAAAGTCTTTATTTATATTATTGATTGATTGTTGGTTGCTAAACGTCCAGTGACAAATATTTCTTGCATGTTCAGGACGAGAACAAATTAACAATAAATCAATAGGTAGGTACTGTAATAGAGGCCAAAGGTCGGGGAAAATTAGACTGCCACTGGAAAATGTGGGTATATTTTAAATGTTACATGTTACATATGATTGATAAAAATATTTAACTATTACATTTACTTTAATAAATTACTTGTATATTTTTAATTCGAGGAAATAATAAGACGTTTTGAACGATTTTATTATCACATGTATTGTATTTGAATGCAATTCTTCATGGTATAAACACATGAGAGCAGTTTTGCCATATCGAAACAGAGCAGTTTAACAATCTCAAAACAAAATATATCAACTCTGTTTCGTCAAAGCATATCTAATGAATAACTGATTAAATGATAGCATTGTTATGTAGTGAATTTATATATATATATATATCTGACCATGTTATATATATGTGTGTCGGGTATTCTTTTGTAGATAAAACACATACATATCCCTGGGAACCCATTTGTATATTTACATTTAGAAGATCGACGTTATTCAATACTTTCACCATACTAACATTATTCTTATAAGGCAAATGCATATACTAACTATCGGTTAAAATATTCACATAAAGACTACAAATAAGTACTACTTGCATGTCCAATATTCTGTTTAAAATTGCTCATATTGGTTCATAAATGTTACCTTTCAGAGGGTCTTAACATAATATTGCTTTTTCTTCATTATTTGCCTTCGCAAAAGTAGACTTTTCAAGCATATATGATTAAATAATATATCACAAACAAAAATTCCAAACTATCAATATATTTGCAATGAAAGGCATATTTGTAAGATGATGTAGATATAGATAATGATAGGTATCCGTAGAAACATTTTTTTTGTATTGAAGATTGTTAATTACAGAAAGACACCTTTATTGATGTTTATATCTTTATGAGTTTGATTCTGGCACCAAATCTGTATACTCATATAATGATTCATACCATGCACAGCATATCATCACTATACAATTGATTAACTACGCACAACAAATTGTGACAGCCTTCAGTCAATATAGGCATAGTTAGATTAAACAGTATTTTTGAAAGTTTCTAAAGCAGAGGTGAGAGGGGAACCAAATGAGAATATGAAAACTACCACTACAACGGAAGACTACATTACACACTTAAAAGATCAAAGCACAAAGAAATTCCCATATGCTAATGGAACTTTTTAGTTCTACATTTGGAATGAGATTTTGATGGTTTCCTGTGAAAAAGCTGTATCGAACTAAGAGAAAAGATTTGAAATTGTCGAACAACGCCTAAAAAATATTCATAAACCGTAATTCCACAAATATTTCAGTACAAAATTAACATTTCTGCAAATGCAACACACGTCTGAGATGCCTTATTCACAATGGTTATTTTAGATATCTAGTTGTTTTGGGTTTTTTTTTTAACTAAGATTTAAATCAGTTGAATACACATAAACAAATGGTATAAACTGGCATTTATACAAATTTTAAAATACATTACAACTTCTGCAACTCATGAAACCTTTCTAACTAATAATTGTATAGTTTTGTGCATGAAGATTTATGATAGCTTCAAAGAATAATTTGAGTAATTATGCGGTGGTTTATTAAGCTTAACAACAAACCTGCGTCAGTCAAATAAATGAAGAACTATTGCATCTGTGATAGAACCGATAAATATTGCAATTTTGCCTTTGTTTTATGTATTCTCTTACAGTGACCAGTCAATTTTGGCCGTCAATTTATGTGGATCGAATTCGTTACCATAGGAACATATTAAAGAATTATATTTTAGATTGTAGTCTTGCTGTGTTGAAACTTCAGCCATTAAAGGAGACTGGCTGTCCATTATAGAAACAGAACGTGGTTTATCATCGTTACCCCTTTTTAATCTCATTAACTGAGTGTGAAAATCCATCAACTTAGTGAATAACGAATAGTAACCTCCCTATCTTGTCTTATCTTAATTCTGCAGGATGAAAGCTTTAGTCAGGTGGTGATAAATAAAACGAATTTTATCAGCGAGTAAAAGCAAATTATCTTCCGGAATAAAAATATTCATCAATAACTCAGCAATAATTTGGAAGTTCATGCCCTATGCAAAATTTGTTTATTTCACTAGTATCTTACAAGAGAGCGTATGTGACGAATTGTAAATTCTGTCGAGTTTTGGTATCAACTCAAATAATAAAACGCAAGGACTGATTCATTTCAAAACAATAAACGAAACACAATTATGACAGAAAGCAACCAATGACAATCGCTAAATTACAGGCTCCTGTCTTGGGACATGCAATTGTAGAACGTGGCAGGGTTTGTTTTAAAAATTAGCATTAGGTAAGAATGAACTGTAACGAAGATGTCACTAGCTGATTTACAATGTTAACGACAATTCAAAATAGCACTATTTTTAAAAATATTGTTATATTTATATAAACATTAAAACTCAAATATGTTATATTTGTGCATTACTTTCTTGGTAATTTGATAGAATGTAAAATGTACGTTAGTCATGAGGTTGTTATAATATTCACTTATTTTCTTTGGAGTACTGCCTTACGTTTATAAATTCAGTTATTAAACATCTTGCAGGTAACATTTATAATCAAAACATAAAATTAAACAATCCATCATTTACTTTAGGATGCTATGAAAACAGTTCATTTTCTATTTATATATATATATATATATATATATATATAAATGCAGACAGACTATTTCAGCATGAACAGATTAAAACCAAAAAATGATTTCTCAATACAATGGAAAATCGTCTTTCAAAGTAGCAAAAAAAAAATAAAATAACAACAGCACTAAAGGAGAAGAAGGTCCGGTAAGGGCTAGTTTTGGGCTAAATTTCGAAATACAACTGATGAAAGATATTTGACATTTTTTAAACACTAAGTTGTCTACTTAATTCGATTCAATTAGTTTTTGTAGAAAATTTGAACTGATTTGGTCATTAAAGACGCTCAAATTCAAGTTTAATTATGAAAAATCTATGAAATATGCCATAAAACGTCACTTTTCGGATGGTTTTTATCTAAAATGAAAGTGGCCGCATTCGTGTTCAGTCCCAACCTTTATATATGTTATGTATTATCATCAAATACAACATCTACTTAAATATTAAGACTGAACACAAATGCGGCCACTTCTATTTTAGATAAAAACCGTCTCAAAATTAGCACAAATGCTAAAATTGTGAAGATTTCAGTACTTTTGCATGAATTTATGATGCTATTAACCGATGCATGTGAATTGTATTGTCAAAAACGGCCCATATTTATGAAACCAAAGTATTCTACTTTCCAATTAATAGCTAAAAGTTAACATTTCAACAAATTTGTAAAAGTGCTATATTTTGGGGCTAAAAAGGGGTCTTACCGGGCCTACTCCTTTGTGTTCTTGCATTCCATGTAAAAACAAGATGTGACGTGACTGCCAATTAGAGAACTACAAGATAAGATAATTTTTATTTCCAACAGAGGACCCATGATTGGCATAATCAGTACATTGATTTTTTTTTATATCAAACAATTGCAGTATAGACAATACACAAGAAAAACAACTCAAACGTGATATATAAATTGAGTTAATAATATATATAGCCATATAAACCATAATGTTTAGTGTTTATTGACCATGCACCAGAAGCAGCATCGTATCCATTACAAAAATAGCTTTTATGAGGTAAGTCCTTTCTCGTGGCTGATGAATATAAACAAATAGTATTGTTGTCCATATGCAGGAGTCACCAAGGGCAGGTGCTTATAGGATACGCAAGCAAATACACAGAAATATAAATATATACTACATGTATCTACCAATGACTACAGGACGAGCATGTAAAATACGCAAGCAAATACACAAAAATATAAATATATACTACATGTATCTACCAATGACTACAGGACGAGCATGTAAAATACGCAAGCAAATACACAAAAATATAAATATATACTACATGTATCTACCAATGACTACAGGACGAGCATGTAAAATACGCAAGCAAATACACAAAAATATAAATATATACTACATGTATCTACCAATGACTACAGGACGAGCATGTAAACAACTATATAGTGCAATTTTTGGCATTCGACAATGAGGAAAACCCATACTGTATAGGAAGCTATAAAAGTCCCTCACAACAAAATGTGATGCAATTCAAAGGAGAAAAGCAACGGCCTGATTTATAATTTAAAAAAAAACAAATAGGCAGACACCAACCTATATCAACCCTTGAATTACAAGCATCGGGCTAAGGACAATCATATATACAGCGGCGGGTTTAACCATGCATGCAAGCACATAACCATCCCTTAACCTAAGACAGTGATGTAACAGCACAACAAACTACAAAAATCAGGAGTAAAAGGCTCGACTCATCAGGTCAGCACTAAGCACACGCAAAACTCTGACAAAAAACATGAAGCACAGAATAGTGAAAGCTTGTTCAAACTCAATTCGAAATTATTAGTAATCCATGTTTTCCAAGACTAAATTTCAATCAAGCTCTTTCAACTATATAGAAAGCAGAATACTATTTGATTAATAGCTACCCAAACTTTACAGTTTTATCAAATATTATTCTTCAGTAATTTCATTTAATAATTGGGAACATTCCTTGCTTTATGGGTTCCCGTGATTGTGCAGCTCCAACTAATTTAAACGTGATGCCTTTTTGTTCATGTTCAGAGAAAAAAAAACACACTTACCGCTTGGAACGCTCATGAAAATATTCTGTCCGTTACTATTAAAATTATTATTTTGTAAGCTTAAATTCCATGAAAACTGTTTCGTTAAAAAAGTAAGATCCGGTTGAATTTCTTGGCTCTGAATATTTCTCAACATGTCTAGTCCACTTTAGCGGTAAGATGGTTTCGCGGTCACCGTGCCATTTCCTCTACGCTATTTAATTCATGAATTGACAATTTCAAATAGGATACGTCGTAATAAAGTGATGTCCAATCGGTCAAGCAGCTAGAATTACAAGCCCTGGGGAGTGAACTGACCTTGGTTGTGGTCAGTGAATAGTTAAAAATAATACAGAAATGTTGCATTCGAATTCTTAAGAATTTTTTAAGTTCTTAGTACTTCATCACCCAGGTAATTTGACAGACCATTGAAAACTATAAATTATTTTCTTTTTCATTCACATTTTTCACACGGTCAAACTATTGAAATCGTACTAGTGATTTTTGATATGATTTTGAAGACGCCGGTTTTACAGTGCAGTTCGTTTTGTTCTACTTTTATTGTTTGACATCGCACCAGTTGAAATGCAAATAATTAATTAATTCATCTACAACAATTGACCTGTCATGTGAACAAAATGATAATCTAGTGGAGCCTTAATAAAGAGATAACGTACATGTATATCGTGACATCGGAATAATAAAGTATAAAATTCACAACACAGTTCCTTGAAAAAAATTTTAAAAATATCTTGAAAATAGTAAAAAAAAAAAACCTGTTAACTATAATTTATAGAAGCATATTTTGCAATGAGAAAAGAAGATTTGCTGTACTTTTATTTGAAATAAAGGAAAAGAAAAATCTGCGACTTCCCTTGATATCGACTTCTGCTATTAGTAATAAAATTGAGAATGGAAATGGGGAATGTGTCAAAGAGACAACAACCCGACCACAGAACAGACAACAGAAGGTCACCAATAGGTCTTCAATACAGCGAGAAATTCCCGCACCCGGAGGCGTCCTTAAGCTGGCCCTAAACAAATATATATACTAGTTCAGTGATAATGGACGTCATACTAAACTCTAAATTATACACAAGAAACTAAAAGTAAAATAATACAAGACTAACAAAGGCCAGAGGCTCCTGACTTGGGACAGGCGCAAAATGCGGCGGGGTTAAACATGTTTATGAGATCTCAACCTCCCCTATACCTCTAGCCAATGTAGAAAAGTAAACGCATAACAATACGCACATTAAAAGTCAGTTAAAGAGAAGTCCGAGTCCGATGTCAGAAGATGTAACAAAAGAAAATAAACAAAATGACAATAATACATAAATAACAACAGACTACTAGCAGTTAACTGACATGCCAGCTCCAGACCTCAATTAAACTGATTGAAAGATTATGTCTTCATCATATGAATATCAGGCACAATCCCTCCGTTAGGGTTTAGTATCATACCATCATAAAATATATGAGAAGAGCATAACCCGTGTCATGCCAACAACTGGTTTTTAAATAAATGTGTTTAGTTCCGATGCAAATACCCTATAAGTGAATCAATATTAAAGCCAAAATATGCAATCTTTAATGACCTGACAACAAGTTTACTAGGTGGAAGATACATTTAAAACATCTGTAATTTGTGTTACTTTGATTTTTGCTTGTTTTTTAATGGTCTTTTATACATATTTTTTGTCATTGCACAAGATCCTGTTCTCTCTGGCCGTTTATGACGTCTTTAGACTAAATCCAATGGATGTGTACTGATTGATATTTCAATCTTGGATACATGATTTTTATTGGTTGTTTTTGGCTTTTAGCTAGCTTTCAGTAACTGCAAGTACTCTCAGATCGGTAATTTGTGTCTTTTAAGTTTTTTTGTTAGCTGATTTGTGTACTTTTGTCGTGCTGATGAGTCAAGCCTTCTGTAATTCAGTGGTAGTTGCTGCATATCATATTTGTTTGCGTTTATTGTTTTGTACAGAAAGCAGGCCGTTAGCTTTCTCGTTTGAATTGTTTTACATTTGTCATAACTTGCTATGCAGTATGGTCTTTGATCATAGTCGAAGATTCTTACGGTGGCCTCTTGTTCCTAACATCTATGTCATTTTGTATTTACTGAAGATGTCTCATTGGCAATCACATTTAAGCCATTATTAGTAAACTGCAAACTCATACGCGTGTTTTTTTTTTTTTTTTTTTTTCTAAATGTTTATTTTTTCTTTATACATTAAAATAGCTATTAACAAATAAAATCCTCACCTTTAAGTTGTGTATTTTGTAGTTGAAAATAAAAAAAAACTGCTTCGCTAAGCGCAGCTGGATACGCCCGCAGAGGGCAACCCTGAACATTTGGGGCAAAATGGACACAATATTCAAGCTTGATACAGGTCTGAATTTGGATTGTAATCAAATATTTGACATATTATAGGTTTCTGAATAAATGTAGTCAAAGAACTTGAAATTGGTTATATGAATTGAATTTATATTCAATTAAAGATTTCTTGCTGTTGTGCAATACTTAGTAAATCTGTTGTTAGACTATAAACAAATAAAGTTCAATTTCTTCTCAATGTCATATTTGAAATTTATGAAAATCAATAGGGAGATTACATCAATAGCTATAAATAATTCACCAAAGTTTCATGAGAACTGCTGAAAACATTTTTGTGTTCTTGTCCAAAAACTGGAAAATCCCCCCTTTTTTAATGAATAAAACCCCATAACTCAGAAATGTAAAATCTAAAATTCGTAAAATTCTAAAGGGAGCTTACATCAACATATATAAACAATTCACCAAAGTTTCATGAGAACTCCTGAAAGCATTTTTTAGTTATTGTCCGAAAACTGGAAAATCCCCCCTTTTTTTAAGGAATAAAACCCTGCAACTCGGAAACGTAAAATCTACGAACGGACGGACAGACGGTCAACGTATACCATAATACGTCCCGTAAACGGGCGTATAAAAAGGAGACATATAAGGTATACATCAATGAGATAGCAACCTAACGACATAAAGTATATGTAGGAGGCAATAATCTCATCATAGATACCAGGATTGAAATTTTGTACGCCAGACACGCGGTTTCGTCTACAACAGAATTCTCAGTGACGCTCGAATAAAAAAAGTTAAAAAGCCCAAATAAAGTATGAAGTTGAAGAGCAACATACAGTACTAGTCTTCACATCAGAAAGATTTCTGTGCAATATGTTATCTCTAAATTGTTCCGAGAATGAAAAACATTTCACAAATTAACATCTAACATAAACTAAACTTTTGTCCACATGTATGTCGTTCCTTTAGCAACCATCAAAGTATGTCCACTGCGTGGATAGATATCTTTTAATTTTAAAAACATTGAATGCTCAGAATTTCAGTTCACCATATCTAGCCATTTTTTGTTGACAATTTGTTAGTTTAGGGAAGGCTTAAAGGTTCAAAATTAATCTTAACCTTTATTTTGCGCTAATGAAACTTGTTATTTATTATGTTTCACGAACCGCCTTTAAGTTATTAAAAAAATATTTTAAAAAACCAACACTGACAAAAATGTACATTTTAAATCAGCATTACCTGGAATAATTTGTGTTATTGTTTTATTAAGAATACCTTACCTTTTTATTTCCTTTTCGGTTTTACCAACTCTTCAACATTTTTATTATAAATTCTATTTTCAAATATTGAAGCCTCGTTTATCACTGAAGAGACGACATCAATTGTCGAAATGTGCATCTGGTGCAGTAAATTTGGTACCTTTAAATGCTATTGCACTAAGATAGATGGAATTTGTTATAACCATAACAACCCAAGTTACGAAAATATTTGTTTTACGAAAAAAAATGGATCCAGTTAGAAATTTGGAAAAGAAAATAGAAGGAAAAAAAATAATAAACAGAAAATACAACGCTAGTATTTATTTTTCTTTCCTTTGTTAACTAAGAATCGCATCAAAGATCTTCGCATAAATAAATAATAATAACCGGAAGAAACTTAGCACACATGGTAACAGTATTACTAAGATGTTTTATAATGAACATTATGCTTCTTAAAACTCTTATATTGATAAAATTGAACGTTTTGCAATTTCATACGTAATAATAAAAAAAGTATCAAATTCTACCCTTATTTTATCAATTAACATTTTATTTCGTAAATAAACATTATCTTATGACGGCATGCAAAATATGTTCATGTTTACATATAATTCTGGGAAAAAAATGAAATATGTTGTCCTTTTTCTTTAATTTAACCTTATAACTGCGTATCAACTTACCAGGTTGATAAACATTGGCAACTGTTATTTGAAATCCATGCATGTTTAACATCATAATAATTATAACTCCACTTTTCAAAAACCCCTCTTTTCATAATGCAAAAATCGTGATTTTTCACGAAATAAACCTTAGTTATTTCTCCATCTTTTCTTAAGCATCTCGGCTACAGAGTAGACATATATTATGTTAAGGTCTGCAGCAGAAACGTCATAGTGGTCAGAGTACTTCATATCTTGAAGGAACTTGAAAGATCAATTAGTCTTTAAATGAAAAAAAGATAATTAAGATAATTGGTATTTCAAATGTAATGATTTCGTCCAGAAATATCTAAGAATACGCCCCTAATTTATTATGAAAGAAAGTCGTCAATTGTAGCCGGGACAGGTCAACGTTCGGTCACTTTCTATAAACAGACATGAAGGTCAAAACGACATAAGCGAGCCTGTAGGGTTTATAATGGACACATAATGTTCCTTTACGTTGTCTAAACGTACTGATTTTATGGCTCCTACATAGAAAATAAAGCGAAAAAAGATAATAAACACATTGTACAAAAAAAAAAAACTATTGAGAATAGACAAGAAATGTAGGGTCAGTAGACATATCACCTACTCCAGGTTGAAAAATAAGCTTTCAGGAGGCCCTTAAACAGAAAAGAACATATATCATTAGGGTTGCAGGTTGGCTTTAAATATCTCAATAGCATTTTGTTTTTGTTTACCTAGCATGATTTTTTTTTTTGCTTCATATTAAACCGTTTTAATTTTTTTTTAGACGGACAGTGGTCAATATTTGAATGTAAATATATACGACTTAATTATCAGAAGATAAAATTACAATGAGATAAGAATTAGGTCAATCATGCAATCTCAATATTCTTGAATGGTTTTGCATAAAATTAAATATTGTGTACTAAAATACTTAGTATTCTGATGTATTTATATTAAAAGTAAATCTGATAAGACATAGGGATGGCAACATAAAGTTTTCACCGATAGACAGGTGTCTACACAAAATGTGAGCTCTACAACCACCGACGAGTTGTCTTCTCAATTATGTAAATTTTATAATTCGTACATCATTGGATATTTTTCTTTTATGGAAACCTTGTTTTATCAAGATTTTCTTACATCATTGATTTATTTTCTTTTTAGCTATTCGTTAGAATATCCGACTTTCCTTCAAATTACCTCCCGTTAAATATGAGTGTTTTCCCTTTCTAACTTATGTGAGGTCAACCAATATACCGTCATTTACAGCAATTCAATTTCTAGATAGATCAATTATAAGTGGTATGTAAATTAAGTAATTTCTGGAGTTTTTTTCCATGATATAATGTCCGCAATGACCCATATATCCTTTTATTTTTATTCGTGATGGTACGTTAGAACTGAAGTTTCAATTATGAATGAACTAAATACTGTATATAAAAACAAAAATAGTGGCAAGAAAAATAAATAAATCAAACTTAAAAGTGTCTACCAATGGTGTAGTTGATATTATGATAGAGTTGTATTTCTTTTATTAAAATGATATACAGTTCACGTCAAATTGTCTTTATACATTTAAATGTTACCAGGATTTTCAAAAAAAATTGCGAGTTCCCATAGCTGGGTTCTTTTAATGAAAATGACAGCTCGTTGGCCGGTATGTGTAGTCAGCGGAAGTATATGGATTAGAAAATGAAGGACACGTTTGATTTTAAATTGTCAAGATTGTATTAGCAAGTTAACATTTTGCCAATAGTTGTATCTGAAGCAGTTTTCTAGGTAGTACTATCAAGGAAATTCAGAAGTATATCTAAATTTATTGAAGATTTGATGCGCTAGATTTGGTCCAATCAAACAAAGAAAAATTAACAACGTATACGGGATTGCTAGATAATTGTTTGGCTCACGTCCTGTGTCAAATATTTCATGCATATTCAGACGAAAACAAATTAACAATCAATCCGATGAGAAGGTTTTGTATAATGGGCCCACCTCTGAAAAAGCCTTTATTTGATAGAGCAGATTTTTTATTTGCACTTGGCAATGGCAGACCCCTCAAAAAGTTGTTGCAAGTTTGCAGTTCAGAGATAATAGCACTTTCTTTACACGAGACCACTCGTGAATGAAAATATTGCACTATCAAACGAACAACCCACTTTAGCATGAGTGTAATTGTCGGAAGGGAGAAGTCCATTTTTGTCATATTTCTATACACTAATCATCCTTTAGGGTATAAACAACTTATGATACTGATTTCTTTCCTCAAGACTCTTTTAGAGTATTGAAACAAGTCATTCATTATTATAATGTATTCAACATATCCATTACCAATTCTTTGCCGTATTTAAAAAAATGTGTTTCTATATCCAGGGTAAATGATATAGGCTATGTCTATGCCTTGAGCATGTTAAGCCCGGTTGTCACTAGCGAAGTTAACTTGGTCCAAATTTTCTTTGATCACGTAAACTTGGTTCAAGTCATCTGTTGTCACTATTAAAGTTTTCAATCATGAACTTGGTAAAATAAATGTGGATAGTGTCCACATGTGGACACAGCTGATGCCCCGCTTGCATATCATATAGTTATAAAGGGACATAACTGAAGAACGGTAAAAGTGACGCTACCCAAATTTGAACTTGATCTGAGTTTTGTGGTAATAAGCATTGTGTGTAAGTCTCACAACATTTGGTTGAGGCTAACTTAAGTAGAGAACGGAAACGAAAAATTCACAATTTTTATGTTTATAAAGGGACATAACTCAAGAATGGTAAAAGTGTCGCCTTCAAATTTAGTACTTAATCTGTATTATGTAGTAATAAGCATTGTGTATAAGTTTCATAACATTTGGTTGAGGCAAACTATATAAAGTTAGAAAAAGGAAACAAAAAATTTGTACTTGATCTTAGTTTTGTGGTAATGAATATTGTGTATAGGTTTCATAATGTTTGGTTTGGGCAAACTTAAGTTACAGAATGGAAACTAAATTTTTTTCAATATTTCGATTTATAAAGGGCATAACTCAATAATGGTTAAAGTGACACTACCCAAATTCAACTTGATCCGTGTTTTATCAGTGGAAGTCAAAATTAAACATTGCATTGTATAAAGCATTGATTGTAGTTGATTCAACTATAATCATGGACAAAGGAAGATAACTCCAATTTTAAAGATTACTTGATATTTAGAAGAAAATAAAAATTTTGCAAATTTTCCATTTATAAAGGGGCATAACTCTAGAAAGGTTAAAGTGACGCCACCAAAGTTCAAACTTGATCTGTGTTTTGTGGTAATAAGCATTGTGTATAAGTTTCATAACATTTGGTTGAGGCAAACTAAAGTTAAAGAACGGAAACAAAAAATTCAGCAATTTTTCCATTTATAAAGGGGCATAACTATAGAACGGTAAAAGTGACGCCAACAAAATTCAAACTTGATCTGTGTTTTGTTGTTAATAAGCATTGTGTATAAGTTTCATAACATTTGGTTGAGGCAAACTCAAGTTAGAGAACGGAAACCAATTTTGGGACGTACGTTCGTACGTACGTACGCACGTACAGACGGACAAGGGTAAAACTTAATGCCCCCACCGCTACGGCGGGGGCATAAAAACTATGACTAGGTAAACTTTGTCCAAGTCATTGGTTGTCGTCAAAGAAAAAAACTGCACAGTAATTGGATAATTCCCGTCCAAATCCATCCAAGTTTCAAGAAAAATAGGATGAGATTCTATTCCATCCAAGTCCGTCAAAGTTTTCGATCAAAGTTTTCTTTGACGGTTGTCACTATACGAAAATCCGTCCATTTCTTTGACAAAGAAAACTTGTACAAGAAAACTTTGATAGTGACAATGGGCCTTTACTATATAGCTACAAAATGTAAATAAATATCGATCTAATAACTAATGATAATAGGAAACGATGAGAAAAGAAAAGAAACAAATATTATATTGTCTCTGCGTATATCATGTATATTACACGTATGCCATTCTTGGGTAGGGGATAGTTTTAGTATCACTATATATAAATTAGATGGGCTTGATTGTTTCAATAGATATTAAGATATATATGGCAATGTCATAATTGCCGACTTCTGCGCTATTTAAGGGGGTACAGAACACATAAGGGAGTTAACTCTTTCAGCTGAACGTTTTAATCACATATTAATAGTAAAGAGAAATCAAGCTTCCCAATGATCAAAATTAGTGTTTGTCAAATTGCTATTAAATTTTATCCAATGAAATTATTCCTGTAAATTATGTGGTTTAAGTTTTTTGAACATTTTATATTTTTGTCACCTGGTCAAAGTTAATATTTTGTCAAAATTTTATGAAAGTTAAACAAGCCAAATCTATTTTAGTCACCCTTTAAACGGAATGCCTTACAAAGCCATTTTCGCTAGCCCCATCCTCTCTACCCTTGACGAATATAGTCAGTATAATATTTCAGATCCATGAGGTAATGATTTCCATCGTTACCCTTAGCTTACGAAGATAAAGGTGGAGAGGACGGGGCTGTGTCGTAACCCTTGGCTAGCGAAGAAGAGGGCGGAGAGGAGGTGGCTGAATCGTAACACTTGGCTAGGGATATACTTTTCCCTGGTAAACATGAGAGTAAAAATTATTTTAATTATAATTTTGAATGTAACAACAAATCAAAGATAACTTTGATCTGGAACTTTAACGCACTTTGATGGAACAGAATTGCATCCTATATTTATTGAGTTATGCTGTTTAATTTACAAAACAAGTAGGATGTCTACAAGTAAAACTGAAAGAAAATTGTCTTGGACAAATAACATAAGGAGAACCTCGTCAGTGGTTGTCTAATGTCATATCTTATTTCATTTAAAGAATTTGGTGTTGATTGCAGATTTTTTTTTTATACTTTATATTTTATGTTTAATTTAATCGATTTATTTAAGACTCGAGAGGATCTAAAGCAAGACATATTGTATAAAAGAAAAAATTCTATTGTGTATTAATGTTGACGATTATTTATGTGTTTTTTTGTTATTGGTCTAGTTGGACTGTTGTCTCATTGGCGTATACCCTACATCCCCGTTTATTTATATAAACTTTATAAGAGATGGCAATATACAGAAGACGTTGTGATAAGCTAATCATTCTATGGGAAGTTTATTTGAGCCATTTTTTTTCTTTGCACTCAATTAATTCCCGTGCTTTATTTAACAATTCACCTGCAGTAAAAAAGGAAATTTGAGAAAGATCCATACACTTACACACAAGTTATTGTCATGAAACTAGAAAAATGCTTGTTTTTTTTCCCTTTTTTGGCCCCTAATTCCTAAAATTTGGAGGCAATTACCCCCAAAATCAATCCCAGCATTCCCTTAGTGATATGGAACCTTGTGGTACAATGTCAGAGAGATCCATACACTAACACACAAGTTATGTCTGCAAGTTACAAAAATGCTTATTTTGGCCCTAATTTATTTAACAATTCACCTGCAGTAAAAAAGGAAATTTGAGAAAGATCCATACACTTACACACAAGTTATTTTCATGAAACTAGAAAAATGCTTGTTTTTTTTCTCTTTTTTGGCCCCTAATTCCTAAAATTTGGAGGCAATTACCCCCAAAATCAATCCCAGCATTCCCTTAGTGATATGGAACCTTGTGGTACAATGTCAGAGAGATCCATACACTAACACACAAGTTATGTCTGCAAGTTACAAAAATGCTTATTTTTGGCCCCTAATTTATTTAACAATTCACCTGCAGTAAAAAAGGAAATTTGAGAAAGATCCATACACTTACACACAAGTTATTGTCATGAAACTAGAAAAATGCTTGTTTTTCCTTTTTGGCCCCTAATTCCTAAACTGTTGGTACCATTAACCCCAAAATCAATCCCAACCTTCCTTTTGTGGTATTGAACCTTATGGTAAAATTTCATAGAGATCCATTCACTTAAACTAAAGTGAGAGTGCGAAAACCAATGTGTCATTAGACGACGACGACGACGACGACGACGCCGACGTCATACCAATAAACGACCGCAAAATTTTTTTGCGGTCGTATAAAATCACATGAGATCTATAACTACTTTAGATTAATAACCAATGTACAATAACGCATATGTTTATATCAAAATTAGGCTTACTATCTGCAAAGAATGCTGAGAGCATATGAGAAAAAAATCTAATAGCAGTGTTTAGGTCAAAATTACACAACAATGAAACCCATGCGCGAGCCTCATTTTCCATGATTCAAAAAAAATTGTCAAAATTCATTAATTATTCAGTTCATAAGTCATTCATTTGTAATTAGTTCGAAAGTAGGTCAATGATGACGAAACTACATTATTTGAGGTTTGTGAAGTGTAGATTCTCATAATATAATTTGGTATTAATATATTATTTGATATTTAGAAGAAAACTTATTCAAAAGGGTTAGTTGTGGAGGAAAAAGGCAAGATCATGACTTTACTTCAGTAGCATACTTGGCACTCTAAGAGAACGGATTTTGAGAAAAAGTTAATTATAATAGTTTCTATATTGGGAGAAATAGAAGACGATATTTCTTATATATTAAGAACATGTCTTAATCCAGAATATAGACTCAAATCTGAACGTATTGATCTCTAATACACAAATTACTTTCTTGGATAATACTAACAAAGAAGCATATGGTTAGACGTGCGCTTAACCTAGATATCAATACACTTATTTTTGATTTAATTAAACATCACGATATATTAGTCGCAGGATAAATTGAAAGCAATCACATGCGGTCAAGCAATAGATTAATAGAGCATTTATGTATTTTCCTTGCTTATCATACTTATAGAATGGTGTAAATGTTGCTTCTGGGTAAACCAATTTACGTTAATGCTATTCTTCAGTTTGTTTATTTATTTTAACTTCAATTTCCATGGTATCTTCTAGAATAAACAAGTCAATCGGTAAAAATACAAGTTAACAAGTTAGGATAAATACATAAGTATGTTTTCCGTTAGGCACTCCAGTTTTTACAGTATATAAACATCAACGTGTCCATTCTCATAAGTATTCTAATTTGTTTATTATATATGGATGAGTGGTCAAGATAGTATGATCAAATCAGCGCCTGTGGTCACGAGATATTCTGGTGATTTTTCTCAATTTTTAGACAACGTAAACTATTTCAGAATGAGTACGCCTTTATTATTGAGCTTCTTAATATTGAACCTATGAGATATAATAAGTCATCTGCAGAATATTTGTACCTTCTGCTATCTTAGAGGACTGTTGAGTCAAGAATTCTTGTAAAATGACCAAAATGAAAATAAAATGTATATTAAATTCATGAATTAGGTGCATACGAAGCGTTTGTTTTCTGGAATTACCTTTCAGGCGCTTAAGCTAAAATCAAAGAGCATGATTGCTCTGAGGGATACGATCGCCATTGTTTTCATTGATATTAGTATTATTCTGATAAATAATTCAACTGCACATCAATTCAATCTGCATATCGTTTCTAAATTTTTACTAATAGCCAATCTCTGATACAAGTGTATATCTATATCAACAATGTAATTATTGAGCTTTAAATTTGCTCTACATTTGCTAGATGATTGGAAAGTCAAATCCTCTCTTTTTAAAAATACTAGACCACACCCGCCACAACGTGGTTTTTTGACTAAATTAAAGAATCTACACCTTATTTTCACTCTGGATATTTGGTATTCATATTTTCATTTGACAAAGTCATGCTGATCGTAAGGCGCACAGTTTCTTTACTTTTAAAATCTTTTTGTTTGAACCTGTCCTGCTTGGAAACTACTTGTAGATATATTTTTGGGTCAAAGTGTCAATCCCTGTATAATGACAAAGTTCAGGTGTGATTTTGATCCCAAATACACCGTTTGGTTGTGCACCTGACAGTCGGTAAGAACAGATTATGCAACAGGTAACAGGTACTATTGGGATTGGTATCAACTCGACCCAGGAACTTGTTAATTATTGGTTATTAATTAAGTGAAAAACAAAAGGGCCTGGAATGTCGTAATTTTCAATCAACACCATTGTCCTATATTAGTTAGATTTCGCGTGCAGTACGTCGATTGAGCATGCACGACAGTGTATAAGACACAGATCGATAACAGTCTCCGAAATTTGGATATTTTCTCAAAAATTGGCATTTTCTGTGGAAAACAAGTGTTTCAAAAACAAATTTAGGAAGAACAAAACACTAGATTTATACGTGATATCACAAATATTTCCCACTTTGTATGGTTTCAGAGGATTTGGGGCTCAATGAAATCAGTCTCTTCCTTTAGTAGTATAGATTCCTTCTAAATGTTATCAATCCCACATACTAAGTGTCAAAAATGTACATTTGTACAAGCACACAAAAGTCAATCGGTTCTTTCTTTGGGTTGAGGATTCATATGGCCCAAAATGTTAAAATCCTAGACGTCTTCCAAAATTGCACACATTAAAATGATGATCACGGGCAAGATTGTAAATTCTATCATGAATGAAAGCTTTTTGGAAAACGGTATTTCTCAATTTAACAAAAAAATCTAATGGATTAAACTAAACCCTGTTATTATGTTCTTCAACTTTGTATTTGATTTGACTTTCTTACTGTTTTGATTCATGTGTCACTGATGAGTTTTATGTAGTATTTCTAGCGTACCAAATTATAAGTTCCATACATTTTTGTACATGATATTTTGCTACTCATGCTACTGTCAGTATAAAAAAATCAACCTTTTTCTTCTGATACATTTCTTGATTATGTCCACTGTTCATTACATTAAACATGTTTAAGGAAATTTTGATGACTGAGATATAAATACTAGCTATATATAGCTATTCATTGATGTCTTGTTAAAAAAAAGCTATTCATTGATGTCTAAATTACTTTACCCCATTACAAATAACTGAATACATTTTAATTTCTCAGTAAAATACTAAAAAAATTACATTAAAATTTGTTTTTCTTTCAAAATTTTGTCCTTTTGATCAAATTTATCCAATCAAGGTAGTACAATAAAATTCCATGAAATTTGGAAAAATCAAATTAATGGAGTGATCGAAGTGATCGTAATATAATGACTGGATTATTCGGGATGCCCTGTATGACATTATGGCACTAACTGCAAACAAAAAATTCTTGTTCAAAACCATCATGCAGTTCAACACCACCGTTGGCTTCAAAATTTCTACTAGTTATATCGATTTCACCGTGAATCTTCTGAATATTTCGTCTGCATGCATTCCTTCGCTAAATTCTTCTGTTCAAACACACGTGCACATTGAAAACACGTTTCGTGCTCCATTGCACATGTTTACAAACAATTTTAAACTCCTCCTTTTTTCGCGCCATACGTCAGGATATATTGATCCCATGATGCAGCTTGTTTTTAATTTCCGGTTGGCAGGCTTTAATGGAGTGATCGAAGTGATCGTAATTTGACAACTGGATTATTCGGGTTAAGGAGTTCCCTCTCTGACGTAATTCTAAATATATAAAACCCTAAATATAAATACTGCTTAATCATGTTAATTCTGATTTTCCGTATATTGGAAAATAAACGCAAATGAAAAAGGGAGATATCAAAACAGGAGGATTAAGAGAAGAAATTTAACAGAATGTTGTTTAAATTCAATCTCTTTGTTTGTTTTTACTTTTTATAACAAGACAATCTTAGGAATCTGAGTTGTTCCTATTAATGTAAACACAAAACAGTTGACGTGAGAGTCTTGGAAGGGATTCAATGGTAAAAGTCTACAGATTGCCTGACGGCACTCGTATCCCAAAAAATCGGAAAGTCAGGGATGTATAAATACGTAAAATATGACATTATTAACTCTAAAAGAATAGCCGATAGATACACTTGTGGTCAACTTTGAGTGAAGAAGTTGAAGAGTAATTGTACCCTGTTGAAGACAATCATCTTAGCATGTGAAAAAATGGTCATGCACTTTCCTTTTAAACAGAATCCAATAAAACCAATACAAATGTTTTAGTACGTATATATATATATATATATATATAAACAAGTCTAAATTGAAAACAACGTTCAAACCTATGATTGCGTTGGATAAAACCGCAATTTTATACGTGTGCATGCAAAACAAATTTCTTGTTAGAGGGTCTAAATACAGCACAAACAACATTTTCCAAAAGACCAAAAAGTGAAAAGTATATTTTAACAAAACGCATTTGACTAACAGGTCGAACAACAAATGTTCTTAAACCCTGTGGTGCAAAGGTTTTGTACACCATATCCGGATTTCGACAATTAATGTCTCTTCAGTGATGTTAGGAATCGAAACGGTATTTGGAAAGCCATACAATTTAGGATAGACTCTTGAATTTTGAGGAGTCAAAATAGGATGAACGGATCATATAAACCCAAAAGCAAATATAATACATGCCCAAACGAAAAATATAAACAAGTCTAAATTGAAAACAACGTTCAAACCTATGATTGCGTTGGATAAAACCGCAATTTTATACGTGTGCATGCAAAACAAATTTCTTGTTAGAGGGTCTAAATACAGCACAAACAACATTTTCCAAAAGACCAAAAAGTGAAAAGTATATTTTAACAAAACGCATTTGACTAACAGGTCGAACAACAAATGTTCTTAAACCCTGCTGACTGCCATTGGCGATTGCCAAATAAACGGATCACCGATGTAATAAATGGATCTTTATTAAAATTTAATACTAAACAGAAAACAATAAACTTGCGGAAAAGATGACATGCCGCACACAAAAGGTGCAAAGGTTTTTGTACACCATATCCGGATTTCGACAATTAATGTCTCTTCAGTGATGTTAGGAATCGAAACGGTATTTGGAAAGCCATACAATTTAGGATAGACTCTTGAATTTTGAGGAGTCAAAATAGGATGAACGGATCATATAAACCCAAAAGCAAATATAATACATGCCCAAACGAAAAATATAAACAAGTCTAAATTGAAAACAACGTTCAAACCTATGATTGCGTTGGATAAAACCGCAATTTTATACGTGTGCATGCAAAACAAATTTCTTGTTACAGGGTCTAAATACAGCACAAACAACATTTTCCAAAAGACCAAAAAGTGAAAAAGTATATTTTAACAAAACGCATTTGACTAACAGGTCGAACAACAAATGTTCTTAAACCCTGCTGACTGCCATTGGCGATTGCCAAATAAACGGATCACCGATATATATATATTAAATGCTTATCTAAAACACTCTGTCACATACACATGTGAAACAACAGGAAAACGTATACAAAATACACATTTTCATCCGGAAAACATTCTAAAAAACCAGCTCAAAAATGGAACATGTAATTACTTTACATTATATTCCTTATTACTTAGTTTATTACAATCTTAATTTTACTTTTTCGATAGAATTACGAACCCTAGAATTACATTAAAATAAGTAATGGTATTTATTACCAATAGCATTCGAACGCATATGCCATGATTTTATAAGTAAGTGTGAGGCAATAATTAGTCCTTTATTATTGAAATAACACATTCGCATACACGTGTTTACATAAGTGTATATGACTCAAAGAAACATCGATCTGTTTTACGATTACCGGATGTTTTTTTTTTTTTTTTTTTTTTTTTTTTTGCACATCTTAGCAAAATCAAACAGAATGGCTCCAGTAGCTTGTGTTTCCCATTTCATCCTTTTATATTCATGCTCATGTTTTTCTTCATTACTTTGTCCCGTTATTGTTTTTTTTTGTTTTTTGTTTTTTTGTTTTTTTAATTAAATAGCAATTGTCATGTACTATAAATCAGAATTCCATAAAAAAAAAGTGTGCAGACTTTGTAAATGAGATGTCTAGCTATGGTAAAGAGAGTCAAAAATAACACTTTTATAGAAGAAAAAAACTGTACTTTACAAACTTGAACTTGACTGTGCCTTCTACGGAGATAATTATAGTTGCAGATGTTCTTCTTGGAAAACAAAAGCCATCGTAGTATTATGTTTTGTTTTGACTTTTTCCAATACGTATCTATAACAATGGCGAAATCCATATATTATCTATATTTAGTACAACAAAACAGACATAAATTTTTAACACAACAGATATGTTTCTTTTTTTTGCGTACGACTTTCTTTCTCTGTTGTTCGTTTTGGTATAACTTTTAACATAAACATTATAAAGAAACGTAATTTCAAGATTTGCGTGATCACATGTTATAGAATACTAGTAGTCATGTTACTTGCTTATTCCGAATCTAAAGTCGTGGAAATATATACATTGTATGTTATATGGTGTTGCATGAAAACTTCGCAACTGCGAGTATTGTCTCGAGCTTGCTAGTGAAATCAATATTGTACAAGGGATAAATTGTTTACTAAAATACTTGTAACGTGTCGTGTGGAGAAAATAAATTTAGAGTACAAAGTTTGAAAAAAAAACATTATGAGTAAAGTCCATTTAAAGTGAATAAGCAAAACAGAAAAAAAATGTCGTAATAGTATACAAAAACATTGGTGACTGATAATTCGGTGGAGACAAAGCGTTTTAACCTAAGTTAATATTTCATTAACCTAGGTAAATATCAAATTTTAAAGCTAATTTATCCATTCCGTTAATGGTCATTAATTCAGTGGTAATGCACGATAACATTAAGTTCGTTATTTTACATTATTTTTCCAAAATACAAATATTTCGAACATGTCGAAGGGTGGCGATATTTTTTTCCCATGTAAAACATCTAATTTATTTTTTTTTTTTTTCATTAATATTACGACAACACGTGGAACTTTTGTTTTCCATTCTCCTTAAATTACGTAAGACCACAATTTAGTCGATGAAAAAATAAATGCGTCGTTATTTCAAATACACTAATTACAAATACTTTGAACAAAAAATAAGAAAAACGAAAACTAGAAATCGTCTATAATTCAAGCATTAAATTTCACGTGTAATTCAAAGTATATTTTCAGGTCAAAATTCTTAATTATGAAAATAAGTTACAAATAAAAGTTATATTCTTTTCAACTTTTTAAAATTTTCACGGTAAAAACAAGCATACATGCCAAACATATTAAAATAAATTAATAGTTTAAGATATTGAATAATTGTATCAGTAAACCAGAGACATAAATACAATGTATATTATATGTCTAAACCAATTGCAAATACCTTTCCGTCAAAGTAAGTTGACCTGGAAAACGGACAGTATATGTTACCAGCATTTATTGATTTTCTCTCAGGCAGATAAACACTGACCACAACACATGTACATGTACTAAACAAAGGTCAAATTTACAACCATAGTAAGTAAATCATAAAAACAAATATTTAGGATTTAAATGCCGTTACAGACTAAACATAATTTTTTTGAAATGATTTTTAAAATCTTTTGTACACCTACATTTTTGAGTGCAAATTAAGAAAGTAAAGTTAAATTTAAAAAGGTCTGTCAACAGATCAGCTTCTTAATAATGTGTTTATTATTATTTAATGTTAAAAAAAGGCAGAGATGTATATAAAAAAGTTTTAGCTATTAAATTCTTGAAAGTATATATATAAATATATATATCTATTAAATATTTCATTTGGCTCAGGCATAAAAAGGCAAGTAAACAGTAATTTATGCAGAAGACATTAAATAAAACAAACATGAAAAACTTACTCATTGACGGGGGTCGTTAATAATCAAAAATTACAAATTTATAATGGAGGTCATAAATAGCACACGTGGTACAATACATCTGCAGATGGTCAATGCTCCGGTCAGTTTTCTTATCAATAAATCGATATATATTGTTTGAAAAGATTTGTATTTTCACGTTTTAAGATGTTTTGAGCGTTAAGAAATAACTGTCGACTTTTAATATATTTGTTTTATCTCTTTTTATTGATGCATAAATTTTGAAGGCGTCAACATTTGATGGTTCTGTTGGCTACATAGTGTATTACATAATTCATCTAACATCTATGAAAATAAACATAAAAATTACCTGTGTAATAACTCGACGACATTTAACTGTTGCTCCAAACTCAAATCATAATTCACAATAAATTCCGTTAAAATCTTATTTTTCTTTTTTATAATAATAAGAAAATGTTCACTTAATATCCACAGCGTAATGAAAGCAGGTCAGTTCGCATGTTGTGGTCAAAACTGTGATAAGTGTATTGCAGGTCAGAGTTATTGCATAACGTGACCCGGTTAAAGGTCACGATCTATATTAAACATAGTAAATGGACATCGTTCATTATACAGCATAATACGGCAAATGTACATTGTAACAGAATGGAATTATTGTATACAAATAATCAGGAAATTCAATTCGCGTTGTATCATTAATAAATGTTAAAATACATTAATATGATACTTACTCACACTTTCAAAAAATGACCAACTTAACAATAAAAATAAAACTGTTTCATGGTTATCCGTATATATTATTAAGAAGCGTTTTCGTGTGAACATACTAGTGTAAATAATTATCTCGGTCTGGCAAGAAAAACATTTTAAAGAACTACCCCCCATTTATTTTATTATAGACTAACTTAAAGACTTAGAATTAATTTAATTATTGCCATAAAAAATCAAAACAGATATTTGTATTATGCAACAAAACGAATGCCATCACGATTAATAGGTTTACTGGCCGAAATGTGTCCGACCCCGTGTCTATACATACTTGTTACTCCTATCATAAGTTATTCCATAAAAAATATTATGAACAATTATATGGCAAATATTCTTTTGTAAAAAATATTCTGTATGTATGCCCTTTATTCCGTCATGATTATTTCGTTTAACGTTTGACATTCTTACCGATGGACATAATACTAAAGAGTTTCTTTTTTGGAACTATAATTACAAAGGAACTTTTGTCCCATTATGCATTTGTACATTTACTCGAATGGTTGGCCTGCAATCATCTTTGTAGTTTGAAAGGCTATGTAAATGGTGATATGTTTTAGCGGCATCTATTTGAATAAGCTGATTTATATAATTCACGAAATCAGTCTCCCATCAGATAGTTCTTGATGCTGTTGTTAAATTTCCTACTCCGACCTTATAAATCTTGACAGTCAGTCTTTGAACGTCTGTGCATTCGATTTACAGAAAAAAAATGAAGGTGCAACAAAATGGCAAAAATGTATGGAAAGTAAATTTTTAATGTTTTTATTTATTTATTTATTTTTTTTTTTTCATCTCAATAAAATATTTTTGGAAAATGTCGAAAGTTTCAGACAAAACAATACATTACAACGAAAAGACATTTTTAATCATTTTTTTCGATTCGCAGTTGTCGTATATTGAATCTATTTTTGCGCTACTGACTATACATGGTAAGAACCTTAATTCATAACAAACGCTTTTTACTACATGCACTTTCAGAATATAAACATACAACAGCTGTATAATTGTTTGCACATTCTAATTTTCGAAAATGGCCTTTTCACCTAGACCACCAGACCAAATGTTATTGGAAAATTATAAAATTAAACAACATTCTATACACTAGCATCCCACACAAAGAGAGACAATCTCTGTAATGCATGGCATCTGTTAATTTTTCTGTTGTGATATCTCAAAAGAATATTGTGACTTATCTCTGAAGTGTGCCGGATTATTTCCCAGAAATACTGTTTTTATCAATAATATTGATATCAATGAGTGAACTTTTCTGGAAACTGAGTATTCCATTGGTCAAAATTATAACATGATAAGACACGTCAACATATTTATTGATATCATGAACCCGCAGGCTCACAGGCACTTGTCTCACAAATTGTTTTTCCTATACACCTTAACATGTGTTATATTAAGGTATATAGGAAGTTTTTTTCTGAGACAAGTGCCTGTGACTGGTCTCCAAAAAGGTTTACACGCTTTACGTACAAACAATAATATCATAAATCATCATTCCTATGTCAATTTTATATTATAAATCATTTCTTCAAAAACAACGAAGGACATATTTTTTGTGAATTAAAGAAATGTCAAATTGGAATCACACATACAATAAATTCTTATTGAAATTTTCTGAAAATAGATATTATGACATGTAAATAAAAATATATACATTCATACCTAAAGCAATATTGCTTGTTTATTTCAAAATTTTAGATTTTTTTTACCTAGCTTCCCTTGGATATTTTTCCGCTGTCTAATTCGAGAATTCAGCTTGATTATTTGAAGAGGTAACTGTAAAAGTTGATAACTAGAACATCAATATAAACACATTCAAAACGTACTTAGATTTTGATTTAAGTTCACCATAGTTTTCACAATGAATTTAGGGTGGTTAATTTCAAATATTTGCCACAAGACTGAAAGCAAACAACAATCAACGTAAACTTACACTTAACGTTTGGAATATATAATTATGCAGAAACGCAGATATCGAAAAAGTTTTAAACGTTTATTAGAGAAGAACATTCGTAACGTAGTAGGACATTTTTGTGGCCAGAATTGTAACACCGATAACTGTGTGCACATCATATGTTTCTAAATTTACCTAGGGAAGACATTATAAGGTGGCACGGTAGTATTTACATTCCGGAAAATCAGGTTGCTCTTTTGGTGTACCCGACTTAAGTCAATGTATCTGAACAGTGTGATTGGACAAAAAATACAGTATCTACTGAACATACTTTCCCAAACTGAGGGATGAATAAGGTGTAGAAAAATATGAAACAATTTTACATACAGGTGAAAATGAATTTTTGAGATTTTGTTTTTAAATTTTGTATTCACTGCATGATAAAAGACCTAAAAGCACTAGTGGCCTTAGGTTTATAAAAAAGCAAAAAAAGTAAACGGTCATGATACATATTCAAATTCATTTCTGAATATTATAATGAAAGTTCAGTTTACTTTGTAGGTAGAATTTTAGGAAGTGTTCGAAAGTGGTGAAAATTCTGAAAAGGCTATCATTATCCCTATGGGCCAGGAAATACTACCGTGCCACCATAAACTATCATCTCGCACAAAGAGAGACAACCTAAGAATGCATTGTTACAGATTTTTTTCTGTTGTTGAAAACCAGGGGTCTGGTTTTCAAAAGACTTTGTATCTTATGACTAAGACATATCTTACGATGGTCTTATGACATGTCATAGTCGTGGTGTCTTCCTCCTATTCCCACTTTTTAAAATCACTATTCCTTCTATTCCCACATGCAAATAACAATTATTATAGATGTTTTGATGATTATTTGTTTTATAACAATTAAGGTTAATTAAAAATTCACATAAGATTTACCTGTACCTTTTAAAAGAAAACATATTTCTTACACTGTGGAAGTATAATATTATTTAAAAAAATAATAATAATTTAATACACTGTTTATTTGTAATATGTTTTTTTTCTTCAAAGAAATACTTAAAAATAAAGAATAAGTCAGATAATTAGAAGTAAGATAAACAATCATTGAATTTGTAAACTTAAAAAATTGTCATTCGAACAAATAAGTTGATGATAAATGATATATAACAAAATATAATCTTAAGATGTGAAATAAAAGTATACTCTAACATAATATTACTTGGACCAATAATCATTTAGAATAGTTTGTTTAACCATGAAAAATCACCATAAATACTCTGAATATCATACCGACCAAAGTCTCAGCAAACCACAACAATAGGTCTGACCACATGCAGCTGGAACCATTACACTACACAGGGACCGAGGACTACAAATCATCCAGAGGGATGGCACAGCAAGCTAAAGAAACATGTCCAGCACCCACATCCAAACATATTTAAACTCATAAAACTACTGAAACATGAGGAAGCTTTCAATGCCCTGACCATGATCCAGTATGCAGCCGGTGGGAAGGGAGTAGCCCAAAAACGAAATCAACAACAGATTAGAAGAGCTTAAGGTAAGACACCGACACCAGGAAGTCACAACAGGACAGTTTGGTGATGCAGCCTCCCATCTTCTTCACGTTCAATAGATTAATAAACTTTAATAGTCTTATATACAGTAAATTTCTAATGTGTGTGCTACACTGTCTGATTTGTTTTAGTGCTGTTGTATTGTTTGTTTCATATTATAATGAATGCTTGAATCTACTGTTGAATTTGTGTTATAAAAAAATAAATTAATTTACTTATATTCCTTTCCATTTCTTTCATATCTATTTTTATTAAAACACAGAATCCAAACACATACAAAAATAACCTATCACCTATCCTAAAATACTTGTCAATTAAAAGTTGATTAAACAATGTTTATACAGTATAATCCTTTGTTTGCACAAGTTTTCCCCCTATTCCCACATGAAATTTTAACTTTTCTTACCAGATTTATAAAAAGTGGGAATAGGAGGAATGAACCATAGTCGTAAGGTATGTATTCGAAATTGTCCCAAGTTACGATATATCATAACTTTTATCGTAAACTTAAGACAACTCGTGAAATGACTTATGATGGTCTAATGATTATCATAAAAGGTACGACATTTTTTACTGCTTTTATCTTTGCACAAGCAGCCTCCTATGCTCTCTTTTTGGCACTGTTTGTTGTTGTTTCGCTCAGCCTGCTAAATAAAACAGATTTGTTCTTCTCTACTTCGTCAACTAAATTCTAAATCTTCTCCGACGTTTGGACTCCTTTTCTTACTCGTGATTATGTACAGATATATTTTATTTCGTTCCTTATATAGTAGTTTATTAACGTATTTGCACGGGTATTTCGTTAAGCGGGTATTCGATGTCAAGTCTTAAAAGTATTCACAATTAAATAACACTTCATGTAAAATAATACATGAACACAAAGTTCTACTAGAATTGTATTACAACTATACAAACTAAATTTAAACAAATTATCAACTCAGATTTTAGTACATTTTTATATATAATTTCATGTTCATTATAAAATTAAGAAAAATACATTCGTAAATAATAAGAATGATTATAATCATTTCATTTTTTCATACATATTATTTTTATACTTATTTTTATCATTTTTTAATCAATATTTGAATAAAAGAAAATATGTTTACTTATGACAGTCATTTAAGAGCATCATAGGTATGACAATCTCAGGACAGCTTTGATTTAATTCTATGACATATCATATGATAGTCATAAGGTGGTCATACCATTTGTCCTTGATATATCCTTATGGCATATCTTAATAGGATACTTTTGAAAACCAGGCCCCATGTGAACAAGACTGTAAGTACGTCTGATAATTGGTAAGACTTTCTTTTAAACCCTCCCTTCATGTTTGTCAACGCTTATTCCGTCAACACCGGTGGTTTAAACTTTAGTCGTTACGTTGATCATGAATACCCGTTTTGGATTCTTTACTTGCATCAAACGTCCTTTATTGTGACTTCAGATACAATTTGCAACGTATAGACGGGAGGATGTAGGAATTGCAATATGTTCGGTCCCATGAAAATGTTTTATTGTTCTATTGTATAACATCAGGAATGTTACTTGAATCGTGTTAGAGATTATTATTATTAAGACCTACAAACGTTTTCTATTGCAATGTTGTAGTTAAAAAATCTCAGTTTTACCATTTTTGCTCAAAGGCAAATTTTTACCTACAGGTATCCACATTCAAGCATCTTTAATATGCATAAATCATTATTCTATGCCTATTGACTTTGCATGGCCCCACCTCGAAGACAAAATTAAAAAAGTGGTATTGTATGCGGATAATTGTATTGTAATTACAAAGTTAGTATCCTTAAATATTTCCTGCCATGTTTTGAATCTTTTTTTATTAATCGTTGGTGGCACCGTAAAGCTTGCAAGACGAAATCAATTTGAAAGATATTTTGTTTATATAGAATAAATTTGTCTACACCAGTAGGAATATGTATTATACTTTTAAAAATCCCTAACGTGGCAACAAAGAGAAAAGATCTTGTCAGATAAATAGGTCAAATGATCAAAAATGACATTTTTCTTAAATGCTTACGATACTTCATATCTGATGAGAAACAATGTTTTGTAATCCTGCAGTATCGTAGCGTCGTCCAGATTTCTAGTGAGGCAAACGATTTTTGTAGGCTTCTGGGGTCAAGGCCTCAGAACGATATAAGTTGGCCGTGATGCGGCTTGGGGATAGCCATGGATGGTCCAAGGGCAAAACCAGCGTCGGAAATGAGTTTTCGTCACCAACAGTTGCATATATGTTCAGGACGACAAAAAAAAACTATAATCCAATAGGATGGATTGACCAGGATGAGCATAAAGAAGGGCAAGAGTTTCAAATGCGTCTGGAAAGACAGTTTTGCTTTGCAACAGGCCACCTACGGCTCCTGGAAGAGTTGTTGCAAGGGTTCTGTAGCGCACAAAAGTGCATTGACACTCTTCCTGTACGATGTATCGCATTTAACGGCCCCATTCGGATCAGACGTGGATGCGTATTTATACATCCTTCACATGCAGTCAAGCTTTTTCTGTCAAATGGTTGACGCCCATGAATTACTATAATTTTATATCCAATTCCACCCTTGAGGTCATTTGATACAGTATTTAAATAAATTAACTAGCAAGTCATAATTATGCAAGGTTACATTTAATTGTCAAAAAAGAGTTTCAATTATTTACATATTTTTGTTCAACCATTTACATTTGGATACATTATTTCCATGCTTTCTCTCTCTTGGGGAAAAAAAGGGGGTATGATTAGCCCCCGACACACCGTTGTGTGACTGGCACAAATGTCTTGCTAAAGAAAAAACAGATTTGTGGAATTTTATCGTGAATTAATAGAGATTCCAATGGGCTTTAAATCTAACTGGTGGGTTAAAATAAAGGAACATCTCAGTGAGAAGACCACAATTAGTTCTAATAGGCTAGCTTACTGTCTGTTGACAAACAGGTCCACCAAAATGAACAAAAATTCTGCAAAATCAAGCATCATGTCAGTTTACCAGTTTGAACGTAAAGAATTGTTTTTATAAAGTATAAAAATTTGTCCGTTCCTAAAGAAAGATATATGTATCTACGTTGGTCATTTTTGTGAAACTAAGTTAGACTTATTATTTTACTCTGTTTTTAAGTTAACAATGAGAAATACGCGAGTAAAGGATAGGGATGTCAAATGTTAGAAATACACGCTGTACGTTAAATTTTTATTTCTCTCCAACAATGTCTATATTTTCCTTGCACATAATTTGGTAAAGCAGTTGTCTCGACGCCTGAATGGAAGCTACACCACTCATAATGCATACTTTTCGAGTCAGTAAATTAGCACATACCTTGCCAACTTTATCGCCAATTATTCAACATATATTTGTTTTCGAAGAGATGCTTTAAAGTGCTCGTTTATACATAAATCATTTTCGTTAATTTGAAAAAAAAACTGACGGCAGTTATACTATCACAGTACAAGAAACAGAACAATTCTAATCTTGATTGATTGTCCATTTTTCGCTTATACTTAACATGCAATCATGGTGAATAGACTTTGGTATACACATTATGGTCACCTGGACTACTCCCATTTGGGCAGTTAAACTTATGATACAGGGGAGTGTCCGTTTGACAAGGTGGGATGTATAGATACGCAGCCACGTCCGGTTTAAATGGGAACACTTAATTCGATGCCGCGTGTTGGATTAATACCACGCTGTCTGAATTATAAAAGACCCGTGTATATATAGCAACTCCAATACACCTCTTTTCCTAGTGGCAGTAAAAGTTCCATAATTTCCCAGTCTTCATCCTGGTACACCCACTATGCAGAACTTCCCTGTTGGACGTATTGTCACTTATGAATGCTTACGTTCTGAATTTGCATGTAGTACATGCCAATTGAAGTTTAGAACAACACTCAGTATCGATGTTTGACGATTGGAATGTCTTGTCTCTAAAAGTCATCCGCAGTGATTGCTTTGAGACTAGCATGTTTAATATTATACCAATCTAATTAAGTTATAGATCTCTGGTTTCATTATGCTCATCTTCGACTGGTGATAGATCTGAATTTTAATCAGATTAATATTATAGTCTTACTGTAAATGCACTAGTTATCTGATTTTGAATAATAATGATTTAATCTGCATAGCTATTAGAACATACTCACCCCCTCTCGTCCAATGGAAAATCAGTTTTTCCCTTCTAATCATAGTACATGGCTTTCCATGCACTATAAAATGCTATACATGAATGGTTTTTCATTGTAGATTAATTATGAAAGCGAACTCTTAATAACTACACTAATGAAGTGTACAATGACTTGACGCCTTTTTCATAGGAAAACAGCCTACTACTAGTAATTAAAGATGAAAAAGAATAAAATTATAAAAAAAAACATTTCCAATATAGCAAATGTTTATAATGGTACATATATGGAACAAAAACAAAAACAAAAATTATATGGGGGCAAAGGTGTAGGTAAAATAATCTTTAATTAATTTTAATACCAGACCTTAGAGGCAATGTTTTTTTTTCAAAGAAAACAATTTCAGACTGCTGATACATAAAGCAAAGGAACTTTTCGAAAAGAAAATAAAAACAAAAACAATACATGTACATTCATCAATAAAAAGTAAGCATCTGAATGTTTATTGAGTGAGTTTTATAATTACTAAAACATTTATACAAATTTCAAAAAGCTGATTTATATAACATTGCGTGCTTTTAATAACCAAGAAATTTATCCTTTTTGTCCTCACAAAACTTTGACAGTGCTTTTTCATTCCATCCATTGAAAAAAAACATTACATATGTTATACTTTCCTTTTATTAATCAAATCAACACTTTATTATAAAAACTGAATTCTTATCAAGATTGAATATTACAATGGGAAAGGATAATTTAATGAGGTCACTTGAAGGTGTGAATATGTTCTAAATTGGTCAGACAATACTTGGTCATGTTTTATGAACATTTAAAACCCTCGGCTACGCCTTGGGCTTTAAATCTTCATAAAACATGACCAAGTATTGTCTAACCTATACATAAAAAATATATTCAGATAAAACAAGTTAGCCATGTTCAGTGTTTCAGTTAATAGTATAGGTTAATCATGTAAATCTTCTGTAGAATTAAAATCATTCGCTTGCAGTCAATTAAGATTTGTTAAGTGTTGTTTTTATTTACAAATGTACCTGCGGGTCGCCGAAGGAGCAGGTCTGGTAATCGCTCAACTCCATCAGGACGGAAAGCTTTCTTGGCTTCTATGAAAGGGAATCTGCCGTGTAGCCACTTCATGTTTGCCAATGATATGACAATTTACAACACTCATTGTACAAGTAAAATTTTCGTCAAATTTTTCTTGACATCATTGAAAGGGAATGATCAGTTATGCTCTAGTATACATATAAACCTTAATCAATTGCATGCAGCGACGCAAGTCCAGAACCGGCACTGATCTTGTTCCACACTGTTCAGAAGTTGCTATTCATCAATACAAACAACAGACACAAACATTTATGAAATCTACTATCAGTACTAAATTGACAAACTAACTAATAAGTATCCAAACAGTACTGTATTAACATTAATAAAGTATATGTAAAATAACTATAAAAAAAGCTTTGTATATTTACTAAAAACTATCCTTTTGGTTTCGATTCTCTAAATTGTTTACTACTCGGCTGCATCGCGACGGAGGGAAAGGATAAAATCTTCGTCCATCCGTCAGTAGCACTTTGATAGCAATACACCGATGAGCCTGTTGGCCCTTAAGAATTCATACTTGGTGGTATGGATTATAATCATGTGTACTTGACTATAAAAAAATCCTAAGTCGAAGAAAACAGAAAAAACCAAGGCAAACAGAAAAAAGTGACGAAAAGATAAACACTACAAAGATAATTATAGACTAAGCAACACGAACTCCACCAAAAAAACGGGGTTTATCTAAGGTAATCTTGAAGGGTAAACGGATACAGCTCCACCTGTGTAAACATCGTGTTACACATTACATTTATGTGACTTTGCGGGATGTAAAATAAATACACAGCCACGTCCTGTCGGAATGGGATGTCACATCGGATTCCTCGTGTTTTGCGAGTTCCACGCTCTCTGCTTGCACTGTAGACCCCAGTGTACACATCTCTCAGGGGTCCGTAAGCGGCATGTTGCGTATTTCCAGTATTTTTAGGCCATGATACTTTTACCCGTACCATTTAAACTCCTAGACAAAATTAGAATATACAATAATTTCCCATCCATCGTATTTTCGCTTACATACCATGGACAATTGTCAGTACTTCTCATTCCAGGAATCGTAATACTATTTTAACCCTTACCATGGAAAACTGTTCGCTCTGGTGTCAAAATTGAAATTATATCATTATCTGAAAAATATCTTGACCCTCCTCCCCCAAAAAAAAAAAAAAAACTCCCTCAGCATGGAAAACGACCCCAAATTTGTCAAAATTGCGAATTATCCTAGCATAATTAATCAGCCATGACATCTTTAACCCTTCCCATGGATATTTTGCCCCTTCTAAATGTCAGAATTTCAAATAATATTATGAGTTGTCAGCCACGATGGTACACATGTATATTGAACCCTCTTAGCTGTCACAAACTCACAATTTCGAAATCAGTAAATCAAGTTCTCAAGTATGAAAAATGTACCCTGTTGGATGTCAGAATCTTAAATTATCTTAATATTTTTCTTGTGGTATTTTAACCCTTCCCTGCCGATCCCCGAAGTTAGAACTTCAAATTATATCATTATTTCTCAGCCGTGGTATTTTAATCCCTATCATGGAAAATCCAATCCCCTCCCCAACCCAGTGCACTCTACAGAACTTCATACCAAAAACAGGGGGTGTAATTTTCCATGATTAAAAGTACTATGGAAAAATTTGATTCGGGGTCAGTTTTCCATTGTCAAAATACAATATGAAAACTTTCCGTAGGCAGTTGTAACATAGAAATTTTATCTTCTGCTTATACGATAATTAGCAATGTACCAGCGGGTACTCTGTAATTTACTGCAATTGCTTAACAAAATGATGAAGTAAGAATGTATTGTTAAGTAAGATTGGGGAAATAAAAATAAATGCTTGTCAAAAAGGGTCCATTTCAGGAAATTTAATAATATACATTTGATGTGTTCATATAACTTACTGAAAAGTGATTTTTGTATTCCTTTTAAGGGTTTTTGCCTGTTTCGCATGAATTTTAGACAAGATTGTTAAATTTTATCATTTTGTTTTAATATGTATTTCCGTATTGACCCTTTTTTATGATAGGCATTTTGTGGTATTTTTATTTCAGTATTTCTATTTGATAGAGTGTATGTTTTGTGTTTTTTCTTCGATTTTTTTTACTTACCTTGCTGCATGTACAGCGCCTTAGAATAATTGTGACAAAAATACAGTTGAAGCATAAGACAACATTTGTAATTCATTGTTTAATTGAAATCCATCATAAATTACCCGTTTGAACAATACGTTCGCGAAAACTTCATTAAAAATCATCCCTTTATCCTTGGTTGCTATTATTAAGACTCGTTGTTGCTAGGGTATCTCTTCGAGGTCCACACGTCTTCCGATTCTCTCCAAGTCCGTCCTCGTCATGTCATACAGTACGAGTTACCTAACTTACTACATCCTCCCCTTTTAAAGACGAAGGGATGCTCCTGCATCTTTTAAGAATAGAGTTCTTAACCACTATGATTATCAGAGCTCTTCTCAAAAATTAAATTAAATCTCCTTTTCATCACATTGAACAGAATTAAGCGGATAAAAAAAAATTCCAACGTTAAGAAAAAACTATTTTTTCTAGTGCTGAATATTTAACATTTTTGAATTCAAAGTTTTACTTAACAAGAACATATTTACATGTCGTCCTTTGCTCCCTCCGCACTGGGCATGAATTAATTGACTTTAACTTGTCAGATGTGAAAACGGGTGGCCCATGTAAACGGGAATGATTCACAAACTTATATCGCTTCAAACTTCAAATTACATCACTGTAAACAGTAAAAATCTTATTAATCACTGAATATCCATTAAGTTGCTTGATTGTCCATGAACTCGACATCTCACAAACGTTACATTTCACATAATATAACACGGTATCCAGGCAAATAAAATTACTCCCCTCCACACATTGTATTATCCTATACATGTGAACTATTTACATATAAACACTATATGTTTCAGCTCGGACATCTGTTCACTTGTGCTATATCCTTGTATTCCACTGAATACCATAAAAAGGATCATCCAATAAACATATTTAATACATTGCAGCTATTTAAAAATTTCCATAGCATTGCCTAATGTTGCCAACTTCTCTATTACTTCACCAACATATATTGGGGTGTTTACTCTTATGCCCCTTGGCGGCATGTTAGGCGAGTCTGTTTCGGCCTGTAGTCTGTTGACAGGGATGTCACGGAGAACCTGTAACTGATGTTGGTAAAATTTTGTAATAAGATGTGTGAAGTCGAAATAGGTGTTTCTGAAATTGGAAAACCGTGATGTAATTGTCTCTTTATCGCTTGTAAAACAGTGTAAAATGAAGATTTGATCAGGATGGCAACGGTGTTTGAAAATTTTTAAAGCTTTGTAGTACAGGTTTTTTGAATATGCTTATTGCTTCTGATGTGTAACATTAATGACATGGTTGGTTTAATCCACTCAGTTATTTCGGTTAACAATTGCTCTTGCCTTGTAACCTTTGCCTTGCCTGGATTCATACTTGTATCAAGCCCCACCTCACCTATTGCCGACACACGAGAGTTGGTCACAAATTAAAAAAACAAAATCCCTACTTCCTGTGGTGATGCTCCAAAAATCTTCTTGGGGGTGTAGTTCAATGGTAACTTTCCATTTCCATCAAAAGAAACTGTTATCGGATAGGTCTCAGTATCACAAAAGATTAAAAGTCCACCCTTCACGTTAACTTGGCACTGCTGGAGTTATCTCAATTTGCTCCCCTAGCCAACGATCGGTGGCGGTCGGATTGCCGGAGATTTTTGTACTGGCACGGTCCAGATGAAAGTAGGTGTAAAATACGTCCAGCACACTCCTCTTCTGTACCAACGGTTCACTTGATTCCACGTGTTTTGCTCTTTTAACAGAGACAGCTGGTTCCTCTGCTATTGATCTTTTTCGTACCGCTATCCTTCTTTCGGACTCTATCGGTTTACACGTTACTGCCTGTTGTTCTACCTCGTTTGTTTCTTCATCTAAATCATTATGGGCTCTCACACTCCATTCCTCACTCATGGCAAGCACTCTAGTCCTTGTTTTATGTATTCGTAGAGTTTTACAAACCGATTTAAACAGTTTACTTTCAAAGTTTCTCCCTTGATCACAATGAATAGAGAATGGACACCCAAATCGTGTAAAAAACTCATTCACGGCTGCCCTTGCTGTGTCTTCAGCGGTTTGTGATGGTAAAGGTATAATTTCTACCCATTTAGTAAATTGGTCTACCATTACTTATATATTAGTATTTCCCTTCGTTGTTTCTGATGTCCAGTTATTGGGAGGTCGTGGTTTAAGCTCAACACCTCCTGAATATATGTTGTTGGTACAACTAATCGCACCTGATTATTTTTCGACCTATTGTAAAGTACTAACTTATCTAAAAAGAACTGTTCTTTATTCACCAAGTACTTCTTTGCTGCGGGTCCTGCAATGTACACTTTGTTTTCCGGTGGTTCTTCCGTCATTCTGTAACCAATATAATATCAACTGCAAATCAGTATCCTTTGCTTGTTCAGATGACAACTGGTCAGTTGTATACTGAATTACAAAGCCACTCTCTTCAACTTCCGATGTAGTTTTTGCTAGAACTCCCTCTACAGATATATTTGATCCATTGCACTCGACAGCTACTTTTACTGCTGGTACCACAGCTTCCTGTGTTCGAACAGAGGTACCACTTGAGTCGTTTTTTACTTCTGAACTGATTTTTGGAACCGTAGCTAACGGTATCACATTATCAATTGTCATGAAATCCTACCAACTTTCATAAACCCTAACACAATACTTACATCCACCACATAGTAGAGATTCTGGATTCACAAAAATTGACATTTCTGGGCAAGGGTTTTCAGCATTTAGTCAAGACAAAGCATCCGCGTTAACGTGTTGTCTTCCTGGGCGATGTTGGATTTTCATATAGTATTGGCTTGAAACCTCTAGCCAACGCCATAGCTGCCCTTGTAGCTCTTTAAAACTTATTAGCCACTGTAAAATACTATGATCGGATATAACAATGAATTCATGGCCTAATAAATAATGTCTGAAATGTTGCATGAATCGAACTACTGCCAACAATTCTTTCCGTGTTGTGCAATATCTACGCTGTGCGGGTGACCGAATGAAGCTTCCATAGGCAATAACCCGTTCAATACCATCTTGCACTTCCAACAACTCCCCTCCTATGTCAGAGGCAACTGTATCCAAAATGAGCTGGTCAGTTGAATTTGGTAACGTTAACACTGGTGTGGTTTGTAACACACTTATAAGCGCGTCATACGCCTCTTGTTGATTTTGCTCCCACCCAAACGTTTTCCTGTAATTTCTGTCAACGGTTTAGCCATTTTGGAGTACCCTTTGATAAAATTCCGACGGTAATTGACAAAACCCAGAAACTGCTCTACTTCTTTGGTGTTACTCGTTTTTTTCCAATTTTTTATCACTTCCACATACTCGTAACCGATTGCCATGCCTTGTTGGTTAACCGTTCTGCCTAAAAAAAACTTACTTCCCTTTTGCACAAATCAAATTTTCGCGGTTTTAATTTTATTCCGTTTCTCCCGATGACAAGAATATCGTCCAAGAAACATAGTACAATCTGCCAAGTTAGATCCCGCAATACCAAATCCATAGCACGTGCATACGTGGATAGAGCATTGCATAGCCCGAAACTCATACGCGTGAACTGAAAAAGCCCGTATTTTTTATGAAGGCGGATCTTCCTTTGCCACGTTTACCTGCAAATACGCGTCATTGCGTCCAATTTTGAAAACCACTCATTTCCGGCGAGTGTATCGAGACATTCCTCGATCAAGGGTAGCGGATAAACATTTTTTTTCGTTACGGAGTAGAGTTTGCGATATTCAATCCCGTAACGCACCTTACCATCTGATTTTCTTATCAAAACTGGAGCCGACGCCCACTCTGATACACTTGGCTCAATCACGCCAGATTTTAACATTTTGGGTAATTGCTGTTTTTCTTCTTCAACAAATTGTTACGGTGTTCTTCGAATTCGTTGCTTGATCCGGTTTCGATACCATGTTCTACTTCTCTGAATGTACCTATGTATAATTCATCCTTGGAAAATATGTCGGTGTATTCGGACAAAAACGCCTCCAACTGCTGTTTTTCATCTTCAGATAAATTCACACTTGAGCTATCTAATAACTGTCTCAATTGAGGAGATAATTCCACCTGTATTCCATACGTTACTTCGGTGACTTGATTCATCGACACACATGGTTCAATTTCACAGACCACTTCCGCCTTTGCTATTACAGAATTTCTCTTTAGTGTATAGTAGATATCACTCGCGTTAACTAAACAAATACTTGGTAGATCCTGATAGTTGTACAGACATCTTGGAATTAAAATTGGCAACTTCTCATCATATGGTTCAATTATGTACTTTTTAAGTTGATTTTCTAATTTAGCATTCACATGTATCACTGAATGAGGTGGAACAACAGTCCTCTTTTTGATGACCTCTCTGGATACAATAGGATCACTTTGCTTCGGGCCAGGGGACATTTGAAAATTTCTCCTCCGATATTGAAAGTGAGCTTTTCTAGGTCAACCGTCACACCATATGCCACCATAAAGTTTAAGCCCAGCAACATTTCATCTTCAATTGGGGCCACATACACATCTGTTTCGTAAAGTTTTGTACCAATCCTCAAGTTCACTGGACCCACTACAAAGGTCTTCATTTTCATGCCCTGGTCGGCAGCATGCATAACCGTCTCTCTCAAAGTCGGCGGTTTCTCCTTGAGCGATTCAAAAACTTTATCTGAAATAATGGTGACTTCCGCAGCTGTGTCTACAGCTGCTACCAACGGTGTATCTCTAAGCTCAGTCTAAAAAGAGACGAGTTACCCAACTGCATGGTAGTGAACGTCTTCTCAGAACCATCAGTAACTGTACTTTCCTCATTGAAATGTTCCACGGTGTTTCCTATGGTTAGTTCTGTTGTGGGTTGGACCGTGGTTAACGGTATTTTCACCATAGGTCTTTTGTTAACTACCCCGGAGTCTAACTCCTTATCATCTTGGAGAGGCAACGACGCCTTGTCGAACCCCTCTTCCTTTAAGTACTTTTGATCTTTTTCCTGTGTACCATGCTTATTAATGCTATTTTCCTTACTTTGTTCCTCTGTGCTAGGTTTTGACATATTGCCAACTTCATTTCCAAAATTCATATTCTTACTTGTGTCACACAAATGTTTTCCACAAACTGTTTTATCGGTGTCAACATCGTTAAATGTTGTTTTAACTGCCTGAATATCGAAAAGTACTGATTTATCACTCTCAACATCGCTAAATGTTTTTTCGGTGTCAACATCGTTAAATGTCGTTTGATTTGTTGAAACATCTTTAATTAATTTATCACTCTTAACATCGCTAAATGTTTTTTCAGTATCAACATCGTTAAATCTTGTTTTGTTTAAATTTATATTTTTATTTTGGCGATTTTTAACAGTGCGGGACGCCTATTTGACCGACCCCTTTGAGTTTAAATCCTCTATTGGTGCTGCCTTATCATTAGGACAAAACTTTGCAATGTGCTCCAATTCATGATAACTATAGCACTCCCAGTTGGATCTATCTTTCTTCTGATTTTGACTTGGTCTGTACTCAGTCCTACCTTGAACATTTGTATTAGTATTAGTTCTCTTTATTTCGGACATTGTATACTTCATTGATTCCATTTCATTTTCCCACTTTCTTTCCATTCCTCTCATTTCTGCCTGGATGTTTTTGTCTACATCATTTTGCACATCACCAATATTCGACTGAATGATTTTCAAATTTCGGTCTACATTTTCAGTCAATTTATCCATGCTATTCACCAGTTGCTGTTGGGAATCTGTTTTGACATTATTGACCTGGATTGCGTCATCCTCATAATTGTCACTATTTGTCTCTTGGCTATCCCATGTAGTACGGGTTCGGACATTATTACCAAATACCGCTTTGTCATTATACTATTGCCACTTTATGCGCTCCAGTGCCTCGTCCACTGACTTTGGTCGAAAGGATGCAGCTATACTTCCTGCATTTTTATCCTCACATCCATGGCACAATTTTGTTATGACCTCACTTGTCACAAATTCCTCTGGTAAGTCTCCGAAAGTTTTATCCGCCAAACTCAGTAATCGCTCTGCCCACTCGTCTTAATCTTCTCCAGGGGGTTGTCGGGCAGTTTGAAACTGGATGCGGACTGTTTCTTGCTGGAACAGGACTTGATACAACCGGGAACATAGAATTTTGTTGTATAAACTGTGGGGGTGCGGCAGTGCACTTTGCTGTATGTCCCTCTTCAAGTTTTCTTTGTGCAATTTCTGTGCTCATCACTTTCAGCCTGAATAACAGAGTTGTACGGTTTGGTATCATGCGCACTTACTTGCATATATGGTGGACTTGAATAATTAGTTCAGGAGCCACTTGCTCGATGTTTATTAAACTAGTAGGGATTTCGCCCGTCGTCACGGTGTTGAACACATTTAACCTCTTTGAATTCTTGACCAAGCTGCATGGGCGGGTATTGAAAACTAAACTCAGTTGGGGGCACCAAAGACTCACTTTTCTTGGATTATAGTCTGCAAATCAGGATGTTGTGTGTCCTCCACCTCCTCGTCGAAATCATCTTGATCCTCCCAGAAAAAAATAGTACACTTGTCATCGAAATCCTCCAAATTGTCCTCCAGATTGTCCTGAACATGGTCCACAAATTTATAATCACTGAAATTAAAGCTGTATAAACAATATACTCATGAATTATATCCATACGGATACAAGGTATCGTCACTAAATTTTCAGGCGTTATATCACCTTGTTTTCTCAAATCCCATATACGATCTGCGGTTGTTTGACCCACGGATGGTATTGACAATAAGTCATGATACCCACAAAAATGTATGCACACTTTACCCATATTTACTTGTTCACTTTCTAAATAAGACATTGCTAACTGGATTTATAATCCAAAAACATTTAAAACTCACTCTTGTTTTTATTATGCAACTTTAATAAAATTCACACACTAGTCCTTTACCTGTTCTTGATTTTTGAAATCTTGGAAATTTTACTAACTTTAAATTTCAGAGTAAAAAAAAATTGTCCTCCAAAAAAATTGTGTGTGTGTATTTTATTTTTAACTAAATTTTTCTCAGCACACTTTTTTTTTTTTTCCTTTCTCAACCGTGGCTAGTATGACCGTTTTAACGGTAAAATGGCTAATATTGTAACGAGTTTTAAGTTTCACAGTTCCCTGCTATGTAATTACGTTTGTGCTGTACAAAAAATGTTGATTGATTAGATAATGTTATTATTCCAAATGTGATTTAAAAATAGCAAATGACGTTATGCTACTTTCGTTTTTGATTATAAAGAATATATTGTTCTGGTTTTAAGATATTTAAATTATTGAGAACAAAATCAAATATATAGTTAGATTGGGTATTTATTATCGTCTAAAATGCTTATATTCTATGTAGAAGGGATAACCTGGACAAGTATTTGTTACGTACATAACGTTGATTGACGTTGATCAGCTATTTTTCTGACAACCGTTGTTATAGTCAAGTAACCTCATTTGGTTTATAAATACATACATTTTTGGTATAAAACCTGATTGCTGAATCAATTTGTAAAACACATGTGATTTATATTGGTTACTAAAGTTAAATTGTTTTATTTATTTAAATAAACGTCATTCTTACATTGCATTTGAAGAAGTTGTTCGTCGTTTAACTTACGTTTTGCAATAATTCCTCCTACTTAATATCTACTGGATGGTAGTAAAAACGATGTTTGAATGAGGCATTTTCATTATATCCATTGCTCCGAGTCAAAGATCTTATAGTTTAATCGTAGCATACAATATTCATGTTAGCCAAAAGCACAAACGTGACGTCGTTCACCATTGTTTACTTGCCGTAAATCAGTCTCAATGTCGTTATCAATAATTATGACGTCATCAGCAGGTGTATTGCTACATAGTATACATAGAGGACACATTGTTGTGTTTTTTCAGTCGCGATTTGACTCCCGAGGTACATAGTATACTCGACAAAAAAGTCTCAGACTCTCTTGGACTCTATGAATAAAGACACGCTTTTTCAAGGTGTTATTTATTAGTAGTGACTCATTCAGTATTTTCATATGAAAACAGACACAAATGATTCTCTAGAAATATAATAAATATAAACAACATTTATCTACAGAAATAAAACTACTCAGTCCATTTATAAGTAAACAAAACCCATATTTATGAGACGCACTTCTCAAGGTCAAATCTATGGGTAATGAAGATGCACTAGTGCTATTCATTAATAAACGATTCAGTCTGGTGATATGTAAACCAACACGTATTTTATGAAGGTCTCAACAATGAGCATGAACACATCCAGTAGATAAATAACAAATTACAGTTATCCATATTGTATCTATATTTTATGAACCGGAATACCAGAGTTATCACTACTGTATTATTTGCTTGCATAACATTGTTTAAAGTATTGTCTATTGAATATTTGTTACATAAAATAAATGTTTACTGTTAAAATAAGTAGTTAATTTTCACAACGTTTTAATTTCATTAATACAGGAACTCATTGAGCATAGGAAGCAGAACGTAGAATTAAGGGATTATTGTGGGGTCATTCTGACGACGGTGGTCGTATATTTAATACAATATTATCCTGTGAAGAGGAAGACAGTCTTTTCTTTTGATTGAGAACTGACGGGAGTATCTCCGCGGTCAAGGTGACCAGTGATATGGGGCCAGCACTTACTCTTCTTGGAAGGAACCTCCAAACATGCGTGGAAAGGGGGTGGAGGGTCCGGAACGGTCCGGGTGGATCAAAACGGGTGTGTAGGCACCCCGACTCCCCCAGCAAGAATTAACACAAATTATAATGTGGGGCAAGGACGTAACAATATTGAAAATTCCCACTCAATGATGTGTCCAATCAATAATAACCCATGTAGTAATCAAGCTTCATTATAGACTCATACTCAAATTAAACATAAGAAGCCCCCAAATTTTGACGGTACAGGTAACTGGGAAGATTTTCTTGTAGTTTGAAATGGTTGCCGCTGTTAAAAAATGAGATGACCATTCAAAGGTATATGAGCTAGCCACAAGTTTACGTGACGTTGCACAAGGTGTTGTTACCGAAATTGAACCCTTGAAACGATTTGATTATAATTATCTAGTTTTTTCATTAACATCCCGGTTACCAAGAAAATATGTATAAAGTTCAAATGAACTCATTCTATAGAAAACTAGGCCAAACCTTGCCCGAAATGGCTCATGAAATAAGAAGAATCACACGTTTGGCTTATCCAACGGCACCTATAGACATAAGAAATCAGTTGGAGAAAGACTGTTTTGTTAGGGCATTAAGTGACCCTTAAATTCAACTTTCTATTTTTCAAAGGGAACCAAAAACCATTGACGACTGTATACTATTCGGGGTCGAATATGAGGCCTTTACTTTAGATCAGAAACGGATCAATAACCCAAAACAAGGGTAACGTAAGATCACCGAGACTGATGAGTCTGATAATGAGTAAGTAACTCGTCTTTCAAAAATAAGTGATCAGATAAGGAGCCTCGCTTACCATTATCAAACTTCGAACAGAATAATAACTTGTTATTATTGTAATAATAAAGGTCATATGAAAAGGGTTTGTTGGAAACTGGAATGGGACAAGAAACACAATTGTGTTGTTAAATCGGGGAAAATGGAACAAAAGACTAGTTTTCAAAGTATTAAAAGTACTCAAGGAACTCAAACTGACAAGCATGTCAGTTTCATGACTTCGGGAAACCTATAAATACTGGAGATGAGGATCGGACCAGCAACTGATTTTAATAAGTCAAGGTCCATATATTTTACAAAGACAAATAAATTAGAAAGTTTATTCCTTAAATGTCTAATCTATGAAATCAACATTAATTGTTTAGTTGACACAGGTGCAACTATATGCATTCTGCATCCCAAAAAATATGAGCTGCTGCCAATTGAACTAAAACCCGAAATAAAGAAACATAAGACTAAACTATGTTTACCTGACGGAGGTTTAAGGTAGGTTTAAGATGGATAGGGGGTCTAAATCAAAATCCATAGAATTTGTTTTAATAATTTGTCAAAATGTATGTCATTCTTTTTTCAAAAATATAATAAAAAGTATGAGTCACCGGGCTTTTTATCACGCTACAGGTTGTGCAAAATTGTCAGATTTTGTATAGATTATGCATGGAAAACCCAATTTTGTGTGATAAAAAGAAAACTACACCATATAATTTTAAGATAAAATATGAGAAGATAGCTCTAATAATATGCTTTCAGATAAGAAAAAGAAAAAATGTCACCGGACTCGTTTTCTTGATTCATAATAAAATAGGTAAATTCACAATACATTCTATTATGAAAGTTACTTTATCTGAGTTGTGTCCCCTTATATCTGAGTTATCTACCCTTATATTGCAAAGTTGGAAAAGAGTGAATCAAACAAAAATATTCTGTTTTTTTTTTGTAAAATACAGCCGTAAATATGATAACACACATAATTTTCTATATTAACATGACAAGTCTTGCACATGAATTACATACTACTCTCGAAATTTGCATATTTCATTAAAGATCTAGACCGATTGGTATCTGCTATTTCAAAATCCAAGATGGAGGAAGACACCCCAGTTACCTTAATTGATACTTTGGGTTATGTTGAATTACCTCTCCAATTAGGAAAATTCAAAGTAACACATAAATTCCCAATAGCTAATATTTATGTTCTAGCCGGAATTGGGTACGACGTTTTGCACAAATATGAGTGCATTCTTGAGTTAGGAAAAGGTGTCCTTACTCTAGGTCAAAATAGAATACAAGGTATTAAAGAGAGTCAGATCGACTCTGTATTCAAGATTTCAATAGCTGAAAAATTAACTATTCCACCGAATACTGAAATTATCACTTCGGGTGTGATAAAAGGAGACGCCATTAGCATAATGAATGCTATGACACACAAGCTTTTCCTTCAAAACATACTAATAATAAATTAATTGCAAAAGCAGCGGTAGATCCGAGTTGCGGACAAATACCAGTAAGAATGGCGAACATTACCGAATTTGAGCAAACAATTCAACCTGATACACATGTTGCTATATGTGAAGCAGTTGAAGTCAATATTGTCTCAGATGAGACTTATATAGATAAATTGATGGAAGTGAGTTCTGTTGAAGAATCAAAATAAACTCCCAGTCATTTAAAAGACTTTGAAATGAGAAGTAGTGAATTCTTGATTGAGGATCAAATAAAACAATCTTTTCATAAAGTATGATAAAACATTTTCCAAAAATAAAAGTGATCTTGGGAGAGCAAGTGCTATAAAGCACACAATTAGCACAGGAAACGTCAAACCAATAAAAAAGGCACCCCGTCGTTGACCTCTGTCCAAAAGAGATGAAGTAAATGACGAAATACAAAGACTTCTTGATTGTGGAGTAATTGAGCCATCGAAAAGTCCTTGGGCATTGTGCCAGTGACAAAGAAGAGTGACGGTAGTATAAGAATATGCATTTATTTTCGTCCTTTAAATAATATAACAGTACATGATTCATACCCCTTAATTCGCATTGATGATGCATTAGATGCTTTCAGAGGTTGCAAATGGCTAAGCGTCATGGTCCTTTCAAGTGGTTATTGGTAGGTAGAAGTGGACGAAAAAGATAAGGAAAAACGGCATTTACGAGTACTAAAGGGTTATTCCATTTCAATGTAATGCCTATGGGCTTATGTAATGGTGTTGCTACTTTTCAGCGACTCATGAAATATACTTTTGCCGGACTTAATTGGCAAACCTGTCTAATATACATTGATGATATCATTGTATTTTCAGATTCTTTTGAATCTCATTTGACTAGGCTCGGAGATGTTTTGAACCGTATTGCAGCACAAGGCATAAAGGTTGCCCCTAAGAAATGTTTATTTTTTCAAAATAAAGTTTCCTTTCTTGGACACATTGTCTCAAAGGAAGGAATTGCAACTGATCCCGGAAAAATTGAAAGTGTTAAAATGTCGCCTATACCCCAGACAATAACAGATGTCAGGAGCTTTCTTGGCACCTGTTCTTATAACCGTAAATTTATTCAAATTTTGCTAATATAGCTCAACCTTTACACAAACTTACTGAGAAAAATTGTTCATTTGAATGGACTGTTGAGTGCAACATAGCTTTTCAGAAACTGAAAGATGCTCTTATATCATCCCCTATATTAAGGTATCCAGATATGTTAAAAACCGTTATTCTGGACACAGATGCCAGTGGTTTTGTAGTTGCATACTTCAGCAAATCACTGAGCCAAGCTCAACGACAATATTGTATCACTAGGAGAGAGCTTTTTGATATCATTTTAAGCGTAAAGCATTTCCATCATTATCCGTATGGGGCAACATTTTTAGTACATACAGATCATGGTGCTCTTACCTGGCTATTTAGATTTAAAAATCCTGATGATCAAATGGCCAGATGGCTTGAAGTATTAAACACATACCAATTTAAGGTGCAACATCGCCCAGGCAAACAACATGGCAATGCCGATGGCTTGTCACGTCGTCCATGTGTCGACTGTAATCATTGTACTAAACAAGATCAAAATGAATCTGAGCTCTCTTATGTTAAGTCTCATGAATCTTACAGGAGGACCAAGAAAGTTTTGAGTCCAGAAGAATTGTCAAATGAAGACAATGTCAAGAAAAATTGGTTTAAACATAAAAACAAATATGGAAATATCTGAGTCTCAGTAGTAAGACTCGATTATCACTTAGTTTTACGAAATGAAAAACCAAGTTGGTCTGAAATTGCTGTTCAAAATATTCAGCTTAAGAAATATTGGTCTCAGTAGGATCGAATCATAATGAAAAATGACATATTATATAGAAAGTGGATTCATTCTACAACTAAAGAAACTATTCTACAGTTGATAGTTACCAATGAATGGAAACAAGAAATTCTTGAAATGTTACATGATGACGTACAGAGTGGTCACCTTGGGATAAGTAAAACTGCTGCAAGGGTCCAAAATAGATTTTATTGGTTGGGTTATAAGCAAGATATTATAAAACACTTGCACAATTGTCATGTTTGTAATTCACGCAAACAGTCCCCTACAAGGTCTAGGAGTAAATGAAGCAATACAATGTTGGTGTCTCATTAGAAAAGGTTGTAATGGATTTAGTTACACCTTTTCCACTCGCTAATAGAGGGACCAAATATGCTCAAGTGGTCTCAGACTATTTCACTAAATGGGCTGAGGGGTACCCATTTCCTGACATGGAAGCTCATATAGCAGAAAATAGTTTTATTATTTTTTTTTTTTTTTTTTGTTAGGTTTGGTATTCCACGCCAAATACATACATATCAAAGGGGGCAATTTGAATCAAAGTTTTTTAAGGAATTATGTGAAAAAATCCATAAAACAAGGACGACTGCTTTTCGTCCACAAAGTGACGGACTTGTAGAACTTTTAAATCGTTCTTTGGAAGACATAATAAGGAAATATGTCTGTAAAAATCAGAGAGACTGGGACGAGCAGCTGCCTTGGGCCGTATGGCATATCGTTCATCTGAACATAAATTATCACCATGTATGCTCATGCTTGGTCGTGAAATCGAGCTCCCTATAGATTTAATTTATGGACCCATCCTCAAAGGGATGAATTTCCACTGAAACTGAAGCGGCAAATTCTTATGTTAAAAACCTGGAAACACAGCAAAATACTCGTAAAAATATCATATCTGCTAGTGAAAAGCAAAAACGTCAATATGACATTAAGGCAAATCAAAATGCCTATACGGTCGGTGACTGTTTGTCTAAACATATCAGCAAGAGTCAAACACATAAGCCCAAAGCTACATAGGCAATGGGACAGGTTTCAAAATAATCCTAATTCAAAATTTCAGGTCGTTCATCATGATCGATTAAAACCTTTTTATGGAAAAGTGGACAGCTTGTTCAAAATACCAGAAACCATGTCCCATTGAGTCCTGTAAACTGCAGACGAAACCTCTCTGGTCTTATCTGAAAAATGATAAAACAAAATATGTTAAATTTTATACTGATAATAACAAAAACTATGTTTCTAGTTTGTTCACACATTTATTGTGAAATTGTTCAAAGAGAATAAAATAATGGCTAAACAAGCAAAACAAAAACTCTGGGATTCTCTGGTCATGGTATTTCAATTGTTCTGTATCAACAGGACATATATATATTTAAAATAGTTATTTATTATACATGTTATAATTGCAGATGAATTATCAGTGTTTTAAATGTAGAGAGGAGTACCGCAACCATCATCCAAGAACTGTTCTAAAATGTAACAAATGCCCAATATGCTCTCAGCTTCTCTCAGATACAGGCTGCACAAACACCAGACAGCAGTGCATGGTTTACGCAATATGGACACTACAGAGGTAAACATACCCACTTTAATGGGTGGTCAGAGGGCTCCGCTTAAGGGCAAAAAGAAAATAAACCATGTTTCCGAAACCTCTGTAAAGCCCATAGAAAATCAAACTGAGCCATCAATTGCATTTTCGCCGGTAAAGTCGCTCACGCTAATCACACTTGGACTGGACAGTCATCCAGCTGGAACTCCAGTGAAGAAAGATCTTATAGCTTTGTTCGGCTCTCCTTAAAAGGTTCTGTCACCTTTACCATCTACCCCAAAGAAAAGGAAGCTTAGCCTCAGTGGAGAAAAAAAGAAGGATTGCAGCCATCTCGTACTACCAGATAAGAAGGCTGCTGAGGAGGTCAAGAAGTGGCAACGCTGTCTTGCTCCTCCCAGCCTTTTCAGTAAAGCCAAGGTGGCCGAAACGATCAGAACTGTCAGAAAAGAGGCAATAAGCAGTCCCACCTATGTTGGTTCAGTATTACCCTATGGATATGGTTGCGTTAAAAGCGAAGAGAGGGTAGTCTTTCCCGATGGAAAGATATATTTGTAAAAGCCGGTTTTTCTCAGGCTTTTAGTAATAAATAACTAACTTCGATCTAGGGTTCTGTAACTTTTATTTCTCAGACGGAAACGAAGTAACTATATGAATATGTAAATACAGCCCTGTAAAATATAAATGTACTTATAAGTTACAGATAGATAAATCTGTTTACTAAGTAATAATTAAACTAATGTTCGTAATTCATTATCATGCAAACTTATTTAGCTGCATACTTATGTATCAAGTCACAAAAATATATACTGTGGATACAATAGCCATTACTTGTCTCAATTACAATTATACCAATTAGACTTAGATATTATAGTACATGTTCTCATATGCTGTCTCATACCAATGTCTATTATAAATATTACTTGTGTTGGTAACATAAACTACACAAAAACGTAAGCTGCGTGCTTGGTTAAATCAAAAGCAAATAAGCACAAAAGTAACAATATAGCAAAGCTAATATTAAAAACTAAAGCTAAGCGAAACAAGAATACAAATACACTCAGCTTACCTCACATATCGTGCAAGTGGCACATTTCCATATAAACCATTATATATTATAACACTACATCTTTGGTAAAGGTTTAAATATACTTGTATAACAAAAATGATTATTATAAATCTCTGTTAAGCATTATTTATTGTTTATAGTACAAACTCATGTTTACTATAAAATCAATATTAAACCTAGATATCTATTTTAGCTCTAAGATATATTTACTTTAATTCGATTAACCTTTAAAAATTACAGCATTCATACCGGGCCGCTCGATACGTACATTCATTCAATTTTTATACGTAAAGTTTTATCTTTAAATTATTATACCAGATTTAAATAGGTTAATGAAGTATTATTATATCTGATTCTAAAATTCTACTCTTCTTATGTTTTAAATACATTTGCGATCTCTTTTGTTATAAAATTTAACACTCGTTCTCGACATTCAATCTAAACATGCATACGTGTAAAATATGAACTATTGGACACTTATTGCAAAATTAATAAAGAAAGAATAAGACTGACCTTATATAAGAAACTTTCCAATCAGAGAATTGTTATTTAAGATATTAATTTCTTTAAGTTGTTAAATTGCAGACAGGTAAATTTATAGGTGTTGACCACAAGATGTCTTCCCATAAGATCTAGAACAAAAGAATTAAACCGCCAAAAGTACTGACCAATAGTAGAAATGTACGACAGCGCTCAAATCAACCGTGAAAATAAAGTACTAACTACAGTAAAATCAGACTTAACCAAAGCATGAGATGAGAATTCGTCCGTCAATAGTCCATGTCAATAAGTTAAAACAGAATAATACAAAATGCTAATCCTTAATTACAAAATGTAATTAATAAGCTAACAATATAACTTTATTCAAGTATATACTAATACTAAATACTAAGAATATAAAAATATACAAAATACATAAAATAACAGGCTATCACATATTCACCAACTGCTTCTTGGATAGCCAACCCAACTTTTACCATGCTGCAAGAAACAGATAAAGTACCAGTGAGCAATAAGGAGGCAAATACCACTCCTTTTATAATGCATGGGCAATTGGAGAGAAATGTGTAGACACTGCCGACCTATTTTCAACATCTGAAATTACAGAACCTGAATCTTGCATTCCTGAAGGAACATTTATAGACTTAACCGTATTCGACTCAGAATCCTCTTCATCTGATCCATCGTCCGATTCGTCAGATACAGAAACAACAGAGTCAGAGGACTCAAAAGTAGAAACTGTCAGAGTGGTCATTAAGTGCGAGGACATAGACATTTATGAATTGTATATCATGTATATTAGGGTATGAAATTGTGTGTAATACTTTTGAATGTTGTAATATTTGTGAAGTTTAATTGTAAACTTTCATGTACTTGAGAAGTAATTTTAAGATACATTTAATTATATTTGGTTATGAACGCCATGAAACTGATTACCGTTACATTTAAATGTCGGTCACAGAAACCGGTTAATTAAAGTACATGTGACATGTGATGTACATTTCACTACACAATTGAATGAATGAACATTCCATAGTAAATGTGTATCTACTGTTTTAGTAACACTATTATATTAGAAATTGTCTAAACTGTATTAAAATTGTCTGTGATATAATATGTGTATAATATATTCTATGTTACATGAACTATCATTAATGTTTATAATTTTGTTATTTCAGAGTTTTTATTCTCTGGTAATAAAGTATCCGAACCTTAGAAAGTCTTCTGGTTATTATTCATTTATACCGGAAGAGACCCTTTCACATATGTGTATAATAAGAGTGAGAGTTCTTCTGTGAATTGAAAACATTATGATATTCAGAGTCTGTCCGTGACGAACAGTTTTTCAAAGAGGGAGCAGTGTAACGAATCTTGTTTCACCTTTCTTCTATGTAATTACGTTTGTGCTGTACAAAAATTTATATAACAGATTACTGTTGTATGATATTGTTTCGTTTTTCAAGATGATTAGATAATGTTAGTATTCCAAATGTGATTTAAATAAAGCAAATGACGTCATGCTACTTTCGTTTTGATTATAAAGAAGATATTGTTCTGGTTTTAAGATATTTAAATTATTGAGAACAAAACAAATATATAGTAAGATTTGGTATTTATTATTGTCTAAAAGGCTTATATTTTATGTAGAAGGATAACCTGGGCAAGTGTTTGTTACGTACATAACGTTGATTGACGTTGACCAGCTGTTTTTCTGACAATCGTTGTTATAGTCAAATAATCTTATTTGGTTTATAAATACATACATTTTTGGCGTAAAACCTGATTACTAAATCATTTTCAAAACACATGTGATTAATATACAATATAACTTTATTCAAGTATATACTAATACTAAATACTAAGAATATAAAATATACAAAATACATAAAATAACAGGCTATCACATATTCACCAACTGCTTCTTGGATAGCCAACCCAACTTTACCATGCTGCAAGAAACAGATAAAGTACCAGTGAGCAATAAGGAGGCAAATACCACTCCTTTTATAATGCATGGGCAATTGGAGAGAAATGTGTAGACACTGCCGACCTATTTTCAACATCTGAAATTACAGAACCTGAATCTTGCATTCCTGAAGGAACATTTATAGACTTAACCGTATTCGACTCAGAATCCTCTTCATCTGATCCATCGTCCGATTCGTCAGATACAGAAACAACACAGTCAGAGGACTCAAAAGTAGAAACTGTCAGAGTGGTCATTAAGTGCGAGGACATAGACATTTATGAATTGTATATCATGTATATTAGGGTATGAAATTGTGTGTATATGTGCAGAGTGATTTTTATGCTTCATAAATTATGTAATTTGCACTTTGGAAATCATTGATTTATATTAAAATCTACTTATCAAATTCTTATTGAGTCTTAGTTTTATTATTTCACTCTTGCAAAGTATTGTTACTAAAGGATATTTATCCTTTAAGATTTGATTTAGTATATAATTTACGTATTGAGTAATGTTACTCATACATATTCATGGGGTTGAAATTGAACTCTTGTTTTGATTGGTTCTTAGTTATTGGCGGTTAAGTTGAGTTTTCCTTTGTGCACTTTGGGTAAAATTTACCTGGACACTGGTCAGTGAAAGACGTCCATTATTGACTCAGATTATATTATCTCAGAAACCCATATTTACAGATTGTATATTTACTAGACTCAGCTTTATAGTTTTCCAGACATGACTAGTAAGTTGCACTTTCTTCTTTATTAATATTTTGACACGAATTAATAGATTTGGTTAACTCTCCTATTTTCAAGTAAATACTCTTCAGATTGCATGTTTATAACACCGGAATGAAAGATTTATATGAACGTATTTTGGTAAAGAAGCTAGGTCATATTTTTATAGAGATGTAATATTTGCCGCTGGTCATAGTGTAATTATGTAATGTTTAGAGATATCGTAATAGCAGTATTATATGTGTATAATAAGAGTGAGAGTTCTTCTGTGAATTGAAAACATTATGATATTCAGAGTCTGTCCGTGACGAACAGTTTTTCAAAGAGGGAGCAGTGTAACGAATCTTGTTTCACCTTTCTCTTCTATGTAATTACGTTTGTGCTGTACAAAAAATTTATATAACAGATTACTGTTGTATGATATTGTTTCGTTTTTTCAAGATGATTAGATAATGTTAGTATTCCAAATGTGATTTAAATAAAGCAAATGACGTCATGCTACTTTCGTTTTTGATTATAAAGAAGATATTGTTCTGGTTTTAAGATATTTAAATTATTGAGAACAAAAACAAATATATAGTAAGATTTGGTATTTATTATTGTCTAAAAAGGCTTATATTTTATGTAGAAGGGATAACCTGGGCAAGTGTTTGTTACGTACATAACGTTGATTGACGTTGACCAGCTGTTTTTCTGACAATCGTTGTTATAGTCAAATAATCTTATTTGGTTTATAAATACATACATTTTTGGCGTAAAACCTGATTACTAAATCATTTTCAAAAACACATGTGATTAATATTAGTTACTAAAGTTAAATTGTTTTATTTATTTAAATAACCGTCATTCTAACATTGCATTCGAAGAAGTGAGTCGACGTTTAACTTACGTTTTGGAATAATTCCTCCTATTTAATATCTACAAGATTGTTGTAAAAACGATGTTTGAAAAAAGCATTTTCATTATATCCATTGCTCCGAGTCAAAGATCTTATAGTTTAATCGTAGCATGCAATATTCATGTTGGCCAAAAGCACAAACGTGACGTCGTTCACCATTGTTTACTTGCCGTAAAGCAGTTTCAATGTCGTTATCAATAATTATGACGTCATCAGTAGGTGCATTGCTACATAGTATAAATAGAGGACACATTGTTGTGTTTCTTCAGTCGTGATTTGACTACCGAGGTACATAGTACACTCGAAAAAAAGATCTCGTATACGCTTAAGTCTCAGACTCTCTTAGACTCTATATATAAATAAAGACACACGCTTTTTCAAGGTATTATTTATTAGTAGTGACTCAGTCAGTATTTTCATATGAAAACAGTCACGAATGACTCTCTAGAAATATAATAAATGTAAACAATATTTTTTTACAGAAACTAACGATTTATTAGTAAACAAAACCCATATTTATATTATATATATTTATATTATTATTTGCTTGCATACAATTGTTTAGAGAATTGTCTATTGAAGATTTGTTACATAAAATAAATGTTTACTATTAAAATAAATAGTTTATTTTCATAACGTTTTAATTTCATTAATACCTTCATAGAATTTGAAGGATTTGAGAGATACGTCTTGTACCTTGCTTGTGTCTATCGTCAGTCGTAACTTAAGAAAACGGTACAATATGACCGGAGGGTGACGAAAACTTACACAAAACTACTTACAATTCACTGAAAATATTATTCCCATTCACAGTTATCCTTAAAATTTGAATTTCACACCACAAATCTTTTACACTGTCAGCAACCTGTGATCCCGTTTTCGAACTACTTTTATCTGCACTGTCCCTTTGAATCACTCTTTTCAACACTTAAACCCAGCGAGCAGACGCCATTTGATGTATACTTAAGCGTACTTACCAAATATCTGCTGTGATAGTCAAGGCTCGGGTTCGAGGTTAAAGTGGAAACACAAACTACTCTGAATATATCTCTCAACGTCTCTATGTAACTCTGTCTGCAACTTGTCTCTCACACGAGGTAGATTCTTCCGCACATATACACTTCTTCCGGTTCTCTCCTAATCCGTCCTCGTCTCTGGTTTTCTGTGTCCGTCCTCTTCTCTGGTTTTCTGTGTCCGTCCTCGTCTCTGGTTTTCTGTGTCCGTCCTCGTCTCTGGTTTTCTGTGTCCGTCCTCGTCATGTCATACAGTACGAGTTATATAACTTACTACAGATTTATTCTTCAAAATATGTCGCGAACACACAGAGAAGATGAAATGTTGTATGACCCTGACAATTATGAAACAAGAAAGTTGACCAAGGAGATTGATAGATTAGATTGGGAAATAGGGCGCAGGAAAATTTTTGAAAATGCCCCAGACTTTGCTGAGTCAACTCCCATCTGTCAAACAACAGGTCCAAGACAATCTGACTCTGGAATTACTACTTCCAGAACTCCGAACCCTGACTTTGGTTCAGGCAGAAACATACCCCAAAGTACAAACGTTGGGAAATGGGCCAGGTCAAAAGTTTTGTCGCAGGCAGTAATTACTGTTAAGCATAACCCAGCTTCGGAAAAATTAACCCCAGAGACTATGTTGTATGACTACATTATGCATGATTATCTAAATGCATGGTTTGTCAGTTCCATTAGAGCAAGCTCTATGCTTGGTGTGATTTGTGCTATAGTAAGACTTTCAAGGATAATTTAAAAAAGTATATATACCCATAATGTACAATGTGAACTGTCTATTTTAGGCCATGAATGCTGGAGTTACTTCCCGTTGATCGCTTCAGTGGTAAAACAAGAACAGGATATGTGCTAGTAGATTGACGCTGTTTTTGTCTTAGTACCTCGTAATTAAGTCACCTTTCTTATTGTTAGTACATGGGGCTAGTTTTAATTCATTGTTCTATCAATTTGGTAATGCCATTTGTATATGTGCATCACAGTGATTTTGTTTTGTTTTGAATTTTGTACATTCCTTATGTACCGGTAGTTGATTTTTCTCGTCTTGATACATTTGCCTGCTACCCTTGTACTTGCTTTCTTTCCTGAAAGAAGCATTTACAATGTTTGATTCTTCTAATTCATTGTATTGTGGGTAAAAAGGCGTAAAGGCAGTATATACCAAATATCACACTTACGTTTTATTTCAGAAGATTTAATGCCTGGTAAAACTAATCTTTTCATATGCGTACACTATAAGCCACTAAGTCGGCACTTTTTGGCCTTGTTGTCACAATATGACTTTTTTTTGTATTTTTAGCATCTAAAAGCTTTATTGAAACATTACAAAAAATAAAAACAACACGTTTTATAAATTTCATGCGTCCGAAGCGCTTTTCTGGATTTACCTTCATCAGGAACGCTCGAAGCCAAATATTTGAAGGCCAAGGATTTATAAGAACCGAAACAATTGAAGAGCTATATGACAAAAAAGAACCGAGAAAAAAAAATAGCCAAATCAATCTAAGGCCAACTTTGCCTGAGGAAGTTGAAACCTCAGTTTTTATTTATAATTTCAAAATTTTTAAACGGACAATTTTAGAAATATCAGAAATGATTGTTATCAATCATGTCAGTATCGACACAAACACATTCTAGATCAGGGGTTCAGGCCAAAGTAAAGGAGAGGCGAAAGATAATAAAGGGACATTCAAACTCATATGTCAAAAATAACTGACAACGCCATGGTTAAAAAGAAAAGGACCAACAAACAAACAACTGTACACAAAACACAACATAGAACACTAAAGACTGAGCAACACGAACCCCACCAAAAACTGGGGGTGATCTCAGGTGCTCCGGAAGGGTAAGCAGATCCTGCTCCACATGTGGCACCCATCGTTTTGCTCATGTTAGTACAAACCCGGTAATAAGTCTAATTCGGTAGGTCACATTGGAGGAAAAGGGGACGGGATTGTAGTTAAATTATGCCTAAAACTAATATTAATCATATCTTCGAAATCTATAATATGATGTGCTAAAGAGAAGTTATTTTATATTAATACTAGTATCATAACTTTTTTCTATATCTAATTTGTAATATTTTTACCTCATTTAAGAAAATAAATGACCTTATGGACATCTATTAAAATTTTTTGGTTATTTTTGTGTTACTGTTATTTGAGGATGAGATGCAAATGTTCAATGTGATCGTTATTAAGACTGGTCCCCATGTCCTGACCTTTATCTGTTTGGTTCCGATAATGCCAACCATCTTTTTACCGGTTCCCCAGTTGACATAAAAACACAGGGAATCGGACCGAATAAATCCATATTTAGAAAGGGAGACCCTTCAGTGGGATAAAATGGCGCTGTTAGCAATGACGTTCTGTCTTCAAACAAAGATAACGTTAGCAGCAATTTATCAAAAACAAAAGACAGGGTTCTCCTTTTTAAAACCGTTACAGTTCAAAACAGTGTCAGCGGCATATCAAAATTACACAATGATAGAATTACCAACTGGGTACGGAAAATCACTGATGTTTCAGGTAAACAGATGATGAACTTGAATTAAAAAGGTGCATGATTATCAGTAGACTTTTCTACACTTTACACAAGTATTCCCCATTCCAAACTAAAAGACAAATTGAAAGAGTTGGTATAACTTTGTTTCATTAAAAAGAATGGCGAACGTAGATACAAGTATCTTGTCTTGGGGAGGGATAAATCCTACTTTGTAAAGAATCACTCTGATTCAAGCAAAAAATTCTCTGAAACTGACATTATCAAGATGCTTGATTTCTTGATTGACAACATATTTGTTACGTTTGGAGGACGTGTTTTTCAACAGACTGTCGGGAACCAATTGTGTCCCTCTTCTTGCCGACTTGTTTCTTTATTATTATGAGGCTGACTTCATACAGGAACTTCTTAGGAAGAAAGATAAGAAGTTAGCAATATCCTTTAACTTTACGTTCCGCTATATAGATGATGTTCTCTCACTAAATAATACAAAATTTGGTGACTATGTTGAACGAATCTATCCCATCGAACTAGAGTTAAAGGATACTACAGATACAGATAAGTCTGCCTCATATCTTGACTTACATCTAGAAATTGACAATGAGGGTCGGTTGAAAACAAAACTTTAAGCCAAAAGAGATGATTTCAGCTTCCCAATTGTGAACTTTCCATTTCTATGTAGCAACATTCCAGCAGCGCCTGCATACGGAGTATATATCTCCCAATTGATACGATATTCCCGGGCTTGTATTTCCTATCATGATTTCCTTGATAGAGGATTGCTGCTTACAAGGAAGCTATTAAACCAAGAGTTCCAAGTGGTGAAGTTGAAATCATCCCTTCGTAGATTTTACGGACGCCATCACGAGTTGGTTGACCGTTATGGAATAACCGTTTCACAGATGATATCGGATATGTTCCTTATGTCGTAACTACAATATCCTTCCCTTTTCAAGAATGTGACCTACCGAATTAGACTATTTACCGGATTTGTAATAACATAAGCAACACGACGGGTGCCACATGTGGAGCAGGATCTGCTTACCCTTCCGGAGCACCTGACATCACCCCCAGTTTTTGGTGGGGTTCGTGTTGCTCTGTTTATCTTTTTATTTTTAGCAATGGCGTTGTCAGTTTATTTTCAATCTATGAGATTGACTGTCCCTATGGTATCTTTTGTCCCCTCTTTTTTTTAATGCTATAATCCTTGAACAGAGTTAACAATTTGGCAGTGAAGCGATACACGTAGACATGTCAGTGATCACTGATATCGGAGATTAAGAAGGGTATACAATAAACAACATTGCTGTATAAAAGAAAATTGCAATATCAAACGAAAGGAACATGACTGTTCGTGGTGATGTACGCCAAAGCAAACCTTCATTAGTAATTTCCAACTTGGTCTACTAACTGCTAACTCTTCTGGTTTTTGTGGGGATCATATTGCTCAGTCTTTATTTTTCTATGTAATTTTTTGTTTAATATTAAGGTTTGTATTTTTGACCATGTTTATTTTTATGTTAATCCCTTTTGAGATTCTGAGTTTGGAGCGATTTTCTGATCTGGTCGTCTCAGAAAAATCAGAAAATCGCTCTGGACGCAGAATCACAAACGGGATTATATCTATGTGATAAGTGACATTAAAGACTTAGAGATTACTGATTGCTGTGGCATGTGTGAGTTTTGCATAATTTTAGGGCATCCCTAAAATACAGACTGATTGGTAAGTGTTAAAACCTCAGATACCCGTATGTTGCAAGGGAGAGAACCATCCTATATTGTTATTTTGACTCTTATCTATGTAAACAAATGTATCGTCAAAGGGGTTGTGGAAACGCACTATTTTGATTGAATGCATCACTCGGTTATGAAAACTGAAATTGAAATAAACCAAATCAGAATGCCGCAATACAATAGACATACACCTAAGGCAAATTCCCGTAAACTGCTGCTTGGGTACAAACGGAGGTCAAAAACCTGAATGATATGAGAGGCAGCCAAAAGAGAGGAAAACATATCAATGGTGGACCAGCGCAAAAATTTTTCTTTTTAGTTTAATATTGTTGAATGTCTTTTTGACCATGTTTATTTTAATGCTAAACTCTTTTGAGATTCTGAGTGGATCGATTTTCTGATATGGCCGCCTCAGAAAAATCAGAATACGCTCCGTACTCCGAATCAAAAACAGGATTATTTCTATGTGATTATTGACATTAAAGACTTCGAGATGACTGATTGTTTTGGCATGTTTAATTTTGCATATTTTAGGGACATCCCTATTGGTAAGTGTTAAAACCTCAGATACCCATATGCTGCAAGGGAGAGACATAATCAGCCTAGATTGTTATTTTGACTCTTACCTATGTAAACAAATGTACCGTCAAAGAGGTTCTGGAAACGGACTATTTTGACATTGTTGTCAATATAATGTCATACAAGTTAGAGGTTTAGCTAGCTATAAAACCAGGTTTTATCCAACATTTTCTTCATAAGGAAATGCCTGTACCAAGTCAGAAATATGAAATTGTTTTCCATTCGTTTGATGTGTGTGAGCTTTTGATTTTGCCATTTGATAAGGGATATCCGTTTTAAATTTTCCTTGGAGTTCGGTATTTTTGACATTTTACTTTTGATTAAATTCATCACTCTGTTGTGAAAAACTGAAATTGAAATTACCCCAATAAGAATCCTGCAATACATTATACACAAGCCTAATGCAAAGTCCCATAAACTGCTTGGGTACAAATGGAGGTAAAAACCTACAGGATATGTGAGACAGCCAATAGAAAGGAAAACATTACAATGGTGCACCAGTGCACAAAAAAAAATCAGTAACAGTGCAAGGGCCATTGAATCAGAGATGGCGATTGACCTAGTGAGAGAAGCAAGAGAAAAATGTACAAACATGGTGATGAGGACTCAACCACAATTGCAAGAATAGCTTTAATGTAGGCAAAAAAATAAACAAGCTACATGATAGTAACCGCATAAAAACCATAGGCAAAAACTTTATGACTCCAAACAAAAGTAAACATTCATATTTATAAACAAAAGTGATCAATTATCTAGTAATATGCTTTAATTTCTTGGTGGTGCAAGGAAAGGGTCAACAAATAATGCATAATAAATGATTGATGATTGATTGTTGGTTGCTTAACGTCCAATGGCTATTAATGCATTCATGTTCAGGACGAGAACAAATTAACATTAAATACAAAGGTAGATCCTGCAATATAGGCCGTCCAAAGTGAAGGTCGGGAAAATTTGGACTGCTACTGGAGAATGAGGACATCTTGGATAGGGACAGGTATTTTGCCTTGCAACAGGCCACCAACGGACCCGTCAAAGCATTGTTGCAAGGGTTCCTTACGTGCAAAGAGCGTGGCACTCTCTTAAACACGAGGCATCAGATTTAACGTCGCCATTCTTACCGGACGTGGCTGCGAACTTGAACATCCCACACAGATAAACAGACGCCCCACTTAGGTATTTACTGCCGGTCGGAAGAAGACCAAGAGTTTCCAAATGTCTATTCATCAGTCACCCTTGGGGTTATATGAATGGGACTACATCTTCGTGATATATTATGCGATGTGCTAAAGAGAAGTTATTTTGTAATAATAGTACGACCACTTGTTCTATGTGTAAGTTGTGATATTTTGACCTCATTTAAAAAAAAAGAGTCATCTTTTAAATTTGCCATTATTTTTGTGTTATTGTAAGATGAAATGCAGATATTTGTTATAATTGTTTTTGTTTTACTCTTATCTTTAATTTTGTAAACAATGTATCGTGAAAGGGGCTATTATGGAATAGCACTATTTTCGATTTAATGCAGTAAAAACTGAAATTGAATTTACCCCCATTAGAATGCAGCAATACAATATACACACGACTAATGCAAAGTCCTAAAAGTACTTGGGTACAAATTGAGATGAAAACCTTCAGGATATGTGAGGCAGCCAATAGAAAGGAAAACATACCAATGGTGCACCAGTGCAGAAAAAAAGATCAGTGGCAGTGCAAAAACAATGGAGCAAGACATAGTTATCGACCTAGTGAGAGAAGCAAGAGAAAAAAGGTACAAACATAAGTACTATTGGTGATGAGGAGGACTCAACCACAATTGCGAGAATAAGGTCTGATGTAGACAAAACATAAAAAGCTTTCTGATAGTAACCACAGAAAAAAAATTAGGCATAAAACTTTATGGTTCCAAAAGTAAACATCCATATCAATCAACAAAAGCGATCAATTATCTAGCAACATGCTTCAATTATCTTGTAACTGCTTCAATTTCTTGGTGGCACTAGGAAAAGGTCATCATATAATGCATAATAAATTGGTTCACATCTTTGTAATCTATAACGTGATGTGGCAAAGAGAAGTTATTTTGTATTTATAGTATTATCACAACTTTTTCTATGTGAAATTTGAAATATTTAGGCCTTATTAAAAAACATTAAAATCATGTGGTCAATTTTATCCCTTCTAAGACCTACACTTTTCAATACGAACTGTCCCAAACGAGAAATCTCATTTTTCACTCAAATTCGACAATATCTAGTCAAACTTTCATTTATGTTTATTTTTCAGAAATCACAATTACTGTGAATTATTAATCATACTTTTCTTGTCGAAATTGGTGCAGCTATTAAACGTAGTGCCCCTCTAACCATCCCTACTTAGTATAACGACTTTTAAGTTCAATGGAAGAATGGAATCATATGAAGTACTACTGCAACGCAAAATATCTCTACATTGGCAGTTGCAACACTAACAAAAACAAGACGTTACACAATAACACATATACGATTAAATATCCATTATACAGATGTGTTAGTTGTAGATCTTTTAATTCAACAAGGTCGTTCATTAAATTCAGTATGCTAAAATAATGGCGTCCCCTGAGAAGACTTACATGACGTCGTAACGATGTTTAAAGCTCATAATACTCGTATTTTCTATGCCAAACTTGATGATAATGCGTTAAACAAATGGTGTTCCAATGCTTGAGATCGAAGACAATTGATAGCATGGAAATTCTTGTCACTTAAACAAACACTTCATAAAGTGAAAAAAAGTCATTGAACTTTCAGCAGACAAAGATTTATATTTGCAATAATCGAGATACAAAGAACTGTTTAGCCAGTCTATATGTTGCCAATTTAGATCAAACTATCAATTTATCTCAATTCTAAAAAATCTCGTCAGTTAAATGGCAGATAATTGTTTTCCAAATACATTTTAATCAAAGAGAAACAGTATTTTTCTCCTGAGTATTTGTTAAATATGATATTCCCCCCCAAAAAATCCATTGCTGAATATTAAATACAAGGCTTTTGTTTTATTGTGATCTGTTAAAATCGTGCGTCATACTAATTTTTATCTATTTGAATAACTACAATCTTTCAATATTTATAGCGTTAGCTTGATTTTCATCAAAATAAGATAGTTACGTATACTGTTTACAGCATCAAAATAGTCTTAGACATAGACAACTTAACAGTAGACAAATTAAATCTAATTTGAGTCAGATTTTCAAATTATGTCTGATAATGTAAAAATGTATAAAGATAACTCTGAAAAGATAGTTTGTAAAAGGGCATGATCATGTACAGGAATGCTACAATTTTCTTTTAGTAAGTGCGAGCGTTCGGTAACGCGGTTTTGAAATTTATGATGGTCATGTTTTAAGAACACATTGTGAACAAAAATAAGATGTGGTATGATTGGCAATGAGACAACTCTCCACCAGAGACCAAATTACATAAAAGTTAACAACTATAGGTCACTGTACGGCCTTTAACAATGAGCAAAATCCATACCTCATAGTCAGCTATAAAAGGCTCCGAAAAACATTTAATATTCAAAAAGCCTTTTTCAAATGTCGTCCCCTCGGTGGTACATTGTTTGGAAAATAGTGGATTCTGAATTTGATTATGTGAGTGATTGATTGATTGATGGTTGCTAAACGTCCGTGGCAAATATTTTATGCATGTTCAGGACAAGAATAAATTAACAATAAGTACAATAGGTAGGTCCTGTAAAAGAGGCCGTCCAGGATGAATGTTGGACTTCCACTAGAGGGTATATGGGAAAGGAACAGAAATTTTGTATTGCAACAGGTCACCTATTGACCCCTGAAATAGTTGTTGCAAGGGATTTTAATGTGCAGAGAGCATGGCACTCTTTTCTCACGATATATCGAATTTAACGTCCCCAATTTGACCGGACGTGGCTGAGTACTTATACTTCCCGCATAGCACAACGGACGACCACTTTGACTAGGGTTTTTCTGCCAGTCGGAAGAGACCGTGGTACTCTCTTAATAACATAACACAACGTACCAATTTTATTGTACCAGATGCATATTTCGACAATAAATGTTTCTTCAGTGATGCTCGAGGTCAACATATTTGAAAATCCAAAACCTAATACAAATGCCGAAGAGCTGATCAAAACAAAACGAATCTTAACAGGTTTTTGGTGGGGTTCGTGTTGCCCAGTCTTTAGTTATCTATGTTGTGTTTTGGATATTGTTGTTTGTCTTTTGGTCTTTTTTTGTTGTTGTTTTGTAATGGTGTTGGCAAATAAGTTCCCATAAATGAGTTTGAATATCCCTTCGGTATCTTTCGCCTCTCTTTTCTAAGCCATTTGTCATCATAATGTCTGGTTAATACATATGAAGGACAGGCCACAGTCATTTATTATGCCCCCCTCGCCGTGACGGAGAGGGCATTAAGTTAAACCCTTGTCCGTACGTCCCAAAATTAAGTTTCCGTTCTCTTAACTTTAGTTTGTCTCAATCAAAGATTATGAAACGTATTCACAATGGTTATTACCACAAAACACAGATCAAGTTTGATTTGGGTGATGTCACTTTTACCGTTCTCTAGTTATGTCCCTTTATAAATAACGTTATATGTAAGCGGGGGCATCTCTGTGTCCCATGGACACATTATCCTTTTTTTTTTAAATATTCCCGAGCCACGTAGATTTGAAAGGTGTTGTACCACGGTGTATAATCGGAACGCTTCAATTCAGAATAACGGCTTGATAACACTACGATTCGGAGAACGGTACTTTACAGATTAAAATGGAAAATGTGACCGGGGTGCTCTACTTATGATGGATAGTGCAAAGACTGAGAGGTAGCTATGCACTTAATTTGTGTATCATGGAACAACTCTATACCTTAGGATTTGGGATTCATGTTTACTTGAAAAAAAATGAAGATTACCCCGAAAAAGTGTATACAATTAACATACGGTGATTCAGCATTTTAAAAATGGTTCCGTTTTGGGGAATTCTCAACTTAAATGTATACTATACAATAATAAATGCCATCAAAAAAACGTTTAAAGCCTAACTTCTTTTTTTGTATCTGAGAATATGCCGTCAAAACAAAGAAAAATGTGCACATAAAAAAATCACGAAAACGCTTCTGTTCAGATTCAACATTTGCAGCATATTATTTGGAAACACTGCTATTAAGATTTATAGAGTACGCTTCTGTTCAGATTACAATGGGAATATCATTTACAAAAATTTGACTGCAATTAAATGTGTACGTGTAGGCAAGACGTGTAGCTTATATATATTTGCCATGTTGTTTCATGTAATTTGTGTAATTCATGGGCGCAATTTTCTCTTTGGAAAAGTCGCCATCAAAATCAATAATCGAATCGAATCGAATGTAATTTGTTTATTATTTGCAGGGTGAATCGAAAGAGGGAAAGAAGCAGTCTATGGCTCCATAAACCGAAACAAAACCGAACAAATGCAAATGCAGGCACACCAATAAATATTTAGTCACTAACAAGTATTCCTAAAAAACATCAAAATGCTCCTACGAAAGCACAAAAAGGGCCGAAGGTGAAGAGAAGGAAATTGTTAACCCCATCAAAAGATGAAGACATTACGCAAGAAATACAAACACTGTTGCCAAGTATTCTCAATAAGATGTAAGGCAATGGACTTCGTGCGGGTTTCTGCGTTTTACTGAAGACAACAAGCAACGGAAAATTCCCGCTCCAAAACATAGCGTTTTTATTTGTGTTGGATGTGGCAAGATGGTACTCACTGCAAAATACGACACAAATGAGTTACCCAGTATATACTATGAAATTTTGGCGAGTTTTATACAGAATGTTTCACGGTAAAATTTTAAGAGTTAAGTCTAGATAAAAGTCAATTGGACAAATAACAGACGGATCAACATCCAAGGGAATCTACGATCCAGCATCATCATCTATCAACTTTGCAGTACCAAGTGTCAATCGTATAAATGAATTTGAATCACCAAATGCAAGCATTCCTCGTGAAATTCTTCCTGGGGTTATACATTCATCCATTGGATTCCTACCAAAAAACAAGTCATTTGTTCTATCAGTTGACGGAAAAAATTGGCAACTGGGCTAAATTAAATAAGTTCTTCAAGAATGCTGGGGATGATTGGAGAAATTCCAAGTATGTTTTTGCCATAAGTAGCATACAGACAATGCTATACCAGATAAAATCTGTGATTAAGAGACTTCTTTCTGTCAATGATTGTTTATTGGAGAAAGGGTCTGACTTAACGCATTTGCAAAGAGAGACACAATAGATACCTACTCTCAAGTAAACTGGATTACCTTAAAAGATCCCGAAAGTTTGCCGGACTCAGCTATCAATAACTGTCGATTCATCAAACAAAGAATAGACCAATGGATAGAGATGAGGAAGAAATTTAAATACACAGGTAGTACACTGTACGAAGGAATAGGTCTCGATACATTAAAAAATCAACAGAGACATTTTGATAAAGTTGTTAGGGAGTTAATACTCGAGAAGAATTTTCTGAAGAAGTTCGAAATAGGATGTATCATGGGACTGTATCTGAAGTCCATGCAATAGCTACTTTAGTTGGCAAAATTGTACCATTGTATCATCCAGATCTTCAGAAGATGAAGAAGGAGCTCGAATAATCTTCATTTTATTGTCTCCAGATGGTGGACTAGGAATCGTGAAATTAGAAAACACGCCCGACAATATAACAGATCCTAAAGCGGCATGTGAATTCAAATGTCCAGTAGGAACAGACTACAAAACACCGGTTCACTATGAAATTCCTGTAAGGCATGTGTCACAGTTGCTAGCAGAAATGGCATCAACGGGAACAAAAGAACTTGTTTATCTTAGCTGGTCTGCAGAATCTTCAACAGTCTTTCAAGTATCGTTTGACGAAGAGCTATGGAAGATGATCATAGACGAAGCTTTATCGGTTTACAGTACAGAATCACCGAAACGACCGACAAGAATTTCAGAAGCAGCCAAGAACATCAAACGAAAGCTGTCTTCTTTTAAGCAAGAACACACCGAGCTTCTATGTGAAGTGAAATCCGCGAAAGCCACGTCATTAAACATATCACAATCACATACATAAACCCCATTCATTTTTCCATTACCACAATTGGAAGATTTAGAGTCTGAAACAGATATATTTTCAGAAGCGAAATTGGTAATAAAAGAAGCATATCAAGTATGCCCAAAAGAAGGCAACAGAAGTGCTGGTATGGCTGGCTAGTGATTCCGATAGAGAATGGAATCCAGAAATACCACATGCATGACCCGTAACGTACGCAATGAAGGGTTACAGCTTATCGACCAAAAGTATGAGTTCAATGCACAGCGAGATACAGCAAACATGCTTTAAAAATGGCATTAATATTCAGTGTAGTAACTTCGATGGACAGTGGTTAAGACTTGCAACCCCTGATGAACATGACAAGCCCTTAACTCTTCTACAGTTGCAACGAGACACATGGGAGGAAGCTAAGAAGGCAAACAGGGATCAGATATTGACTATATTTTCGAAGGCACTAATAGCTCCAGCCATTGAGAATGATTTGCTGTTGCACAAGATTACCGGGTCTTTATCTGTTCCATGCCCATTGTACAAGAAACTTATTGATGCTTTAGAAAAAAGAAAGGTAATCAGGCAGATAAACTGATTTATGACAGTGATGCTGTTGACAGCCCGGGAACTGATCAACTGGCATGTCTTCCTGACGAAGCACTTGACCTTCTAATTGGAGATGACAATGCTGATATGATAACACATTAACACATGAAGATCAGACTCATCCAGATGACACCCGAGGAGACGATAGCAAATCCCAAGGAAGATGAAGTAATGGTGCAAAGGACCAACTTACAGTTACAGATAAAAGATGTAGTATATCAACAAATATTGGGCAAACTGAAAGAGCATACAAAGCAGTCAATAGCAAACAAATGGCAGTCAAAATCGTGGATTCAACTTAAAGCAGATAGATATCCATAGTATTGCACTGTTAAACAAGCTGACACACGATGAAATGAACGTAATAATTGAAAACACTTCGGAGATACAAAAAAAAACATCGTACTGTGATCAGAAAAAACTTGAGACATGAGGACAAAGCTAATGAAATCAGTAAGATTGTTGGCAGTGGTGAAAAAGCATTTCGGAGAAAAAGGTAAAAAAGATGTTGACCTTGAAGGAGTTTGCTGTCAGAAAGAATAAAAAGTCTTACAAAATCAACACTAGAAACCTTCCCAAATCATTCATGAACATTTTGTATGCTACTTTGATTTACCCACAAGAACACAGAAGATGGGTAGACAATTCGCCCTTTCCGAAAGATTTAGAAATTAAAGACGTAGGTTCAACTGAATTATTTCCATATCCAGGATTTAGTGATGAAAGACAGAAGTTGGAACCGATGTGTCTCGATGCTCATCATTTGTTTGTTAATTTAAGGGTTAAGGTCTGCAAGGATGGATTGCTGAATATTCGAAAGAAAGCTTGGCATAACGTTGCTGGTGCTGACAGAAACATTATCAGCAAGAGTTTGGTCTTCCACCTCATTGATAAACAGAGTAATGCAAAAAGAACTTTCTCTGAACAGGTGGAAGCAAAATTTGCGACAATTAGGGTTTGAAAATGAGGCAAATTTCTGCCAAATTGTACGTGAATGGTACAACGCTGAAGATTCGCCAGGCATTCCTGCTGACGAACGAGTATGTCGCCGTTTACGTATGAAGGCCTTTTTACTACGAAATGTGGACTTTGGTGTGTTTCCTCCGTATGGAGCGTATATCAATGGCTTTACTCGTGCATCCTTTGAAGGATTCTTGCAAAGAATTGATACTTGCATCCAATTATACATTGAGACTTTCTTCGGCGAGTTGAACCATTGTACACGACTGATTCAGCTACCAAGGCTAATTTCACCGTTTGATAGTTTATTCAATAAATGTTATATTTCAGATAGGTAACATTTAAAATTGCATCTAATGCCATCATATCAATTCCCAATCTTGTTGTTGAAATTTTTGATTCGTCGCATCTATGATGCTGTCTGACTGGTTGGCAACCCCTGGACACTTCGCCTGGTTTCGAGCATCGCTTGGCTTTGTGATTCTTTGATTTGTTCTTTTGCGTTCACATGAATAAAAAAAAATGGTCCCTAAAAAAAATCTTCTAAAACTTAATACTGAAAATTAAATACCAGTGTACTAAGTATGAAATGAGGCTTGTGCCCCTAAAATACGGTTCAATACTAGAACGAACTTCCTAATTAGAACTTCAAAGGTCCCAATGTTATTTGTTATTTTTATTACGCCTGACGCGCGTTTCGTCTATAAAAGACTCATCAGTGACGCTAGAATCGAAATAATTGAAAAGCCAAATAAAGTAAAAAGTTGAAGAGCATTGAGGACCAAAAATTCCAAAAGGTTGTGCCAAATACGGCTAAGGTAATCTGTGCCTGGAGGTTCACTGATGAGTCTTTTAAAGGCGAAACGCGCGTCTGGCGTAATAAAAATTATAAACCTGGTACCTTTGATATGTCTTTACAACCACTGGGTCGATGCCACTGCTGGTGGAAGTTTCGTCCCCGAAGGTATCACCAGCCCAGTAGTCAACACTTCGGTTTTGACATGAAATAACAATGGTATTGTAATTTTTATAAATTTACTGTTTGAAAACAATGAATTAGTATTTTCTTACGAATAATTCATTGTTTTCAAACAGTCAATTAATTCTAGCGTCACTGATAGACGAAACGCGTCAGGCGTAATAAAATTACAATGGGACCATTGTTATTTCATGTCGAAGTGTCCAAACCAGAACAGTCATAAGAGTTCAATAACAGAAATCTGTATCATTTCAAAACAAAATTGTATCATTTAAAAAAAACAACGTTTAATAATTTCATGCGTCCGAAGCGCTTTTCTGGATTTACCTTCATCAGGAACGCTCAAAGCCAAACATTTGAAATCCGAGGGATGTATAAGTACCGAAACAGTTGAAGAGCTATAGGACAAAAATACCTAAAACAAATAGCCAAATCCATCTAAGGTCAACTTTGCCTGAGGGAGTTGAAACCTTAGTTTCTTTATAATTTCAAAATTTATAAACAGGAAATTTTAGAAAAGTTTGTTATAAATCATGTCAGTACCGAAGTACTGACTACTGAGCTGATGATACCCTCGGGGACTGATAGTCCACCAGCAGAGGTATCGACCCAGTGTAAGTGTGACCTGTGGTATTGCGGTGTTTAAAATGTCCAGCCCTATACTTATAAAAGTTGCCACAACTACTGCATTGGTGTTGCCACAACTACTGCATTGGTACCGTTCAGGATTCTGGTGACCTTTGATATGCTCCTTTAAGTACTTCAATTTCTTGAATGTCTTCCCACATTCATCACACGTAACAAGATCTATCTTGACTCCACATTGTGATTGATATTGATTTCTTACCCCTTTGTGTTGATACCTTTTATCACATTTATCACATTTAAAAGGTTTTACACCTTCATGTGCAAATTTATGGCTTTCAAAATCAATTTTATTGTTATAGCCCCTTCCACAATGAGGACACAAATATAAAAAATATTATCATGCTGTTTCTGATGATTTTTAATCCTGACTTCGACCTGAACTTTTTATTACACTGGTCACAATTATGCAAAACCATTTCATGTGCGGATTGGATGTGAGCAAGGACATCATAAGCGGTAAAAAATGCCTTGTCACAAATGCCACAAGTTTCTTTTTTATTTTGTGGGCCTTCATGTGCCTGTTTAGATTTGATCGGCTGACAAATTCTATGTCGCATATATTGCATATGAGTATTTTGTCATTATCGTCTGGCAAAGCCACAGCTTCGACATGGTCTTCAGCTTCAGCTTCTACGTTGCCACCCGAGTTGGTCTCATCTCTCTCATCTTCAACAGAGTCTGTAATTTCCACATGGTATTCCGGGGAATTCTTGTTAATGTCGCCACCCGTTACCCGTTAAAATACTAAATCCCAAGTAGATCAGGAGTGATCGGTCATAATCAGTCATCTGAAGTAAAGAAAAGGCGGCATTTCAATAGTATTTCAACAACGCATGGTACGAAACTTGCCCCATGACCCTTCGAAATATACATAGGATAGTACGGGAATGGGGAACAATGGGCTTAAAAGCGGAGGATAATAAACGTGAAAAGTGGGTGCCGTCAGAGCAAACTGGGCACGGTGATAGAGGGGGTAGAGGGATAGCAAGCAACGGATAAAAGAATGGGAAGAGCGGAATAAGAGGTAAGTAATTTGTACCCTCCCTCTTGGATACTCAAGGAGAGTCTTGGATTAACATTAAATTTTCAGAACGTAAAAGTTGCAAAAAAAACTGCCATTACAGAGCTGATAGATTACAATAATGAACCAGGTAATATAACATACTTCCTTATGAACAAACCAATAATGTCGTACAATTATTTTGTGCACATATCCTTGTTTTACTAAGCCTTCACTTACTATTTACAACCCTTACATTACATATTGATAGCCCGAATTTCCACACACTAAATAGTTGGAGATAAATTGTCCCTCTGATATACCCTTTCTGTCGTTCTCCACCCCCACCCCTGTTTAGAATAGCTTTAAAGGGTGTTGTTTAATAAAGCTGATATTGATTGAGTGATAACTCAAATCTGAAAAGTGGCGTTTCCATAAAATGTTAAAATCCGAACAGAATCGTTGTATTGAATTTTAGCTAATATGACGTCATATCCCTGTTTAAGTTCAATTTTCACCAAAGTACATAATTAATATGGTATATCTTGTAATAAAGTTTGTGTCAGTAATCTTAAAAAACTTACAACAGTATTTATTTACTAGATTTAATCGAGTAACCGGTAGCTGTGACCGTTACCCCCAACTTTATATTTTTTGTATATACAAATACACGTTCTCAAGATCAAATGCAAACTAAACAATTAAATATTAGGAAATAATAATATCTCAAAAGTTCCGTTAGATTATATGTCATTTACAAACATATTCCTGTTAACAAATATTGATAAGTTTGTGGAGCGACGTAACTTACCGTAGTCAGTTTTCAGTTGTAAAATCTGTAAAGTACCGTTCTCCGATCCGAATCGTAGCGTTATCAAGCCGTTATTCTGAGTTGAAGCGTTCCGATTATACACCGTTTGTACGTTTCTGGTGCAAGATTACTCTATACATCTTAGGACATTTTAGAACACAATCAATGTCCTCGCTCTTTACAATTTCAACTCAGTAAGATAACATGGTTACATTAATATCTATATTCAAAGGGTAACCTTCATGCTCACCTCTATAAAAAGGCCGTATATATGAAGTTGAAAACCAGCCATAGAGTAGTAAATAATCGTTGTAATAACACCTTATGAAAAAATTTGATGAAAACATATTAAAATGCTCAATCGTTTCAGTTAAAAAGACTTTCACTAATTGCGTCATTAGTGATTTTTTTGTGACGTCATAACTATAGGTGAATTTCGTTATAACGTGACTTTTTGCATTATTTGACAAACTGTTTGAGTATTTTTTTTTTTTTTTTTTTTTTTATTTTAAAATTAACAGTAGCGCCACCCCTCGCCCACAATTATTTTTGCTGAAATATTCTTTTTAAATCATATTCTTTACTTTTCACTCAAAATTTCAATGGGCATAGCATGTAAAAAATGCAAACTGGTCGAAAAGGTGACAAATTACTAGAAAAATGGACAAAAATGAATTCTATTCTCAATTCAAGGTGATATATTTATAAATATGAAGCAAATATACAATTTTTCTTATTATGCTTTCAGAAATCATATATTTAGCAAGATATACACATTAGATTTACTCGAGCAATTGGAGTTTAAAATATACACTTTGCGACCGTCATACAAGTGAGAAGTTTAGTTAGCTATAAAACAAGGTTTAATCTATCATTTTTTACATAAAGAAATGCCTGTACCAATTCAGGAATACAACAGTTGTTTTCCATTCGTTTGATGGGTTTGAGCCTTTGATTTTGCCATTTAATAAGGGTCTTTCCGTTTTGAATATTCTTTGCTGTTCGGTATTTTTGTTATTCTACTTTTTACAGGTCTTGCTCTACCCCCTTTGCTAGATGATCTAGGTTATTTCATCTTACATTTTCAACATTATTTTACCTGCTGCTTATAAATAACGAATTCAATTATATATACTTTACCCATTGGTGGCCTTGCGCTGTTTTCTGATCTTTGGTTGGTTTGTTGTCTCTTTGACACATTCCCCATTTTCATTCTTAACTTTATTTACCTTATTGTTGATCTAAATATTCATTTTAGACCTAGAAAGTACCATCTATTCATTTTTTTTTTTGAGTTATTGTAATGTGCAGATGGTTGGGTTTTGTTTTACAATATCTGTTGTAACCAACGTACCGTCAATTTTTATTGTGGGAGTGCGCCATTTTTTATTTAATTCCACACTGGGATGTGAAATACAGACATTTAAGTTACGAAATTACCCCAACCAGAATGTTGCAATGTAATATACATGTAACCACGCCTACTATTGCAATAAACAATTTAAGGCCGCCAGTCAGTATCAAAGTTGTCTTGTTCAAAGTGTTTGAAGGATTTTTGATAGTGACTACCGTAAAAAAAAAAACTTTGATCAAAAACTTTGACGGACTTCGATGAAATAGAATCGCTCCCTATTGTTCTTGAAACTTGGATGGATTTTAACTTGAATTAGCCAATCAAAGTGCAGTTAAGGAAGTATGTAGTTTTGAAAAGCAAAATATGGCAGTAAAATTAAAAAAAAATATTCTGGACAAATTATATGATAGAAGAATTTATTGAATTGGTAGATGGTGAAGAATGGATATGAAACATAAAATCTAAAGAATACAGTGACACAGATAAGAGTACAGATGCAGTTAATGACATAAGTGATACACAGTGAAAGAGCAGTGCTCCCATTCTGTGAGCAGTTGATATACGACATTGTTTCTCTTTGTAAACATTGAACTCCCGCCTTTTTTTGACAAAGAATTTGATGAAAAACCTTAATAGGGATAACAAATGACTGTTGACTATTGAACAGCGGTATACTACTGTTGCCTTTATTTGATCAGATTTTTTATGGAAAACTTTGATAGAGACAAACGGGTTTACGGCAAACAATTTGTTTTTGTTGTCATTTGACTATAGATGTTCCATTATTGCAATTGAGGATAATAGACATTCCCTTCTTGTGCAATATTTTACATGGTCGATCTGTAAATCTGCTGACCCTTCCGGAATGTGGTCACCCCCGGTTTATGATTGGATTTGTGTTGCTCAATTTTTCTCTGTAGTGTTTTATAAACAGCAACTGTTTGTCTGGTCGACTTTTATTTTTTCAGGCCATGGTGTTGTCTATTAGTCGGCGACTTACGGGCTTTGCATATATACCACACTGGCCCTTTTTACTGCTATGAAGTTGAATAGGTGCATACCAGTAGTTTTCGTTCGATAATGTATTAAAATTGTCTTCCTCGTTCTCAATAATATGGTTACAAAAAGTGTATGCCTTTAAATATATAATTTTAAAATTATAACTTTCAAAACGTTGCTTCTTTATATAATGTATCAAATATTGTTCGTAAAATAAAGTGACCAAGCTATATACGCAATAATAGATTTTATAATTCATGGTTGGAATCATTTTATGAAAGATTAACAGCACTTTTTGAACTCATGTAATTCAATAGTGAACAAAGCTCACACAATGATACCCCAACTTCAACACACAGGAGCGACAAAGACTATAAGGGAAACCCAAAACATTATATGGATAAAAAGCAAGATATAGGTGCACAATTGAATTATATTGTTTAGATTCTGAGACAGTTTCAATAAATTCTAATAAGGGGATTAGGAGAAGATTCGGATACAAATAGGTTTCCCTGAAGATAAAGGAATGCTAATGATAAGTCCGTGACATGTTTAATGAAACCCTAATAATAATTCGGATCATAAACTAAATAGGAGATACATAATGGTATTATTAGATGAAGATTCTCAGAAAGTTTCATTAAATTCATTAATTTGAGGATTAATAATGAGAATCAAATGCAAATATGCTGCAGTGCGAGATATGAGAAAGGCTATGATATGAGAAAGGCTATGTCATGTCAAATTTAACCACAGAAATCATTCGGATGACGAAATGAAATAGGAAGTGCACACCATTATGTCAAGCCGTTCAGGAGTTGCGCATACAAAAATTGGACAGAAGGACGGACGAACTAACGAATCTTTCCATCAATATATATATATGTTGCATGCGTGAACAAATATTTTCCCTTTTTTTTAAATTTCAGCAAACAACTAATGTTAGAGTAATCAGTTAACGACTTCTAAAATCCAATACGTATTATTTATTTGTTCAATTAACGATTTCTTAAAGAAGAATACAGGAAAGTTGCTGTGTAGTAATCCATTGTAATTAAACGTCTTCTTCAATTGAAAACCTTGCACAGCTTGAAGTACGGGTTTCCTGTGCCTGTTTAGGAACAATGCGGCTTCCATAATGATGAGATGACTTAAAAGTGCAAGATATTATGTTTATTCTCCTTGATTGGTAAATTCGAAATTTAAGTACTTGTGACATTCGTATGTTGCTTCAGGGTTAAAGTGTAAGTGATAGTAAGATACAATTCTTTGTCTAATGTGGAAAATTTAATGGAAACCGGGTTTTACGGACAATTTGAAAGCAGTTTTCTGTAAGTAATGTATCCGAATATATTGGATTGGAAATTAAATACAATTATACATGTTAAACTCATTAGTTCATTGTCCTCTTATAAAAAGTACATATAGTACACGTTTTAACATGAAATAAAATGAACAAAGAAAGAAAACAAAAACTCCTGTGGGATACAAATTTCGGCGCAAGACACTTTCCACTATGGTACATTAAAAAAATGGTTTGGAAAGACAAAAATATAAAAATTTGGAGAATATATGAACCAAAAAGACATAAAGAAATCTGCCACAACCGTTTATGGTCAAATTTATCTGCTGAAGTTGCAACTTAAGTTTCAGTACAATAATTATTACATAAATTTAACATTTTAGAGTCCCAACCATAAGGTCCATTGTCACTATCAAAGTTTTCTCTGACCTCGAAAACTTGGTCAAAGATTTTAAAGGATTTTGGATAGTGACAACCGTCAAAGACAACTTTGACCGAATAGAACCTTATCCTATTTTTCTTGAAACTTGCATAGATGGACTTCGACAGGAATTAGCTAATCATAGTGCAGTTTGGGAATGATGCAATTTTTGTTTTAAAAAACAAAACCACACGGCTAAATTGGCGGGAAAAGTAGGATGAGTTCCAGTATGATTAAAAGAAATTGCAAGGGGAAAAATGAATGATAGATGAATTTATCGAATTTATATAGTTCAATGGTTCAACCGAGTTTACCAAGAATCAAATTAAATGAATTTTAAAATTAATTTCGACCTGGTCTAGGCCTGTGTCAAGTAGTGTGTTGAAGCTAGATCTCTGTCTTCTTCCTAGCAACCAGATTAACATTGTCACCCTTTTGCTAACTCTTGTACGATTTCTAATTCATCTTCTCCAAATGGTAATACACAGAAAAACACACAGTGAAAGTATAACTCAGTCATTCTGAGAGAAGTTGTTGATGAAAAACTTTAAAAGTGGCGACAGATAACTTTGATCAAATCTTCTTTGACTGTGTTTTTGATGGTGATAACAGGGCTTTGACGAAAATGTTCCACAGTGGCCAATTGAAACAAATAGTATGTCTTAAATCAAACTTGTTTTCATAGTGTTAGTTTGATTGCTTGGGTCATAAATAACAGCACCAAAGAATTAATTGTCTTGGTCAAGATGGTTTGTTGTAGATATTTGATTTGAGAGAGGAAATATATTAGCAGTGTCAGACAGTATAATAGAAAGTCAAATGATTATCTGTCTGTTCAGTGATCCTATAATTGATCTTGTATTTAATTGGGCTACAGAAATAAATGTTGTTTTCACAATAACACAAGATTCGTGTTGCTTTATTGTTTTTTATAACACTCCCAGGGATTTTCTCTCTCTTTTCTTTCTTAAAAGTCATACATTTCTTTGAGTATGCGAATATCAATGCAAACGCAAAGGTGGAATAGTATTTTTTTCAAAATCGGAGTGACTCGTATTCCATCTTTCTGATGACAACGACCTGTGATTTAAAATAAATAATTAAAAACTTTTTATTACACGTACTTTGAGGGCATTGCATACGTAATACAATGTCCAGGAAAACTGGATAAGTTTACTCTTACCTGATACAAGCATTCGATTTTGAGGGATGTTGGGGGAGGGGGGAGGCATTTCATTCAAAATACGAAAGAGTTATTGCTGATGTAGTTAGGAATTAACATTAAATAATTAATCAGAATATATTTCTAAACCCGCTCATATTTTCAATAACTACCAGTCTCACCCATCCTCTGAAGTATCAAAGTTTTTTTCTCTCGTCAAACTGACATTTTCAAACAATTTTCTATAACCAAGGACAAAAACATGTGCAAAATTCGCTCAAAGGCAATAAAATTAAAATTCCCAAGATACGACTATATACTACATGTAGTTAGCATATCAATTGATTTCGCCGTTGATTACAGAGAAAACACTGAAAAACGGATACTTTCAAGCAACTTTTCAATGACCAGGGTTGCAACATTCGAACAAAACATCTTTTTAACCGGAACAAAAATAAATTTCAATCTGTAGGTATGATATGACTAAAAATCTACCAAATATATACTCGATTGATTTAAACATCATAGAAACAGTGGGGTAAAATTGATACAAGTAAAAAATGAAAACTACACTTTCTGGATTTACCTTCAGCAGGAACGCTTAAAGCTGAATTTTTGAAAGCCAAGGATGTATAAGAACCAAAACAGTTATATGAACAAAAGGACCGCAGTGTTCTGTGTCTTATACCAACACTCCCACCAGTATCGGACAACTGGCGTGAATATCAAACTTTTTGATATATGACCATATTTATTACACTTAATATCTAACCAATAGATTTAAGGCATTATACATAAAAAGTGCTGAAAACATAAATTTAGCCGACTGTTGAGAGTGCCAACCTAGAGATCCCTTTGGCTTCAACGGTACCCCGGGGGCTGGAGTGTATTAAAAGTAGGATGTTTTACGTTGAAATACCCAGTATGTAATATTTGTATGGCCCGCCTACGATAGTAGATAGGCATTATGTTTTCCGATCTGTGTGTCCGTCACGTATAATGTTAAAGTTATTGTTTAGGGAAGTATCCAACTTTAAACTTATAAAAAATATAATTTTTACTTTGCATTGAAACTACAGTAACTGTAAAATATATAATAAACACAATTAAGAGTTTTGCTTGACTGCTGTTTTATTAACGTCCAATGTAAAATATGTTATGCATGTTCAGGGTGAGAACAGATTGATAATACATACAATAGTTAGGTCCTACAATTAAAGTCATCCGGGATGAAGGTCGGAAAATTTTGACTGCCACTAGAAAATGAGGATATATTGCACACAGACAGAAATTTTGCCTCGCAACATGCCACATACGGATCCCTCAAAAAGTAGTTGCAACGGTCTTAACGTGCAGAGAGCTTGACACTCTATTTACACGATGCATCTGATTTTTATCGGACGTGGCCACGTGCTCATACATCCCGCGCAGCCATACGGACGCCCCACTTTGGCAAGGGCTTTACTGCCGGTCTGAAGAAGACAAAAGTGACCATATTTCTATTCCCCAATCAATTTCAATTTGTTATGAAACTGTTTACTGTATAATAGCCAAATTTTAGTTTCAGGCAGTTTATGGTCACATCAACTTGAAACTTATTATACTTATCTTTACTTTAATTTGAAATGTTTACTATATATATGATACTAACTATGTCAAATTATGCAATCTTTTTCGGTTTAATGGAACTATGAAATATGACAGACCGAGCTGGGCAATGTGTCCCGGTTATTTTGTTTTATTGGTTCTACAGGCCACGAATAACATTTTTCTCTAGCATTTCGAAATCTATGAAACAAACTGTACTATATAAGTTTCTGAAAAAAAAAACAACATTTAAATTATTACTTTTAAACATGTAAATTTTACTCCCTTCCAATCGCTGTTAATTTCACTTTCATATTCTATGCTTTATGAAATAGAATGTAACTGAAATGTTCACATTAACTGAAGGATATAAAGAACTTGTACTTCATGGTCATTGTCTTCTAAAAAATATGTATATATAAAACTGGTTATCTCTCAGTATGCTCATATTTTGTATTTGCCAGATTCTATACTGTTTTTTTCAACACCGAACTTAAATTTATTCTATGCATTATTCTTAAAGTAAAGCAATCTGATTAAAATAAAGATCCTGTACCCAAGCCTTGTTTACAAGGCTCTGACAAAACTCTCTTCTAGTAATTATTACATCACAATGAGATTTCAGCTTTCAATTGTTGAGGGTATGTATCATCACACAAAGTCAAAGGATTCCGAAATGTCTTTAAAATGGAAAATATAACCTTGTAAGCGAAGCGTGGACACTTGTTCTGTACTTCAATCAGATTAAATGTAAAGCTAAATTTTACTTTAAATACATCTATGATGAGCAAACAAATCTTGAAAACAGTACAAAGTATAAAAAATGGAAACTAGATTGACACAATAGCTCGGTTGACATTATATCTGTATCATTCTCTGAAGAGAAGCTGTTACATTCATTATGATCTTGAATTACTTGGGTTACCATCATCTGAAAAATTATAATGCAAATGACAAAAGAACATATAATCACAGTTATCTTTTCAAAAGCCTAAGGCCTTTGAAAATGAAAAGCAAGATCTGAAGGGTTTTAATCAATTAGACTGCAACCCATCACATCAAAAAGACATCTAGAGGTGAATTTATGTACTTCAAGAATAGACCGGTGCAATAAGATATGTAAAGCATTTCCAGAATTCAGTAGTATTGTACTTTAATCAAGTTTTCAACACTGAGTGACTATGATAATAAAACATCAACTAATATAACTTCCTACTAGAGTAGATATTATGAATGTAACACTCATACTAGAGTAGATATAATGAATGTAACACTCCTACTAGTAAGAGTAGATATTATGAATGTAACACTCCTACTAGAGTAGAGATTATGAATGTAACAGTATAAGAATATCATATGGCAATAATTATAATAAACACCTGTAGAATATTGAAATATTAAGTGCGACTATTTACTTAGTGATCAGATAAGGTAATTATTCCATCGTCAGAGGTTTAACTCAAATTTTTGATAGACTGGAAATGACATTAAATAGCTTGTGTCTGATTTAACTCAGATATTTTTCTTTATTAATTGAATTTAAAAATGTTTACATTGCATGTTGAATGCTCCATCTGAGCAAAAGCCAACCAGATTATTCCAAACAGAATATTCATCACAAACGGACATCATACCACATCTTCTTTATTTTTATACTCAAGTATTTATAAATGTCTGCCGATGATGCTGACTCGGCTGTTCCAAGACCAAAGAACTTATCTGTAATTTTACCAGACAGGACACTTCGTATCCACTAGTATTTAGATTTGCACCAATAAAAACAGATATCCCGTCAAAAGTCACACTAACGAATTCGGCTTTTTCTAGAAAAAATATGAGTTTCATCTCTAGACACTGTGACAATGATTTTGATGAATTCAGCTTTTTGTCATTTATGTAAAAAATGAAAACAACACGTTATAAATTTCAAGCGTCCGAAGCGCTTTTCTGGATTCACCTTTATCAGAATCGCTCAAAGCCGAGTATTTGAAAGCCAGGATGTATACGAACCGAAACAGTTGAAGAGCAGTATTACCAAAAGGAAAAAAAAAAAAAATAGCCAAATCCATCTAAGGTCAACTTTGCCTGAGGGAGTTGAAACCTTAGTTTCTAATAATTTCAAAATTTATTAACGAACAATTTTAGAAAGGTTTGTTATAAATCATGTCAGTACCGAAGTACCGACTACCGAGTTGATGATACCCTCGGGACTGATAGTCCACCAGCAGAGGTATCGACCCAGTGCTGTAAAAATGAAAACAACACGTTATAAATGTCATGCGTCCGAAGCGCTTTTCTGGATTTACCTTCATCAGGAACGCTCAAAGCCGAATATTTGAAAGCGAAGGACGTATAAGAACCGAAACAGTTGAAGAGCTATATAACCAAAAAGGACATAAAAAAGACTAGCCAAATCCATCTAAGGTGAACTTTGCCTGGGGAAGTTGAAACGTTAGTTTCTAATAATTTCTAATTTAATTAACGGGACAATTTTAGAAAGGTTTGTTGTAAATCATGTCAGTACCGAAGTACTGACTACTGAGCTGTTGATTCTCTCGGGACTGATAATCCAGCAGCAGCGGTATCGACCCAGTGCTTTAAAAATGAAAACAACACGTTATAAAAGAGGGACGAAAGATACCAGAGGGACAGTCAAACTCATAGATTGAAAATACACTGACAATTTCATGCGTCCGACGCGACTTTCTGGATTTACCTTCATCAGGAACGCTCAAAGCCGAATATTTGATGGCCAAGGATGTACAAGAACCGAAACAGTTGAAGAGTTATATAACCAAAAAGGACCCAAAGAAAAAAATAGCTAAACCCATCTAAGGTCAACTTTGTCTGAGGGAGTTGAAACCTTAGTCTCTAATAATTTCAAAATTTATTAACGGACAATTTTGGAAAGGTTTGTTATAAATCATGTGAGTACCGAAGTACTGACTACTTAGCTGATGATACCCTCGGGGACTGATAGTCCACCAGCAGAGGTATCGACCCAGTGCTGTAAAAGATGAAAACAACACGTTATAAATGTCAAGCGTCCAAAGCGCCTTTCTGGAATTACCTTCACCAGGAACGCGCAAAACCGATTATTTGAAAGCCAAGGATGTATAAGAACCGAAAGAGTTGAAGAGCTATATTACCAAAAAGGACCTAAAAAAAATTAGCCAAATCCATCTAAGATCAACTTTGCCTGTAACTATCTTCTATATCCAAGCCCTTAGCTTTATAAAGCTGACAGATAATGTAAAATAACTTAAAGATAAGATGATGTTTGGCCACTATAGGGGCATTACGAAAAAGTATATCAAGATTTTTGAAATTTATGTTTCTTCACTTTTAGTCCACTTTTTTCTGTTACCGACTTCTCAGGTGGTGCCCTTTCTGCTACTGCCTTAGCACTGAGATGAGGAGCACTAGCTTCATTAGCTTGAACAGTGTCAATTTCAGTGGCGAAGCTTCCCCTGAGGCAATGAGGCAACTACCTCACTAAAGTTTTGACCAAGGAAAAAGATAGAGGACAAAGTAAGATAGGATATACGTTTTTTTTCCACATACATGTATATATTAAAACAAATATGATATACAACAACGAAGGACAAGCACCGAGTTACAGGCTCCTGACTTGGGACAGGAACATACAGAATGTTGCAGAATTAAACTGAAAGTGATTTCTTGGCGCCAAACCCTCCCCTTAACCTTGGACAGTAAGGTAACAGTACAACATAAGAACAAACTATAAAAATCAGTTGAAAAAAAGGCTTAACTCATCAGATCGGTACAATGTAGAAAAACATCTACGAGATAACCGTAGTTCGACTCAAACGAGGTTGCAGGGTACTTATACATCCCCACAGCAAAAGAGACACTAAGTATAGATCTGAGAGTACTCGCAATTACTGACAGCTAGTTAAAAGCCAATAACTAATAAAAATAAATCATGCATGTAAGACTAAACACGTCTGCCTCACTGGAAATAAGGGTCAAGCTACGCCACTGAATTCTGAAATTCTGGCACTCTGTAACAAATTTTCGAGTTTGAAAGATTATTGATCCAATGTTGTTCAAAAAAGCCTAGATCGTTTTTCCTCGTATTGTGTTTTGGAACTTGAAACTTCATCGTGTGTTCGTAAAGGCCTTTCCAATGTTATACTTGGGATAGCCCCCGGTGTCCATTTCAGCATCCGAGCCATGATGATTGTTTACATTGAGTGGTATTTACAGATTGTATATCGCTAGCACATTGTCAAGCCTCGTTATCGATTTCGTTGGTAATAAGTTATATCGCGTTGACGACTGGTTTCTTTCGATTATAAGTAACAGAAACCGTAAATAATAATTTAGGGATACCAGTAAAATGATGAAAACAAGGTCGACTACCATTTTGAAACCTGTTCTCGTAGATTTAAAAAACCAGTTACGACTTTGCAAACGCTCTCAGTTGTTCACTAGACCGAGCGGACAATTAACAGTGCTTCTGCACTAGTCCGACGAGATTTATACTATACGGGCGCTTTGGATTACCGCTTAACGTCGCAGTCTGTAAGTTGTACTCAGTTGTCAACGTATATTTGTTCCGCCTAACAGAAATTCCCTTGGAAACTTTGTTATAAACAATGCCATAATATATTTTCCTGTCAGAACAAATTTTCTATAGCCCTTTATTCCGAAAGGAACAAATACTGTATATTGTGTATTTGTTCCAGTGGAAATAATATTACAGAATATTTATTCCACGTGGAACTTATATTACGAAGGAACTTCTAATTCATGACAACGCTTTAGCAAGGGTTTTACTGACAGAAAGGAGAAGTTAAGGATTGACCATATTTCTATACTCAAGTCACCCTTAGGGGTTGTGTAAATTTTAATAACATTTATTTCCAATGCATTCGTAGAATCCGTTTCAATGCAATATTCTTTAATTGTTTGTTTAGAAGATCTCATTTTAGTCGTGACACAGCTTCTTCTATTGAAAATATAAATAATTCTAATGTTGGACAGATTTTGGTAGTATGCGCATACAAAATATGTAATTCCAATGTTGGCCGTATTTAAGTAGTATGCGAATACAAACAATATAATTCTAATGTTGAACGGATTTTAGTAGTATGCGAACCAAGTTGAACCCCGTCTCATATGGAATATGAAAATTCTTTCTTTATAACGCTTTCGACTGTTATTTCCCCGTGGAAAACATTAGTTTAAGTCGTATACGGAATAAAAAGGATGTAGGTTGTATTTGTTCCGACGGATACAAATGATTTCAGATTTCCTAGGAAATGAAACCGACACTTTATTAAAAGTATTTATATTGGCGTTACCGAGTTTAATTGGTATATTCCAATATATACACAAACAATGTAAATAATTTCCATGAATCGCTTTACCCCAGAAATATTACTGGAAATTAAATTTTTACTATTTTTATTCATTTATGTCACAACATGCGCTCCATATGGCTGTCATATTTTAAAAATAGAAATTACACATAATTGATCTGGAGCATTTGTTACAAATAATATGAACTACGACGAGGTATGTATGTATTGTGATAAAATATAAGATTCTCGATCTGTTATGTGAATGACAATGTCCTTTGGTTTATGTGTATATTAGGAGGAGAGCAGTTACGGTTCGTAGATAACCGAAAGAATTTTGTTACATGTTCGATGTTGAAATCTGCCAAAATACAAGACTCGAATAAATTATCCTAGGGCCTGTTTTTCTTGGAAGATCTTCTGTCTCTCTTCTACCTCTTCTTTTTAAATGGGTAGATTTATAGACGACAGAGACACATAACTAATATGGCGTCGTTTTGTCTAAACGGTATTGATAAATTTATGAATGCAGATATGTTAGAATGTGAGCTGTGTGATAAACGTTTTTATGGTATGGCAGCCTTTGTAGGTCATCTTTGTAGGGACGATAAGTTGGATGAAGATACAGTTAAAACGTCTGCTTAACAGTAGTTCTATTTAATATAATCACAAATTTCTTGTCTATTTTGTACATTTTCCGTCGAATATTCCAACTGAAAACAAATAATGAAAATATCCTATAAAAAATGGCACAAAAAAAGAAAGAAATTGATGGTTATATTATTGAACTAGCCGGACAATAACAGTAAGGGTACGACCATTTGATATCCTGGGGAGGGAGGGGCATGAGGATTCCCCCCCTGATTTATTATTCATTTTAATCTGTCGCTATTTTTTCCAGTTCCTACTAATATATTCAAAATTCTCCTGTCCCCTAAAAAATAGATTTTAAGTGATCAAATGATTGTCTCCTTATTTTACACGAGTGTAAATAGATTGATTGTTGGGTGCTTGTTTTTAAACATTCAGTGGCAAATAGTTCATGCATGTTCAGGTCTACACGAGCTTAAAAGTCGGGTCGTACGGCCTTCAACAATTAGAAAAACGCATACCGTATAATCGGCTATAAAAGGCCTCGGCTATAAAAGGCCCCGACATGAAATTTGTGAATTTAATCAAACATGAAAACTAACGGCCTTATTTATAACAAAAAAATTTGAACTTGATCTGAGTTTTGTGGTAATAAGCATTGTGTGTAAGTCTCATAACATTTGGTTGAGGCTAATTTAAGTAGAGAACAGAAACTAAAAATTCAGCAATTTTTCTATTTGTAAACACGCATAACTCTAGAACGGTTGTGTATAAGTTTTATAACATTTGGTTGAGACAAACTAAAGTTAGAGAACGGAAACGAAAAACTTAGCAATTTTTATGTTTATAAAGGGACATAACTCAAGAATGTTAAAAGTGTCGCCACCAAATTTCGTATTTAATCTGTATTATGTAGTGATAAGCATTGTGTATAAGCTTAGTTTCATTACATTTGGTTGAGGCAAACTAAAGTTAGGAAACGGAAACCAAAAATTTGTACTTGATCTTAGTTTTGTGGTATTGAATATTGTGTATAGGTTTCATAATGTTTGGTTGGCGCAAACTTCAGTTACAGAATGGAAACTAAAAATTTTGCAATCTTTCGATTTAAAAAGGGGCATAACTCAATAATGGTTAAAAGGACGCTACCTAAATTCATCTTGATCTGTGTTTTATCAGTGGAAGTCAAAATTAAACATTGCATTGTATAAAGCATTGATTGTAGTTGATTCAACTATAATCAAGGACAAAGGAAGATAACTCCAATTTTAAAAATTACTTGATATTTAGAAGAAAATAAAAATTTTGCAATTTTTCCATTCATAAAGGAGCATAACTCTAGAACTGTTAAAGTGACACAACCAAAATTCAAACTTGATCTGTGTTTTGTGGTAATAAGCATTGTGTATAAGTTTCATAACATTTGATTGAGGCAATCTTAAGTTATAGAATGGAAACTAAAAATTTTGCAATTTTTATAGCGGTCGTATATTGGTATGACGTTGGCGTCGTCGTCGTCCAAGACACATTGGTTTTCGCACAATCACTTTAGTTTAAGTGAATGGATCTCTATAAGGTTCAATACCACAAAAGAAAGGTTGGGCTTGATTTTGGGGGTTATGGTACCAACAGTTAAGGAATTAGGGGCCAAAAAGTGGTCAAAAATAAGCATTTTTGTAACTTCCAGACAATAACTTGTGTGTTAGTGTATGGATCTCTCTGACATTGTACCACAAGGTTCCAGATCACAAAGGGAATGCTGGGATTGATTTTGGGGGTAATTGCCTCAAAATTTTAGGAATTAGGGGCCAAAAAAGGGGCAAAAACAAGCATTTTTCTAGTTTCATGACAATAACTTGTGTGTGAGTGTATGGATCTTTCTGAAATTGTACTACAAGGTTCCATATCACAAAGGGAAAGCTGGGTTTGAGTTTGGGGGTAATTGCCCGAAACGTTTAGGAATTTGGGGCAAAAAAACAAGCATTTTTTCTAATTTCCAGACAATAACTTGTGTTCAAGTGTATGGATCTCTCTGAAATTGTACTGCAAGGTACCATACCACAAAGGGAAGGCTGGGATTGAGTTTAGGGGTGATGAATCATAAGGGGGTTCAAAAAATTTGGGGGGGATTTTTTTATCCTTTTTTTCCTTTTTTCCTTTTTTTTTATTCTTTATAATTTTCCATTTTAAGTTGGTTATTTCTGATTTATATATAAAAGCAAATAATAATGATATGGTTTGATTTCATCAAAAATTGAAATATTGGGGTTCTTTAATATGCTGAATCTAACCGTGTATTTAGATTTTTAATTTTTGGTCCCGTTTTCAAACTGGTCTACATTAAGGTCCAAAGGGTCCAAAATTAAACTTAGTTTGATTTTAACAAAAATTGAATTCTTGGGGTTCTTTGATATGCTGCATCTAACTGTGTTTTAGTTTTTTTGATTTTGGGCCCTGTTTTTAGATTGGTCTACATTAAGGTCCAAAGGTTCCAAAATTAAACTTATTTTGATTTTAACAAAAATAGAATTGTTGGGGTTCTTTGATATGCTGAATCTAAACATATATTTAGATTTTTGAATATTGGCCCAGTTTTCAAGTTGGTGGTAAATTAAAAAAATTTAAGTTCTAAGACCACATTTATTCTGTGTCAGAAACATATGCTGTGTCAAATATTTAATCACAATCCAAATTCAGAGCTGTATCAAGCTTGAATGTTGTGTCCATACTTGCCCCAACTGTTCAGGGTTCGACCTCTGCGGTCGTATCAAGCTGCGCCCAGCGGAGCATTTTATTCCATTTATAAAGGGGCATAACTCTAGAACGGTTAAAGTGACGCCACCAAAATTCAAACTTGATCTGTGTTTTGTGGTAATAAGCATTGTGTACAAGTTTCATAACATTTGGTTGAGGCAAACTCAAGTTAGAGAACGGAAACCAATTTTGGGACGTACGTTCGTTCGTTCGTACGTACGTACAGACGGACAAGGGTAAAACTTAATGCCCCCACCCCTACGGCGGGGGCATAATAATTTACGAAAAACAAATATGACAAACATGAAGCAACGACAATCAATGAACTACAGGCTCCTGACTTTGAACAGGCACATTAACTCAAAAGATCAGTACGAGACACAAACACAACTAACATAAAAACAATAGACACAAAGCACCGGAATAAGAGTACTCGCAGTTACTGAAAGCTAGGTCAAAGCCAATTACAACTACTAAATAAATCATGTTCTACCAGACTAAAGTATCAATCAGTACACAACGGATTTAGTGTAAAGACATACTGAGAAACGCATGACCTTGAATATCTTGTATACATACATCCTTTGTATACAGAAATAATCCAGTTTGGTTACTTCGAAATTATTTGATAGTTAGACAAGATGTCTTGTTCAATCCTATACCAGACAAACATTAACAAATTCTTGCACAGTTTAAGATTATTCCTGAAAACCAAATGATCGGAGCTTTAAGTCGGATCTGTTAAGCTACATTAAGTTAGGAAACCATAAAGAAAAAATGCCACAAACACAGCGATTAATTTTAACCAATTTTCTTTGATTTTACACTTATCATATAATAACATCAATGCCAATCAACAGAGCACAATATTACAAGGATGTCTTTCGAATGAGCTGACGTCACTGAATTTTCTAATAAATCATCGTAAACTTCAGTTATGTCATCCAACATAAAAAAAAATAGTATTCAACGCCAATTACATTTTTTTTTTATTACTCTTCACTAGAAGACATTTTTGAGATGCACTAAAGAGAGCAATAAAAAACGCCCCTAGTTTGGTAGAGAAAAGGTCAAAAGGCAACATTATACAGCTTTCAATGCGATGACGTTACCCACAGTAGAAATCTTCCATCAAATGCCAACCAACATAAAACTTAAATAATGACGAGTTTAATATAATTGATATGTTGAATGTATTTTCGTATTAATGATGTAAAATAATAAAAGGGTCACCGACTTTCTTTTTAAGTTATACACCACTCAAAGTAATGTTTCTAGGTGAAAAAATACCATCAAACGTTTAAATTAAGCGTAACGTCATCGTATTGAAAGATGTGAAATGTTGATTTTTGACTTTTTCTCTACCAAACTAGAAAGAAAACAGACTGGTTAATACACACACAAAAAAAAGTCGGTGACCCTAATATGAGTATTTCACATCATCAAAACGGAAATTTATTATCAACAACATGTTAATTTTTAAATAATTTGAAGGCATATTTATGAACGATTTGTTATTGTTAATGTACAGAGGTTGGCACTCTCCCTATACGAGGTATACAATTTGACGTCCCAATTACGACAGAACGTGTTTGGGTATTTATACATCCCATAAAGCAAAACTAACGCACGTTAGCTGCCGGAAGGTAAAGGTTCAGGGATGACCATATGACTGAACACGTTGCAATCCTTACGGTATTATTCATTTTTAACCACAAAAGAAGGACATAAAATCATAAATAGGAATAAAAAGATAGTTTCAATGACAATTGTTTGCTTAATGCCAAGGACACATATGTCGTGCTAATTTAGAACTAGAATGCACTGAACAATAATGAATATGAGTTTCTGTAAAGTTAAAAATTCCTCTCCTTGTACTTAAATTGGAAAAGCAGAGCATGTTTAATGCCCCCGCTTGCTACGAAATTGTTAAACGTATTTTCAGCAAATCAAACAAAAAACCAGGTTCGCCCAAAACTAAACGCAAGCTCAATCTATAAAAAATAACCACTATGCACAGTCAAACCAAAAATTAACACAATTGTTACATGCTCAGGAGGGGAAAATTTGTACGGCAGTTGAATTTTGCTCTTCTAAATATGTGAGCAATTGCCGATTAATAATCTCTTGAGGATATGATTGATTGTTGTTTGAAATTTTAAAATACAATAGGTAGGTTCTGTAAAATAGGCCGACCGAAATGTAGGGCGTGAAATTCGGACTGCCACTGGAAACGAGGACATATCGGACAGGGACTTAACGTTGATAGCCTTGCAACAAGCATCATACGTACCTCTCAGCTTTGCCGCAAGGATTCCTTAACATACAATGAGCGTGGCACTCGCTTTACACCATGCATCGGATTTAACGTCCCCATTCTGGCTGTACGTGGCTGCTAACCAACGGACGCACCACTTTGGCAAGGGTTTTACTGCCAATCGGAAGAAGACCAAGGTGATCATATTTCTATACCACAGTCACCCTTGGGGTACTCCTCAACTTTATCCCATCTACGTAAGTTTTTTAAAACTGAAACAAATCCCGTAAAGTGACTTTTAATAAAACCTAATTTGAGATAATAACTTCGTATCACAGGCATTTGACTAATTTGAATAATATAATCAAAATGCTTTTCTATATGTCAAAGCTTGTCAATGCAAAATCGTCTAATTCAAAATAAGGAAATATGGTTTATGTTTGTTAGCCTTTGACACACCGATCCACCATATCACAAAAAAACGAGGATTGAAACAACTAGAAGTATAGCCTTCAATAATGAGCAAATCCATACCGTAAGAAATAAACAAAACTAGATGTAGGCCAAGTTGTGTGACATTCGTTCGAAGAATTCTTTTTGTGGACGTTAAGCAAACACAAATCATAAATCAATTTTGACAGTATTTCATCTGTTATATATTAAATAAAAACCTCACAATAAGTTCTGAAAATCAGAATAAAAAGTATTGTAAGATTCTCAAAGTGTACACATGGAGTTATGAAACTTAAATCAATCATGCTAATTAAACATGTTAAAGATTGGCATACAACTTGGAGTAGCCTTATGGCATTGTATAGTGTAATGAATTCAGGGGATAATGGCACTACCTCTTTGATTTTAAAGTCCTCAGAATCAATCTTTAATATTAATATGCATACTCTTGTACAAAGGAATATCAGTTTGCAATAGACATATGATCTTCAAAAATAAGAGGTATCCATGCTATACATTTATGACAAGATCTTAATCAAGTATTAATTTTGGTTTGTTAAAATATTTCGGAGGTTAGTATGACGTCCTTTTTTGTGATGATGTTTTCGTTTAAAATTGGAAAAAATTGTTTGTACCAACAAAAATAAAGACACGAAGTTAATCCAGAATTTTGTGTTTATCATTTTTTTTTTCAAGATGAAAAGAACAATGCAGTTCAAAAGTCAAAATGTGGATAAGCTGAGTTACAAGGTCCTACTTTTGCAGATTTTCATATTTTGCATGAATGAATTTGAAGTTTATATCATGAAGGGCAGAGAAAGAAAAGAAACACTTCAATTTTCCTGCTTCTGAAGAATAAATGTAAAACATCTTGTTCGGTAAGTTTTATGCTCTGTTTTGATAGTGTTTGTGCATTCATCTGTCTTTCTCTAAATTGTATTCACTTTAAGTTTTTGGTTACAGTTCACCATGAACTTCAGTGGTTTTACATGTATATACTCAAAATTTAGTACTATAAAATGTCTCATGTATTTTTTTCGAGCCTGCGGCGCTCGACATAGGGATAGTGATCCGGCGGCGGCTACGGCGGTGGCGTTAGCTAACTTCCTAAAAGCTTTATATTTTAGAAGGTGGAAGACCTGGATGCTTCATACTTTGTATATAGATGCCTCTTGATACGAATTCTGTCTGTCTAATGTCCGTTGTCCTTGACCTCATTTTTTGATGATTCAGTGACTACTTGAAAAAAAAAGCAGATTTTTTGTAATGTTAATTTCTCACTTATTATGAGTACTAGGATAACTATATTTGGTATGTGCGTACCTTGCAAGGTCCTCATGCTCGTCAGAGAGTTTTCACTTGACCTAGACCTCATTTCATGGATCAGTGAACAAGAACTTAGTCTTAGATGCATGATTTTTTTTTATTAGTTGTTAGTGGCTTTGAACTAGCTGTCAGTAACTGCGAGTACTCTCAGATATGTACTTAGTGTCTTTTTGTTGTTTGGATGTACAAGTACCCGGCCACGTCCACTTGTATTTGTAGTATTTGTATTTTTATCTATCTGATAAGTTAAGCCTCTTTCAACTGATTTTTAGCTCACCGGGCCCGAAGGGCCCCATGTGAGCTTATGCCATCACTTTGCGTCCGTCGTCGTCGTCTGTCGTCGTAAACTATTTCAAAAATCTTCTCCTCTGAAACTGCTTGGCCAAATACCTTCAAACTTTAAATATATGTTCTTTAGGGTATCTTGTTTATAAATTGTATCCGAAATTTTGACCCATCAACAAACATGGCCGCCATGACTAAAAATAGAACATAGGGGTCAAATGCAGTTTTTAGCTTATATCTCAAAAAGTAAAGCATTTAGAGCAAATCTGACAGGGATAAAAATGTTAAACAGGTCAAGATCTACCAGCCGTGAAATTTTCAAACAAATCAAACAAACCATTGTTGGGTTGCTGCCACTAAATTGGTAATTTTCTGTCTTACTATTTCAAAAATCTTCTCCTCTGAAACTACTGGGCCAAATACCTTCAAACTTTAAATGAATGTTCCTTTGGGTATCTAGTTTAAAAATTATATCCGAAATTTTGATCCACCAACAAACATGGCCGCCATGACTAAAAATAGAACATAGGGGTCAAATGCAGTTTTTTGCTTATATATCAAAAAGTAAAGCATTTAGAGCAAATCTGACGGGATAAAAATGCTAAACCGGTCAGGATCTAACAGCCCTGAAATTTTCAAACAAGTCAAACAAACTATTGTTGGGTTGCTGCCACTAATTTGGTAATTTTCGTCGTCTCTCGTCGTAAACTATTTCAAAAATCTTCTCCTCTGAAACTGCTAGGCCAAATACCTTCAAACTTTAAATATATGTTCTTTAGGGTATCTTGTTTATAAATTGTATCTGAAATTTTGACCCATCAACAAACATGGCCGCCATGACTAAAAATAGAACATAGGGGTCAAATGCAGTTTTATACGACCGCAAAAAAATTTTTGTGGTCGTATATTGGTATGACGTTGGCGTCGTCGTCGTCGTCGTCGTCGTCGTCCGGCGTCGTCGTCCGAAGACGCATTGGTTTTCGCACTCTAACTTTAGTTTAAGTGAATGGATCTCTATGAAATTTTACCATAAGGTTCAATATCACAAAAGGAAGGTTGGGATTGATTTTGGGGGTTATGGTACCAACAGTTAAGGAATTAGGGGCCAAAAAGGGGCCAAAAATAAGCATTTTTGTAACTTCCAGACATAACTTGTGTGTTAGTGTATGGATCTCTCTGACATTGTACCACAAGGTTCCATATCACAAAGGGAATGCTGGGATTGATTTTGGGGGTAATTGCCTCAAAATTTTAGGAATTAGGGGCCAAAAAAGGGGCAAAAAACAAGCATTTTTATACGACCGCAAAAATTTTGTGGTCGTATATTGGTATGACGTTGGCGTCGTCGTCGTCGTCGTCGTCGTCCGAAGACACATTGGTTTTCGCACTCTAACTTTAGTTTAAGTGAATGGATCTCTAGGAAATTTTATCATAAGGTTCAATACCACAAAAGGAAGGTTGGGATTGATTTTGGGGGTTATGGTACCAACAGTTAAGGAATTAGGGGCCAAAAATAAGCATTTTTTCTAGTTTCATGACAATAACTTGTGTTTAAGTGTATGGATCTCTCTGAAATTGTACTGCAAGTAACCATACCTCAAAGAGAAGGCTGGGATTGAGTTTGGGGTGATGAATCATAAGGGGTTCAAAAATTTGGGGGATTTTCTTTTTTTTTCCTTTTTTCCTTTTATTTCTTTAAAATTTTCCATTTTAAGTTGGTTATTTCTGATTTATATTTAAAAGCAAATAATAATGATATGGCAGGAGATACACACCAAACAGGATGTGTAAATTATTATATAATAAGTATTGTGCAATAGCAAGAAATTTTCAATTGCACAGTATTGCGCAATAGCAAGAAATCTTCAATTGCACAGTATTGCGCAATAGCAAGAAATATCCAATAGCAAAATATTGCACAATAGCAAGAAATTGTCAATTGTACAGTATTGCGCAATAGCAAGAAATTTTGAATTGCACAGTATTGCGCAATTGCAAGAAATATTCAATTGCACAGTATTGTGCAAAAGAAGATACTTTGTATAAATTGCTTATTTCTTGACCAATTTCAATGGGGTTTTATTCTTGAATTCTTGGGGTTCTTTAATATGCTGAATCTAACCGTGTATTAAGTTTTTGGATTTTGGGCCCCGTTTTTAAAATGGTCCACATTGAGGTCCAAAGGGTCCAAAATTAAACTTTGTTTGATTTCATCAAAAAATGAATTATTGGGGTTCTTTGATATGCCGAATCTAACCATGTATTTAGATTCTTAATTTTTGGTCCTGTTTTCAAATTGGTCTACATTAAGGTCCAAAGGTCCAAAATTAAACTTTTGTTTGATTTCATCAAAAATTGAATTATTGGGGTTCTTTGATATGCTGAATCTAACCGTGTATTTAGATTCTTGATTTTTGGTCCCGTTTTCAAATTGGTCTACATTAAGGTCCAAAGGGTCCAAAATTAAACTTAGTTTGATTTTAACAAAAATTGAATTCTTAGGGTTCTTTGATATGCTGAATCTAAACATGTATTTAGATTTTTGATTATGGGCCCAGTTTTCAAGTTGGTCCAAATCGGGGTCCAAAATTAAACTTTGTTTGATTTCAACAAAAATTGAATATATGGGGTTCTTTGATATGCTGAATCTAACCATGTATTTAGATTCTTAATTTTTGGTCCTGTTTTCAAATTGGTCTACATTAAGGTCAAAAGGGTCCAAAATTAAACTAAGTTTGATTTTAACAAAAATTGAATTCTTAGGGTTCTTTGATATGCTGAATCTAAACATGTATTTAGATTTTTGATTATGGGCCCAGGTTTCAAGTTGGTCCAAATCGGGGTCCAAAATTAAACTTTGGTTGATTTCAACAAAAATTGAATATATATGGGGTTCTTTGATATGCTGAATCTAACCATGTATTTAGATTCTTAATTTTTGGTCCTGTTTTCAAATTGGTCTACATTAAGGTCCAAAGGGTCCAAAATTAAACTTAGTTTGATTTTAACAAAAATTGAATTCTTAGGGTTCTTTGATATGCTGAATCTAAACATGTATTTAGATTTTTGATTATGGGCCCAGTTTTCAAGTTGGTCCAAATCGGGGTCCAAAATTAGACTTTGTTTGATTTCAACAAAATTGAATATATGGGGTTCTTTGATATGCTGAATCTAACCATGTATTTAGATTCTTAATTTTTGGTCCTGTTTTCAAATTGGTCTACATTAAGGTCCAAAGGGTCCAAAATTAAACTTAGTTTGATTTTAACAAAATTGAATTCTTAGGGTTCTTTGATATGCTGAATCTAAACATGTATTTAGATTTTGATTATGGGCCCAGTTTTCAAGTTGGTCCAAATCAGGGTCCAAAATTAAACTTTGTTTGATTTCAACAAAATTGAATATATGGGGTTCTTTGATATGCTGAATCTAACCATGTATTTAGATTTTTGATTTTGGGCCCCGTTATCAACTTTGTTCACATTGAGGTCAAAAGGGTCCAAAATTAAACTTTATTTGATTTCATCAAAATTGAACTCTTGGGGTTCTTTGATATGCTGAATCTAACCATGTATTTAGATTTTGGATATTGGACCATAATAGGTGAATGTCCAATTTAAAATTTTTAAGTTCTTAGACCACATTCATTCTGTGTCAGAAACCTATGCTGTGTCAAATATTTAATCACAATCCAAATTCAGAGCTGTATCAAGCTTGAATGTTGTGTCCATACTTGCCCCAACTGTTCAGGGTTCGACCTCTGCGGTCGTATCAAGCTGCGCCCTGCGGAGCATTTTATTCTAGTTTCATGACAATAACTTGTGTGTAAGTGTATGGATCTTTCTGAAATTGTACTACAAGGTTCCATATCACAAAGGGAAAGCTGGAATTGAGTTTGGGGGTAATTGCCTGAAACGTTTAGGAATTAGGGGCCAAAAATAAGCATTTTTCTAGTTTCCAGACAATAACTTGTGTTCAAGTGTATGGATCTCTCTGAAATTGTACTGCAAGGTACCATACCTCAAAGGGAAGGCTGGGATTGAGTTTGGGGGTGATGAATCATAAGGGGGTTCAAAAATTTGGGTTTTTTTTTTTTTTTTTTTCCTTTTTTTTCTTTAAAATTTTCCATTTTAAGTTGGTTATTTCTGATTTATATTTAAAAGCAAATAATAATGATATGGCAGGAGATACACACCTAACAGGATGTGTAAATTATTATATAATAAGTATTGTGCAATAGCAAGAAATCTTCAATTGCACAGTATTGCGCAATAGCAAGAAATATCCAATAGCACAATATTGCGCAATAGCAAGAAATTGTCAATTGTACAGTATTGCGCAATAGCAAGAAATATTCAATTGCACAGTATTGCACAATTGCAAGAAATATTCAATTGCACAGTATTGTGCAAAAGAAGATACTTTGTATAAATTGCTTATTTCTTGACCAATTTCAATGGGGTTTTATTCTTGAACTCTTGGGGTTCTTTAATATGCTGAATCTAATCGTGTATTAAGTTTTTGGATTTTGGGCCCCGTTTTTAAATTGGTCCACATTGAGGTCCAAAGGATCCAAAATTAAACTTTGTTTGATTTCATCAAAAATTGAATTATTGGGGTTCTTTGATATGCCGAATCTAACCGTGTATTTAGATTCTTAATTTTTGGTCCCGTTTTCAAATTGGTCTACATTAAGGTCCAAAGGGTCCAAAATTAAACTTTGTTTGATTTCATCAAAAATTGAATTCTTAGGGTTCTTTGATATGCTGAATCTAAACATGTATTTAGATTTTTGATTATGGGCCCAGTTTTCAAGTTGGTCCAAATCGGGGTCCAAAATTAAACTTTGTTTGATGTCAACAAAATTGAATATATGGGGTTCTTTGATATGCTGAATCTAACCATGTATTTAGATTTTTGATTTTTGGGCCCTGTTTTAAATTCGTCCACACTGAGGTCAAAGGGTCCAAAATTAAACTTTGTTTGATTTCATCAAAAATTGAATTATTGGGGTTCTTTGATATGCCGAATCTAACCGTGTATTTAGATTCTTAATTTTGGTCCCGTTTTCAAATTGGTCTACATTAAGGTCCAAAGGGTCCAAAATTAAACTTAGTTTGATTTTAACAAAATTGAATTCATAGGGTTCTTTGATATGCTGAATCTAAACATGTATTTAGATTTTGATTATGGGCCCAGTTTTCAAGTTCGTCAAAATCGGGGTCCAAAATTAAACTTTGTTTGATTTCAACAAAAATTGAATGTATGGGGTTCTTTGATATGCTGAATCTAACCATGTATTTAGATTTTTGATTTTGGGCCCCGTTATCAACTTTGTCCACATTGAGGTCAAAGGGTCCAAAATTAAACTTTGTTTGATTTCATCAAAATTGAACTCTTGGGGTTCTTTGATATGCTGAATCTAACCATGTATTTAGATTTTGGATATTGGACCATAATAGGTGAATGTCCAATTTAAAATTTTAAGTTCTTAGACCACATTCATTCTGTGTCAGAAACCTATGCTGTGTCAAATATTTAATCACAATCCAAATTCAGAGCTGTATCAAGCTTGAATGTTGTGTCCATACTTGCCCCAACTATTCAGGGTTCGACCTCTGCGGAGCATTTTATTGGTTTATTGGTTTATATCTCAAAAAGTAAAGCATTTAGAGCAAATCTGACAGGGGATAAAAATGTTAAACCGGTCAGGATCTACCAGCCCTGAAATTTTCAAACAAGTCAAACAAACTATTGTTGGGTTGTTGCCACTAATTTGGTAATTTTCGTCGTCTCTCGTCGTAAACTATTTCAAAAATCTTCTTCTCTGAAACTACTGGGCCAAATACATTCAAACTTTAAATAAATGTTCCTTAGGGTATTTAGGTTAAAATTGTATCCGAAGTTTTGATCCATCAACAAACATGGCCGCCATGGCTAAAAATAAAACATAGGTGTCAAATGCAGTTTTTGGCTTACATCTCAAAAACTAAAGCAGTTAGAGCAAACGTGAAAGAGAGTTAGAGTGATGATTAGGTAAATATTTATAATTATGAAATTTTCATGCCAATTGGAGAATTTGGAGAATTTTTATTGTTGGGTTACTGTTAGAAGTAGTTATTTATTAGGAAATTTTAGATTTTGATTATTTTCTTGAAAATTATAGTAGATAAGAAGAAAGTGTAAATGAGAAAAATAGTATTGATCTATCTGCATGAACATGTTCAGAGCAAATTGCCAATCTGTTGTTGGGTTACTGTAGGAAATTTTTTTTTGGGAGAAATTATAGTTTTGGTTATTTCCCTTGAAAGATTTATTTTTCACAATTTTCTTCTTAAACCATTACTTTTTCTCTGAAACTACAAGACTTAATTCAACTCCTTTTCACCAGGTTTACATATAGATAATTTAGATAATTATATTCAGTAATTTAATGCATCTCTGATGCTAAACATGGGTCATCAGGGTGAAATGCAGTTTTTTATTTGTTTATATCTTTTTGTAAAAAAACAGTTAAATCAAAACTGACAAGGGGTTAAACCAAAACTGACAAGGGGTTAAACCAAAACTGACAAGGGGTTAAACTGATTAACAGGACTAGATTGTCTAACAATAAAATTTTAAACATATGATACTGAATAATCAGAGTATGAATATTTGCATAACTTGTGTAAGATGTTAAAGTATTGCTATTTTGATTTCAACATTTGCATAATCAAAATTACAAAAAGGCGAGACATATCTCTGCAATAACAGTTTATTTGTCATACTTGAGGATATTGATTTGAAAATTGGTATATAGTTTTATCTTAACAAGTTACAGTTCAAGTTTGAATTTTGTTCCAGTCTGTTGATTGTGTGCAGACTTATGGTCCTTGGGCTTAGAAAATTCACTCAAATAACAAGTTTCCTGCACTTTTTTCATCATACTTGAGGATATTGATTTGAAATTGGTATATATAGTTTTATCCTGAGAAGTTACAAATGAAGTTCAAATTTTGTTTCAGTGTGAAGATTTTGTGCACAGTTATGGTCCTTGAACTTAGAAAATTCACTAAAATAATAAGTTGTCCAACTTGAAATTAGTATATAGTTATAACATGACAAATTGCAGATCCAAGTTCAAAATTTTGTTTAAGTCTGATGATTTTCTACAGAGTTGTGGTCCTCAGTTTTCAACACTTTCATTTGTCATGCTTGAAAATATTGACTTGATTTAGTTTTACACCATGACAAGTTATAGATCAACTTAGAATTTTGTTCCAATACAATGATTTTTAACCAATAGGGGATTATGTATTGCCATGCAATACTCACAGAATTCTTGTTATATTTCATCTCTTAAGCACTAAGAACATCCCGGTAACTTAGATATTTATTTTGAGGCATATATGGGATCCCGCTAACATGTTTAACCCCGCAACATTCTGTATGTATGTGCATTGGCAATCATACCACATCGTCTTTTTTATATTTAAGGTTAAGTTTTGGTGGTCAAGTCCATATCTCAGATACTATAAGCAATAGGTCTAGTATATTCGGTGTATGGAAGGACTGTAAGGTGTATATGACCAACTGGCAGGTGTCATCTGACCTTGACCTCATTTTCATGGTTCAGTGGTGATAGTTAAGTTTTCGTGTTTTGGTCTGTTTTTCTTATACTCTGCAATAGGTCAACTATATTTGGTGTATGGAAACATTTTATGATGTACATGTCAGTCTCGCAGGTTTAATTTGACCTTGACCTCATTTTCACAGTTCATTGCTCAGTGTTAAGTTTTTATACGACCGCAAAAAAATTTTGTGGTCGTATATTGGTATGACGTTGGCGTCGTCGTCGTCGTCCAAAGACACATTGGTTTTCGCACTCTAACTTTAGTTTAAGTGAATGGATCACTATGAAATTTTAACATAAGGTTCAATACCACAAAAGGAAGGTTGGGATTGATTTTGGGGGTTATGGTACCAACAGTTAAGGAATTAGGGGCCAAAAAAAGCATTTTTGTAACTTCCAGACAATAACTTGTGTGTAAGTGTATGGATCTCTCTGACATTGTACCACAAGGTTCCATATCACAAAGGGAAGGCTGGAATTGATTTTGAGGGTAATTGCCTCAAAATTTTAGGAATTAGGGGCAAAAAAGGGAGCAAAAAACAAGCATTTTTCTAGTTTCATGACAATAACTTGTGTGTAAGTGTTTGGATATTTCTGAAATTGTACTACAAGGTTCCATATCACAAAGAGAAAGCTGGAATTGAGTTTGGGGGTAATTGCCCGAAACGTTTAGGAATTGGGGGCCAAAAAAGGGCCAAAAATAAGCATTTTTCTAGTTTCCAGACAATAACTTGTGTTCAAGTGTATGGATCTCTCTGAAATTGTACTGCAAGGTATCATACCACAAAGGGAAGGCTGGGATAGAGTTTGGGGGTGATGAATCATAAGGGGTTCAAAAATTTGGGGGAATTTTTTTTCCTTTTTTTTTCTTTAAAATTTTCCATTTTAAGTTGGTTATTTCTGATTTATATTTAAGAGCAAATAATAATGATATGGTAGGAGATACACACCAAACAGGATGTGTAAATTATTATATAATAAGTATTGTGCAATAGCAAGAAATTTTCAATTGCACAGTATTGCACAATAGCAAGAAATCTTCAATTGCACAGTATTGCGCAATATCAAGAAATCTTCAATTGCACAGTATTGTGCAATAGCAAGAATTATCCAAATAGCACAATATTGCGCAATAGCAAGAAATTGTCAATTGTACAGTATTGCGCAATAGCATGAAATATTCAATTGCACAGTATTGTGCAAAAGAAGATACTTCGTATAAATTGCTTATTTCTTGACCAATTTCAATGGGGTTTTGTTCTTGAATTCTTGGGGTTCTTTAATATGCTGAATCTAACCGTGTATTAAGTTTTTGGATTTTGGGCCCCGTTTTTAAATTGGTCCACATTGAGGTCCAAAGGGTCCAAAATTAAACTTTGTTTGATTTCATCAAAAATTGAATTATTGGGGTTCTTGATATGCCGAATCTAACCGTGTATTTAGATTCTTAATTTTTGGTTCCGTTTTCAGATTGGTCTACATTAAGGTCCAAAGGGTCCAAAATTAAACTTTAGTTAGTTTGATTTTAACAAAAATTGAATTCTTAGGGTTCTTTGATATGCTGAATCTAAACATGTATTTAGATTTTTGATTATGGGCCCAGTTTTCAAGTTGGTCCAAATCGGGGTCCAAAATTAAACTTTGTTTGATTTCAACAAAAATTGAATATATGGGGTTCTTTGATATGCTGAATCTAACCATGTTTTTAGATTATTGATTTTTGGGCCCTGTTTTTAAATTCGTCCACATTGAGGTCCAAAGGGTCCAAAATTAAACTTTGTTTGATTTCATCAAAAATTGAATTCTTGGGGTTCTTTGATATGCTGAATCTAACCATGTATTTAGATTTTGGATATTGGACCATAATAGGTGAATGTCCAATTTAAAATTTTTAAGTTCATTCATTCTGTGTCAGAAACCTATGCTGTGTCAAATATTTAATCACAATCCAAATTCAGAGCTGTATCAAGCTTGAATGTTGTGTCCATACTTGCCCCAACTGTTCAGGGTTCGGCCTCTGCGGTCGTATCAAGCTGCGCCCTGCGGAGCATTTTATTGTGTTTTGGTCTGTTTTTCTTAATCTGTAAGCAATAGGTCAACTATATGTGTTGTATGGAAGGATTGTAATTTGTACATGTCTGCCTGGCATGGTTCATCTGACCTTCACCTCATTTTCATGGTTCATTGGTCAATGTTTAGTTTTCTTGGTTAAGTCTGCTTCTTAGAAACTATAAGCAATAGGTCAACTGTATTTAGTATATTGAATGATTGTAAGGTGTACATGTATTTCTTGTCGGGTTTATATGACCTTGAATTCATTTTCTTGGATCATGTTGAGTTTATGTGATAGTTGTAGTAAAGCTTTATATTTAGGACTATCAACATGATATCAATGATTAGTAAAGAAGGCGCAACATTTCAGCGTGTGCACTTTTGTTTATACATTATACACCACATTTACTGTTTTTACCCTAATTTTATGGATCACTGAACATAGAAATGTCATAATGTGAAATTAAGTACATTCTTAGGTTAAAGTTTTAGGTTAAGGTACATAGCTTACCATGAAGTTGAATTTCATACACATGTTCATTTTGTCGTGAACTTTTAAATTCAGTCCCAAACTAAGATTTTGAGCCTGATTACATGATTGACTAGACATTGACACATGCTAGTGTTTGCCAGGCATGGTGTCCTGTCCTAGGAATTTGTCCTGTACTAAGAACTTTAATAGTACTCGCTGAGTATGGAGTTTTTGTGAAAGTTTAATATTAGTGAGATTTTTGCATGACATCCTGTCAACTGCTTGTTGATCATGTTTATACATATCTTAAAAATAATATCTCACACATTGGTGGTTTGTGAACTTGGAAATAAGTTATTTGATAGAATAATAATGTTTTGAGATTATCAAAATAAAAAATATCCCATTTTACTATTAATAATTAAGTATTAACAAAAGAAGATTTAGGATATATGTATAATCATATATAAAATGAGACAGCAACCGAACAACACAAAAATAAGAAAAAAAACAATATAATTTTTTGTATCAATGTTATAATTTCCAACATGTCAAAAGAGTTCGAGGTATTTTCTCATTGAAATAAAACACAAGTGGAACTCTTTCAGAACTTCAGAAGCTTAAAGAAGTGCTGTTTCTATTGTTGGCGTTTTGTATAATATATTGCAAATTCTTGTGAAAAATGGAATGTTACTGTAATTGCCTAAAGTTTTAACATTGATCTATTATATATATATATATGTATAACTGGGGAAAATACCCAAATGTTATAAAGAAGAATACATAAATTGATTGTTATATAATATTAGAATAGGAAGATGTGGTATATTGCTAATTTGACAACTCTCAATCAGAGACCAAAGGATGTAGAAGATTAGCAACTGATGACACTGGACAACCTTCAACAATCAGTAAAATCCATAGCGCATAGCTATTTTTATTGAAAATCATATGTTATTGCTACATGTATGCAAATATTTTTATAATCCATAACTTCGGATTTTATTGGTTCTTTTTCAGAAGGATTGAAATTCATCACTTAGAATAAAAGGAGAAAACACAGAAACAAGAACAGAAAAAATTCAAAGACCAAAGTCAGATCAGTTATTATTTTCATCACTCAGTCAATGAATCGAAGTTCTATTAAATATCTAAAGATATTAAAACCACAATAATGACAATGTTCTGTGCTGAATGGCAAAAAAGTGGACTATACATTACAATCACACAATGCTGGATGATAAGAAACTATTGATTTTTTGGGTGGAGGGATATCCTGAAAAAAAATTAGATTTATGTAAAAAGCTACTAGTTTATGTTAAGCCTAATAATAGAGTTTTCATTGATTCCAAATGGGAAAAATTGTGTTTCAAAAAAGTATTCTAGAATTCATAAATAAACATATATTGATACTTACATTATCTGCTTTGTTGTTTAAAGTTTAGTTTTGGAACAGTTATAGAACAATATAATTGCATTAACATTTCCAAGGAAAAAAGATATTCAACTAAAAAGATTCATCTTAAAACAATTTACTACCAAAAAGAATTCATTGTAACATACACATTACTGTATATTTATAATTTGAATCCAATAGGATTTTATTTTGTCCCATGGGATATTAAAAATCCCATGGGATAATTATAGTCCCATGGGATTTTTTTTGTCCCATGGGACAACAAATATCCCATGGGACTACAATTATCCCATGGGACCCAAAAAAATCCTATGGGATTTAACCAAAATCCCATGGGATAATGGTCAATCCCATGGGATTTGCCTTATCCCATGGGATATTGAAAATCCCATGTTTTTCTAAATCAAATTACAAAATATATATAATAATAACAGCAGAAAAGCAATGAATTTATTGAATCCCATGTAATTCCGCACATTTTGGTTATATACACGACACTGTAGCTCTAAGGAGAGGCGGCGGCGGATTTGCAAATGAGTGTTTTGCAATTAAAAGTGTCCAGTGTTTATTTATTTTCTAGAACCACACCAAAAAGTGAGGAGGTATATTGATACCAGTAGATTATACAAGAGTAATCGTTATCATGTTGATTACAGACTTGCCACCAGAAGTTATATTGAAAATATTCTCTTATCTTCACCAACGAGATTTGGTATACGGAGTCAGCCTTATATGCGAGGTATGGAATGAGCTAAGTTTACGGCCTAGGTTATGGAAACATTTGACATTTAACCTAGCATACGACGATCCAGGTCAATCTTATACACACTTTGCAAAAATAAATAACTTTGTTCATACACTTGTGATACACCCATCTATTTTATATCAGCTTCTGGGAAACTATCGTTTTAAATTTTCCGGCATTCAACTGTCGAACTTGGAACATTTACACCTGACAGATTCAGTGTCTGGTTATCTTGTTGACACGATTGTGCAAAACTTAACATCTATAAAACATTTCAAAGCATATTTCGATTCAAAATTTGACATGCAACGCTGTCTGAATCTTTTAGAAGAATTAAAGATGATATCAATAGATTTCGGCTGGTACGGACTGCAAAATATAGACAACAATTTAATTAAATTTCTAACAAAACAGAGTTGCCTTAAAAAACTCGTACTAAGAGGATGGCAAACCTTACGCAGTGAAACAGTAGCTTTGATTTTGAATGATTATCATGACATCGATCAGTTATATTTATCAAATTCTCAAATATCGAACGTAATAGTCAACAGTAATGTACCGATTCCTAGATTAGCAGACTTCACAATCCGTTCGACAAAATTTGATGATACCGGAATTAGCCAGTTAGTCAAACGCTCAAATAATCTTCGCTTTATAGATGTCCGGGAATGCTCTAACATAACGTTTAAGGGACTGACAGAAGTTGCAAAACATTGTCCGCTTCTGGAATCTCTTAAATTTGGAAACTCTACCTTCATAATAAACGACAGACTTAATTTCAGCATCCATGCCTTAGCTGAGGGGTGCCCTAAACTTAAAACCATTACGTTTGTTGGAATAAAGTTAATTCTCGATGATGAACTGGTTTGTTTATTCAAGGCTACCAAGTATTTAGAATGTCTAACCTTGTCTGAAAGCGAGACAACCAGTGATATACCACTTTATGCTTTGGGAAAATATTGCTCAAATCTAAGGCAAATCACTTTTAAGAACTGTCATAAAATTTCTGCGGATGGCATAATGTACATTGTTAAGCACAGTCGAAGGCTTCAGACCTTGAAAATAAAAAGTTGTGGAGGTATTGGTGATTACAGCAATCATTCAACTATAGGAATAAATGACAAAACTACTGGTGTTGTCGTTGACGATGGTAATACCGGTTTCAGACAGGAGACGAAACTACAAAACGATAGCGAGAGAAATGATTTGTTACGTTACAGTGACTCGAGTTATCAACACTCGCATTTGCTTAGTCTCGATATGACACAATGTGTGAATATTTTACCAAGGACAATTCTTGCTATTGCTAAAATGTGTCCTGATATTAGAGAACTGTATCTAACATGTGATTTCCTTAATTCAAATGAAGTTGAAGAATCAACTAGAGAAATATTTGACACTTGTATGTTTTTAGGGAGTATAAACATAAATGAACGGGTAATCGAATTATCCTCAATTCAAACTCAAGACTAAAAACTTTAGTATTAGTATTACTTAATTAATTAATTATAATTAGGGTTTTCATTACAAATTGATGGCACACGTTAGTAAGAACAATCGACGATTATAGAAAGGAACCTAATATGCCCTGTTTTAAATGACCATTTGGTAAATACACTGACTAATGTATGTATTTGTAAATCAAACTTCTCTTACTTAAACTTGGACATGGTTTTCTGTTGAATCTGCAGAAAACCAGTATTTTCAAAACTAAATAGATTTACTTTAGCTCTGATCTTTTCAGAGTTTTATAATTAGCTATTTTCACCATGTGATTGCGCCATATATTTATATGTACTAAAAAGTACCACACAGAGCTGTGTCCACAGTCTCTTTTAATAAAATATACAACTGTCGCTTGCTTACATGTTTTGCGGTGCCTAGTATAGCTCTTAATTTCAAAGATATCTGACGTGCTTATGTGTCAGGTCAAGTCAGAAGCCTGTAATTCAGTGTTTGTCCTTTGTTGCTGTATTTCATATTTGTTTTTCGTTCATTGTTAAAGTACATAAATCAGGCCGTTAGTTTTTCTCGTTGGAATTGTTTTATTTGTCGTTTTAAAGCTGACTATGATGTATGGATTTTGCTCATTGTTGAAGGCCTTACTGTGACCTATAGTTGTAAACTTCTATGTCATTTCGGTCTCTGGTGGAGAGTTGTTTCATTGGCAATTATACCACATCTTCTTATTTTGATACGACCGCAAAAAAATTGCGTTCGTAATGTTGCTATCACGTCGTCGTCGTTGTCGTTGTCCGAAGACATTTGGTTTCCGGACAATAACTTAATTTTAGTACCGTTTAGGAATTAGGGTCCACAAAGGGGCCAAAACAAGCATTATTCTAGTTTAAGGACAATAACTTGTGTTTAAGTGTATAGATGCCTCTTCAATTGTACCACATTTTACAAAAAGAAAACTTCTTCAAATATTTTTTTTTTTGGAAAGGGGGCTATATTTAATTATAATCCAAATTCAGACCTGTATCAAGCTTGAATATTGTGTCCATTTTTGCCCCAACTGTTCAGGGTTGGATCTCTGCGGTCGTTTCCAGCTGCGCTCGGCGAAGCACATTTTTATTTTATGTGAGTATGTATATTTTCTATTTATTTTGTTAATAACAATTTGTCATTTATAATGTATCCACATTCAATGCAGTATAATACTTACAATGTAAATACCCATGCTTTTTCTTTATTAATGATATAATTACAAGATAAAAATCAGGTCTGAGATGTAGCATGATTGATGAGACAGTTATTACCCAAAGATCAAAGCACACAAATACCATACATAGAAAATGTATATAATGGCCAACTATATTGAAGTTATGACACTTAAATTTGAAATAGTTCTCTTGAAGTGTTCATATTAAATATATACCCCAACCAATACTGCTGCCGTTACTAAAATTATAAAAAAAAATCCCTGTATGAATTAACTAAAATTGCTAACTTCTACATCATTGGGTCTCTGGTGGAGAGTTGTATAATTGACAATCATACCACTGCTTATTTTGTATTATGACGTCCGCAACAGTCATAAAACATGGCTATTATTACGATTGCCGCCTCTTTCAATCCATGCTCCTGGTAGCTTCTAACTTAACCGCTAGGTTAACTTATATTTGTTGAGATGTAGGTTGCCTGTTCTCGACATTGGATATACATATAAGAAAAATATCATACGTTTGGACATAAATATAGAAACATTTTATTTATTTCATACACATTGTGATCGTTTTGTTTTCATTCATTCGTTTGCATGTCATATTCACTTAAGTCATCAAAATATACTCGACGTTTGTTTAGTTTTGTTGGATGTATAAATACCCAGCCATGTGGAATCAGAAATCCAATGCATTGTGATGAGAATGTGTTGCTCTCTCTGCAGGTTAAAGAACCCTGCGTCAAAAAAACTCTTTGACGAGTCTGCAGGTGGCCTGTTACGAGGTAAAGTTTTTGCTCTTCCTGGGGCAGCCTGTGAATTCGGTTTAACCAATTTGCAGATCCTATCGAATTTATCGGTATTTTTTTTTCTTTTCCCGATATGCATCTCGTTGTTGCGTACTGGCCTCAAGTGTTAGGAGGTCTTTGGTGAAGATCTCGTGGTTACGTTATCATATCTGGAGAAAAAGCAAGAACTAGTCGGTTTGGTTGACGTTCATATTCATATCACGTTTACATCTTTCCGTCTCGATGTGTATTTTAAATTTACCATTGAACGTGCTAAAAAAATCCCTGCAATAAACATATATACATGTATAACCTGATATTAAATAAACAACAATTAATTACTTCTTTTATTCATTTCTATACCCAAAACCAATACGTACAATCAAACATAAAACAAAACGAATAAATTACATGTAGCACAGTATGAAAAAATCTCACAAAGATGCTGCATCTTTCAATACGTTAATTACATTAATGGTACTAATATTACTGCACCAGATGCGCATTTCGACAATTTATGTCTCTTTAGTGATGATTGAGGCCAAAATATTTGGACATCAAAAACCTAATTCACAGGTTCAAGAGCTGATAACATCTAAAAGGGCCAAAAGTAAAGCCAAAACGAGACAAAGAGTCGGAGCTATGCACAAGGGAGATACATTCTTGCTTCAAAGTTATATAAGATCACACAGGGCTCTTAGAAAGGTTATTGCGATCATGTCTGGATTTTTTTTACGTCTGGCAGTTAAATCCTTGCTATAAACGCCCGTCGTTTTGGCTGTTCGAGATGTATAAATCCGCAGCCACGTTCGGTCGAAATAAGGACATTAAACCGATGCCTAGTAGTGTAGACAGGAGTACCATACTAAAACCACATAACAGAACCTCTTTGAGAGGTCCATAGGTTATCTGTTGCTAGGCAAAAACTTCTACCTTGTCTACCATTCCTTCTGATGGAAATAGCCCTTCATCCCGTTTTGCTGTTCCTACCTATTGTATTTATCTTATCCGCGCCCTGATTATGCATGAACTATATACCATTCGACATTAAGCCATTCATATATAAATCAATTAAAGAAGACACACCCTTAACGACAACATTTGGTCTTTTATAGGACGAATAGTTCACCATACATATTATTTTTAAATGTAAATATTGATAAATGGCGATACATGTTTAAAGGTATGCACTTGTATAACATTAACGTGTACTTAATTGTTATTATAAAATTATACATTTATGTACTAGTATATGTACACATTTTTGACCTGGACTTTGAATACACATAACAGGTTCAAATGTTTTTCTACGATACACAAATATGTCTTGAAAGATATCATAAATATTCGTCAATATATTACAGTAGCCAGAAAACTGTAGGGAAGGGACAAAAGTACACGACTAACTTCTTTGCCTAATTTCAGGGTAAGTTAGCCTTAAGTTTTAAATTTTCTGAATCACACAATGCATTTGAATTTTATTTATCTAGGGCATGCTATGCCTTAAAACTTTTCCAGATGCACAGGTTTGTCTGTACTCAGAGTAAATTTTGAGGTAAAAAAAGCAGCCATTTTAGCCAAATTAGGGTCCACATGAACCTTAAATACACAGGCCTGTCATTTCAATGTTTGTGTTTGGTGTATGGCGTAAAAATAATATACTTACTTCCTGAAGCAGCTCTGACTTAAAAAACGCGCAATATGAGGAATAAATTGTGAAAATGGTGGTTGCTAAACAATGAAAAATTAATAAATAAATCCCATGGGACTGTCCCTACTCTTATATGAAAACTGTAAACTGACCTGTACATTCATCTTGAATTAACTTCCAACGTACCACAAAAAATGAATTTTAATCGCATTGGGTCAGTGCTTAAGATATAATTACAGAATAGCACTGTCAAAATTGTGTCAAGAAAGAGCATTTAGGTTTCACGCAATTCAGAAAAAAAAACACTCAAGATTTAATAGAAAAAAAACTTAACATTTCTTCAACATGCCTCAGTCACCTTGAATTCCATGGTGATGATTTAACTATTAAAATAAATCAAGACAAAATCGACCGACAGTTACCAGTTAATGTAAGTTTTCGTCTTACCACTGAACATATTAATATCAAAACATACAATAGAGTCGATTCAAGGAACTTTGATTACTTCATCGATTTTAAATTCACTGTTTAATTCAGACAATTTTCTCTAATCTATACACTTAATAAGATAAAAAAAATAAATACCAGAAAGAAATTTTATTTATTACTGTATATTATATTAATATTAGAAAATGCTGATCTTCCATTACAAAAAAAACGGAGGAATCACATATAAACTAGACTTCACGGTATATTAAATAATCAATGTCCTCATATACAGGCCAATGTCGGGAAAATATTTCAAAAATTGTCATGGAACGAAATGTGATTATCATATTCCTTACTTGGAGCAGGCAAATTGAAACGGAGGGACCTATATTTTAACGACACTCTAAACTTCTAACCTTTATGCACATGGCAATCATCACTTCTTCTAGTTAATGGTGCACTCTTGAATTGACGCGTTTCAATCAAACCTGACCTCATTGTATATACAAATATTTAAAATATCCCACAGAAAAAGTTGTTATTCAATAGAGTTCATCATTTATTATATTTATGAAACTTCATGCTAGAATTTACCTTTTTAACAACAATCTTACACAGTGTTCAGGAATCGAAGACTTTTGATACCTCATAGATCAGTTGAGTAAGTTAACTGAATAGGCACAATATTTTATTGCGAACCGTCATTCATGAGAAGTGCTTGAATTCCGTAATACAAAAATTCCATAAAACTAAGTAACTTGTTAAGCCATCAACTTCAGCATGACTATGCAATAGTTTCAAATAACAAGATAAGCTCCAATTAGGGGTAAACGTATTATCACACAAGATCATGTTTTGATGCTAAAGAGGTTTAGAGTAATAGCTTGTTTTATTCCGACGAAGAACAAAGTTATTCGTGTTCATCTAATGACAAATTTTTAAAGTTTCTCCTCTTTTTCGATATATTTTTATAATTCTTGTGAGCAGAATCTTAATTCATACTTATCAAGAACAGGTGGAACACAGAGAACATTTTTAATTTTCATACGCAGTACATATGTCAGATATGCTTTGGTTTTGTACCACTTAGTATATATTTCACCAATACCTATAAATATGGAGAGCACACATTTTGTATTAATATTCAAAGTTTCATTGTATATAATATATACCATTGATATTTATCCACTGACGACTTTGGTATCCATTCCATCTTTCGAGAGATACACGTTCAAGCTGTGTCCAATATTTCTTTTTAATATACTCGTGTTCAAGTTCTACCCCTGTTTTTGATGGGATTCGTGTTCTCAATCTTTAGTTTTCTGTCAACTGTTGTATGTATTTTCGTCTTTTTCTTCTTACCATGGGGTTGCTGTCCTTTTCATCTTATTATTTTCATCTCCCCTACCCCTTTGACGTCTTCTTCTTCAGCTTCTCCCAGTTAATGGTGCACTTTTGAATTGATGCATTTTATTTTGATACGATTTTGGAACAAATCTTAACACAAAGCTCACATTCATTCAAAGATTTACATATTTGTGTACAAATTTGCTTGACTCTTTTTATTTTTTTTTTAATATTTCTATTTTCAGATTAAACATCAATCCAGTAAAACCCATCGATAAGATTGGCTATTCTTTGAACAAACAGTTTGATCATGACTTAACCATTTATTTCGACTCAACTCGAAACAATATGAATATAAACCAATTACCATCGGAAATCATACTTAAAATGTTTTCCTATCTTTCTCAAAATGACTTAATAAATAGAGCATGTCATGTATGCATGTTATGGTACGAGATAAGTCTTTCTCCAAGACTGTGGAGAAACTTTTATTATGCGAAAGCTTACAAGGATTTCTCTCACTGTTATTTACACATCGCAAAGATAAACCATCATGTCAGACATCTACAAATTCCTTTATCTACATTGTATTCTTGTTTTACGTTTCCAAATATTCAATGGAAAAATTTAGAATCTTTACACCTTAGGAATATATTTTCTAGATATAAATGTATAGAAACAATTGTGCAGAAATGTGGATTTTTAAAGCACATAACCGTTATCTTTGAAGCTAATACAGACATACGTCGATATTTAAACCTTCTAACTCAACTATCGCTAGAATCTCTTGAAATAGAATGGTCTGGGAATCAGTATGTAGATTCACACCTGATCTCTTTGCTCAGAAAACAACCGAAGTTAAAATCGCTTACTTTAACAGGATGGCACAGTCTTAACGACGATACAATTGCAAAAGGTTTAGAAAAGTGTCAAAATATTGAAAAACTACGTTTACTTACTTCTCAAATTTCAAATTCTATCGTCGATATTTCGGTACCTCTCCATAGCTTAACTGAGTTTACAATTCGTTCCGAGAACTTCGATGATAATGGATTAAGATCATTAGCAAATCGAGCATCCGGTCTCCGATTTTTAGATATTCGGGAATGCATACAAATAACATACAGAGGACTAACTTGTATAGCTAGGCATTGTTCGTTGCTTGAATCAGTCCAGTTTGACAAGTTTTTAATTGAAGGTAATAGTGGCATCAATTCGTATATTTCTACATTATCTGACTGCTGTCCTAGACTTAAACAATTACAGCTTATACGATTAGATACAATATTTGAAGATAGACTACTGAATCTGTTTACCTCTGTCAAATTTCTTCAATCAATTACATTAGAAAATGTCGAAGAAATATCCAACACATCCCTTTTCGTCATAGGAAAACATTGCCTCTATCTAACAGACATATATCTTAGAAAATGTCACATGATTTCTGCGGATGGTGTTATGTTTCTTGCAAAGAATTGTAAACGACTGAAATCATTAAACGTTCTGTATTGCAATGGTATCAAAGACGTATGTAAAGGTAATACAAATTATAGTACTTTACATTCACTTGATATACATTACAATACGATTTTTGATGAAAGCACCCATTTCGTGTCTGACGAAAACACATTGGAACGCGACTTTTCGACAATGGAATTTGAGGATGAGGCGATAAACGAATCGGACAGCAGATTAAATGTAAATGATTTAAACTATGTAAATCATTCTCATTTGCTTAAACTTGACCTGACACAGTGTTCAAATATAACAACAAGAACAGTTATCTGTCTAGCAAAAATATGTTCTGATCTTCGAGAACTAAATCTAGACAATTGTTTTCGTAATATGGAACATGTGCATGAGTTAAAATCGAAAATATTTGTGAGCTGCCGATTTTTAAAGAATATACATATTTATCCATTTAACATTCTGTGAAGCAATTAATAGAAACAGATAATGAAATTTCTTTTTGTTTCAATAAATTATGTTTATTTTACATAAATGATACATACAAAATAATGAATAAACATAGCAAATTTCTTGCATTCTCATGGCCTTATTTTAATTAAATCATTTGAAGGTATACTGTAGTTGGTTGTGATCTTTTCTTGTTGATTTTTGGTTATAAGTGTACAAATGATGCCAAACGTGTGTTTGTTTATGACGTCATAACATAATTCATTGGATGTGTTCTGATCGATATTTTGTCTGCAAAAGCATGGTTTCTTCATTAGTTGGAATAGGCTTTGAACTAGCTTTCAGTAGCTGCGGGTATTCCTAAATCAGTACCTTGTGCTTTTTTGTTTTGTTGTTTAAATGTGATGAATTGACGAGTAAAACCTTTTCCAACTGATTTTCATTTTGTTCTTATGTTGTATTGGAACACTCTCCATCCACATTTTTATACGACCGCAAAAAAATTGCGTTCGTATAATGCTATCATGTCGTCGTCATCGTCGGCGTCGTCGTCGTCCGAAGACACAATTGGTTTCCGGACAATAACTTTAGTTAGAGTGAATGGATCTCTATGAAATTTTACCAGAAGGTTCAATACCACGAAAGGGAAGGTTGGGATTGATTTTGGGGGTTATGGTACCAACAGTTTAGGAATTAGGGGCCAAAAGAAGCATTTTTGTAGTTTCCGGACAATAACTTGTGTGTAAGTGTATGGATCTCTCTGAAATTGTACCACAAGGTTCCATATCACAAAGGGAAGGCTGGGAATGAGTTTGGGGGTTTTGCCCCAAACGTATAGGAATTAGGGGCAAAAAAAGGGGCCAAAAACAAGCATTTTTCTAGTTTCGAGACAATAACGTGTTTAAGTGTATGGATCTCTCTGAAATTGTACCACAAGGTTCCATATCACAAAGGGAAGGCTGGGAATGAGTTTGGGAGTTTTGCCCCAAACGTTTAGAAATTAGGGGCAAAAGAGGGGCCAAAAACAAGCATGTTTCTAGTTTCCAGACAATAACTTGTGTTAAAGTTTATGGAACTCTCTGAAATTGTACATTTTTCCTGAAAAGAAAATAATCTTCAAAATTTCCAAAAAATTGGGGGGAGTTCAAAAAGTTTGGGGAGGGGATTTTTTTCAAATTTTTTTGGGGGGTTCATACTTTTTCTTCAAAATTTTTTGAAAATCTTTTTAGGGGGGATTTTTTTTTCAATTTTTTTTTGGGGGAGGGTCATACTTTTTTCTTTAAGATTTTTCAAAATTTCAAATATTTTCAACAATTTTTTTTTGGGGGGGACAAATTTTTTGGGGGATTTTTTCTTTTCATAATTTTTTGGGTTTTTTTTCCCCAAAAATTTTCCATTTTTCCATTGATTATTTCTGATTTATATATAAAAGCAACAAATACTGATATGGCAGGAGATACACACCAAACAGGGTTTGTAAATTATTATATATAACAGATTAACTAAGTATTGTGCAACAGCATAGTATTGCGCAATAGCACAGTATTGCGCAATAGCACAGTATTACGCAATATCACAGTATTGCGCAATAGCAAGAAATCTTCAATTGAAAATAAAGACAAATCATTTAACCAATTTCAATGCGATTAATTTAAAGTCTTTAATTTTTGGAGGTTCTAACCTTGTATTACTATTTTGGATATTGGGCCCCATTTTTAAATTGGTCTACATTGAGGTCCAAAGGTTCCAAAATTAAACTTTGTTTGATTTCATCAATAAACTGTTAACACAGAGATATGTCTCGCCTATTTGTTATTTTGATAATGCAAATGTTGAAATTAAAATAGCAATACTTTAACATGTAAGTTATGCAAATGTTCAAAGTCAATGAACCATGACTGAAGGTACTGGGCTAAACAATCTCCATGGAAATGAGATGTGCCAATGCTAATACAACTGCAAACCATGAAATACCATTGACTTTTCATAAGTCGTTCCCTTTAAACAAACCTAAACACAAACATTAACTTGTAAACTATGTAAAAGTTTCAAAGTCAATGAACCATAATTAGGGGGTGGGATTATATAATCTCTATGGATATGAAACTTGTAAATGCCAATACATTTGCATACCGAATATCACTGACTTAACATTAGTGGTTCATCTTAAACTGACCTAATCACAAACCAATACATGTAAACTAAGCAAAGTTTCAAAGTCAATAGACCTTGACTGAGGGGGCAGGGCTAAATAATCTCCATGGTAATGAGATGTGCCAATGTTAATACAACTGCATACCAAATATCATTGACCTACCACTAGTGGTTCCCCATAAACTGACCTAATCACAAACTAATACATGTAAACAAAAAAAAGTTTCAAAGTCAATAGACCTTGACTTAGGGGGCGGGGCCAAATAATCTCCATGGTAATGAGATGTGCCAATGCTAATACAACTGCATACCAAATGTCATTGACCTACCACTAGTGGTTCACCATGAACTAGACCTAATCACAAACTAATACATTGTTGACGCCGCCGACGCCGGCAACAGCATACCTTTGTCTCGCTTTTTGACTCCGTCAAGGCGAGACAAAAACTGAATTTTTGCGGATCTATGATATGCTGCATTTAGATTTTTTTTATTTTAGGCCCTGTTTTCAAATTAGTCCATATTAAGGTTTAAAGGGTCCAAAATTAAACTTTGTTTGATTTCAACTAAAATTAAATTTGTGGTGTTTTTTTTATATGCTGAATCTAACCATGTTAGATTTTGGATATCAGACCATACTAGGTAAATTAAATGTCCCATGTCAAATTTTTAAGATCTTTGACCACATTTATTTTGTGTCAGAAACCTAGATTATGTCAAAAATTTGATCACAATCCAAATTCAGACAGTATCATGCTTGAATATTGTGTCCAAACTTGCCCCAACTGTTCAGGGTTCGACCTCTGCGGTCGTATCCGCTCGGCGAAGCATTTTATTTATTTGCCTGTCACAAGTCAGCAGCCTGGACTGGGTTGCACAAAAGTGTTTTAAGTCAATAGACTATTAACTCCTAATAGAATAATAAATATCTAATTAAGGTGGTACCCAACACCTTGACTTATATTAATTTGGCTCGTTTAATTTTCATAAAATTTTGACAAAATGTTTACTTTGACCCTTTGACAAAAATATAAAATTTCAAAAATTTGAACCAACCACTTTATCAGAAAAATTTCGTTGGTTATATAGCAGTTTGACAAACACTAATTTTGATCATTGAGAAGCTTAATATTTCCTTAACAAAACAACGTGATTAAAACGTTTAGCTGATTCTTACAGAGTTATCTCCTGTAGTGTTAGGTACCACCTTAACTATTAGTTACTAGAGTGAGTTGATAGCGTTGCACGTATCACTAATTAGGCTTCTGTTAACTAATAGACTTTAAGTGACTATTAACGTTTTAATAGTCAATTAAGCCCCAATTAATCCAAAAATTCACTGCGACGTCACGCGCGTGCATTTTCGCGATTTTTATCATTTTTCACGACGTCATCACGATTAAGGACGCTGAAAAGCATAAAAAGATGAGTTTGAACTGGGATTCATCAGAGATATCGTTGCTAAGGCAGTTGGTTGAAAAAAATCTAAACACTATACGCAGCAAGTTTTCAAATACAATAACAAATAGAATGAAAAATGACGTATGGAAAAACATTGCAACGCAGATCAACTCACTGGGGTTACACTGTCGTACAGTTGGAGAGGTTTAAATAAAATGGCAGAACATGCAATTAAATGCTAAAAAAAAAAAACATATGCAGAAGTAAAAAAAAACACGCCCGCAAAACCGGTGGAGGACCGCAAGCTATCCCTGTTGACCAGGAGAGTCAAAAACAAAGACATGACGAAGAATACAACAAGTTTTGTTGGTTTGACGGGAGAGGAAAGTCCTGTGGACGAAGGTGCTTTTATATTTTATCTACAAATAAATAATAGTTATCCCATCAGGACGGTGTGTCAGTGTAAGATAACATCTAGTTCAGAATGCCATACAATAATTATAACATACTTTATATATTACTATATAGTATATACCCTTTATGAGCCCCGGATACAACGTTTAAATATGTTAAATTAACAGTGAGTGTGTATCCAGTCGTCCTGGCCTTGCGGTCATAAAACTTTCGAGCACGATTTTCGTACTCAACTCAGAAATCAACCAATCAAAATCATGGATTTGGTGTTTCGAGCACAAATTTTGTACTCCGAGTACTGAGTAAAGTTTTATGACCGTGAGACCTGGGCCCTCGGTCATAAAACTTGTAGGGGTATGAATCGTGGCTTCATATGCTAAAGGTCTTGAGTTCGATTCCCCGCTTAGACACTGGAAATTTAGCGGATTTTTCTACATAATTTTGAAAATTAGTCTTTATTCCGCTTGAATATTACTAAGTTTTATTGTATGTTCGAGATTCCCGCCAAAATGTTACTGAACTTCATCCTCAAAATATGTCTAGACATCCAAGATTTCACGTAGTAAATTTTTCAGTTTAGCTTATCTTTTCTCTTCACGTCAATAAAGATCGTATATATCAAACAAAATATTAACATTAAAACGGCTTGCTCCATTAATCAGAGAATCTTCTATACAAACAATAGCCTAGACCCCCATTTTTCCAAATAATCCAACATTTCACAAGATATTTGTTCCAGCATCCCCTACAAGCAACGGAATTTACGTCACGAAAGTGAAGGACGTTTCTGACGTTGCAAAGAAATCTAGGTCAGTGACCATTTTTTGCTGATATAAATATTTTCTCTTAGACCCCGTTCACACTACCCTAGGACATTTAGATCGGTTCATTTTAGATCGGTTTAAGGGCTAATGTGAACGCTTTGAATCGATCTTCAATCGGTCTAAACTAAAACCCCAAAAGAGGTAGTTTAGTTTGAATCGATCTAAATAGAACCGATCTAACTTTAAATGTGAACGCATAGATCGATCTACATTAGTACGATTGAATCGAAAATAATGTATGCGCATGTATATAGGCAAAACTACACTGACGATGTGTATTACATAATGGAGGATCAGAATAAAAGGGCTGATGCATGGACCCACGAAGAAACGGTCCTTTTAATTGAATTATGGGGGATGAAAGAGTACAAAATGAATTGGAAAACACACCAAGACGAAATCTGGAAGCTAAGTTTTCCGTAGAATATGCACGGGTATGAAGGATCGAATATAGACTTTAGTCGATCACCCCAGGACTGTAGAGGGAGGATTAAGAGATTTAACCTTTGTGTACAGGCAAGTACAAACAAACGGAAAAAAAGGTTCCTTCGCAGGAGCATAAATTTACGAAATCTTTGTCTTCTTTTGTTCTGTTGTTTTTTCTTTTTAGGAACCGCAGCATTTCTTCATCATGCAACTTCCTTGCTACAGTTTTTTGCTTCAAAATGAATGAACTGGAAGAACACCAGTATCAAAATTTGAACTTGGGATTCAACAGAAACAATAACTTCATCCATTTTTTTTTCAAGTGTGTGTATCAGTGTATTAACACATAAATTTTATTATTTATTTCTATTTATACACAATGTTTACAGTTTTACGGGTAATTAGGTCAGATCGATTGCATTTTTAATTGTAGTGTGAACGCAGTGCATGGTTCATATTAGACCTTTATATGATCTGCAAGAGTGGGCATCATCGGTGTCCTATGGACACATTCCCCATTTATTGCTCAAATATTTAGCTTTAACTACATGAGTAACTTTGCTGAGGCGGATTTAAAGGGGGAGCCCAGAGGGCGCCGGCCCCCTTTTTTGGGAAAAATTTGGTTGATTATATAGGGTTTCACTGAAGCATGGCTGTACAGGCTCCCCTTATGAAAATTTCTGGGTCCGCCACTGCTTTGTTTTCATTTGTAACATTACTAGTATAAATAATTTTGAAGACTTGTTTAAGTAATTATGCTCTTGACTGATAGAATACACTCTCTTTACTTTCAACATGTCCAATACATATACTTGATCAATATATAGAAGAACAAGACAGATGAGGCTATCTCTATCATAGTACATACATGTATGTTAAATTGTTGAGAAAACAACCAACCATCAAACAAAATCAATAGGTATCTTATAAATTTAATAGATATAAGAAGATGTGGTATGAGTGCCAATGAGACAACTCTCCATCCAAGTCAAAATTTATAAATGTAAACCATTATAGGTCAAAGTACGGTCTTCAACACGGAGCATAGGCTCACACCGAACAGTAAGCTATAAAGGGCCCCAAAAATTACTAGTGTAAAACCATTCAAACGGGAAAACCAACGGTCTAATCTATATAAAAACGAGAAACGAGAAACACTTATGAACCACATCAACAAACGACAACTACTGAACATCAGATTCCTGACTTAGGACAGGTGCAAACAAATGCAGCGGGTTTAAACGTTTTAATGGTACCAAACCTTCACCCTTTTTCTGAAACAATAGTGTAACATCACAACATAGAAAAACACACTATAAAATATCAACTGAAATAGCTTAACTCAATCAAAGGACATATTAACACCATTGAACATACACTGAACAAATAAATTTGACCTATGATACAATGTAAATTCAAAATAAATAAACTAAGGAAGAATAATAAAAGTAACATGTTATATCGGTATGAAATGTTAAACAATTTAAGAAAAACAATATGCTCGAACAAAATATCAGCCATTTGCAATAACTTTAAACACAGGTAAATAAAATAATTTTGTTGTTAGGTATACGTATACAGTTACAATAGAGAAAGGAAATATTTTAACAAAATAAATAATTTTGATGTTCATAGTACGAAGTGGAAATTTATATTAGTACCAAACACTTATCAAAGCTGGTATATAGACCAGATATAACCCTGAATAACATTAAATAACAAAAAAGGCATTACAATTAGTATCAACAGGTCAAATAAACAAGAAAGTACGATAATGTCTGGAAATGATGATGCTAGACAAAAGTAAAATGTGAAATGAAATGAAATACAACCGTGTACAAGTTTAAAGATTTGTGTACTGATTCTGATAATAAATACGTACAAATTTGATTAGGGAATCCACACCTCAAGGACTAATCCCAAAAAGGATTACTCAAGGGCCAGTGTTTTTATTTCCCCAAAAAATGTTCAAAGATAAGAAGATGTGGGTCCTAGAAATGGATTCACAATGTCAGTTTATAGATTTACTTTAGATAACCTATCTCTATTAGAAACATTTATTTAAGGACAATAAAACATTCTGTCATTAACCAAAGGAACATATCAATTAAAATGTGTTTGAATAAACACTAGTACTAAGTAACAGGGTATGTACATGTACATTTAGGTAGGGAAACCCTAAATAAACATGCATGTACATTTTTTCTTCACCTTTTAGTCTGGAAAAGCTAGTAATAATTATTAAAGAAAAAAAAATTAAATGAGATCCTTTGAAATGGATGTTAAATAATCTTAAATAAGCTTTATAATGGAGTCAGCATTGTCTTGAATATTCCATAAATATATTTAAATTGATATTTCAGGAGCTGACATTCTTCCATGGTTTATATAGCTTCATGGAAAGGAATCTGACACAGAAAGTTTTGGTAAATGAAATTGAGAGTCACTGTGAATAATTCACACACATGCCAGACATAAAGAAATGGCCAGACATAGGCTCAGCTATAGAATCTGTATCAACTGGAAGCAACAGCATTTTCATCAGAAAACTAAAAAGAATGTGAAAAACATGAACTATGCATTTGGAAATGTTCAGCCACCAAACAAATAGATATGCCAGGAAATGCAAATTGTTTGCTAATATAAATGTAAATGATGTCTGTACAAAAGCAAAGATATGAAAGCCTTTTTCATTTATACATGCAACAGTCATATACAATACAGATTTAAGACCAACAGACATTCTTTAAATCTTTGGTAGCCACGGAACCTAGTCCAAGACATTCCATATTCAACTCGTTATGAAGACATATTTGACCAATCTGGTTTCAAATAGAAGTTTAAAAATAAGTTCTACATGTACATGATGATCACCAGCAATGAAGGTGATACAGGATTTAATATTCAAAGTTAGTAATGTTGATAAGTATAAAGTGAAGTTGAACCTCCCACCATAATAGCATTCTGCACATTTTGGATCACATATGGATCAAGCTGTTGTACTTGTGAACTAAAAGATTGTTGCTTGTCAGGTACATTGTACATGTTGACAGTGCTATATGTTCATTAAATAAAATGCAGTTCAGAACAGTTAGTAATAGATAGATTTCTTCTGTCTTTATTTGAATGGATAAACCAGATAATTAAAAATAATTTTTCTGACAACTATGTCTGTTCTGGAACTGAAGACTACATGCACTTTTTGTATCTTCCTTGTTCATTTTCCTCCAGATAAATGTATCTTTTATTTACTGACTATCACCATGAGGCTTATAAGGAAGCTTAATTCCTCCAAGGTCTCCAGTTTTGTCCTGCCTGTGACAAAAGTTTCAGAATACAAGACATGAAATGCTAATCGGACAACAACATTTACTATTTATATAAAGTTTTATATTTCAGAGGGTAGAAATCATGGATTTTCATACTTAAAATCATAATGTATAAAGAATCCTTATGTTTAGAAGTTTCTGTCAAGTCATACATGTATGTCCATTGTCCTTATCCTCATTTTCATTGTTCAGCGACTCCTTAAAAAACTACATGTGTAGTGATTTTATGATGTGAATTCGTGGCATATTATAAGTAATAAGATAACTATATTTGGTATACATGTATGGGATCCAAGGTTTACATGTGTTGTCAGACAGGGTTCAACTTGTCTCTCAATTTTTTGTCGAGCCTGCGACTTTTGTCGCAGAAAGCTCGACATAGTGATAGTGATCCGGCGGCATTATTAACTACATGTAACTTCTTAAAAGCTTAATATTTCAGAAGGTAGAAGACCTGGATGCTTTATACTTTGTATATAGATGCCTTATGATATGAAGTTTCCGTCTGTCATATGTCCATTGTCCTTGACCCCTTTTCATGGTTCAGTGACTAATTGAAAAAAAGTTCAGATTTTTTGTAATGTTCATTTCTCTCTTATTATGAGTAATTGGATAACTATATTTGGTATGTGCATACTTTGCAAGGTCCTCATGCCTGTCAGACAGTTTTCATTTGACCTCTACCTCATTTCATGGATCAGTGAACGAGGTAAAGTTTTCGTGGTCAAGACCATATTTCAAATACGATAAGCAATAGGCCTACATTTTTGTACTATATTTGGTGTATGTAATGATTGTAAGGTGTACATGTCCAGTCTGATTTATATATATCAGGTGTCATCTGACTTGACCTCATTTTCATGGTTCAGTGGTAATAGTTTAGTTTTTGTGTTTTGGTCTGTTTTTCTAATACTGTATGCAATAGGTCAACTCTATTTGGTGTATGGAAATATTTTACGATGTACATGTACATATCAGTCTGGCAGGTTTTATTTGACCTTGACCTCATTTTCACGGTTCATTGCTCAATGTTAAATTTTTGTGTTTTGGTCTGTTTTTCTAATACTGTATGCAGTAGGTCAACTATATTTGGTGTATGGAAATATTTTACGATGTACATATCAGTCTGGCAGGTTTTTTATTTGACCTTGACCTCATTTTCACGGTTCATTGCTCAATGTTAAGTTTTTGTGTTTGTCTGTTTTTCTAATACTGTATGCAATAGGTCAACTATATTTGGTGTATTGAAATATTTTACTATGTACATGTCAGTCTGGCAGGTTTTATTTGACCTTGACCTCATTTTTCATGATTCATTGCTTATGTTAAGTTTTTATACGACCGCAAAAGAATTTTGCGGTCGTATATTGATTATGGGCCCAGTTTTCAAGTTGGTCCAAATCAGGGTCCAAAATTAAACTTTGTTTGTATGACGTTGGCGTCGTCGTTGTCGTCGTCGTCGGCGTCCGGCGTCGTCCGAAGACACATTGGTTTTCGCACTCTAACTTTAGTTTAAGTAAATGGATCTCTATGAAATTTTACCATAAGGTTCAATACCACAAAGGAAGGTTGGGATTGATTTTGGGGTTATGGTACCAACAGTTAAGGAATGAGGGGCCAAAAAGGGGCCAAAAATAAGCATTTTTGTAACTTCCAGACATAACTTGTGTGTAAGTGTATGGATCTTTCTGAAATTGTACTACAAGGTTCCATATCACAAAGGGAAAGCTGGAATTGAGTTTGGGGGTAATTGCCCAAAACGTTTAGGAATAAGGGGCCAAAAATAAGCATTTTTCCAGTTTCCAGACAATAACTTGTGTTCAAGTGTATGGATCTCTCTGAAATTGTACTGAAAGGTACCATACCACAAAGGGAAGGCTGGGATTGATTTTGGGGGTAATTGCCTCAAAATTTTAGGAATAAGGGGCCAAAAAGGGGAAAAAACAAGCATTTTTCTAGTTTCAGGACAATAACTTGTGTGTAAGTGTATGGATCTTTATGAAATTGTATTACAAGGTTCCATATCACAAAGAGAAAGCTGGGTTTGAGTTTGGGGGTAATTGCCTTAAATGTTTAGGAATTTGGGGCCAAAAAACAACCATTTTTCTAGTTTCAAGACAATAACTTGTGCTCAAGTGTACGGATCTCTCTGAAATTGTACTGCAAGGTACCATACCACAAAAGGAAGGCTGGGATTGAGTTTGGGGGTGATGAATCATAAGGGGGTTCAAAAAATTTGAGGGGGGATTTTTTTTTCATTTTTTTTCTTTAAAATTTTCCATTTTAAATTGGTTATTTCTGATTTATATATAAAAGCAAATAATAATGATATGGTTTGAATAGGTAAATTAAAAATTTTAAAGTTCTTAGACCACATTCATTCTGTGTCAGAAACATATGATGTGTCATATATTTAGTCACAATCCAAATTCAGTGCTGTATCAAGCTTGAATGTTGTGTCCATACTTGCCCCAACTGTTCAGGGTTCAACCTCTGCGGTCGTATCAAGCTGCGCCCAGCGGAGCATTTTATTGTGTTTTGGTCTGTTTTTTTCTTAAACTTTAAGCAATAAGTCAACTATATTTGGTGTATGGAATGATTGTAAGGTGTATATGTCTGTCTGATAGGTATCATCTGACCTTCACCTCATTTTCATGGTTCATTGGTCACTGTTCAGTTTTCCTGGTTGACTTTGTTTCTTAGATACTATAAGCAATAGGTCAACTATATTTGATGCATGGAATGATTTTAAGGTGTACAGGTCTGTCTGGCAGGGTTCATCTGACCTTGACTTCATTTTCATGGTTCATTGGTCAATATGGAATTTCCATGGTTTGGTCTCTTTCTTTTATACTACAAGCAATAGGTCATCAATATTCTGTGTATGAAATAATTGTATTAAAGGTGTACATGTATTTCCGCCTTGGTTTATCTGACCTTGACCTCAATTTCTTGGATCATAAATGTTAATGTGATACTTGTAGTAAAACTTTATGTGTAGGACTATCAATATAAAATCAATAGTCAGTATAGTAGGCGCGACATTTCAGCGTGTGCACTCTTGTTTCAACTTATAAGTCTACAGATATCTAAATAAAACATTAACATGATTAAGGTATATATATATTAGGTAAAAATAAAATCAAACAAAAGCCAGTGTTCATGTGACCCCAACCTCATTTCACCCATCAGTGATTAAGGTTAATTTTTTGTGCAAATTGTGGTTAATTCCATTTCTCAGATTCTACAAAATGTATATAAAGCAGTAGGTCAAAGTTTACATATGAACAAGAAGAGATACTATCATGCTTATACATGAAAAGTTTATATATATGTCAATGATGATGATGATGATGGATAGCTGCTTACAGTCCAGTGGCAAATTAATATGCATATTCAGGACGAGAATATGTTAATGTGATATGACATATGAATATTAACCCTGCTTTGAAGTAGACTGACAGCAATTGAAATAGCAAAAAATAATTAAAAGAAATCTAGAATGAATCCTACATGTATATATAAGGCTTCAATAGAAGGAAAGGCAATTGTCTATGCAATATGTCAAGCTCTAGTCTTTAATGTGTCTTTAAAAGTAGTGAATAAATTTAGCAGAAATAGAATTCATTGTGTCTGATAATCATTCATGTACATGTACATCACTACATTTACATGTACCACTGACATCTATTTTATATAGATCTGTCATATGCATTAAATACACAATTCTAAAAATAAAAAAAATAAAAACTATATGCCATGCAACATGTACTACAAGTCTACAACAGGGTTTATGCTTGGTACAGGCACATGAAATGGGATTGAAATAGTTTTTGTGTCACCTGAGACCATTGTTGCAAAATGCGACACTTAGGGATTACAATCAGCATAATCATGCAGCAGCATAAACTATTTGAATAAAGTTTGATATTTCAGAAGATAGATGACCTGGATGTTTCATACCTTGTACACAGATACATTTTTGTGTACCTTATGTGTAGTCACTAGGCTTCTGTCCATCAAATGTCCATTGTCCTTGACCTAATTTTTATGGTTCAGTGACTGCTTGAATAAAAATCATGCTTTTTTTTTCTCATGTGAAATTTTCACTTACAAATGTATTATGGTCAAGTCTGTATCTCAGAATCTATAAGCAATAGGTCAACTGTATTTGGTGTAAGGAATAATTGTTAGATGTACATGTGCATGTTGGACTAGCAGTTTTCATCGAACCTTTCCTCTTTTTCATGGTTCAATCTTTAGTTGTTGTGGTTTAGTCTATTTCTCTGAGACTAGCAATTAGGCCTCTACATTTGGTGTATGGAATGATTTTAAGGTGAACATGTCCGACACAGGCATTTTTTTCTGACCTTGACCTTTTTCATGATTCATTATATGACATTTATTATTTATGATTTTGGTCTATTTTGCAGACGCTTGAAGCAATAGGGCCACTATATTCTGCATATGGAATGATTATAAGGTGTTCATGTCTTGTCTGGCAAGTTTCATTTGACCTATCCCTCATTTTCATGACAGGTTCATTTGTCAGTGCTAATTTTTTGGTTTTTTATCAGTTTATCAGATTAAGTATATGAAATGATAGGTACCGGTATATATTGAATATGTTTGTTTGGCAGAATTCATATGACTGTGACCTCATTTTCATGGTTCATTTGTCAATGGTAAGATTTGATTTGGTCTTTTTTCCAAGTACTCAAAAATATAAGACCACTATGTTTGGTGTATGTAATGAATGTGAGGTGAACATGTTTGTCTGGCATGCACTACAAACTGCTCAGAGTCTGAAAAGACCATATTTTGTACTCAACCAGAAAGGTCAAGCACAAATTTTACATGACAAGACTCAACAGTACTTAAATGTAGTTGACCTTTGTCTAGACTTACTTAAGTCAGATTGAGTACTTGATAATCTTGGTAAATATAAAAATAAGATGATGTGGTATGATTACCAATGAGGTAACTCTCCACAAGAGACCAAATTACACAGAAATGAACAACTATATGCCACCATACGGCCTTCAACAATGAGCTAAGCTCATACCGCATAGCAATAAAAGGCCCCAAATGACAAATGTAAAACATTCCAAACTAATAAAAAAAATGGCCTAATTTATGTATGAATATATAAGTCTCTACAAATGCTTGACCAGTCTTGACCAATGCTCGCATCAGTTTTGAACTTTTCATTTAATCTCAACTGGTCTTGACCCAGCCTGAATCAGCCCATCTATATCAATTATATATTGATCTTATAAAATGACAGGTTATTGATAATTTAGTTTATTGCTTTCAAATTTAAAAATTTTATCAAAAGGTAAAATAAGCTAGAATTTTTATTTTGGATTAACTCAGATAGTCACCTTTAAAAATGTCTATAACTTTTTCAAATGAACTTGGATTTTAATAAAATTCTACAGCTATCTCAATCATATATTGATCCTACGAATGCAAGGTTATTTGGAAGTCTGGTTTATTGCTAGCTATAAATGTAAGGATTTATTTAAAAGGTAAAAAAGCAAGAATTTTCAGTTCGAGCTAAATTCACAGCTATCTAAATCATATATTGATATTACAAAATGCCTGGTTATTAGTCTACTACCGACAAAGTCGAAGGGGACTTTAGGTTTGCACTCCATCTGTCTGTCTGTCCATCCGTCAGTCCGGCAAATCAGTTTTCCACACTTTTTTTCTTTGTGCTTGAAGATATTGATTTGATTTTGGTGTATTGTTTTATCATGACAAGTTACAGATCAAGTTCGAATTTTATTTATCAATTATTATGTCAACGATAGACTAGGATTGGTTTTTGGTATATATGTATTCGCTACAGCATGGGAATCGTATAGGAAATACACGTGTATTTAAATATATAGCCTACTACCTAAGATTTTTTTCTTTCTAGATACAAAATAAAAGAGCCCCCTCCTTTGACAGTTCACAAAAATAGGACAGTTAGGCACCTCTCTAGTAGACTCTACCAACTGAGCTAAAAAACTTCACCAGAGCAGCTAATAGAGGACAGTTTTTTTCTTGTATGCAAGCCGAGGTGGGGAGTACTTGTGGCGCTACACATATATATGTATGGTTTATCAATGCTTAGACTTTTTACATGTCCCATTCAAACTATGCATAGTTTGCACCCCCTTATCAAAATCCTTGATCCACATCTGGCAGAGGGAAGCACCGCTATAGTGTACAGTTTAAGCGTGTTTACTGTACTCTTTAATTTCCACGATTACGATCCGACCTCAAGTTATAAAGCATATGAGGCACATCTGAAAACTATGACAAACGTCACATATTTCAAATATTCATGGCTATAGTTACAATATGACGACGAAAGAGATTTAAAAACTATTTCCAAACGATTAACAATCGAAGCGATAAATTTTAAGTCCCATTGTTTTTATTTTTGGATACCCTCGGGACCTTTTAATGAACCTCATTCAAGTATATGTTCCGCGTGCGCTGTTCAGATTCGATAACTAGAATTCTAATTGGTTGGAAAAAGTCACATGCAAAATCCTTCAGAAGTGAAACCTTATACGGGTAGTTGTTAGATCTCGTATGTATTATCACGAAATCCGAGTTCTATATTTTAATTAGAGTGAGAGTTATTGCTCCATGATCAGCAAGATGAGATCTACAAATAAGTTAACATGGTCGAAATTATCTGTCGACTTCTTATTGGAGTTTATGTCTTTTATGACAATGTTTACCAATTAATTGCGTCTTTGCCTATTATCATGAAAACTATTAAAGAAAGATAGACACTTTAAATAATAAACATGATCAGTAAGACAACATCTACACATAATTTAAATTTTGTTGAAAATCGTTTGTACACTTGATTTGTCCTTTACTGACGATTTTCCCCTTTTTTCTATGTCTTGGTCGAAAACTAAAGATGATCGAAAGAAACTGTAAACCAAACAAAAATATGATCGGCAATAACGATCAATAAAAAGGAGATTTATGTCATGAATTCTATTCTAGTCCACAATATTTGAGAGGGTCCATTGCTGAAGATGCACATCGACCTGGGTGGGCGAAACAAGCTGTTAAGAGATTTTAGTTAAATTTTTAACATTATAACTATTAAATTGTTTAAAGTTCAGGGATAGAAATTAATCCAGATTTTCCCCATACCTTATAGTGTTAAATTTTGAAAAAAATAATTTGATTGATAGCGTCGAAAAACTGAAAAAAAAAATCTGATTCAGACAAAAAACCATAACCTCCCCTTGAAGTAAAATGATTGCTCCCTAATGTGATTAATAAAAATTATTAAATTAATGAAATAATGTAGAAAAGGTTTGTGACTACCAATTCCCAACTTCATTATTTACCAGTTATTACCTGATTTGAAACCACTACTGATAATATACCTCACTCCTAGAGTTAGACAATACCACAATCATCTTAATTTATTTAACAGAGTGACTTCGTATTTAGTCAGGAGCTTGCCAGTGACAAGTTGCAACTTTTGAGCACTTTTCGGATCTGAAAGATACCGTCTCCCTGCTTTCCGCGGACGATACTTGAATTTTTCAATATGGTGAACGAGCTAAAATTTTTCGTCGAACATTTCACCTATTCTACTTTATATTCAAAAGCACGAAACAAACCATGTGCTTCCTAATAACATATACGGTACCAATATCTACCTCCTAGACGTTTCACACTAGAAGATAATGCGACAGAATATAATGTTAGATGTTGGAACTAAACCTTGTCGTCTATAGTGTCATTTCATGACCTTTAGCTAAAACTTTGAAATCAATGTCTCGTATAAATTGAGGACTGTGTGTCCTCTGCACATAGAATAAATGTGGAGAAACAAATAGTTTTTCAAGTGTACTGACTTCTTTGTGGCAATCCTCTAAGCCATTCACAGACATACTTCCAGGAAACCTTCCGTTTACAGACTTGGTCTTTAGAGTTAGTTTATTTATAATTTATCCTCCAAAACAAGAAGCTGTCAAATGGACACCAAAGCGAGTTTGCTTACAGTTATAAGCATAACTGTCAAAGCACTAAGATACTACAAGTGGAAATTGTCAAAATGAGACTTGGCTTCCAATAGTAAAATAATTGTATCAAAACAACCGTAATATTACCATATAAAGTTTTTAGTCTAAACAGTTTTGTCTATAGAGTGTCTATAAGATATTTTGTTTTTCTTTGATGACATAGTTGATTGTTTTTATAGTGATAATAATTATAACACAATGTTGACTGCTGTACCCCAATTTTTGACATTTATACCTATCGTTTGTTTTGCTCACACATTGTTGTCAATATACTGGAATTTTATGCGACTGTCATACAAGTGAGAGGTTTAGCTAGCTATAAAACCAGGTTTAATCCACCATTTTCTAAATAAGGAAATGCCTGTACCAAGTCAGGAATATGACGGTTGTTTTCCATTCGTTTGATTTGTTTCAGCTTTTGATTTTGTCATTTGATAAGGGATTTTTCCGTTTTGAATTTTACTTGGAGTTCGGTATTTTTGTTATTTTACTTTTTAATGGGTCTCCTATTATAACTTGAACCCAGATTTTATTCAACCACTTACCGTACTATCCTATTTAATCGGAAAAGACCGTTTAAAAATATGAATATGTTTTCATTAACTGTAGTCCTAACGAAAACATTAGCTGCAATATTAAAAAATAAGGAGATTGCCAATGAGACAACTCTCCACAAGAGAACAAATGACACAGAAATTAAATACAGTAAAAGAAATAGACGTTTATTTTCAATTTGCAATCATTTACAGGGAAAATGTTATTGATGCAAAAATATAAATTGGCTTCGTTAGTTCTTAGGAAAAAGATATGAAAGGAATATGATTACTAGAAATCGAAACTTTTTTTTTAACTTTTTAATAGACAATATAAAGCCAGTTTGATACCAGATTTTAGATAATATAAAATTTGGGGCATATCTAAATCGGATTTCTTTTTTTTTATTAGAAAACTTCAAAATTCCGAGAAATTACGTTGTAAATCGTTAAAGTATTCTGATTGGCAGTTGATTTCACACAATTTCAAGGACATATTAAGTACAATTATATTCTGTGAGGGGTCTAATAGGTGGCCTGTTGCAAGGTACAATAATCACCCTATCCGACATAGTCATTTCTAGTGGTAGCCTAAATCTCCCACAAGTTTCCCCGGTCGACCAACTTGTACATCTTACATTGTGTTTGTCAAATCGTATGCTTGATATATTTGGCACCAGACGTATAGAAAATCTTTCAAACGATATGAATGCGTGTCGGGCAGGCAAATGTCACAACCCATCGCCTGATCGACCTTTTTGTTAGCAAGTAAATAACAACTAGAGCCAGTGTCTTGAGCTTTTAAAGTTTTAATGGTAAATACGACCAACTTCTGAACTGCATTTTTGACGTCAAATCAGTTTTGGGAGTCTCACTATTTCATTGAAGTTATACCTTACATTTGACATCGAAAATCAATTAGGAATATAATAGGATACCTATATATAAATAATAAGATGTGGTATGGTTGCCAATTAAAAAACTAATAGGACATTATACGACCTTCAACAATGAACAAAACCAATATTGTGTAATAAGTTTTAAAAGGCCACGGCACGAATGTGAAACAATTTGAAAGAACAACGGCCTGGCTTATACTTAGCATAACACATTAAAGTAGGACGACAGGGACTATTCACGCGCACAGTTACTGGACGATAGGTCAAAACCAATTCCAACTTATTAATAACCCAGTTTTCCAGACTAAAATGTCAGTCAATTAGTTTAGAATACAGTCATTAATAGTCTGATGATGGAAATGCCAATGGCAGAACATAAGTATCGACAGAATGAAGGACTAGCAGTGTGTATAGCTGAACATTTGTATTACAATATACATTTACTATCCCGTACTCAAATATGACATCACTGAGTTTGTACTATAATGAGCAACACTACGGGTGCTTCATATAGAGCAGAATCTGCTTACTCATCCATTATGATAGCCCCTGAGATCATCCACGGTTTTTAACCTGGACACTTTGTCTGAATGGATCAAAGCTATTCGATCATGCATTCAGAAACTACGATGTACTATGAGCACACGGGTTTCTAACCCATTCAAGAACCCGGGGTTGTAGCTGCTTTATCCTCTTTGCATGACAAATATGTTGTTGTTCCAGCAGATGAAGCCTCCAATAATATTGTCTTCGTATGTAAAAACCATTATTTGCAGTGTCTCACAAAAGAGCTTGAAATAAACAGCACAACTGGTAATACTACATATTCTTAACATCATTTACAAAGGATGAAATTTTACAAAATCATAAATCTGTCCTTCTTTTTTGTAGGAATTAACATCAAAGAAAACGAAGAAAATCTACATTCATTATACTGGATACCAAAACTTCACAAAACTTCTTATAAAGAACGATACATAGCTGGATCAGCAAGCTGTTCGACTAAACATCTTTATAAAGTGCTTACTACTATTCTTTCTACAGTAAAAGATGGCCTTCAAGAATATTGTGATGAGATATATTCAACCAATGGTGTCAATCAGATGTGGATTCTCAAAAATTCTAAAGATCTACTGCTAAATCTTAAATCACGATCTCTGCAATTTTGCAGCAACATTAAGACCTTTGATTTTTCTACGCTTTACACTACTATTCCCCATGCTCAATTGAAAGATCGACTTCACCATCTCATTAAACAAAGCTTTTGCTATAAAAATGGGAATCGTAGATATACATTTCTTGTTTTGGGTTATAATTATTCTTATTTTGTGAAGAACCACACTGATTCTATCAGAAAATACACTGAAGATGATATTATCAAAATGCTGGACTTTTTAATCAACAAATATTTGTTGAGTTTAGAGGATTGATATATTTTAACAGACAGTCGGTATTCCAATGGGTACTAATTGTGCACCCCTTCTGGCCGATTTGTGTTTGTCCTCGTATGAAGCAGAATTCAATCAGAACCTTCTATAAGACAAAAAGAAAAAGCACCTTGCGAAATTCCAGATATATTGATGATGTCCTATCACTGAATAACCCATATTTCAGTCAGTACTTACACCACATATATCCCAGTGAACTTGACAATAAGGATACTACTGATAATAGAAGGACTACTTCATACCCTGATCTTTTCCTCAATCTTGACACAGATGGACGACTTCACACTAAAATCTATGACAAACGGGATGAGTTCAACTTCCCAATTATTAATTTTTCCATTTCTCAGCAGTAACATGCCCTCTGCTCCGTCGTATGGTGTTTACATATCTCAATTGATAATTTACGCTCGTGCATGTTAACACTATACGCACTTCATATACAGGAGTGTGCTCCTTACGCAGAAACTGCTTTAAATGAGTTATGAAGAGGATAGATTAAAAATGACACTCCGTAAATTTTATGGACACCATCACGAATTGGTTAATCTATACAATGTGTCCGTGTCTAAACTAACTAACGACTTAGTTCTGTATTTTCGTTACAGTTCACATATGTCTCACTTGTCAGTATAGTCGAGTTACTTTCCATTTTCCATTGATTAGGTATTATGTTAGTCCAAATTATTATGACGTCGTCACAGCATTAATTCAAAATAGCCCCGCAAGACCGTCATAACCATGATATTTAATTGGACTAGTATTGTGAAAATAATTGTGAATTTTTGGATCTCGTTCCGTATAACTGTATGAATTTCAAGATTATATTTACGTCACTTTTTGTGGCGTTGATTCATTCGTGTGACGCAGTTTTTAGGGTCCTGTGCTGTCGTTTATTCATGGTAGATGTCCGTTGTTATTCTGCGGTTTACATGTTGTAATGTACCATTATATTATTTATTTATGCATTTCTCTGTGCTGAGTGTTCTTGCGTTTTTTTGTACTGTATTCCTGTTACGTAGTGTTGTCGTTTTAGCATTATTATTTAACATTGCCATATAAGGGGGAGATTTGGCTAGCCATAAAACCAGGTTCAACCCACCATTTTTTTCTTAAAATGGCCTGTACCAAGTCAGGAATATGGCAGTTGTTATCAAATAGTCCGTTTCTATGTATGTTGGCGTTTGTTTTTGTTGCAGTTCACTGTTTCTGTTGTTCCGTTGTTTTCCTCTTATAGTTGATGTGCTTCCCTCGGTTTTAGTTCGTAACCCGGATTCGTTTTCTCTAAATCGATTTATGACTTTTGAACAGCGGTATACTACTGTTGCCTTTATTTAAGTGTGGTTCGTGTCTCTCAGTCTTTAGTTTTCTATGTTGTGTTTTGTAAACTGTTGTTTGTCTTTTGATCGTTTTTTGCAATGTCATTGTCAATTTGTCATCGACTTATGTGTTGGAATGTATGAAAATAAATATCAATTTTAGTTGCCATGGAAACTATATTTAAAGATTTTACTGCAGGTTTAGAATAAAAACCTCTCAGGAAAAGGTTATTCAAAGGATTTACAAGTTTTACAAAGATCATATTTAAATATAAGGGTTCTTTCTTACCGTAAAAATTAGGATGAGCTGTAGCGTTTGTAATTAGATCTTCAAACAAAATATTCGTTTCTTTGAAAGACTTTAGTAAAGTTTTAATAATATTTGACCGGATAATTAACAAAGGTATACTTCTATACTTTTTGATTTATAAGCTCGGTATTTATTTTAATAAGTTTATGATTTTCAAATATTTTGGCCTCGAGCATCACTAAAGAGACCTTGAATGTCGAAATGCGCATCTGGTGCAGAGAAATGGATACCCTTAATGTTATTTTATTTAGATCTACAAGTTCACAGGGCGATAACAGTATTTTGAGGTTTTGTGATGTGCAGAAAAGTTATTATATAAAAAATGTAATGATTGGTAGGCCGCACGGTATGTCCGTTTATTTATGCTCCAAGGAAAGAATCCAACATGACATCATTCCTTAAAGTTTTATAACGAACACAAATTTTACATCCGATTTGACATGTACATTTCATGAAATGAACTAACGAACATGCAATATGCAATTTCGTGCTAGAAATATAAGTTTCGGCAAAAAAAAAGGAGCTGAAAGACCGATACAGTTGAGGTCGTTGATAGTTATAGTCAGTCTAATGGGATCTGCCTTAGTGTGTACATGTGGTATACAGTATGTTGGACATTTCATAAACGTATAACGGCCATAGTAGTGATTATGAATGTAAGCGATACCTTACTCTCAGTCGACATTGGAGATCTCCTGGTCCTAATAGCAGATCTTAATGAACTGACTGTTATTATTTTTGTTATTTTACTTTTTACCATCATTGACCACATCACTGCTTTGTCTAGGGAGGGAGGGGAGAAACATTCGGGAAAGATTTTGGATTAGAAAATTAAAAACGTTGGCATCAAATGGGATCAATGAAAAGATGTAATTCAAAACGCGAAGTGCTAACCACCGCAGCTGGATGCGTTAGTTTCATTTGGGATAAATAAATACGCTGCCTCTGTTGTAAATATTAAATTTGTTTGAATTTTTAATTTTGTTTTAATTAATATACAAGCGTGGTTAGGTTTTTAATTTGTATTACATTCAAGATTATTTTAGAATAATCATAATAGATTGACAAGATTTATTTTACATCATACTGATGAAGGACATCTGTTATCCGAAACATTTATTGATACTTGTATTTACTATTTTCTTTTTAATATTGGTGTTGTTTGTACACTATTTAGGCGTATATATAATGTATTTGTTGTGTACAGTATTGTTTTTCACAATGGTTAAGCGCCCTCGTAAGAAAGATCGTTGACTATTATCTAGACGTTATGTATATGTATATGTATATGTATATCTATAAATATCTATAAAGTGCATAGAAAATCAAGCTAACTATGTTAGAATAGATCTGATTCTTTGCCTCCTCCCTAACCGGAGCTGAAACCTGTATTTTCTTAAAAATGAAAACGACAAGTTATAAACTCCACGCGTCCGAAGCGCTTTTCTGGATTTACCTTCATCAGGAACGCCCAAAGCCGAATATTTGAAAGCCAAGGATGTATAAGAACCGAAACAGTTGAAGAGTTATATAACAAAAAAGGACCTAAATAAATAGCCAAACCCATCTAAGATCAACTTTTCTTGAGGGAGTTGAAACTTAGTTTCTAATAATTTCCAAATTTATAAACGAACAATTTTAACGTCTATTGCAACACCGCCTAGCAGCTGCCTTATCCCCTCCTCTAACTATAGATGATAAAAAACAGCTTTCATTTCGGAAGATGTCACCTTCTCCGAATCTTGTTGGTATTAGACGAGGACGATTAATCACAATAATAATAATAATAATAATAATAATAAATTCTTTATTTAAAGGGGGTATCTCAATTAGAACTAATCAAATTTTCATTGAGGCCCTCAAACAAAATACATGTAAACAGTAAACATCAAAATACAATATATATATATATATACAAAAATATATATATATATATATATTTCAGAAAGCGGAATCAATTCTAGGAGTAAACTTTTAGAATACAAAGATAAAAGAAAAATAAAAGGACTCCATGTGTCCTCACTTACCACCCATCCCTCAAAACAGCTTTAGTATCATTCGTGAGCATTGGAAAACAGTTGAAAAGAATTCCAAACTATCCAAGATTTTCCTCAGCCTCCCATGATAGCTTTTAGGCAACCCAACAGTCTGCGGAACCTGCTAGTGCGGGCTGAAGTGTCTGATAATAGAAGTTCTTCTGGAGAATGTCGTTCGTGTGAGGAAAAACGCTGCAAATGCTGCCTACAGATGCAGCATTCATCAACATTCACAGTAAGGCAACCGAAAATAACTATAAGATATTTTGCAATGTTACTTGCAAAAGTATGAACGTTATTTACATACTGGAATGTTCGGTTTGTGGCCTCCAATATGTTGGTGAGTCAAAGCAGCCTTTCCACAAACGCCTCAATGGCCATAGGAGTGATATCTCTAAGAAGCCACTTCTCCCAGTTTCTCAGCATTTCAGACAATCAGGTCACAAACTTGATGACTTTAATTGCATGAAAATCCTAGTGATTGAACAGAACATTCACTGGAGTGATGCCCAGCGACAGGTTCGGGAAAACTTTTGGATAAAGGAACTAAATGTACATCATCCAAACGGCATCAATAAGAAATACTAAGTTTTGTTTTCACTCATTTTGGAATGTAAATATACACAGTCACGTATATTAGAGTATCGAGTTTTGTTTATATTATGATGTTCGAGATTATGGATTAAAATCAATAGATTAAAACTTACCTGTATTATTGATCTATTTTAACCTACAATCAGTATTGTTAAACTCATTGACACCGAAGAAGGCTATTTGTTAAGCCGAAATATTTGTCAACACGATTTAATAACAACATCTTCGTATAATACCATCTTATATTAGTATCGTTGTGCAAATTTTTAGACTTATATAATTTTTCCTTATCTGCACAGTATCGTCTATTCTAGACGATCCGGTACATAGTAAATTTGCTGGTTGGTCCTTTTATAGACTTCTATATATATATATATATATATATATATATATATATATATATATGTAAGACTCAGATCGCTGTCCGTTCCTCAAATCTACGTACAAGTCTGACGTTACAATAAAATAAGATTCCAAATCGAAGTCTAATTTTATGCCCATCTGATAATCGACGTCCAATTCTTGGCTTTTCTAATCGACGTCCGTTTTATGGGCTTGCCGCAATGACGTCATAACTTTATAACCATATTAACTTATTATTAACTTTATTATATTTTATTGACGGCTTCAACAATGGAACAAGACACAGTACCTAATGAAGGATATGTTTTGGAGAGAAAAAGGAATAAACAAAGATTCAAACGCCGAGACATTTTGGGCCGACATGCCGTATTATATGGAAATATCGGTGTTAATCCTTTTATTTTGTTTTAGTTGATTCGTTGGGAAGAGATGTAATTGAACCTGTCGTTCCTTCTCATACGTCTACTGAGTCATTACGATTCATAATGTATAAAGACAATTAGTTTCTCAAAACAGCTTACATAATTTATAGACAAAACTATACAGATGATATAAATAAAGATCAATCTAATAACAATATAGCTGCGTCGGATAGAAATCGACCTTATGCAAATGTATATCAATACATCTGTTACCTATTTCGGGTTGAAAAAATCTCTATGGAAAGTCTGTAACTGTTTGAAAATTGAGCTGTTATAAGAACCCTATAAAACAGACCAAAATTCATCTTTCATTTCGTATTTGAATGTTCCAAAATCAATCAAAGTCTTAAACATGTACATGTATATGTGCAGTAATTTATTATTTATTGATGTTGGACATCGATTAGAGAAGACTACAATAGATCAGACGTCGTTTTTGGCAATACATGACGTCACATTGGACGTCGATTAGAGGGTCAAAATATTGGACACTGATTTGAGAATGACTTCAGATTTGGACGTCGATCTGAGTCATCAATAAATATTTCGGATAACAGATATCCTTCATCAGTATAATTATGATGATGTAAAATGAATCGTATCAATATATTCCGATTTAACCATAACCATCTTTACAGTAATACAATTAAAAACCGAACAACGCTTGTATGATTCTAAAATTTCAAAAATGACTTAGATTAAGTATTTACAACAGAGACGACATAGATTGTTACGGCCAGAAATCACATTTAAAATGTAGCCAACAAAAGATATAAATCGATAATAAAATTTAACAAGATTTATTATACAATTTTACAAGAAGTATTATACAAATTGAAATGTCAACTAAACTGTTAAAATATATGTCCGATCCTTTTTCTTTTCTTTATCTGGAATTCTTCTCCTAACTGTTGCAGATTCCAAATGTTAATATACCAAATACGTTCACAGTCTTGTATGATGTTCGTAAATAAAAGTGTCAATCCAACAACTCCAAAGAACTTCTGAGAATACAAGTATATTAATGTCTGTCTGAGAGTCTTAACTTTGGTGTCTGTATATATATATATACAGACACCAAAGTTAAGACTTTCATATATATATATAGTTGTCACGGAAACTCCTAGAAAACTGTAGAACGGAAACGTCTAGAATACGGTACAAGTTTAGATTACACATCGTAGATTATAATCATTGCGGAATTATTATGAAAGTCAAATAGAAAGTTCTATTAAATCATTCCATCAGTATCTATGATTGTTCCAGTGATTTCTAAACTGCACAGTTGTACCATTTTTTTGTAAACAACTATAAACATCTTATAAGGCCACACAAAACAAATAAGGCCAAGATCAATAAATATGATAATTACAATATCATAACAAGATTTGCTTCTAAAAAGAATAGTAATGTGCGATATGTATTGTTACAATCCTAAAATTTCACAGGTGAAGAAAGTTAAGTTATTACAACAGAGACTGCATAGAAATACATTCTTTATGAATAGCATTGACCGATTCAACTGGTTTAAAATTTCAAATTTGACGAAGGTAAAGTAATTACAACAGAGGCTGCCAATTTACACATCCCAAATGAATAGCAGCTCAATTTGAGCTGGTGTAATTTTTTTAATTTTAATTTAGGCAAAGGTTAAGTAATTTCACCGTGGCTGCGTATTTATCTTTCCCAAATGAATAACACCTTGCAATTTAAACTTGTATAATACTAGAATTTCAGAGTTGACAAAGGTAAAGGCATATCAACTGATACTGCGTAGTAATACAACTCAAATGAAAAGCACTGTGCGACTTAGAACTACACCTTTTCATTGATTCCATTTGGTGCCAACGTTTTTAATCAAACGAAATTCGAAGCATTAAGTGGTAAATCATTGATAGAAATTAAAATTAACATAGGACCTAAAATAGAACCTTGAGGCACTCCATATTTTACAAAAACTGTTTATCAGATTTAATATTTGCGTATGAACTTGTTGTCTTTCAGACAAATAAGATTTTATCCAATTTATTATATTTTCTCCGATATGATAAAATTTTAGCTTTTCTAAATGTTTGGCCAGGGGCCAGTTTCGCAAAGCTGTCTTAGGACTAAGACATGTCTTAGGATGGTCTTACGACATATCTTAGTCCTAAGTGGGTTTCACAAAGTGGTCCTAAATTAGGACATCTCTCAAAGTTGGTCATAAAGTTAGAACTACACAAGAGGTGTCTTATGATGATCTTAGGTTAGTCAGAAGTTTAATTATATAAATTACACTCATTTTTTATATTAATTTTGCAAATTATCTAATTATCTATTCTTGTTTTACTGCTTGTAACTAAATCTTTATAGGCTGACGGATTATCATGATTTGTCAACAATGACATTCGATGTATTGATATCAAGAATGCACGATTTTATCCTTTAACCTTATTTTAACCGATACAGTGAAAAATTGAATTCAGCTCATTTTGTACACCATTTTATTCTTTTATTCTCAATTTTGTATGTAAAGTTTCATATGTATATTGGTGTATTTTTAATAGATTATTTATATAAATTACACTTATTTTTTATATTAATTTTGCAAATTAGCTTATTATATTAATCAATATATTAGTAATTTATGGGAAAGACATACTACATTTACATAAATTTTTCCATAAATCCATGTTAATATTTGAAAATTTAAAGAACTTGCGACAGGTTTAGGATATCTTTGCTAAGATCATCCTAAGACAGCTTTGAGGCGAGGTCTGATATCTTATGACAGGGTTTAGGATAGCTTCGTAAAACCGGCCCTGGTTAATAAGATCAAAAGCCTTACTCAAATCCACAGTACCAATTTGTTCCTCCGTTATCTATATATTTTACCATTCGTCAATTAGTTTAGTCAGAATGACCTCGTCTGAAACCTGACTGAACTATATGTAGTAATTTTTATCATTCAAGAATTCATATTACTGTGTACATTCATGTCTTTCAAAATCTTAGATATGGTATTTGAAATAAAATTGGACGATAATTGGAGGGAACATCTGTTGGTCCTCCTTTACGTATAGCAGTTACTCTAGCATGTTTTAATTTTCCCGGAAAAGGATTAGATGTTATACTTTAGTTTATTAGAAAAGTTCGTGGCGATATTATATCTGCACTAAGCTTTAAAAATTTAGGACCAATTTCATCTAAACCTGCTGATTTTTTAATATTAAGGTGTTTCATTTGTGTACACACCTCTCCAACAGAAATGAGGTTTAATTTAAAATTTTCTGTTTCCTTCAATTTTTTACAAGTAAAATTTGGAAAAAAAAGAAAAATCCATATCAGAAGTATTATTTCCAATTAGTTTTCCAGCAATCAAAGAAAAATGAACATTAAGTGTATTAACAATATTTTGGGTTTATAAAAAGTTTGATTTTCATACTGCATTTTAGATCGATAAATATTATTCATTTTTGGATTCAACTCTTTAATATGATTCCAAAGTGCTTTACTATTTTTGGAACTTGATACTAGTATAGTGTTTTGATGATAATTATTCCTTTTTAGCATTAAATATACTGACGTTGTTTTATTTCGCCACTTTTTAAAGTTTACCCAGTCCTTTTTTGTTTGATACATGTTTCTGTATTTAATGGAAATTTTTATTTCTTCATTTAACCATTCTGCCTGTTTAAATGTTTTCACTCTTTTAATTGTCATTGGTGCATACTTGTCAATAACTTGTTCAAAAAGTTCATACTATTTGTCGGCAAGGTCAATATCATCTTCCATTTCAATAATGTGAAATGGGGTTTGAAGTAAGTCTGCACAAAAGGCATTCTCATTAAAATGTTTGAAACACCTGTACTTTCTATCGATATGATTTTCTTTCTTTGCCTTGATATTAATTTTTTCTATTTAAGCATACAGTTTAGTGGTCACTCAAAACATATGAGGAAAATGACAATGCGTAATATTCGCAGGATTAGTAGTGTAAATATGATCAATGATACGGTTCTTCTCGTATATTATATGATGCTATGATACTAAAACCCTAACGGGAGGGCTTATGCTTAATTACATATAGAAGACATAATCTTTCAATCAGTTTAATTGAGGTCTGGAGCTGGCATGTCAGTAGCTGCTAGTAGTCCTTTGTTAAATTATCTATTCTTGTTTTACTGCTTGTAACTAAATCTTTATAGGCTGACGGATTATCATGATTTGTCAACAATGACATTCGATGTATTGATATCAAGAATGCACGATTTTATCCTTTAACCTTATTTTAACCGATACAGTGAAAAATTGAATTCAGCTCATTTTGTACACCATTTTATTCTTTTATTCTCAATTTTGTATGTAAAGTTTCATATGTATATTGGTGTATTTTTAATAGATTATTTATATAAATTACACTTATTTTTATATTAATTTTGCAAATTAGCTTATTATATTAATCAATATATTAGTAATTTATGGAAAGACATACTACATTTACATAAATTTTTCCATAAATCCATGTTAATATTTGAAAATTTAAAGAACTTGCGACAGGTTTAGGATATCTTTGCTAAGATCATCCTAAGACAGCTTTGAGGCGAGGTCTGATATCTTATGACAGGGTTTAGGATAGCTTCGTAAAACCGGCCCCTGGTTAATAAGATCAAAAGCCTTACTCAAATCCACAGTACCAATTTGTTCCTCCGTTATTTATATATTTTTACCATTCGTCAATTAGTTTAGTCAGAATGACCTCGTCTGAAACCTGACTGAACTATATGTAGTAATTTTTTATCATTCAAGAATTCATATTACTGTGTACATTCATGTCTTTCAAAAATCTTAGATATGGTATTTGAAATAAAAATTGGACGATAATTGGAGGGAACATCTGTTGGTCCTCCTTTACGTATAGCAGTTACTCTAGCATGTTTTAATTTTCCCGGAAAAGGATTAGATGTTATACTTTAGTTTATTAGAAAAGTTCGTGGCGATATTATATCTGCACTAAGCTTTAAAAATTTAGGACCAATTTCATCTAAACCTGCTGATTTTTTAATATTAAGGTGTTTCATTTGTGTACACACCTCTCCAACAGAAATGAGGTTTAATTTAAAATTTTCTGTTTCCTTCAATTTTTTACAAGTAAAATTTGGAAAAAAAAGAAAAATCCATATCAGAAGTATTATTTCCAATTAGTTTTCCAGCAATCAAAGAAAAATGAACATTAAGTGTATTAACAATATTTTGGGTTTATAAAAAGTTTGATTTTCATACTGCATTTTAGATCGATAAATATTATTCATTTTTGGATTCAACTCTTTAATATGATTCCAAAGTGCTTTACTATTTTTGGAACTTGATACTAGTATAGTGTTTTGATGATAATTATTCCTTTTTAGCATTAAATATACTGACGTTGTTTTATTTCGCCACTTTTTAAAGTTTACCCAGTCCTTTTTTGTTTGATACATGTTTCTGTATTTAATGGAAATTTTTATTTCTTCATTTAACCATTCTGCCTGTTTAAATGTTTTCACTCTTTTAATTTTCATTGGTGCATACTTGTCAATAACTTGTTCAAAAGTTCATACTATTTGTCGGCAAGGTCAATATCATCTTCCATTTCAATAATGTGAAATGGGGTTTGAAGTAAGTCTGCACAAAAGGCATTCTCATTAAAATGTTTGAAACACCTGTACTTTCTATCGATATGATTTTCTTTCTTTGCCTTGATATTGATTTTTTTCTATTTAAGCATACAGTTTAGTGGTCACTCAAAACATATGAGGGAAAATGACAATGCGTAATATTCGCAGGATTAGTAGTGTAAATATGATCAATGATACGGTTCTTCTCGTATATTATATGATGCTATGATACTAAAACCCTAACGGGAGGGCTTATGCTTAATTACATATAGAAGACATAATCTTTCAATCAGTTTAATTGAGGTCTGGAGCTGGCATGTCAGTAACTGCTAGTAGTCCTTTGTTAATTTATGTTGATCATTGACATTTTGCTCAGTTTCTTCTGTTACTTATTCTAACATCGGACCTTGACTTCTTTTAAACGGAGTTTTACTGTGCGTATTGCTGTGTGTTTGTTTATTCTTGAGATCTCACAAACATGTTTAACCCCGCCGCATGTTTGCGCCTGTCTTCAGTTCAGGAACCTCTGGCCTTTGTTAGTCTTGTATGATTTTTAATTTTGATTCATTTATATGTTTTGGAGTTTAGTGTGACGTCTATTTTCGCTGAATCAGTAAACAATATTGCTAAGGGGCTAGCTGAAGCCCGCCTCCGACTTTTAATTAGAGTCTCTGATCTTTCACGAATACGTTTTGCAGTGTTAAATTAGTTGTTGAAGATTAAAATGGTTTATGAAATTCATCCATTTTTCATTTTCAATTTTTATCAAATCGATATTAAAGTCTCCCATTAAAATTATATCTTTATTTTCTGGAAGAGCTGTATCAAATTCCTCCTCAAAAAGATCTATCCAGGACTGAGGGGAATTTGGTGGTATATAAACAGTACAAATAAAGAATGGTTTTGAATTTGGTAATTCTACCTCTAACCATATAGTTTCTAAAGTATTTATCGATAAATGAATCGATTTTTAACTGCAATAGAATCTTTGACATAAACCAATAGAACCCCAACATCCTTACTCTGGCGATCTTTTCTGAAAATATTGTATCCTGACACTTTACATTGTTCATAGTTAATTTCAGGTTTTAAAAATGTGACAACTAATCCAAATAAATCTATGTATCTGTTGTTTATAGTAATCAAATTCTTGAACTCGTCAAATTTAGATAAAAAATGTCTAACACTAAACATACAGCATTGAAACCATTACATTCTAGATTAAGACAGGTTTTTTTTTCAGAACGTTTGTTTTTATCACTTTTAGGTTTTGAATTATAGTTTTTAGTGCAAATACATTCTTTTAAATTAAGACAAGACAATTTTTTCTAGAACTTTTGTTTATAAAACTCTCAGCTTTAGAAATAGAATTCTGAGTACAAATACATTTTGATGTATAACATTTTGGAAATAAATTGAGAAGCATAAAGAAAGTGTTATGAAAAAGTAATAATTTACAATAATTTGAGAATTTGTCTACAAATTGAGATACACCCAGTGTTACACTTTTTATAATGATGACAATAAAAGCCATAGTTCAAGCAGATACCATTGAATGTATTTACAATGCTTTGTCTATTACCACGCTGTTCATTATTTTCATTATTGGACTAAGAACGATTTGTGCGGATGAAGATGTTTACAACCTTGTAAATGTTTCTAAGTAACTGAATTGTGCCATGATGATTAAGGTATATTCCATCACGGTGGTAATAGGTAGAGACAAGCTCGCCGCCTCTGAAGATAAATGCATTCGTTTGTTTGATGAATTTAAAGTTAAGTTCTCTAGAAATCCTATGTATAATAGTATTATAAACATCTATATCAACATTTCTGCTGGGACAAATTTCTGATAAGGCAATGTCTATGCTTGTATATAATAGATCTGACAGTTTTTTTCATTAAATCATAGTTCTCTCTAAAGGCTTCTTGTTGTATTCTGGACGAGGCATCATTTCCACCAACGATTATAATTATTCTTGTGTTATGTTTTAAATTAGCCTTCCTAATTTTTTCGGTTAATATTGGGACTGTTGCTTCTCTATTAGTTCGTACATCAACATATTTTCCAATTTTTGTTTGCATCAATTCCTTTGATGATTGAACTTCCAATAATTAGAGTTTTATCTTTCCGACCGTCCGGGAATGTTTGAAAGTCATTCCGTTTTGTATGAGATTGATCGAATGCTTTTGTTGTACTAGCTATGTTGCTGTTGACAATATTAACATTACGATGTTCCTTTTTTTGCATTTGATTTTTCCTTCTCTAGAGTCACAGGTTCAGCGTTGCACTGAATACGGCTTGGTATATCCTTTACTTTATCAGAGAGTCTTTGCGTTTTATTGTGAATTTTTCTCTTGTACAATTTTTACATGCTTGTTAGGTTAATTTTCTACTCACTTTATAAATATTTAGACGCCCGGTATTATCTTATAGAAAATCCAATGGACAAGCTTAAGGTATAAACTGCAGTTTTCACTATTTATAGGCAGCCTCAAATCTGTGTCCTTTCCTAAGATCTCTGTCCTTTTCAATATTACGTCATAGATAAAGGCAACAGCAGTATACCGATGTTCAAAGGTAATCAATCGATTAAGAGAAAACAAATCCGGGTTACAAACTAAAACCGAGGGAAACACATCAACTATAAGAGGAAAACAACGGAACAACAGAAGCACTGAACTGCAACAAAAACAAACGCCAACATACATAGAAACGGACTATTTGATAACATCTGCCATATTCCTAACTTGGTACAAGACATTTTAAGAAAAAATGGTGGGTTGAACCTGGTTTTATGGCTAGCCAAACCTCCCGCTTATATGTCAATGTTAAAAAATATCGCTAAAATAACAACACTACGTGACAGGAATACAGTACCAACAAACGCAAGAACACTCAGAACAGAGAAATGCATAAATAAATAATATGATAGTACATTACAACATGTACAGAATAACAACGGACATCTACCATGAATAAACGACAGCACAGGACACCACATACTGAGCATCACATGAATGGATCAACTCCACAAAAAGTGACGTATTTTTGTGACGTATATATAATCTTGAAATTCATACAATTATATGAAATGAGATCCAAAAATTCACAATTGTTTTCACAATACTAATCCAAATAATTATCATGATTATGATCGTCTTGAAAGGCTATTTTAAATTAATGCTGAGACGATGTCATAATTATTTGGACTAACACAATACTTTATCCATGGAAAATGGAAACTAACTCGACTATACTGACAAATAAGACATATCTGAAATGTACCGAAAATACAGAATTCAAACCACAAACGATAAGACATAACACAATATCCAGTCGTAATTAAAAAGAATAGCCGTCACAAAACTATGTCCATTCTTTTCTCAAATCTGTGTCCTTTTCAACAAGTCATGCACTGTCCTATGTAAACATCAGAGTTATCAAAACGTCTTAAAGGAAACGTTTTTGTTGTCAAAGATCTATTATCAACTTTTAAAATTTTTTTTTTAAATCAAAGCAATAGATAAATAATGGAAACAGCCCGAATATTTTTTTTTCTCAGTTTTGAAGGTCAAACGGTAAATTTGATATGTCATTTTTTTGTTGTGGTTAGTTCAATTGTTAGCTTTGTGCCAATCTAATGAGTGAAATCTGATTTTACAGTTTGTTATCATGTTGTGTTGCTACAAAAGGGTCCAACATTTGGATATGGTTTAGCGCTTTAACCCCTGCTGTATTCTATATGTGCCTGTAAAAAGTGACGTCACTTTTCTAAAAACCCACTTTATAAACAAAGGTCTACAGATTTGAGGTTCATGACGTCCCAGGACACAGATTTGAGGCTGGACAAAGGCCACAAAAGAGTTACCTGTTGCGACATTGTATATTAACACCGAGCTGATTTTTTACTTTTGGTCCGTGTCGTGCATTTTTATAGATATATGTATAGTATACATGCTTTGCAATTTTTTTTAAATAGACCTGTAAAATATATATATACAAACCATACATATGTAAATATCGTATATCAGCTCTTTCAAGCATAGACACAGGCAGATATTATAATGTTGATAAAAATAATAAATTAATATGTAAAAGTGCAGTACTAGCTCTATTGAAGAATAATACCACTTTATACTTGAATATAGTCAATTCCAAGAAAAATATATTAAAAAATTCATAGGAGAAATCCATCTGCATACAAATTTATCCAGTTGTTATCTGTCAGAAATATGAAAGAATTAAATAATCCAGGTTTTTTTTTTAAATCAGCAGAAATACTTGGAATTTAATTGTATATGATTATATATGTTCTCACATATTGTGTTTATAAAAGTATATCATTCTCCACTCGTGTTTTGTATTGTGTATTATATTGTATTTCGTGTTCACTATTATATTTATACCCCACGCAACGAGTTGCGGAGGGTATAATGTTTTTGACCCGTCCGTCCGTCAGTCCTGTTTCTTGTCATCGCAACTCCTATCAAACCACACAACATAATTTCATGAAACCTTTTTAGATAATAAGGACAAACTATGTAGTTGTGCATATCGACAGGAAATTACGATTCAATTCTTTTTCTAGGAGTTACGCCCCTTTGAACTTATTTACTTTAATGTACTACTGCAACAGTTTGTCATCGCAACTCCTCTCAAACCACACAACAGAATTTCATGAAACCTTTTCAGATAATAAGGACATACTACGTAGATGTGCATATCAACAGGAAATTACGATTCAATTTTTTTCCAGGAGTTACGCCCCTTTGAACTTTTGCCCAATATACTACTGCAACCTTTTGTCATCACAACTCCTCTCAAACCACACAACAGAATTTCGTGAAACCTTTTCAGATAATAAGGACATACTACGCGTAGGAAATTACGATTCATTTTTTTCCAGGAGTTACGCCCCTTTGAACTTATTTGCTTCAATGTACTTCTGCAACAGTTTGTCATCGCAACTCCTCTGAAACCACACAACAGAATTTCATGAAACTGTGTAGATAATAAGGACTTACTATGTAGATGTGCATATTGACAGGAAATTATGATTCAATTTTGTTTTCTGATAAAAAAAAATGTTCTTACACTTATTTTATTTCTCCAATGACACTGTGGGGACGTGGGGTATGTGAGCGCGCTCACTAAGGTTCTTTCATTATATATTGTGTAACTCAAGAATATTTTGTAAAAAAATCTTATTATTGGTGCATATAAAATTATTATCATTATGTATATATAATTAACGTATAAGCTGTATTTGCTTTTTGAATAAAGTATTATTGGTCTTCTGCAATATGATTATAGACTTTCCTTACATTCATAGTCGGACATGATCATGATATTCCTATCTGTTAAACCAGCATTACTAAGGGCGGTAATAACTGTTGATCTATTCTTAGTGAATGTTCTGTGTATCGTTCAACTCCAGCATTTATACAAATGTCGGGAATGAAAGTTGAGTAATTTTCAACCCTCATGGGTGTTCTAATATACCACGTGTTGTACATTAATGGAATGCGTAAAGCATTTCGGCAGCATTGATTAAACAGTGATTTGGCATCAGGATCACATTTAGATAGGAAATGCTTAATTGTATCAAGGGAACATGACAAAGAATTTGGCACGGCATACATTCTCTTGTCCTGTGTTTTCTCTGATGCGTAATCAAGTCAACCTTTTTGTTATATGTCTCCTTTGAAATCGAAAGAAATTCAGCTCGCCTGTCATCATGTTACAATTTTAAAAAATGAATATTTAGTTGATGGTGAAATTCTATCTAACGGCTGGACAAAATGAATGTCTAAAAGGTACCATACTCTGAAACAGAGTTCAACCAAGTCATCTTTTCGTATAGGTAAGTGTTGATTTTCATTAATTCATAAGATTAAATGATTGGATGGTATTGCGCTGGTATAGATAAGCCATTACGTAAATTAAACTTAAGTTTGGCACTCGGCATAGAATAAGCAGATTTGAATTGCCTATTTATAGCAGTGAGTACATTTTTAAAGGATTTTTTGGTGTTCCTGTGCTGGATTTTCAGGCATTTTAGTACCCTTTTTGTTATGTTTTGAAGGATGAGCCTAAACAATAAATTCTTTAAACTGTTGCTCAGACTGTCTACAGACACGGTCTCGAAGTCCACAGTTGTTGCAAATCTTTGAGAACTCAAAGCTGAAGCGACATAATGTATTTATAAGTTTGCTGACAATAAAGTTCATTTGCATATGTTTATATTTTGATTTTATATACGGGTAGTCTGGTTGTGTTGTTTTATAGTGAAGCAAAGCAAATAGAAATTTTCGATTATATATGTTACATACCTTAATAAAAATTTGAACTTTTTACCAGATTTTATTATTTTATTTGGCTTTCTGAATTTAAAAGTAGTTTTTTTGTTACAGGTTTAATATTAAATGTGTTTGGTGAACATGTCTGAGTTAATGAAACCAAAAATTTTAACTAAATTAAATACACAATATATAAACTGATTTTATGACCTCTACAATATCAATTCCTACACATGGGAAAACCGTCCTGTATGTGAATATTTTATCTCGGTATAATTTTCAGTATAATGTAATACTTCGTCTTTAATTGGTTGTGAAATAATGAATTATTCTAAACTCTAAAGTTTTTCTATCACCAGGCATATATAGTTATCCTAAGCCGTATTTTGTACAACTTTTCGCAATGTTTGGTTTTCTTTGCTCTTTAAATTCGTATTTGATGTGGCGTTTTGAATCGAGCGCCACTGACTAGTCTTATATTGAAACGCGCGTCTGTCGTACCAAATTATAAGACTGGTACTTGGTGACGTTTTGCTGTTTGCTGATATATTATGGATTTCATGTCTCTCCTTTCCTTTCTTGCTGTAGCATCTGATGTCCCTGATTTTTGTTGAGCTACTTGAGGGCATAATTGAAATATTCTCGTCTTGTAGAAGCCAGACATAATATTTTGAGGCTTTTTTTTTCAACAGACAGAATACGGACACATCCAAAGATCGCAATGTATGACTGCTATTGGAATTAAAAGTGCACATCGAATTTCTTTGCAGTTTTAACAAGTGGAACTTTGAGCAACTGAGCTAATGATACGCCCGCTTTTAGTATGCGGTAAACGGGAAGTCGAAGAAAAAGAATTTGTAGACGCATTTCATGGTAAAGCATATTCACAAGAAACCTGATAGCAAATTTCAGAAAGCTATTGTTCGCAGTTCCTGAGAAAAATAAAACGGCGTACGAACAGACCGGGGTAAAACAGTTTATTCGCCCCCTTCGGAGCGGGATTATAAATATATGCATAGTGATACGAGTTGAATGACCATCATACAGCAGGATCAGAGGACAGTAGGATACATGAAAAAAAAAATTATTCTTAACCAAATCTTCTGTATTCATCCAACCATTTGGAGAAGTATTGGATCCTGCCATGCCTTACTAGTTCTTGGGTTGGCCGTTATCCTTTGTATTTGGTGTACGGAGGTATTGTTTCACCTACGGCAAAAAACCTAGCAGCGTGCTACTTCAGATGGCTTTGTGTTGAATTGACTATTTGATTTCGTTATTTAATAATTTATTAATTATTGAACGAGTCTGTCATTTGTTACGCCAGAAAATCGCCTTTTAATTGTAGCCAACAAAAGACACAAATCAATAATAATATTTAATAAGATTTATTATACACAAGTTTACAAGAAGTATTACATAAAAAGAAATGTCAACTTAACTGTCAAAATATATGTCCAATCTTTAGTCTTTTCTTTATCCGGAAATTTTCTCGGAATCCACAGAATATTATATCCAATTGGTCACAATCTAGTATGATGTAGTTTGCAAATAAAAGTGTCAATCCAACTGCTGAGAATGTTGATGTCTATCGATGTCTAAGTCTATCTATGTCTATCTCTATCTATGTCTATGTCTAACTTATATATATACTCAAACGGAAACTTCTAGACAACGCTAGAAATTTAAATTACGCATCTTTTGTTATGATCATTCTGGAAACGTTATGTAAGTGAAATAGAAAGTTCTAATCATTCCATGAGTATCAGTGATTGTTCAAGTGAATTCTAAACTGCATAGTTGTAACACAATGTGTATTATTTTGTACACAATATAACAAAATATAATGTAAACATTCTTAGGCCACACAAAACAAATTAGGCCAACTAAATAGATATGATAGTTACAATATCATAACACCTACCCCTTAAAAAAAGTTTGAGTGTAACAAAACTTTTCATGAATAATATGTACAAAAATACATAGTATATACAAAGTATTTCAATAAGTTCTAGATATCTGCTATTACATTATCTTTACCTTTAATATGTTTTACAATAACATCATATTCCTGTAACAATAAACTCCACCTAGTCAATCTCTGGTTCTTGTTTCTCATTTTATGTATGAAGGTGGGAGGATTATGATCAGTATAAACAAAAATAGGATGGACAGTGGGATTTAAATATACATCAAAATGTTGAAGTGCAGACAACAGTGCAAAACACTCTTTTTCAATAGTTGAATAAGTTTTCTGATGTTTATCTAATTTCTTAGAAAAAATATGATATAGGTTTCCCAACATTAGCATCTGTCTCTTGATAAAACAGCTCCAACTTCTACATCGCTTGCATCAACGGCAAATTTAAATTCTTTTTCAAAGTCTGGAGTGATCAGAACTGGACTATTAATTAAAAGTGATTTGCTATTTCACTTTTACCAAGATTAACAGTCAAATTTGATTGTGACAATCTATCAAAAGTATCATATAAATGTGTTAAATGCTCTTCCCAGCTATCACTACATACAATAAGATCATCAATATAAACATAACAACAGTCTAAATCTTTTATAACATTATTAATCATTCTTTGAAATGTAACTGGAGCACTTTTCATGCCAAACGGCATTACAGTATATTGAAATAAGCCATCTGGTGAGACAAAAGCTGATATTTCTCGAGCTCTCTGTGTCAATGGGAGTAACCTTTCAATAAATCAAATTTGCTCACAAATTTTGCTTGTCTAATGTTATCAATGCTGTCGTTTATCCTTGGAATCGGATAGGAATCAGAATTTACTTTTCTGAAATCAGTTACGAAACGAAAGGTTTTATCTGGTTTGGGCACAAGCAGAGAAGGAGAGCTCCATTCACTGTTACTCGGCTCAATAATATCATTGTCAAGCATATATTTAATTTCTTGTCTCATAAATTCAAGTTTGAGTGGATTGTGCCGGTAAGGATGTTGCTTAATTGGAGAAGCATCACCAACATCGACATCATGACAAACAGCAGTGGTTTTGTTTGGCACCACTGGAAAAAGATTTTTAAAAGAAAATACCAAGGCTTTTAATTTTTCTCTACGATCAAAAGACAGATGTGCAAGTTTTGAATCTAAATTTGACAAAATTTCTGAATTTTGCAATCTAACTGTCTCTTCCATAGTTTTAGAACTAAAAGGTGGTTCAATTACATCTGGTTTGTCATGATTGTTCTCCAATTTAACCATGGCTAAAGTGGCAACTGGTTTACTCTCACCTTCATGAGTACGCTCAAAATATGGTTTTAACATATTAATGTGACACACTCTATTTTGTTTACGCCGACCTGGTGTTTTTACAATATAATTCAAATAATTAATTTTACTCTCTATGGTATAAGGACCACAATATTTAGCTTGTAATGGATGTCCAGGGACTGGCAAAAATACAAGTACCTTATCACCAGGCTCAAAAAATCTGTCCCTGGCATCTTTATCATCTTATTCTGAACAGTTTTTAAATTGTTCTGAGCAATTTGACAATCAGTATACAATTTTTCTTTAAATCTAGATACATAGTCTAGAAGATTCAAGTCAGTGTGTTCAGTAAGCCACTTTTCCTTTATCAATTTTAAAGGTCCCCTTACAGTATGACCAAATACCAACTCAAAGGGACTAAAACCAAGGGATTCTTGACCAGTCTCTCGGACCGCAAAAAGTAAAAAGTGAACACCATCATCCCAATCCCTGTCAAATTGAAGCCAAAAAAGTTCTGATCATGTTCTTCAATGTTTGATGAAAACGTTCTACGGCACCTTGAGATTCTGGATGATAAGCACTTGACCTATACTGAGCAATCCCTAACTAGTACACGACTTGCTGAAATAAACCTGACATGAAATTTGAAACCTGGTCGGACTGTATAGACCTTGAAAGTCCTACTAGCGTGAAATATTTGATCAGAGCTTTGACAATACTAGGTGTCTTGATATTCCTTAGCGGAATAGCCTCAGGAAAACGAGTGGAGGTACACATGATCGTCAGTAAATACGCATTTCCAGTCTTGGTCCTCAGTAAAGGTCCAACGCAATCAATGAGTACTCGGCTAAAAGGTTTTTCAAAGGGTGGAATAGGCAGAAGTGGTGCTGGTGGTATTTTCTGGTTAGGCTTACCAACAACCTGGCATATATGGCATGATTTGCAGTATTCTGCGACATCATTTCTAAGTCTTGGCCAGTACAAATGCTGCAAGATCTTAAGGCAAGTCTTATACCTAAGTGTCCAGCCAAGGGGGTGTCATGAGCAAGACCAATAATGTCTTGCCTATAAACTTTAGGCACCACCACTTGGTATACCACTCTCCATTCCTCCTCTGGGGTAGCATCAGGGGGCCTCCACTTTCTCATTAAAATGCCGTCTTGATAGTAATAGCATTCGGACACTTGGCCTGCTTCTTCCTGTGGTTGAGCCCTCTTGCAGAGCTGAAGAACCTCAGGGTCTTTATTTTGTTCTTCAACAAATTTCCTTCGGTCTAATGAATGGCTGTTTACGTCTGGCCATGGCATAATTACATTCTTGCTAATACTAGGTGGTCTTATTAAGGCCTTCTCTGAGCTACCGGGACCTTCAATGTCGGCTAGAAAGGTATCAGAAAGGTCCATGTAATCAAACTGGTCTTCTTGCAAATCCTCATTTTGTTGTTTTCTAGCCATCGCCCTAGTAACGACACAAGCTGGATACAGTTCAGCATCATCTTCAGGTGATTTAACATCCACCACCAGTTCACTGGTAACAATTGGTTCAGCAACCACTTTGTTCCTAGCTAGATCATTTCCTAGCAATAATGAAACACCCTCAACAAGGAGATTAGGACGAACACCCACAACAACTGGTCCAGTAATCAAATCTGACTTCAGATAAATACGATGGAGGGGAACATCTATACAACCTAACTCCACACCTTGTAACAAAACGGAGGCACCAACAGAGGTCTCCTCGGACAAAGGCAACACACCTTCTAGCAATAAAGACTGAGAAGCTCCAGTGTCCCGTAAAATCTTAATAGGCTGAGGAGTAGTATTATTAACAATAGAAACAAACCCATCAGACATAAAAGGTTTATAATCCTCCATGTAATCACAAAAACTGGACTTAAAAGCCTGACTCGCAGGACATTCCAACGTATTGGTAACACGGGGTGTCGTACAAGCACTGGTCTTGGGTTTATTATCTCTTTCATTCTTCTTCTGGAGTCTAAAACAATCAGCCATCAGGTGACCATTCTTCTTACAATAAGCACAAGTCAGTGACTTTTTCTCAAAAGTATCAAACTTTGGACTAGACATATTATAACTAGACTGGCTCTTATTCTGTGCAACGGGCTTACTATCAGTACGCTCAGTGCTTTGATTCTTGTAATTTTCACTCGAAATATTAAAATTTTGACCTTTGAAACTTCTTTTATGTGAAAGAGTATAATTATCCGATATAACAGCTGCATCTTGTAAAGTCTCAACAGTTTTGTCATCTAAATATGTTTTTAAGTCTAAATGAACACACTGCTTGAACTCTTCTAATAACATCAATTGTCTTAAATTATCAAAAATTTTATCTATTTTCTTTAATGTAAGCCATTTATCAAATGGATCTTCTTTTTCCCTAGCAAATTCAACATAGGTTTGTGAATCAAACTTTTTATAAGACCTAAATTTCTGTCTATACGCTTCTGGCACTAGCTCATAAGCTTTCAAAACATCTTTTTCAACCTTGTCATAATCAGAACTATTTTCTGATGAAAGTGCTGAGTAAATTTCAGCGGCCTTGCCCTCTAAAAACACTTTGCAGCATTGTAGACCAAAAAGGCTTCGGCCATTTCAAATTTTAAGCAATTTTCTCAAACTGTGGAAAAAATTTGTCAACTGTTTATTCTCAAAATTTGGGAACCAAACGTATATTTTTTGCTGCATCAAAATTAAAATGTTCTGATTTTGATTGGAATTTAGTGTTGCTTTCTTCTTTTGCCATTTCAATTTTCATTTTCTCAATATCTAACCTTTCTCTCATTTCAATTGTTTTAATTTAAGTTCATGTTCTAATTCAAGCTGTTTTAATTTGAAAGCATCAACATTTTCGACCTTGAGTTCAAGAGCCTCTTCACCTAAAATTTCTGCGTCAACTAATTTGTCTATGACCAAATTTTTTATAATTTGTTTTCTCATAGATACTCTAAAGTCTAATTTCAGATGTTTAGCAAGCAACACTAATTCCTCTTTCTTTAAATTATCAAACTCTTCCAGGTCTGGCGTTTTCAAAAATTTACCGGCATCAAATGCCATTTTGTAGAATTTTGTTGGCTGATAAAAAATACTGATTTTTTTTTTTTTCTTTAATAAGATTTTAACGTTATCCCGGACGAGCCCCCAATTTCTGTTATGCACAGAAAAAATCGACTTTTAATTGTAGCCAATAAAAGACAAAAATTAATAATAATATTTAATAAGATTTATTATACACAAGTTTACAAGAAGTATTACATTAAAAGAAATGTCAACTTAACTGTCAAAATATATGTCCAATTTTTTATCTTTTCTTTATCCGGAAATCCTATTGGAATCCACAGAATATTATATCCAATTGGTCACAATCTAGTATGATGTAGTTTGTATATAAAAGTGTCAATCCAACTGCTGAGAATGTTGATGTTTATCAATGTCTAAGTCTATCTATGTCTATCTCTATCTATGTCTATGTCTAACTTATATATATACTCAAACGGAAACTTCTAGACAACGCTAGAAATTTAAATTACGCATCTTTTGTTATGATCATTCTGGAAACGTTATGTAAGTGAAATAGAAAGTTCTAATCATTCCATGAGTATCAGTGATTGTTCCAGTGAATTCTAAACTGCATAGTTGTAACACAATGTGTATTATTTTGTACACAATATAACAAAATATAATGTAAACATTCTTAGGCCACACAAAACAAATTAGGCCAACTAAATAGATATGATGGTTACAATATCATAACACATTGTGCTTTGAATGGATTGACAAGGATATTAATTAGGGATTAATTATGCACATTTCATTGTGTACAGGTTAGTGTGTGTTTTATGCAGTTGTTTACTATCTTGCATTAGAACGAGAAGGTCACACACGAAAAGACTTAACTTACTTATTCTTTTAAAAGACTTAAACAAGAACATGTCAATTCTATGTATGTTTATCACTGTACTCACAAAAACGCAAATGTGAATTTGTTATGAACATAAAATAAGAACGCTCATCGCAATGGAACAAGACAATATAGAAAAACAATAGGAATCATTCACAACTTTTCACAAAAGGCTGCGCTGCAGTTCCATAGGTGATTAGCTGAACGCTTGATTTCACAGATACGATTACCGCTAATAAAAAAAATGGATTCCAGCGACCAGTACTTTACTGGCCTCTTATAAAACTATCAAATAGAGATATGAAGTCGTGGTGCAGTGGGTACAGGAAGAAAGGCAGACCTTATTGAAAGGTTTTTAAATTTATATTTTTTTCAATGGAGCTTATTGACACTAATAATACCATGTTACAATGCATGGCCAAAAGAATTCGTCACTTTTGATTTTTACAATAAAAACATGTTTTCAAAAAAATATTCTTGGGTCATTTCCGGTCGGACTTGGAAGCAATAGAAACAAATTTGTCACATTGCATGAGACGACCACCTCTTTGGAAGTTGTTTTAAGTGACGTTCAACCTAGTGTAATTACACGTATAGTACTGTAATTATTTTATATTAAATTTTATTTTGCACGACTTTCAGCAGAACACATCAATAATATTTCGTTTTATTCAGCCTTTTTTAAAATTATATATGTCCCTCGCTTATATTAGAAAAGGGATCAGGGAAATGAAGTGGATATCAGAGAGATTTGAAAGAAGAAACGTAGGTTAGCTATTCAATCAATGTCCATCTCTTATTACTAGAACCATCTATGACAGTAACATAACGACTTGACATGCTCATTTTTAATTCCGATTAATGTTTTTAAGCATTGGTGGTTATTATTTTAGTTTAGATATATTCCTAATGAACAGGTAAAGGTTTGTTTGTGATCATCGTGGAAAATCTTTCTCTACAAAAACAAGGCTGAAATCTTATATTTCCATCTCACATTTGGGACAGACGTCTTGAGTAGTTTGAACTTTTAGTGAACGTGTTTTCATTAGAAGGGAGCCAAGAACTCACGACGAAAAAAACCAACATATGGAGAGACCTAAAATGAATGTTATCATTGTGAATTTCAGCTAAATTTTAGAAAATCGTACACGCTTGAATTAAATTTTGACAAATATTGTAAAAAAAACTATTTGGTTTACACGTTTCCAGGAACACATATTACTCTGGAAACAGCAAAGAAAAAAACTTCAAATGTCCATAATGTACAGTAGAATACACACCAACGAAATTTGCTTTTACTTCTTGTGTAGTTTAAACTTTAGTTTCATATTGGACATCTAAAAAGTAAACACTGTGATGTTACAGAAACACTTTTAGATCTATCTTCTTTTAATCCTCTTTGGAGACTCTGTTTCAGAACATGTCTTCATCTCAAACTCAAACAATAGGTTAAGTCTGCAGCGATCATGATCACCTGCATATAAAAAATCCACAATGAATTTAAATTGTATCCATTTTCTTGACAATTTTTTAAAAAGCTTCATGCTTAAGTTCATGCAGTTGCGACACGAGATGTTTAGTACTTTGAGATTGTTTAATTACTTGTGCTCATGTTAATGTGAGTCTTTGATATGGTATAGTTTACCAAACTTTGGCTTTACTTTTTTGTGTTTTTTGGTTTATAAGCTCTTTATTTTTTCAAATAAGATTTGTATTTTGGCCTCGAGCATCACTGAAGAGACATGTGTTGTCGAGATACGCATCTGGTTCAGAAAAATTGGTACTGTTAATGTTGTATTTTTTTGGAGCTAAGTGCTTTTCCTGTCTCGACAATTGTAAAGAGCCCACTGGTATAAACACACTGGACACAGAAACTTCATTTTGGATACTTTCCCTTTCTTTTAACACATAATTCAATTAAACCAACTGAAGACATTTATAACATTGGGCCCACTGTACAAACTGAATTAATTGTCAGATCTAAATTGAATCCATCTGGCTGAATCTTTGCACAAATGATACAAGTTTCCTCTTTGATGATTTCAATGTCTGAATCGTCCTCATTAATTGTGATTGTCTCTTCCTGTTTTTACTTCTTTGCGGGATCCTTTCCCTTGTTTCTCTTCTCCTTTGGGTTCCCTTTTCTTTTTGTTCTAACTTTCTCATTGGTCAAAGAAGTTGACAATCAGTTCCCTCTGGTTTATCTTTGGTATAGGGAGTTACACAAGCTTTATTCTTATTTTTTGGTTTCTCGTCTTTTGTTTCATTTTTTTGCTTTGGTTTTATCTTCTCTATCACTATCTGCCTGAGTTTCTCTTAAGTGATTGCAGCCCAAAAAGATCGCCGCCTTTTCTAGTTAGTATCAGACTTTATGGTTTCTTCTATTTAAGATGTTTCTTAGGAGTAGATTGCCAAAGATGTATTTGGCACAACTTTTATGTTTTTTTGGTTTTTAATGATCATCAACTTCGTATTTGATATGACATTCAAACTGTTTTGATTCGAGCGCCACTGACGAGTCTTAGATAGACTAAACACACATAAGCCTGGTACCTTCACGAATTTTTACTGAATTTTTAAGGCTCTCTTGTTTTTCCTTTCTTATGTTTGTTTGATTTAAGGGATTGTAGTATACGATGAACTGGATTTCTGTTGTAAAACTTGAGGGCTGAATGACAATTGATAGAATTAAAACTTCGATGGCGTTCGTAACTTTCTGGAAAAAACAATATTACATTTCTGCATGATTTCAAAAGATGAAGAACAGGAGTTTCGACTTCAACTGGAGCATGGTAGTATGTCTGATAAGGCAGACATTTTGCCTTACAATAGACTTCCTCATATTTATAAATCCTGCTAAGCTAAAACGCACGCTCTGGTTTTTAATCATTTGTATGCAGTAAGTGTACTCCTTCTGTATTATGCAAGTTATATCATGGTGTTTTATGATATCCGATCAAGCGAAGACTTTATTTAAGCCATTTATTTTCATGGTTTATTGGTGGTAATATGATTTGTACAGAACAGATAATTGTATGCTGGAAATTCTGTACACAGCAGATCATTCTGTTGTAAATCAAGAGAGCACATGCTGGAATTTCAAGTAACAAGTAACACAATGCAAAGGGTAAGCAGTTCCTGCTCCACATGTGGTACACGTCGTCTTGGACATGAAAATTCAAATCCGGTGATAAGTTGCATTTAAGATAGACCGCAAAAATTGTTATCACAAGATAGATGAATATTTATTCAGGTTCAGTTCCCCGCTTCTCTTTTTTCCTTTGACTGATACTGAGCAAGGCTTGCATATCGTAGATTGAACTGATAAATTATGCAAGTGGCTTTATTTTCTTGTATTTCGACAAGATATGCAATGTGGGGCAATTCAAATTAGATTTTCCTTTATGTAACGTATTCAAGAGAACTATTTCACCAATTTCTTCTTAGAAATTTGTTTTTGGTACATGCTCTGTTTGTTGCAACAAACATCTGAAACAAAATAAACAGACTTCTATTAATGAGCAGTCTCAATTCTAATTAAAACTTAGCTGTGACTGTTTGACAAAAATAAGTCTTTTATATATGGCACTGATTTTAACAACTTATTTTAGATTATGACTCGCATATACGATCTTTTACAAACGTGATGTTTTGCAAACATTATCACAGCCCAAAGCTGAACTGCATATCAATAATACTTTTTTCTTTGAGTAAGAAGCGATACATTTTATCATGTTCAATAGACACATATTCAACTTGTATGCATCATTCTTTCATAGTTAAGTTTTATTAAGATTAATGCTTAATAACCCAAAGGGTGACTGGGGAATAGAAAAATGGTCACTACAGGTCTTCTTCCGATCGGCAGTTAAACCCTTGCCAAAGTGGGGTGTCTGTTTGGCTGTGCGGGGTGTACAAGTACGCAGTCACGTCCGGTCAGAATGAGGACGTCAGAATCGATGCCTCGTGTAGAGAGTGCCACACTCTCTGCACGTTAATAACCTTTGCAAATACTTGTTGAGGGGTCCGTAAGTGACCTGCCTATTGTATTTATTGTTAATTTGTTCTTGTTCTGAACATGCATGAAATATTTGTCTCTTGACGTTAAGCAATCAACAATCAAATATCTTAAAAACACATCTTTCGTTGATCACTTGAATTGATCAATATGCCAATATTCAATGGTTTTTCTCAAATTGATATATAATTAATATTTCAGTTTTGGTAATTGATATGGCTTCAGTTTTTTATCAATCTATTATTAAGGACACTTTTATTTCTTTTCTGAAACTTTTATTTGATTTCTTTCTAACTGCTAGATTACACTCCATTCTATATGGACACCAAACTTCCTCTTGCAAAAAGTGTTGCCTGGTGTGTTAAATGAAACAACTCTAAATAAAAAAAAAAAAAACATATTTCAAAAGCTTTTTGGTTTAGTTTCCTAAACATTTTTATTTTTAAAAAACAATCTGTCAGGAGCAAATGTCACAATCTTAGAAGTCAGTCTCTTAAAACAAATTCCCCTTTTCAAACTATTAAAAATAACAACATGTTTACCTTATGAAATAGTCAAGTTCCTTCAAAATTTAACTAAACCTAGAGGAACTAAAACATCTGACTGAACTGGCCAAAGTAGCATGCAAAACTAACTTTCAGCGTTTATTTTTATGTCAGTCTTTGGTTTTGTGGGATGTCGGATTGTTGGAACAAAAGCAAAATTTCCTCGGAATTTAAAAAAAAAATAAAGTATTTAACAAAATTGTCAACTCAAATAAATTGTCAATTCCATCTTACAAAGAAATGTCTACTTGGTAAATTAATTTGATTTTCTATGGCAAAAATAAATGAAATTACGACAGTGTCACCCCGAAATTAGGCTGCTCTTATTGAGGAAAAACGTGTGTGTTAGCGGCTGACACAAGTAACAGAATTTGACAAAAAACCAACTTGACAATTCGTAAAAACTATATGGATACTTAATATTTGACTTATGGATTTGCGAAAGATGATGAGGACAATTATGAAAGCGTTAAATTATATATACAACTTATAAATAGTCAAACAGAAAGCATTTGCGGAAACTGTCACACCTACGATTGAAGATTCACGGAAAGCCTCGTTACCGACTGTTTACACTAACTTTGAAAGGTAAAATGTACTAATCAAGTAGCATTTTAAGGTAATAGTTGCAAAAAGCTGTAAACAAGATTTTGCCAAACGATCTGTTTAATTTAATAAAGATTGTCGTCGATTCTCAAGTCTTGCACAGGACTCCACAATTTGTCGGAGTTTCTCCATCAAGTTAAAATCACTTTATCATTTGTCTGGTCACCAGAAGCAAGTTTGACAAGAATTCTATTTTCTGCAATGATGCGATTGAATTTTTGACAGTTGTGTTTCTGGTAATCAGGTTTTCTATCAATTTGCTGACGCGTAAATGGCGTGATTACATGATGCCGATTTGGATAAATCTTATCTTCTATCAATACAAATTCATCCGGAAAATTCAGGATTCAGGAGATGAGATTCAAGCGGAATCGAACAAGTCTAATGTAGCCCGTGCTGAAGCAGCACCGCTCAATGAAGATGTTAAAGTTGACCCTGAACCATCCAATGAAAATGACGCTTTACCTTCTGATAACAGAAAAAAAAGCAAAAAAAAAAAAGGCAAACAAGCGACCACTGAATGATATAATCCGGGAAAACCAGATGGCATATAGCAGCTTCGTTATGAAAAAAACATAAAATTATTAAAGTTATCGGAGTTAAGTTTATCCGAAATAGAATCTGAATGACTTCAGGCAGAGAAATAAATAGATGCTATATTTTATGCCCCACCTACGATAGTAGAGGGGCATACTGTTATTCGGTCTGTGCGTCTGTCCCGCTTCAGGTTAAAGTTTTTGGTCAAGGTAGTTTTTGATGTAGTTTAAGACCAATCAACTTGAAACTTAGTAAAAATGTTTCCTATGATATGATCTTTCTAATTTTAATGCCAAATTAGAGTTTTGACCCCAATTTCACGGTCCACTGAACATAAAAAATGATAGTGCGAGTGGGGAATCCGTGTACTATGGACACATTCTTGTTTTTTCTAGTTTATTTTATTGTTAATATATACAATTTCACAAATCTGATCCCCTTTATACTAGCTCACTTAGGCCAAAGGTATGTGAGCTATTTGAATGATCAATAGTCTTCCGTCGGTGTCCGTTGTCTTTTCTGGCATACCAAATTATTTGAACCAAACTTGGTATTTAGGAATGCTCTTTAAACTGCCTTATCTAATTTTCAAAATCGCCATCACAGCCTTTGAGTGATTGACCTCTCGTCAAAAGACTACTAAATGTAGGTTTGAAATTACATAGTAGAAATATTCCTAGGATCACCCTATCGAGACTGCGATTGATTATTCCGACAAATTTAAAAACGTGACCACCCTTGGTTGATAGATTTTCGTCAAACACTTATTGGTCCATTTGAACCAAACTTGATAGACATTTCTCTGAGTTGTCATGTTCCTAAATTGTTTCCAATGGCCCATAAAGGTTGTCAGAATGGCCGCCACAGCCTCTAATTGGTTGGCATAAATGTTCAAGTAGTTTTTGTCAGCACTGATTATCTGTTCCCGCTTCTCTTACTCCAACTGGTAAACTAACTTTCCCTCTATTTTCGTATCTGTGGAACAAGAAAAATATTTCCATTAGAAAACGCGACTATGGCATTGTAGTTGTAGAAAAAAAATCATTCAAAAGTACTTATCTGGCTTCATATACATGTGTATAAGCTTGGCGACATATTCGTTTAAAATGTGTTGTTACGGAAAATCTGGATTCATAATTTGTTGCTTATTGCTGGATGATCGATAGTTTGCTCCGTCCAATACCTTATAAATCAAATTCGCATTAAAAAGTTACATTTGAGACGACCTCTTTCATTTTGCCAGTCAAAGGTCGGTGTCAACAGTCGGTAACGTGACTTTTGGTAAACCTCTACTAGGATTACAATTATACTTGCAGGAAGCATGTAAATCTTGGGTCGTCTTAAAGTGTAAATATAAACCGTCGTTCCAAAACAAAGGCTAACTCTTATGATCTTTTCTTTAGATGAACAACGGGGTTTTAAAGAAATATATGTAGTAAAGTGTACACATAAATTATTGTACATGGTGTACATGGTTGAACATTCTGTAAATGTGCGGCGTATGATAGAATGGATAAAAATCATTTAATAAATTTTACATGAGACATGCATACAAATTTTCGCAATCGTAGTTCCAGTGGCTAGGTTTGAAAAATAATTTCAGCAAACATTTGTGTAAAGAAAGGGACGATCAACTAAGGATCATGTTGACAATATTTAATGTTTATGCTAAGACACTTTCCATTTTTGAAAAAAAAGAGAATGAGGGGATACAACGTGTGGGTATTTTACTCTTTATTTATTCTTCGTGACATTTCCCTTGAGAAACAAAGTACTTCAGATTAATCTTTTTTATGTTATGGTTACAATCGTATCCGTCTTTTCATATGCTTTCTGCAATATTTGACTTTAGTGTACGTCAGTGTTTAGACTAACAACGATGAAATACATATATGTATACCTTCTTTCAAAGAAACTTATAGCTTTCTTCATTGGCCTTCTTGGTATGAATGGTAGAGCTGACAAGGTGTTGGAAAAAACCTCCGTTTGCAGTACGGACAATACACGGACTTCAACTGAAATTTATCGACCGATAACAGAACAAAAGGAACAGTAACATTCAGGAAACAGACATCATCACTGATTTCACACTCAAGTTGTAATATCGAACGAAGGCAAGATATGATATGTTGAAGAGTGGACATCAGAACGATGCTAAGTAATATATGTTGATGAGACATACTGGAAAACCAACCTTTCCCGGCTGAGCGACACAATATATCTGAACAGACATCCAGTATTGACACCGTATTCAAAACCACAGATAGTTCGAAAGCAACAGAATATGCAGAGGGGTGTAGGAAATTGAATACACTTATTAGACAATATACATTAGAGGTTGAACACACCATAGGAGAATAAACAAAACATACAACGGTATGGAGACTTTGTGGCCACATCCATCTACGACAGCGATTAAAATCTGTTGTGACCATATGCGCAGTATTTTGTGTTGTCAAAAAGACTTATTTACATGATAAATTTTTTTAGTTTTACTCTATATATCGCTTGTTTTTGTTAATTTTTGAGATGACTACTAGTTTTTCGTCCATTGAATTCGTAAGTCTAAGTCTAATTCTCGGTATAGACCTAGTTTCCGCAAATGTCTGTTACAACGTTAATTAGACAGAAGACTGGCATCACGAATAATATTTCTACATTAAAACAAGTTGTTTTCTTAAAAAAAGAAATGCAATCTTGAACCTAAATGTATGTTTTATATTTAAGATCAGATAATTGTTATACTAGTATAAAGATGCATGATTTTACCCCATTTTTATATAGGAAGTAGGATTCGTAATGAAACTGATGTTGATGTTGGGCATAATTTTCTTGTTTAAGAAATCATTTCTCTCGCTCTCACCCCTCTCTTTTTCGATAGATAACATTAATATTACAAATGGGGTTCGTGTTGCTCAGTCTGTAGTTTTCTATGTTGTGTTTTGTATACTATAATTGTTTGTCTGTTGGTCTTTTTCTTTTTTAGCCATGGCGTTGTCAGTTTATTTTCGACTTGTGAGTTTGAATATTCCTTTGGTATCGTTCGCCTTTCTTTTACAACCTGCTAAATAGGAGGCAACCACTGTTTGTTCCATTTTGGGGTGCTGTTAGAAATTATGTTTGAAATTAGAGGTAGCTTCCTGGGTAAAGTTGACATGTAAATGTCTTTGTTTTAAAGAAGTTTAATGAAATGAATCATGATTATTTGTTTTTGTAGCCAGTTTAAAAATAGTTCAAAACCCTAAGCTATATTCTTATTTGTTAATCCAGAACTAAAACCGTTTTGGAAAATTAATTACACTGGTTAACTAGTATATGGTTTTGTCATTGGCTATCAGATCAATATATGCTTGATCTCAATTTATTTAAACCCAAGGCAACATACTCCAATCAGGCTTTTAGATTAGAAACCGTTTGAAACCTCAACTTTATACTTAAATCAGTTTGTTCAAACAAATCTCACTTTTTTCATTTCATAACTTATCCTTTTGTATATTAGCCAAAATATAATGAAGTTGTTGATTTGTTCTTTTCGTACGACTATGTGACAGGCAGAGGGAAGCAGGAATAACAGTGCCAGTTCAGTATAGTTCATGTCCAGTACGCAATCTAAAAAGCCTGTTTTTGCAATCGCCTGTCCGTTGAATACGGATAGTGATTTTAAGAAAAATAATTTGTTACTTAGCTGTCTAATTTTTTTCTACATAAGGAAATATCTGTAACAAGTCAGGAATATGACAGTTGTTTTCCATTCGTTTGATGTGTTTGATCTTTTGATTTTGCCATTTGATAAGGGAGTTTTCCTTGGAGTTCGGTATTTTTGTTATTTTACTTTGCTCATGAATACAAACGTTTTGTATCGTCTTATTGTAAAGATAGTGTATTATTGTGTTGCTAAAAACGCTCTAGGTCTCTGTCAACTAGATCCTCAATTGCCTCAACTCCTTGAAAACAATTTGACGGTTTTACAGGAAAATTGCACTGATTCTTCCTTAGGTTGGACATGAAGTTGTGCACCTGGTTCTTCAACTTTTAGTCTGATTTGGGGGGGGGAGATGGCCACAAATCATCAAGAATATCACTCAGTGTGTCTGTAAATCGTTTCATTTCTATAGAATTATTTTAAGGACTCAAACGCATATTCATTTATGAACTGTTTCGATATGACATATAATTTGCGCTTATAACATACGGTGCCTTTAAATTTTGTTGAAATATCCAGGGTTAACTTGCATTTTTAAATAAGATTAAGTATGTTTATTTTTATATTAAAAAAAAGGAAGATGTGGTATGATTGTCAATGAGACAACTCTCCATCAGAAACCAAATGACGTAGAAGTTAACAACTATAGGTCACAGTTTGGCTTTCAAAAATGAGCAAAACCCTTACCGCATAGTAAGCTATAAAAGGCCCCAAAATGACAAATGTAAAACAATCCATACGAGAAAAATAACTGCCTGATGTCATCGAGTTGTCTTTTGTTATTGCTTTTGTTTCCGTATTTATATTTTGATAAAAAAAAAATAGAGCCTTAATTATTATAGATAGAATTTCATTATCTTATCTCTGACTGTATCTATCATCACTCAGTTTCTATAAAAGACATTCGTTAATTTATCTCTGTCCCTGTATTAGTATTTTACCACTGCTTTAGCATATGCACAACATCCGACATCAAAGACATCACGCACAACATTTATTTATTCTTTTAGAATCGTACCTCTAAAATATTTTCATAACTTAAAAAATAAAATGTTTCGTTGTAGCATCTTATATCTGCATTTTACACACCTGAACGCTTTTAATAAAGGTTCAGTTTGTTTTTTTTTTTTTTTTTTTTTAATTATTTTCTATTTAATTTAATTTGTATTTTGATAACAATAAAGGATATTTTATTCCAACATTTTACAAATTAAAGAAATTGACTTCTAATATTAATTTTAATTGAAATAGGGACAATTTCAGAAAATCCTTGTTTTGTTTCCATCTTTCCTGGACGTAGAATTTTAGTTGCTGCTTTTAAAAACTGACTTTGCTACTGATGTAGGATATCAATCAGCCTCGATTAACACTTATCTCTATAGCAACTGTAAAACGCTCATACATGTTCATTAGATCAATTAATTACCTATTACACAGGCGGCCATAGAAAATAACAGATGTATTCCGAAAAGTCGGTAGGCATTTCCGGTATTCCGAAAGACTACAAAAACAACCAATATATATGTCACAAAAGTCACAGTATATTCATACAATTTGCAAATAAGAATACTGTTTCTCCAACATTATGGAGTGACAGCACGTGAATATAAATAAACTCATCATAGATACCAGACTGTGTACACCCAATGAGCGTTTCGTCTGTAAAACACTCATCAGTGACGCTAAAAAACCCGTTTATATATAAAATACAAATGCAGGCAGCAAATGACAATTACTACTGCTCTTCAACTTCGTACCTTATTTGGCGAGTTGTTTTTTTTTATTTGAGCGTCACTAATGAGTCTTTTGTAGACAAAAACACGTCAGTGTAAAAAATTATATGCCTACGCCCTAATATCTTTGATGAGTTTTTTAAATTTAGTTGACCAAATGTTGATTGATTTTCAACTGTATAATACTGCAGAGATCATCGATATATATGAAACTGCCATATTTTAAAGAGAAGCAAAAGATACCAAAGGGACATTCAAACTCATAGGTCGAAAATAAACTGACAAAGCCATGGCAAAGAAAGAAAAAGACAAAAAGACAAACACAAGTACACAAAACACAGCATAGAAATCTAAAGACTGAACAACACGAAACAATGAAGAACCAATTGTGATCTCGGTGTCCTGAAGGGTAAGCATATACTGCTCCACGTGTGACACCTGTCGTATTGTTCATATAATAACAAACCCAGTAATAAGTTTAATTCGGCAGGTCACATTCGGTGAAAAGAGGACGGGATTGTAGTTACGACAATTGGAACATATCCGTCGTCATCTCTGAAACAGATATCCTATAACGGGCAACCAACTCGTGATGGCGTCCACAAAATTTGCGAAGTGATGAATTCAACTTCACCACTTGCAACTCTTGGTTAAATAGCTTCCTTGTGAGCAGCAACTTTCTAACAAGGAAATCATGATAGGAATTACAAGCCTGGCAATATCGTATTACCAGGGAGATATTAACTCCATACAAATGTTCCCAATTATCACATACCTGTGAATATATCAAAAATATAGTATGAGATCATAATATCTTTCCAACACAATAAAAAAAAACAAATATGTGACATCTTTATGTCAGCAGTTAATACTCTAAATGTAAAAGTGATGAAATTTTCAAATCAATAATAAAATGTAATAAAATATTAATTATTTGTCACTTTTCCTAGTTTATGATCTCAAACATGAACAATTCAAACATAAATAAAGGCAACCGGTGTTCAAAAGTCATACTTCATGCTGCTTGTTATAACAAAAGTACTCTGACTGGGAAAAAATTAACCAACACATTTAAATACAATACTTACAAAACAATTACTCATCATATATCATGCATACATGTATCTCCTTGACAAACATTCAGTGATTTGGGCCTTACATTTCACCCTTATAAAACATTTAGCGTCCTCACAAATGTTGATTGCAGAAATAAAAAGAATATAGGTACTAGACTTCTTTTTTCGTGCCGATTCAGAAATAAAATTATTGCCTTATTTTCAAGTAGCAATCTACGGATCAACATTTGAACTGGATTTGTCCGTACATTTCAATATTATGGGAAGACCCTAACTCCTGGATATTTAAAAAAAATTGTAAATATCTCTTAACACGGATTTTTATTAGTTATTCTAACAAAAACCGATAAACAATCTCTATTTTTAGAAGCACATTATCATTGGAGCAAACCAATATGATAGCCCTAAAAATTATTCGAAAGAAAATTTGTTAATAGTAAAAATTAGGGATGTCAACGAGTATTCGAGTACCGAGTATCGAATACTAAAATGATACTCGACTAATCGGTTTCCGTTAGAATGTTGTTGCCTTCTTAAAGAAAAAATATATTAATTAAGAGCGCCTCCCTGGTACTTAAATATTAATCAAAATTAAAATACGCTTCGAATTTTTTCGTTTAATTGTCATTTAAAATTCCCTCGAACAGATGTAGGCTATGAACAAGCCTACATCTGTTCGATGTAGGTTATGAACAAGCGCACATTTCTAAGGCTTACACTTTTAGCTTATCGTGTCTTAGTCATTCCACCACCTCTCTACCGTCAGAGCAAATATTTTCATCAGCATGACTGTTAGTTACTTAACAAAGTTGAGAAATCGACTCGTCCAAGAAAAATTTGAAAAGATAATATTTCTTAATAAGAACAAATTAGTTGCACCCTGTATCGACCCTCAGAGAATGGTTAAAGGCGTCAGTAAGTTCTAATCATCACCCCTTTGTTGATCATTAAATGTGTTTTTACGATTCACAAATACTATTATTTGAGTAAACATTTTTCTATAGATGTTTATTAATTAATTGATTGGATTATTGCCAGTTACATAATTAGTGGATGTAGTAAATGAGCTATTAATTATGGTATAAAATTCCTGGGACTATTATCTAGTCCTAAATAATAATGTTGAGGGTTTTACGTCCATAAGACAACGACCTACAATACGTAAAATGTGTATAATTTTGTGTTTCCATTTTGCAGATGTTTTTCCGAGTGAGTACTCGAGTATCGCTCGGTAAATCTAACGAGTACTCGATTAGTAAATCTTCACCGAGTTGACATCCCTAGTAAAAATATATTGTTTTCGTTTTGTTTCCTTCATATGTATTCAAGTTAACTTTATCTGGCTTATTTGAAATATCATGACCATTTACTCTTACTCAAATTACGTTAATTCTTATGAATTTACACCACCAGTTCCACTTTATTTTTTTTTTCAAAATTACTGGTAAACTAATCACTTAAACATTCAAAGATTTATGCGAAACAATCTATCTGACCACATTGAAGAAATGTGATTCCTCTAGCTATAGAATATTTACTTTCTAAATAAGCTCATTGAACTTCTCATTTAATTTCAAATTCTTAAAACTCAATCTTCTAAGTACAATTTATTATTTTTCTTTAACTCTGAAATTTAAAATATATTTAATAAAGTTATAGAACTTTAAATTTAGTAGTTATAGAACTATTTGGCTTCAGATGTTCTTAATTTACCACCATCCAAAATTTACAAAGCATCCGGTATTTCATATGTTATTACACTACACATTTAGATTTTTATGTCAACTACTAACTTTTCCTTTCCTCAATCTGCGTTTTCGGTAATCAAACACTCTTGGGATTAGTGTTTTGATCCAGGAGAGTTGTCAGTCGGCCAAAGACATTCCATTACCGTCCATGGACCTCTTGAATTACATCACCTGCCTACACAGTTAAGCAACGTGTAAGGAAAGAGTTTGAATGTACTTGCCTTTTGCGGGCAATCTCACTGATTGTATAGTACTGAAGGCAGTCAGGGCTTCAATCACTTGATAAAGGCTACTATTTGTTCTATCTCAGATGATTTAGAGTTTTGATGAAGAAGCTACTTTGTCCATAAAATTTGTAAATGAATGTAGTCTGTCTTACATTTTGTCCTGGTCATGTATACACAGAACATCAGATTAATTTTCATGAGAGTAACGTTTCGAGTTGATGAAGTAGGCATTGGTGTATTGGATTGTACAAGTCACAAGCTGATCTAATTGGCACGAATGACAGCTACTGGTTTCGAGCAGCAGATGGTTTCCAAGAATAGCAATTTACATTGATGTCATATAGTGAAAACGATGATTGAATGGTTTTTTGTCACTAATTCTTTTTATTTATTATATTCAAAGGTTTGTGAAACCTGAAGTAATTGAAAAGTGCAGTACACATGAGAAGCTGTTGGAATTGAATATAAACAAGACAAGTTATTTATTTGCTTGTTGAGATGGTTAATACAGGCTTTGTAGAAAAAAAAAAAGCAACAAGTTTTATTACAATCGGAAGAAAAAAATATCTGACAAGGATATATTTGAGTTTCGCAATGCAGCAAGAACATTTATGTGAAAGTTGTAAGAAAGATCGTAATAGGAAAGATCTGAAATTTGTTAGATGTTTGGATTGGATAAAACTAATTGTTTTCTTAGGAAGCAGGGAAAAATGCTTTTTTGAGTCAATTAAATATAGTCCTGAGACTTTTTTCACGAAAAATCTAACGATTAAAATTAATCGTAAGTTATACTGAATCGTGTATGACTTACTCTTAAGATTATTTGTGAAAAGAGCCGCTGGCCATTTTGACTGACGCTTATCACATTGCTTAGAATGTGATGAAACTATCAACCAGTTTAAACCGTTTAGGGAAACATACTTGACAGTAAAGCAAGCTCAGATTTTTCCTTTTTCATTGAAACAGAATATCTAGATTAGATACGTAACCACTTAAATGAATATTTTGACAAATTAATGGCAAATGTTGTAGAATTTACCGCTACATGTATTGCCACATGGACAAATTTCAGTCGAGAGAGGATTTTCTCCGGATAAAAAAGTAATGGTTGATTATATGTCCGAACATTGTAATTATAGATTCCCCCCACACACACACACCTTAGCAGCAATATACAAACTTCAATTCCATATGGGATATACAATTCCTAACTCATTCGGTATTCAAGAGCTTGTAGCTGCTACTCAGACTTTAATAAACGTCACCAGTGTCTGAGCAGAACGTTGATAAACCAGGTTATGTCAAAAAATGTCTCGTCCATTTTCTAAAAACCTTCATCGGAAGATACCAAGACCTTGTTGATAAATATTCCATATGAACTTCACAAAATACATGATAGTCTTGAAGTATAGATTCTAGGTACTGACGTTGTTTATTATCTTAATTACGTGTTATAGTGTTCTTTTTATTTGTCTTCGTATATTTTTAACCTTCTGTTTAGTCCATTTATGGTAAAAATAAATATCCTTTTTGTGTGCCTCGTTATTTATACATCCCGCCATTATGTTATTGTGCTTTGTCATTATTTGTATTCTTGTCTTTCATTTTTGCTTTTTGTACCTCGTCTATAGAGTGTCTATATGCTAAATTTGTTTTTCTTTGTTGAAATAGTAAATTGTTTTTATAGTTATAGCACAATGTTGACAGCTGTACCCAAATTTTGACATTTTTACCTATTATGTCTGTTTGTTTTGCTCACGCATTGTTGTCAAAATAATGGAATTATATACGAACGACTGTCATACAAGTGAGAGGTTTAACTGGCTATAAAACCAGGGTAAACCACCATTTTCTACACAAGGAAATGTCTGTACCAAGTCGTTTTCCATTCGTTTTGATGTGTTTGAGCTTTTGATTTTGCCATTTGATCAAGGGCTTTCTGTTTTAAATTTTCCTTGGAGTTTGGTATTTTTACTTGTTTTGTCTTAAATCCAAGCGAACTATTGTTAAAAATATAAAGCACGAAGGTGGGATTCAACATATCCAGATCAATAAGCCAATAATAATAGCAGTCTCAGGTGCCAGGTAGAGATGTGCCTTAGATTAGAGAAAAGACAATGATTAGAAGGAGAAATAAAATACAAAGCCGAAAAAAAGCAAATTGACACTATTAGCGAATCACATGCTCTGAGAAGAGAAGCTGAAAAAAAAAGAGAAAAACTGTTTAAGATATGGACAGCCTTCTAAAAGCAAAATACAAACAACTAACTAAATGAACATTAAAAACTTTATTTATACTATCTTAAATAAAATATTTCAAAACTTCAATAAATACTTTAAAACTAAGACGTAGTTCATCCTCACTCAAAAAATCTCTAATAACATGAAATGGACACTATTAGCAATTCACATGCTCTGAGAAGAAAGAAGAAACGGTTAAACGGACATTACTACGAGATATCTGTTAGAAGATTCTTATGCAGAAAATGGTGGATTAAACCTAGTTTTATAGCTAGCTTAACCTCTCACTTGTATGACAGTCGCATAAAATTTCATTATATTGACAACAATGTGTGAACAAAACTTGTCTTCATTTTAAGAGTTTGAATATCCGCCTTTTACCATACTACATATCTGTCATGCGATTTTGTTTTTCATTTTCATTTCTAAAAACAGTTTGCGGATTTTAACAAACCTTTGCAGGAATGGTTTATTGAAGGTCAAATACAAAACATAATCATTAGGTGCTATTAAGATGGGAAAACTAACTGCATAGAAATTCTTTTGTTCTAAATAACACATTTTTCGAAGAAAAAAAAAACTGATCGAAACTAAAAGGAAAATTTAGGAAAGATGTCAAACCGGTGAAAAAATATAGGAAACAGTAGTTTACCGATGTTCAAATCTCATAAATCGATTAAGACGACAACTCAAATTAACAAACACAAAATAAGAAAATCGCATGAACTCCAAAAGGAGCAAAGTCGGTTCGTTGACTGCTACGCAGTCAAATTGTTACATCCAGGAATAGGACACACTCGGTAAAACTACAGATTAAACGACTATTCAGGTATCTAAAGATCTAAGACAGCGAAATCATATCGCTAGTGAGTTGAGACACATACCTATCGCATTGATCAACCAATTCGTGATGGTGACCGTAAAACTGATGTTAAGTCGATTTTAGTCGTTCTTCCTAATAGCTCTGTTGAGTGACCGTAAAACTGATGTTAAGTCGATTTTAGTCGTTCTTCCTAATAGCTCTGTTGAAGCTTTTTTTTATAAGGGGCATTCTCCTGCGAATGAAGTCTATGTATTTAGAACTTGAATGAGCGTGACGTATTATCTGAGATATGTAAACGCCATACGATGAATCAGAGGTATGTTACAGTTAAGAAAGTGGAAGTGGATATTGATAAAGTTGAAATCTTCACGTTTGTATGGTCATGGTTTGAATGACAAACGATTTTTTTTTTTTTTTTGCAAATATTTTAAAGTAATAATTGTACTGTGTTTGCCATGGTACACATAGTGAGAAAAAGTACATCCTATGCAAACACTGAGAAATGATACCCTTTTAACGTTTTTGCACCATCTCGTAATGAAAAAAATAAAATAACAGAATTTACATTAAATATTATAATTTCCCTCTTACTATAGCAATCGTTGTGGACAGAGGCTGTAGTAGTATTGTGTTAAAATGGTTAGAAACGTTGTCTACAATTCCATTGCCTTAAATTGGCATTACGTTTTTATAAATGTCAAATAATCAATAATATTTCTTTTCATAATGTTTATTTAGTTTCTGTTGCTTATTCATAAATTTCGTTAACAATTTGATTATAAAAATAAGAAGATGTGGTATGATTGCCCATGAGACAACAGTTACTCTCCACCAGAGACCAAAAGACATCGAAGTTAACAAATATAGGTCACTGTTCGGCCTTCAACTAGTTTTCATTTTAAATAAATCAAGGTCATTTTATTTAATTCCTTTGGTTCTTATAGATTTTTTTTTCTAAATTGCTTCTATTAAATAGAAAATGTTCGATGTAAAAGATTAGTTCTGTCTTATTGGTTTCAGGGGAAAATGATTGAAAAAAGAATGTGATTACAAGTAACATAAATATATTTATCGAAAACTATGTGTACTTCTTTAAGACATTAACAATTATGAATATTTTTTTAATGCAGGATATGGATCATTTCTGATATAAAAGTGAAGGTATTATGAATAAGAGAAGAAATCTTTTTTGGAATAGGCCACAAAGTAGTTGAAAGGTTGTGTAACACGGAAAGAGCGAGGCATTAAATTTCACGACCGGATTACAACCGAACGTGGCTGTGTATTTATACATCCCACGAATGCCAAACTGACGAATACACAACTCTGACCACTTGCGAAGGAAACATCGACAAGTTTGAAAGACCACTTTGACAAAATATAGGAAGTGTATTAACGAAGACAGTCCGGACAAACACTAACGTTTAGATTTGATTTGATTTTTTGTGTTTTAACGCCACTTTTAAGCACCACTTTTGGGCTATTTCGTGGCGGCCAGTTTTTATTGGTGGAGGAAGCCGGAGTGCCCGGAGAAAACCACCGACCTTCGATAGGAAAACTGACAATCCTAGTCAATTAAGATTGGAGTCGAGTGCACCCGCACGAGCGGGGTTCGAACTCACAACCTCAGTGTTGACTGGCTAGTGATTACAGTAGCAACTACTTAGACCACTCGGCCACCGAGGCCCCCAATAACGTTTAGGAATGGCATAACCGCCTAAATCAGAGAGCTAGACAAACCAAGTTGCAGGTCTGCATATTAATCAAACGGATGTTCGAAGAAGCAGAAAAGTTGCTCTAGCAAGTGAAGGGAAATTGAGAAGATGATACCAGCTGAGCATCTTCTGAAAATATTTATTATAGTTACTAAAGTTCAGACCAATAGACTGCGTTTGACAATAATTGACACTCACTGCATACAAATGTATGTGCGTGAATTTTTTTTATGTGAATGGTGAATGCTTCATATCTTGAACATGTCATAATGTTTCAAACTATAGTCTTTCAAACTTGACTTGGATTCCTAAGTGGTCCGAGTTGACCTTTGTTCAGTCTTCAATTTCCTCTGTGAACTACAAACAAGCCACCTTTTTTTCTACATTTGGCCCTGTATTGTACGACTTTCTGATATATTAAATTTCAACGACAACTTGCAACATTGTTTCGTTTCTAACTGTAAATGTAAAGACTGCGGTATACTCATTACTGATAAGTAACTTGACCACCGAATGATACAATACACGTAGATTGTACTGCGTCCAGTGAGTACGATTATGAATGCAGTATTTGTGAACTGATCTATGTCGGTGTAACAAGACAAAGACATCACGATAGATTGAACGATCACCGGTCTAATCCTAATGATTCCGATAACAATAAATTCTCTATCAACACTTTTACCAGCCTTAATATTCCACTGTTTGTTTTTTGTTTTTTTTTTTATGAAAGTGAGGATTATAGAGAAAATATACCATTTAACAAATGACCGCGTATTGAGTACACAACATCGCTAACAAAGAGAAAATGTCTGGATTCAGAATTGGGAACCGCAATTCCTTACTGACTCACCACAACAGCAAAATTATTGGTGTAGGTATTTTGTCTTGTCCCAGGTTTAGTGATATCAACAAATTAGAAGTATTTAATACCTCTGTTTTTGACGCAATATGAGTCTCAAGTCATCGAAAATATGCACCACCAGTAGTTCACATCGTGTCTTTCGGAGGTTGTTTACCTCTGTTCAAAAACCTAGCTGAATTCACTAAATTCAAACTAAACTGTTTTCCATATCATTATCAAGGTAAATTCACGATTTCAAGAGAAAAAAAAAACCCACTTCCGTTATTGCTTAAAATTCTGCTATATACATGTTACAATGATTATGGGCATTGCTAATCACAGCCTATTCAAATCAGTGACAACTAGGCCTTTAACTGTAAAATTTGGAAATAAGGGTTTAGATGCTTCCCCAGGGTTGACTAGAAATATGTTTATTTCTTGGTCGTATTCCGATCGGCAGTAAAACTTTTGCCGCTTGGCTGTGCGGGGTGTGTTAACACGCAGCCTCGTGCAGAGAGAGTGCCATGTGTCCACCATATGAAAAATGATTCGTTATCACAAATCAAGTTGGCATTCATTAAGTGTTTATGTATTTATAGATATATAAAATTAAAAACAAAAATTATAAACAAATATTTTCCTCCTGTAATTATTTTATTATTTTAAGTTTAACACAAATTTTATAATGTAGAGTCAATTATCATGAGATATCTTTACCACCTATTCTAACTTTAACTGTTTAAGTTACCAACTTTATTAACCTTGTGCCCATCCGTTCGAATTAGATTAAGTTGTTGTGAAAACGTTAAAACCACCAACTACTACTAGTAAAACAGATGCACATTTTGACACTGAATGTGATGCTCGAGGTTGCACTTCTGTAAATATAGACAATGCAATTTTCATAGGAACTCCTTTTACGGCTAAAATTGTGCCACTTTTACAATGAAGTTTCGTAAAAATTATATCATAGCATGTAAAGTTCATATTCACTACTAATTTTTTCAAAGGTCAAAATATAGGGCTGTGCGGCATATTTTCAACATTTATATACTTCGAACTTCTAAAGACTTTAAACTTATACTAAAATTCTGTACGAGCCCTCCCTTCACTTTGGGTCTTCCTCGGAATTCAGTTTGGCCGCTATCCATGTGTATTTGTACTAGTAAAATTTCCAAGTTGTGTCTCTATAAGATGAAACAGATCATATCTGGGAACCAGTAGGTAAACAAAACAAAATATCTATGAATATAATATATTTCCCCAATTGAGGCTTGGTTTGTGAAACAGCTGTATTTACAAAGTGCAACCTCGAGTCCAAAATATTTGAAATAAACAATAGAAATTATCAAAGTGTTATATATCAAAGCGGTGAAAATGCATTTTATTCAAGATTTTACAGTTCACAAGATGTTCAACAGTACTGACAGTACCTAATATATCTAATTAACAATAAGTTTTCAATTTTTAATTTCTATGTTCGTCATGAAAACGCATGAACTTTTACCAGCATAAGAATTTCATTGGATACATGTGTAGATTCCTTGTAAAAAATGCAATTGCATATTTAGTTTTTTTCAATTCTATAAATTCTCTCAGGAACATTTTTTGTTTTTTTTTTTTCGGTAACTGTTTTAATCTCCGGAAAAATACCTCTGTATTAATTTGTATGGATAGCGGTTTTGATCTATTTTGTCTTTGGACCCTTCAGGATGCCGACGTCTTCAATCGTGTATCCATGATTAAATTTGCCGTAGACATTACTGACGTCGCAGAGGGCATAATAGCGCCGACATTTCTGAGACGTCCTGCATGGCGTCTTAAAGTAGACACATGGACATTTCGGGTTGATAGAAACTGTCGGGGACGTTCGGGCGAGAAAAAGATTGGAGACTTTGAAGCGAAGACAATATTCGGGCAATATATTATGGTTAGGACACTTTTGAGAGTTACATATATACCGTAATTTTGTTTGAAAATATCACAAGCGCCATTTTGTTTCAATGACAACAGCCTCGATTTTGTTGCATTGCAACAGTTGCCATTTTGTCTCAGTTTCAAGCAAATGTGTTTCTTTGAAACATACGCCGTATTGTTTCATTTCTTTACCATCAGCTTTAATTGTTCTTGAGGTTTGTTGACTTAATCACTGAATCTTAATGTTTTTGAATGTTATCCCACATATGGAAAGCTATTAATTAAAAACAGGTTTGAATGCTGTTCAGGGATTTTTCAAAGACGGATTTTTAGTTTGATACAAATTATAGAGCATCACGTCATAGTACATTAAAACAGGTAATCGACCGTTATTTATGTACCATATCTCGCACATATCCCCACGATTTATTAATTGTTCTTTTGACAATTTCGTCTACTGCATGCATGCGCTTAAAAAAAGCGTCCTACTATACCAAAGTTCCTCCACTTGGAAGGTCCAATGTCAACATCCAGTATTTCTATAGGCTCTTGTTTTTAGATTTTAATTGACACTGTAAAACGTTTTTTCTAAGTTGTTCAAATGTAATGTATCATCATTTTTATTCTGCATACCACGATAATTTAACAGTATTACAAAACATATCTTTCAAGTTTCAAACATGTAATGCTTGTTTGCCGTGTATCTGAATCGGAAATCATTGTGTCATTTGACAGCAGGTCTTTGTTATCGTAAAGTAGTGACTAATATACAATTATTGACTTTTGATAAGGTTGATACAACGATTTATCAACCCCATAGATATATTCACCGAGGCCAACGGCCGAGGATGAATGCCATATCTCCGGGGTTGATAAATCATTGTGTAAACTGAAATCAAAAGTCAACAAATGTTTTATTATGTGACTTTTTATCCTTCTCCAATTTTCTGGTATTTGCGTAAGATACTTTTAAAACTGCTCCCTGTTTTAATACTAAATATTTCATCTGCTTTTGCAGTTGCTAATTTTCATAAGTTGAAATATTCAATAATGTTTACTAAAAAATACACCGAAAACAAGAAGACAAAGAAAAGAAACGGGAATTTACATGACGTCATTAACCTTCGTCATTGACGTTGCCTTGGAATACCTATATTTAGGTACACGGACGCTGTTCCAAATCTTATATTAACCTCTCGTGGTTTTTGCCGCGGTGAATATAATGTTTTATCAAAGAGGATTTCCTATAATTTTAACCAATGAGAAAACAGAAAATTTATAGTCATAAAATAAATGTTATCAATAAATTAATAAAACTATTTTTGTACAACGTGTTATCGAACGGTTGAACCTGCTCTCGTGAAGTGAAATTTCACACAATGTAATTGCGATATCAGTACTCGTAATGGTCTTTTGATTTAATCTACAGTTGTGACAAATGAAGTTTGATTTTCATATACTAGTAACAAATAAGCATACATGTGAACTAGATTTAATAGTTTGTAAGTGTAAAATTGCATTAAAGCTATAGTCATCCATACAGCAATGTCAGGAAGATATGTTTAAAGTGCAGAATTCTTTGCCTTTTCAAACCACGCAAATCGTAAATATTCACACCCTCATCAAAAATAACAATTACAAGCTGAATTGAAAGTCCTTTGGGAAGCCATTGTTACTGTAACGTCAGAGAAAACAATTTACAATTTAATAAAACGCGATCACAACAATATAACATTCTTATCCTTCAGCATATACAAAATAAAGACAAGGAAGTTGTTACAAAATTATCCACCAAATACAAGGAGATAGTTAACCGTAATATCTTCAACAATGAGATAGAATCCATGCTGATTTATTGTTTTTCTTTAACCTTCACTTGCAAATATTTCATTTAAGACGACAACAAATATAACTATGAACCAAGTTCAACCAACTATACTAAATTCAACCAAATGTTCAAGAGTTGTCCCTGCGTAACGTTACACCGTCGTCGTCCATCTTGAGGCTTGCCTATTTCAAACTAGAGTAGCCCCACAATTCAAGGTTCATACATGCACAATTCCACACCTATGGTAGAGATTAAATCAAACTGGATCAACTCAAGATCGCCCCAAAATTCGAAGGTGATGCATCTCTACTCAAGTCAAAGATAAATAAATCTGGGTGTTCCATCTATGTAATCGAACAGTCACTGCTACACTCACTTTACAGAGTACTAGCATATATAGTGTATGTAGATCGTCGGGGATTGGTTGGGTAGCCAGAAATTTTGATAGCCACTCGTGAACGAATTGGTGGACTATGTTGGTAAGGTAAGAAATTTTGCCTTGGTAAAGATTCTACGGATCCGTCGGCGAATTTGTTTCAACGTTTCATTTGGATGCAGAGAGAACGGCACTATTTTCTACACAACGAATCGGTATTAACATTCCTTTTAATTTATGACGGGACATATTTATACAGCCTACCATAGCCAATTAGACGCCCCTCAGAAATGGTCTTACTGATAAGTATGTGTTGGGTTTTTTATGCCCCGCCCACAATAGCATGGGACTTTCTGTTTTCTTTTCTGTGCGTCTACGCTTAACCCATATCAGGTTTAAGGTAATTCACCCTGAGGCTGTCGTCATATAAAGCGGAAACTTAGTGCATGTGCTCATTATGATATGAACCTTTAAAATTATATTTCAAATTGGGGTTTTGAAATAAATTTCGCGGTTTATTGAACATAGAAAAGTAATAGTGTTGGCTGAGTATGATTTCCTATTGACAACTATTGTTGTTTTCTTTTGGTACAGTGTATACTGCGTATACGTGTGTGTTATTAGTTATTGTAAATAGAACTGTTCTTTACTAGAAATTCTACTTCTTAACTTTATTTTTGCTCGATATTGACACAGATTGACGACTCCAAACTAGAATCTATGACACGCAATGATTTCGACTTTCCGATTGTTAACTTCCCATGTCTCAGCAGCAACATAGTTAGTTACCCTGTGTTCTATTATATGAAGAGGCCTCGGTGGCTGAGTGGTATAAGTAGTTAATTTATTGGATCTCTAGTCTGTCAACACTGAGGTAAATCCAAACCCCGCAAGTGGCAAGTGCGTTTGATTCCAATCTTAATTCATGAGGATTGACGATTTTCTTGTCGAAGGCCAGTGGTTCACTCCGGCTTTATTCACCAATAGAAATAACCCTCCACGATATAGCCAATAGTGCTGAATGTGGTGTTAAACACCAACAATTAATCAACCACTAATCCATTGTATGGCGTCTACATATCTCATTTGATACAGTATACGTGTAGGTTCATACTATACATAGAACTTCATAAGCAGGGGTCTGTTTCTTACACAGAAAGTGCTACGACAGAGTTGTGAGAGTTTTGTGGTCACCAATAACAATTGGTTGATCGTAACGATATGTCTGTGTCTTAACTCACTAGCGACATATGTTCGTAGTCTTATTTCTAATCATAATAATCGTCTAATCTGTACTTTTATCGAGTGTGTTCTATTTCCAAATTATGATATTTAGACTGGATATGAATTCGCATAGCGGGTAATTCATGCAAAGTGGGGACGCTTACCAGGTCGACGTAACAGGTCTCGCTCCTTTTAGATTTCATGCGATTCCCTCAAGTTTGGCTTCTTAACTTGATTTGTCTCTTCCTGATCGGTTTTTGAGATTTGAACATCGGTAAATTACTGTTGCCCATGTATTTACATGACAAGTTAAATTGATTTTTTTTGTATAATGGTTGGCTCTTTATTGATCTTTCTTTTGTGATTCATAGCTATAGTTTTTCATTTAGATATTATTTATGTATCTTGGTATTAAAACATATCTTCCTTATACAATTTTCAAGAATACTTTATTTTAATGGCTAATTATTTAATATTTAATGGTTCTATTTCTGCTGATACAAACTAAAACAACATTTCCCAATTGTCTAACATTTAAATACAGTTTACTCTTCTATTAATGGATAACCTTATATGTTAATTCATTGTGTTTGTTCTGTTATACTTACAAAAATCATTTACACAGGTATCTACTCAGTTTATAATACAGCAGCCGATGTCTAAACAGTGGAGAAGACAAGGAAAGAAGAAGCCCAGAAAATTTAAGAAGCAGAGGTCCTCATACCAATACACAGATTGTTCGTTAAAAACCAAATGGCTAACCAGTTTGTACAGGTATAAAAAGATCCACACTAATGAATTACACAATTTCAAAGTTCCAAAATAAAGTGCTTCTCAACGAGCATAAAAACTGTAAACATCGAGAGTGCCGGAACTGTAATCAATGTTCTAAACGCTTCAAAAATTGAACATGTCTGACTTACCAAATGAAGAAAGTGATAGGAGTTTGTAAGCATACCTGCTCGTTTTGTAGTAAAACATTTCTACAAAAACAGCACTTTGATGGCCATGTCAACAAGCCATATAAACGCGGGAAATACGAGAAGTCGTTTCAATACTAGCATCATTTGAAACAACATAAAGCAGGGTGCTCATCTATATCAACATCGTTTTTGGTTTGTTTATCATTATTTGTGAGAATAATCTTCCCTATGTATGCTCTACTGCTGGTACAACTGGGAAAGTTCTTTTTATAAACTTTTCTGCCACCATTGCATTTGAGATGCATATTTCTCTGTTGGAATGTGTATGCATAGCATCGAAGATGACTTCCTCGAATTTACTTCTTTCTAATGCACACAAACTCCACTTGAACTCCGTCGTATCAATCTTTAACTGCGAGAGAAAAACAAGGGGTTCTTGAATGTCTTTCAAATCTTGTTACCAATAAGGAAATGCGTAATTTTAAGAATACAACAACATATCGAGAACAGTTTAATGGTTCTATATTCTAGTAAGCATGTACGATAAGTTTGCCTTTCAATTTACAAATATCATCAATATTAAAGTCATGAAATGCATATGGTCAGTTGGTGCATGCCCATCTATGACATAAATCCACAATGAAAAATCATCGCACCTCCGAAAATCCCATATCAGAAATAAACGCATTTATAGTTAAAATGAATCGCTTTCAATAATCGATTTCTATATTTGATTGCTTTTATAACACATGTTTCAACTTGTTATTTGTTATTGTACATTAAAATTCATATTCTTTTGACATTGTGTTAAAATCAATTATTTGGTATTATTGAAACGTAAACAAATACAGTTTCTATCATCATTACCGTCTCCTCGGAGACGGTATTAAGAGTTGAAAGATGGACAGTCTGCGGGCTGAATTCTTTCTTACTATCTGATTGGAAGATATTACTGACTCTATAATAGTTACTTTTGTTGATTGGTTGTGACAATTCGAAACCTAGTAAATGTCTTTTAATCCCGTAAAGTGTCGGATTTGAACTCTCTTTTTTAGCAATTAGATTTTGCCTGGTTACCAACCATGCATATCGTAACACAGGTAACACTTAGCACAACTTTTTGGAATTTTGGTCCTCAATGCTCTTCAACTTTATACTTGTTTGGCTTTCTAACTATTTTGATCTGAGCGTCACTGATGAGTCTTATGTAGACGAAACGCGCGTCTGGCGTATCAAATTATAAGCCTGGTACCTTTGATAACTATTTATCTATAAATAGCCGAAACTCCTGAAATCTTTTAAACGCATTCGTGATTATTTCACATTCTATCCAGTCGCTCACGGTTACGTACATCTCATACATGAAAACATACTTAGGAAAACATCGTGCTTTTTTCCTTAAGTTATAAATATTTATTCTTAATAAGATAATCCGAAGGCAACAAAAAATTGAAAAACGGACATATCCAAATCAGTTATTTTCGATTATTAATAATATTTATTTACACGATTTACACGGGAATCTTTATCTCGGGGGAGGGGGTGTTGCGACCTTTTCATGGTAAAAAGGACATACCCTAGCTATCAAATATTTTTACAATAAGTATGCCTACACATAGCTATCATGGTTACGCTATTTCATGATGGGGAAATAAATAGTTTTGACCAATATATGAAGCATTTATGTCAGTGATTTTAATTGCATCTGCAAAAAAGTATCGACATCGGACAGTTTCAGATTCAATCATCAACCTTGTCTTATATTTCACCTAAATTTCTCGACCTCATCAAATATCATGAAGATTAAAATAGTGACCTACTCAGCTCCACAGCTCATCCCTGCCTCATTACATTACAAATGATAAGTGCCCCCCCCCACACACACACACTTGACCCTCCCCGATCTTTAGGGCAGAGTTTGGGCTGGGTTGGACGTTGTCTAGCTCTCCCTAGCTCTTCCTATCAAGATAGCAGAGGTTGAAGAACAGAAAACCAAAAAAATCCAAAGGGGAATACAAAAAGAATAAAAAACTACTCTCAGACGATAAAAGCAATTATACATAGATATAAGAAGATGTGGTATGAGAGCCAATGAGACAACTCTCCATCCAAGTCAATGTATGCTAACACATTTCAGCAATGCTCAATTTCTATGAATGATTTTAAAGGAGATATGAAGTATACGTAGTTAATTTAGACAGCAACCCAATTAAACAACAAACAAAACAATTTACTTCTAAAATTCAACCAACGGTCTTCTACAATGGACATGTCTTTACAATATTTTAAGTTTTTAATCCTCCCAAGTCTAGCTATAATATATAGAATAGTTGTGAGTACATGTAAAAAAAAAACTAAATAGCAAAACATATATTTAGATATTACTTGAAACAATGAGCAGGGCCAAGAACAAACTTCTCATATTTGTTTTGAGGTTTATTGATTATTTATACTATATATATGGTATATGAGAGAAAAAGAAATAAAAGAAAATTATAAATTTAAAAGACGAAAATACTGTTTGCATTTTAAATATGTTAAAAGATTAATTTAAATTGTATGTTTTCTACAAGAACTGTAAAACAAGTATAACATACATATACTGATCTATACTATGATCGCAAAACAAAAAGACATTAACATACGGACGGTCTCTCATAAGATATTGTGTCAATCCAGTATGTTAAGCTTTGAAGGGTAAGTACGATAAGGGCCTTATTCGTCACCCAACATAAATAGTAAAGTAAATAAATGTGAAGACATGTACAAGTAAAACAATAACAAACGATACAGTATCAAACTGTATGCTAAATAAAGTTTTTGGTAAAATTTGTTTATTCTATTTATCTTGATGGCATCATAGTGAAATATAAATAGCATTGCAGAACTTTACATTTTAAGGATCATTTTGAAAAGATGTGAGAAACCGTTGGAAATATAAAACTTGTGTTCTTATATGTTTAAATTTTACTACGTTTTACTCTACACATTCGAAGCCTAATATGAATAAAGAACATTCAGGTGAAAGCGCCATACTTTTCTTACACAAAAAAATAATCAAACAACCGAAGAAAAGTAAATGAACAACATATCTGTTTAACACAAAAATCGATAAAAAGATGCAAAAGCACTTTGTATACACTGTTAACATTAAGTATAAGTTACTGTTGTTTTCACATTTAAATGTATCCTGTGTAAGTTTAACGAAACAAACACATTGACTTTTAGGTGCAAAATGTATCCTTTAACATATGAAGTGTAAACTATCATTTCATATTTTTTTAGCTTTTAAGATCTTCACATCACAAAGAGCATTTCATGTTGCATGCGATAAAGATAATGCAAGTCGAGAAGAGTACGCTTCTCTATTATGTTTTCCGAAGGAGTGAGCATAAGTTGTATAAAACTGTGTCAACTTACCTTGACAAAAAAAATTACGAAAACGTATCCTTGCGTGTGACTTAGTAACCTGACCGTAAATATGGTTTTTATAGGTACTAAATAGAAAATGAAAGGATATGGAGTAAATGTACATGGGACAAAATCGCACACAATACATAGAAAACAGAAAATTATCAATGAACAGGGCTTTTAAAGTTGATTTGATTTTTAAAAGTTTAACACATGATAGCTATACATGTATAAATGTGTTCCACAGATAAACAATAATGGTCCTACATCCTTTCGATAGTTATGTTTTAGAATTGCATTGAACGTGAGTGTGTATTTATATATCCTGCACAGCCAAACGGTTACCCTCTTTGGCATTGGCTGTATTGGCAAATTAAAGCAGTCCAGTGATGACTATAATTCTACACTCTAGTTTACCTCTTTGCGCAATAGTCGAAAATAAAATACTCTTATAACTTTCAACTGCATGATACTGTGTTGGAAAAAAAATGGTATGATAAAATCATTCTTTATTATCAGTTGTAAAATAAACAAGGTATCATACATCTATCAAATAGCATCCACAAAACTTCATTTCAGGTTTTCAGACATTGGGCGTTTACATTTTCGCTTTTTTTTTCTTACTTTTGAATTGTATTAAATCGTCAAACTTCTCGCATTGAAAAGAAATGCTACTGTATTGTGCTATTTCGTGGCGATCATTTTACATTGGTGGAGGAAGCCGGAGTGCCCGACCTTCGTAAGGAAAACTGACAACCTTAGTCAATTAAGATTGGAGTCGAGCACACCTGCAACGTGCGATTCGAACTCACAACCTCAGTGTTGGCAGGTTAGTGATACAGTAGTTCGACTACTAGAGATTTACGGAAAATCTCGGAGGGGGTTAACTGATAATCAATGCTGATAGAAATTTGTGCCAACCAATTGGTCTAAGAGGCTATGTGGCCATTCATTCTGACAACCTTCATGGGCAATCGGATACGATTTTGGAAAATGGCAACCTAAAGGAATGTCTATCAAGTTTGGTTTGAATGGGCAAATAAGTTTTTGACGAAAATCTGTTGATAACCAAATCAGGTTATAGTAGCCACGTTTATAAATTTGTCGAATAATCAGTTGCAGTTTTGACGGAGGATCATTCCAGAAACATTTCTACCATCTAATTCGTAGTTTTTGAGCTATCAAAACGGGGATACGATGTGTGAAATTGTATTTGACAGTTTATTGTTTTATTCTAACAGGTATTTGCAACTTTTACCTTGAAATGCAAATCGTTTAATACATTTTAATTAATTTTGAGATGATCCCCTTCTTTTTTCCTGCCGAAGTTGGTGTAAACAGTCGGTACCGAGACTTTTCGTAAATCTGTAGTAAGACCACTCGGTCACCGAGGCTCCTTGTTTCCTCCTATATTTGGTTTATGAATGAAACAACATAATTTTGAAAGGATTCGAGACACACTTGTTTTATTTTAGGGTTTAAATAATGACCTACTTTTTCTGTCGCGTCCGTAGTGACGTATGTAAATTTCAATATACCATCCTCGTTCTGATTTAAAACACCAGTGAAGATAGAAACGTTTTCGTAAAACGCAAATTGTGAATCAAATTATTCGCGGTGTACTGTAATTTTGTATTCAACTTAATGTATTGTTTTATGAAAAGTTTAATGTAATTCAAGTCTCACTTGGTCAAATAAATCCTAATGATTCATGTCAAATATAAATACTGCTTGTTTCTTTTGTTTTTCGTATGTGTTTTTTACAATCCAATGGCCGTAAACTAACGTCATCACCTTGAAGACAACAACTAAACTTTAAAAAATCTAATTATACTGTATGTGTTCTTGTAAATAAATCACCATTACAAACTAAATTGCTTTTTTGGGAAAATATAACAACTAAAGTACAACATCTTATATAAATTTTATAAGAAACAGATTATTGAAAATTGCAGTCTATAAATGAATATAGAAAAGGCAATAACTGTACTTTTAAGGTCTTAAACTGATAGAATAATTAAACCCCTATATCCGTATGCAGTCACAACTTTTGATTTATGCAGAAATAACGTTAAAGCATCTTAAAGATGACAATAGATTAAAGATAAATGGTGAATCTATAAATCTAGTTAAAGTTTCTTCGTATTGTGTTTAAACTCGTTGAAGTTCTATTTGTTGCTGGGAAGGAGCCTTCAAACGATTTTTACACACCTTCAATTGATTTCAGAGTACAAATCTAGGAATTTTCAAGGTTTAATTGGAATAATATCTTTTATAACGGAAACTTTGCAGATAATAACTTTGAGCGTTTAAAAGAAACAACTTCATGATTCTTTAGGAAGTTCGTTGACACATGTACGAGTCAAGGTGAATGGTTTTCGAAAATATTAAGATGAATGTGGCAAAAAATTAGGTAAAAAAGATCGAGAGAAAAAACCTGTATTTTTCAAATTGTTATGATATATTTTGTCACAATATTTCAATTTGTTTTAGCCTTAGATTGGAAAATCGTATTATATGTATTATCACTTTGATTTCATAATGGTCAAATGCATGGAGAATTTAAAGCTGAAATCCATTTGGAATCTGCGACAAATGTCCTAAGCATATTGTCATGCACCACTTTGTCATTCTCATGTGTGCTATATTAAGTTTAATTTAACTTCTCATGAAAGCAATTCTAACCTAAATTAATATAAATAAAACAACACGTTATAAATTTCATGCGTCCTAAGCGCTTTTCAGGATTTACCTTCATCAGGAACGCTCAAAGCCAAATATTTGAAAGCCAAAGATATATATAGGAACCGAAACAGTTGAAGAGCTATATGACCAAAAAGTACCTAAAAAATCATCTCAGGTCAACTTTGCCTGAGGGAGTTGAAAGTTTCTTTATAATTTCAAATTTTATAAACGGACAATTTTAGAAAGGATTGTAATAAATCATATCAGTACCGAAGTATTGACTACAGAGCTGATGATACCCTCGGGGACTGATAGTCCACCCGCAGAGGTATCAACTCTGTAAAAAATAAAACAACGCGTTATAAATTAAACATTTTTTATTAATCTAGTATGCCTAATGGACCTATTTTATGCACGACACAATGGAGACTTGGAACAAACGCCAATAAGGCAGTAATCAAACCTCACAGAAAAACCAAAGACCTCTTTTACAGGGAGAAGATCTTACTTTTTTAGAAGGTAGTGTATGTAGGAAAGAAAAGCAACATAAACTTGTGAACATGTGTAAAAACATTTCATATATACATGGATAGACATTTTGATTAGCATATCGTTATTAAATTTGTTGTATGAAAATTAAGCAAAAGTGAAAAGTCTTATCTAACAATGTTTTTGATCAAAAGTTTGTGATATAAGTTCTGTGTACCTCTTTCTTGATGCTTGTCATTCCCCGATTGTTGAAGGCAAAATGATAATATTGAAAAAGTTATCAATTGTTTTTACAGTGAGGTCAAGGGACCATAATTTAAAGGTGTCTGGTTGTACCGTTTTCATTTGTGTCTTCAAAAAAAGTTCTTTATCACTGACGATCAATTATTTACATTAAAATAATTTGGAAATAGACATTCTATGAAAATTTGGAAGTGCACAAATTGTATTTGTCAAATATAAGGTCCTTGAACTTTTGTTGTAATGAAAACATTTATCTTTGAATACAAATATTTTTTGGAACAAATAAAACGATTACTCTACATGGTGCGTCGAAGACATAAATATTTGCCACAATTAAAACGACTTGCATATGCGAGTTCAACAATGTCGTGTTTACCACATTAAATTGCGTGTAATGATCCCAAAAGTCATTTGTAGTACTCTATCTACCATGGACTGAAGACATCTATTTAAAATGTAATTAGGGATAGTGTCAGACATTAATTGGATTACAATTTGAACAGTTGAAATCGCTTTGCAGATATAAGGAATTTTGAACTGACAGAGGTAATTGATAAGAAGACCTTGATAAGAACAGCGATTAAGTATACCACATATATCTCGGTCGCCACATTCATTGTTTATATGTATTTGCAATTGTCTTTAACGCTTCCGTTATTGGTATAAAAGATTGACCTCCTCGGACTCCCTGCGACAAGAAGAGTCAGTGGGTTTGCGATTTGTGGTTGGATTGCGTGTTGTAAATTACTGTCATTAAAATGTTAATGCTTTCATAGAATCAGTTTTATATACATAGCAAACTCTACTATAAAGAGAAGGATGAGGTGATACATGCTATTATTTGGCCCCTACAATTATTATTATTCAAGCCTTTCAAAATTTATAAGCATTTATTGATAAATGACCAGGTTCAAATAATCTGGAAACTTTTTTTCCAGAAAGGTCATCTGTGATGTCACTATGGTGTCTTAAACATATTTAATCTGAAATGGCGATTCCACACATAGTTGTTGGACAAAAAAATATAATCCAAGGCTTCACTTATATATATAGCCTTGTATCTTTGATGAGTTTCTTTATTAGCACCACATCTATGTAAAATACATCTTGCAGAAAAATATTTTTTGGGGGTAAAGTTTTGGCTTGTTTCTAAATACTAATGACAAAGATCTCAAAATATGACTATTTTCGCAGTTTTGCACTAAATGAAAGAAGTGTGAAGCCCCTTATGAAAAATTGTAAGACAAAATTCAGAAATATGAATTATTATACTGCTGTCTGCCAGACTGAGGTTTTATGAATATAAGTGTTTTTGATAGATTTATAACAAATTATTCTAATTTTAATTTTCCAATTCAAGGAGCAAAAAAGATGCCTTATAATACCTTCTCCTTTTTGCAAAATTATCCAACAGAAATTATATCACTCAAGTAAACATATGGTAAATAGAAATAAAACTTCACCCTGCTAACCTCATGTAAAAGACAACGATGCATCTTGGCCTTTACTTTTTATCAGGCTATTAAAATGCATGGCATATATGTTTTACAATTACACATAATTTATTGTCATCACAAAAGAGGTTTTCTGTACTCATAAGAACCTTTTAAAAATGTTGGAATTTTTGTTTTATTTTTACATATAATATTGAGTGTATTGCATGGTGATATTTTCATAATTAACTAAACCTAGTCATATAAAACACTTGCACGTTTGAATGCATTGATTAAAACGACTAACTTAAGATGGATGATTCAAGTGTTAATCTTAAAATAATACATCATTATTTTCTATTCTGCGACACTATTATTATCAATTTTCCGGTTCTGGAATAGTGACGTGAAATCCTGTACGTCCAAGAAACCCTGAAACATCTCCTTAAAGGTCCGTATGAGGTCTCTTATATGTACATGTTCAATTCCATCAAACCCTTACGAATATTGCAAATCATTAAACAGGATCTACGGTGAAACACATATTTCGAGTAGAAAACGAATTAAATATGACTTTCAGAAGTTAGAGCAAAGATGGTTTTACATTTCAAAGGGATAAAGATTGTCTTGAAATAACTTTTAAAATGCTACAATAGGCCTCTAATTTAATGTTTTCATTCCTTCTGTATACGTATATGCATGCACATCAATAAAATGAAAACACTAACTTTTCTTTCGTCATAAAAATAGTTTTGTTCCCATTTACACTTATCAGTTATAATAAACAAAACAGCATTTGAGCGTATTGCATAAAAATATGTAGTCATCAATCATGAATGTTAATTATGTTGATTATGTTTACCATAGTATGCAATAAGTTGAACGTTTAAAAGCTACTAACAAACCTCATCATTGTATGCAGCAATCACTTTCCTTAGTAAGATTTATTTTCGAGCTTATATCAATCAGACAATATCGTAGGCACGAATGTACATACTGTTGAGATTTAACTAAAGAAATCAATGCTCTTATGGTGTGGTTAGTGCCAAATTATTGTTTAAATAGTATAGGCCGTATATAGTTTCTACTTGTCAAAATTGTCAATTTTATGTTTGTGTGTATGTTATTAATACTAATGTGATAATTTCAGATGTTGTAATAGAAACTTGATATAAATAAGCAGGAAATACCGTTTTGCGTAACTCAATCATAAACAATGTTAATTTAATTTATTAATTGATACAGGAAGAGTAATTAAGAAGTGAACGTAAGCATATTCGAAACTCCATTGAAGGCTGAGTAGAACGCATCGTTTCTTTAATATAAACAACAAAAATGAATAAGTCTTTAAACATTTCAAACGGTACTTTCGATGCAGCAGCTTACCTGGCCATCAAATTGGGTGACAGGTATGTCAATACGGAACAACTAGTTGTGCTTAATATTATTTATATTGGAATATTTATAACTGGGATGTTTGGAAATTTCTGCACCTGTATTGTGATTGCACGGAATCGTAATATGCACACAGCGACGAATTATTATTTGGTTAGTTTGGCAGTTTCGGATCTAATGACACTAATTATAGGTGAGACTTTCGTTTTTTAAAATTTTGTTGATAGCATTCAAATTTAAATATAATTGTTACCGTTAATTATGAATATAACAAGAGTCTGACATATTGTACATACAGTTGCCCAATGTCTTTTGGATATTTTGTCACTGAGTTGTTGTTTCTGTAACGTATACCCAACATATAAGTTTATCATTATGAATAGAGTCTGGTAAAAAATAATCGCATTTACAACAAAAAAAAATTTACTTTCAGACGAAAGAAAAAAAAAAAGAATTGTTCATTTTATAAATAGTCCACTTTTTCTGTAACCGAGATGAAACATAAGGTCAGGTGTATTGTACTTGCAGACGTTTATCGTATCAGTATACTCATTGTGTAGCCTTTTCTAACAGTCCTGCTTCACTTTCATAAAAACATTAACGGTACCAATGTTATTGCACCAGATGCGCATATCGACAATTTATGCCTGTTTGGTGATGATCGAGGCCAAAATAATTGAAAGTCCAAAAACTAATGCAAATGTTATAGAGCTGATACAACAACACTATGTATATCTTTTCGTTAAATATAAGCTTTGATACCAGAAAAAAAACTTATCAATGATTAATTAAACAAGTAACTGACATTCATTGCTATATTTTTACATGAAATTGTTGTGTGGTTTACACTTTCGTCAACGTGCTTAATTTTAACAAAAACAATATGCCTTTTTCAGGGCTGTATAGACAGGAAATTATACTTAATGGGAATGTTCCTAACAAACAAATCATTATGAGTAACAAAAATAGGTTTGCGTTTAAATCAGTCAAGGAAGCGTTATTACACAATCGAATGCATTGTTATATATTTTTTAAAATATTTCTTACATCCTGTTGAATCTCATCAATATCGTATCCATCCCATTACACATTTACTGATACTTAGTAGTTAATTAACAAGTATATATACGGTATGGGGCTTTCTCATTGAAGGCTTTCGAAGGCCTATTGTTGCTAACTACCACTTCATTCTAACTCTGATGGATAGTTGTCTCATTGGTAATCATTCCACATCTCCTCATTTTTATATATTTTTATTATTTTCTGCATATGATTAAAATAGGTTCAAAATTTAGGCATTTCTTTCAAATCATTTTTGTTGGGCTATAAGTGGATTTAGTTATATAATTGTAATTTTTGTACTGTTTGTAGAGTTATTGCGCCTATTATTTTTAGGGGTGAGCATTCATTCGCTTAGAAATTGTTTGTAGCAAGACTTAGATGTTTCTTTTTCTTGGCGTTGTTGTATGAAATACCTCTATGAAGTACAGCCATCAATATAAGATTGTAGGAAGGCATAATTTCATGCCGGAAAAAAGTACGCTGAGCTTGCTTTCAGTATACTTGCGAGCAATTTTTGTTACGATGTAATAGTGACTTCATTTTTTGCCAGATGCTTTTGAATTTGGATGAAGTTTTTACCTGAAAAACACGGGTGGGTTCATTAATTAGAAAAGCCTGAAAAGGGGGGCCATTTATATAGGCAGTAGGGCGTTGGACGAGTTCAGAAAAATCAAGGGGGAGGGGTTGGCTTGTCAAAATATGTCACAATTAGTTATTATAATTTAAATGACATTTCTGAAATAACAGAAAGAAATCAGACTTAGAAGTAATTAGATACAACTATGTCAGCAGTTCCCCCTTGTGGGCCACGGGGATTTAATCTTGCTCTCAAAGGGTTCGTTCATTAGTAGTTTAGTTTGTGTGTGCTTTTTAGCTCACCTGGCTTATGTGAGCTTTTCCAATCAAGGCGTCCGTCGTCGTAAACTTTAAAAAAAAAATCTTCTACTCCAAACCTACACGGCTAAATGTTACCAAACAGTTCCTGATTGTTTCTTTTGACATCTAGTTTAAAATTGTAACTGGAGTTTAAATTTGATCCACCAACAAACAAGTCCGCTGTTGCTAAAAATAGAACATAAGGGGTAAATTTTAACATGAACAATTATTTTCAACCGCTTCTAGGAGTTATTGCCCCTGAATGCCCATTTTTGTCTATTTTATGATTTTTATACAGAAAAATATAGAGAGCAACAATGTATAGCAAAAATGTTAGGCAAAAAAGATCTACAAATCAGTCATCATGGCCGAAATTGTCAACTCCTTATAGAAGTTATTTCCCTTGAATGATGATTATTTTATCCATTTTTTGTCAAAAACTGTGGGAGTAAGAGAGAAAATTTAAAAAGCATAAAAGGTCATCAAAATGAGATCATATACAATTAAGTCAACATGGCCAAATTGTCATACTAGTTGTAGGATTTATTGCCTTTAAATTAAAAGACTTTTTTTTTTTATCTCAAAAACGTTAATAGATAGGATTCAAATTCAGATTCAATAGTTTATTAAAGTCTCACCACATATAACATACATTTAAAACAAGATACATATACAGTAAAATATATAAAAACAAGTAAAATATATGTTTGTGCTATTCTTAAAAGAATTATGAGAGACTATTATCTAAACCAATTGATATATAAAATACTACAAAGAGCAATTAATGATATAAAATACTGTTTCTCCTTGTTAAAATGTTATTGCAAGTTTTGGCAACAATATTACAAATATAGATATTTTAATAAGATATATATTTTTTTCTTAGATAGGTAACAAATGTAAAAAGTAAAAATTATCGTCAATAAAAGACCTTCAAAAATGCCACTAAATAAGATCTACAAATAAGCAAACATACTCAATTGCAATCAAGGAAAAAAATATCTAATGATCAAAACATGTTTTACCAGGTGAGTGATTTAGGCTCTTGGGAGCCTCTAGTTATTAATCCAATTTAAAAGGAGCGAAGAGTTTTTACTGTACTGGCTTATTTGTATGCTTTTTTATGTTTTATGTTTTATTTGTTATTTTGGGATTTAAAATAATAATGTAACCCCGCCACTTGATCGTGTTCCTGTTCCAGGTCAGCAACCGAGCTAGTGGTTGTTTTTTTATCTTATCTAAATATTTCTTTTTTCTTGTCATTCTTGGGAATTTAGTGTCTTAACATCCATCTGTCTACAAATTGTTGAAGCCGCACGTTGACCTCTGTCATGACTTTTGTGCTTTTGGGTTGCTGTTTCATTATCTCAAAAATTAGTCGTAGTGATATAGGTTGCAGTTAACCATACATCATTCTCTCTATTTTAGGCCAGTTTGTGTACTAAAATTTTAAAGTTAAAATTTTCACTTCCAAACATTTTATGGGCGCGGGATCAATATACTGTTATTTATACATCAGATCGTACTGGTTACCGTAATTTTGGATACAACAAACCAGGTACTTTATATCTAAGAAACACGCAATATATGCCCTCAATTTTAGAAGTCATTCATGCATACATTTTTGTATTATTCAGTCAATTTGTGTTCACCAGTACTTCACCTTTCATCTGATACCTTAATTACTAAACTATACTCTACATAGTTTTATATTAACACCTATGGGTAGGAACTATTTTGTTTTAAATCTGTACTACTTTCCAGTATGTTATTTTTAGACCTTGCCTGATTTGGTGTTGTTCCACCTTATAAAGTCTATCCAAATTATTTTTGCAAGGAATTCCACTCAAGCCGGTGGCAGGGGCCGCCTTAAACTTGCAGTGAGGTGAGAATTTTTTTCCCCCGTGTTGAAGGCCTCACTGTGATTTTGAGACGAAGAACAGCAATACAAGCGCTGTTACTTTTTTTTGTGTGTGTTTTGCTGTGCATGTACTGATTGTGTGCGTTGGATGGATACCCCATATCCTTTGTTTTTTTTTTATTATGTAAGCGATGGAACACATACACTTAAATAACAGCCATGGTCATTTAATAGTGACGATGACAATTTTAATATTGCTTTTATCTAACTTTTTATTTCATGTTAATTATAGTCTTATTAGAAGTTTTACAACATACCATAGGGAAGAAAAAAAAAAGCAAGTTGTGTGTACAGTTCGTGTTGCTCAGTATTTGGTCTTCTATGTAGACTAAGTGTTTCGTGGATGTTGTTTGTCTGTTTGTCGTTTTTTTTTTTTTTATTTGACATGGTATTGTCGGTTTTTCTTCGACTTATAAACTTTACTGTCCATTTGGTGTGTTTTGCTTCTTAATTAGAGATAAACATAGGCATCCACCGAAAAACTTCCTCAAGCATATACTCGTCCGACGTGATTAAGTAGTACTCATTACTTCCATTCCTTTTTCGAAATGAGGTAGCAAATCTTATGTCAATTGTATCGATATGACAGACAGCAAAAGATGGTTAAAAGTTACAGACTACCAAAAATACCGTTTCACGAAAAACGAAGGCTATATCCTATGCTCATAAAGAAAAATGTAGACGAAGATATATAGGGGAAAAAACCTAAGTCGAAGACAGACATTTGAAGCATTAATTTTAATTGCTGTATAAACCATGTGTTCACCTCATGTTTGGCATATTTTTTATAAACGTGCAAATTCTCCAAAAGTTGGGAAAACGCGAATAGTTCATTCGAGAAAAAAATGTATGATTTAAGAACAAATAAAAATAGTTCTTTCAATCAGTCTATTAAGTCAGGAGCCAAAAAATGTCATTAATTCGAAAAGTGGATTGATATATATTAATGGTACTATTATAATAAGCTGGATATGTAGTCCTTTTATAATTAAACCTCTGCAAATAATGTTTTTTTAGTAAATCTGTTTGCTAGTTATAAAGTTTACTCTATGTTTTGAACAACTGATGGTGTATAATATAGTGGTTGTAAAACCACATGGGTTGAATGCTTAAAGGAATATGGCCACCTGAACTACTCCCGTCCGCAGTAATACCTGCTCTGAGGTGCGTATGTTTGTCTGTGTGGTATTTATAAATACGCAACCACATTGTTCGATCAGAATGGAAACTTTAAATCAGATGTCTTGTGTAGTGAGAATGTCAAGCTCTCTGAACGTTAAGGTAACACGATACATATCTCCCGATTTATAAACATTTTGGCACACTTGTACTTTGAATCGAGTAACATCGGAATATGTAATAAAACATTGGGGTTCACCATATTTGTTTTCTTGTAATTTTCATATGAAAACGTCAACTTTGGCGACAAATTTACATAGATATATAGGGAAAATGCTTTTTTCCCGACTTTTCTTTTTATATTTTTCAATAGATGGCTATGTTCTTATATACGGAGAAAAACTAAAAACTAACATAATATCAAGGATTGTATACTGAATCCATGCATTTATAGAAACTCATATGTCACCATCCTTGTTTTTTAAATAAAAGGCTTCAAAGTTGATCGATACGCTTAGAATTTGACCGAAAACGTGTGACGTTATTGAATACAGAATAACGTTATTCTTACTCAGAGGTATTGAAAAAAAATGAATGGTTCTTTATTTTATTTGCATTTTCCTGTAGGATTTCGTAAATTTCCTGGTAATTCAATATAAAATTCTACTGATTTAATTTCATTTCGTCCTACACAGGGAAATTTCGCTCTCATGAATTAAAATTCACGCGAATCTCGTGTGATTCTCACCTCAAACGAGCTTATACGTGAAACTTGTGATAATTTCATGTATAAATAACTTGAATTTTGTACACGTTAAATTTACGTGAATTTTCAAAATACAGTTATTCAAATAATATCTTAATTTTCAAATTAAAATTAAAGATATGAAAAATACCTTTTTTTTTGTAAAGTTTTATGTGAAAATCACATGAAAAATTTCACGTGAGATTCATTAGAATAACTGAATCTTCAACTTAACCCTACCATTCTAGATAATGGTGATGCCACCGCTGCAATATAATGGTTAATGCTTGAAATTGTACATGTAGGAGGAATAAGCCAAATCCAGCAACCTGTCATTTAAAAAAATTAAAAATCCTGGATGTGTCATATTAAGACGCTGGGCGTTAGTCAAATGACAAGCAATCAATAATTTCTCTTGTTTACCTTTTGGATGAGAAAATTTCACGGCCACAACCATTAGAGCTTTTACAGCAATGATGTGGATTTCCAAACATCTGAGAAATGTACACTGAATAAGATGGTTTATATTTCCATGTTATGTTTCGGATAGATATTGTATAATTACCAACGAAAAAAAATCGACGATTCAGTAATTAAATAATGTACAGACATAATTAACATAAGACACGTTAATTGCAGGAGAAAGGTATTTGCGCTTCAACTCATTTCCTCATATTTTATTCTGCGTAAGAAAATGATCGTTAAATACGTATTTGTAATTTGTATCGCAAACATACATGTACGTAATTCCACCACTTTGTTTCAATTTAATTGCTGCATTTTTGTAAAGGTATATATTAAAATTGAGAATGGTAATGGGGAATCTGTCAAAGAGACAACAACCCGACCAAAGAGCAGAAAACAGCAGAAGGCCACCAAAGGGTCTTCAACACAGCGGGCTTCAGCTGGCCCCTAAACAAAAATATGTACTAGTTCAGTGAAAATTAGCTTATCTTGTCGATTGGTAGGGTTGGTCACTAACGATGCCTGTTCTCTTTGAAATGATGTCTTATCAAAATGTATTTAAATGAAATCAGTGATAACTCGGCGGACTCGCTCATAAACTATTTTTATATGTTACAATGTAAGATTGTGAATTAAAGGCCGAGTTTACACATCAACACACACTTCTTCAAAATAACTTTTTATTAGTATAATACTATTATATATTATCACAAACTTCAACGATTCTGTGAATGAATATGTCTTGTAATTTCTTGACACTTATACCCTGCAGGCACACTTTGTTGAATCAACGTTGAATCTTTGTTGATTTTGGTTATACATTGATCAACAAATATTCAACATTTATTCAACGTTGACAATGCAACGTTGAAATTAGTACATTGTTTCAACGTTGAATTAACATTGTGTTGAAATACCAACACTGAATCAACGTTGGCTAAACAATATATAAAACCCAGTAGTTGTGGATACCAGAATTGTCAAGAAAAGTATTGGGCACATCACAATTCTTTTAAATTGACAACGCTATTCACATAAAATAGAATATTTTAGTAAATTTATCACTAATTGTCGTGGTGATTATAGAATTATATATAAAACAATCGCAGTGTATATAAGCATTCAATTAATCATGAACTTTGCACCCAAATTAATAGAAATTTTAAAATTTCACCCCAACCCAAAACATAATAGAACCAGCTTGTATACAGGATCATACAGTAAATATAAATATTTGTGAATAACCCCTTTCCCTTAAAATATCCCCCCTCCTTTTCCGTGACTGCTGATGTCAAATATCTTGTTTTCATTCCTTTTTTTTTTCTTTTCTATTCTTTTTATCAATTCAAAGAGAAAGACGTATACATCAGTACATACACAATGGTTGACAACTTGTAATATAAACAACCGATAGATCTATTGGAATAGTGATTTAAATTTTCGCGGCAATTTTAATATTTCTATTTTAAGAAAATTGCGCATGCGCAGTTGTTTTTGTTGCCAAAGTTTGAATATCTGCTAACGAGACCACAAGGTGATTCTACAGAGTTTTCATCAATATCTTTCCTGTATACAGCTTTTACATTTTTATCGTAAGTATTTATAGTAATTGTTGTGATTACAGTATCGTATTTTAGAAATGTGAGCATATCATGTTGTTATGAAAACTGTACTGAAAAGTTGAAATTTTACACGAGGAAAGGGGATATTTAGGCAGCAACCATTTGATTTTCTGGGGGCTATGGATTTTTCCGGACAAACTTTTTTTCGCCTTCGGCGAAAAACAATCTATTTTGGCGACAAGTCGAAAACAATTTTTCTTTCAATTTTAGCATTACATATAGTCCGAGATTACTCTGACGTCCAACGGCTGTTTGCCAGACAAGCTGGGCCGTGGGACGTCAGAGCTCGTCCATATCAAAAGTGGATATTTGCCCGTCCAAAATAGATGCGCTGCTTCGTTGCTTCTGGAGCCGACTGACGGCCTTGGAATTATATAAATCAGGCATCAATTTGTTCATTTTTCATTTATCTCTTCATTTATGTAAGTTTCACCTACCTGCCACCCTTTATTTTTCCATATTTAGACAGTTATCACAGTGACCCATCGATTCCTGCATTTTAACTTTCATTTTCAAATGGACGTCAAGTTACGAGAGACTTCGCGGCCTCGAGACTGAAGTATGCAAATTTTTATGATAATTTCGGCAATAAACTTTTAGTAGCATCCATAATTACAATCGGAATACCCTCGGTCATTCAGCTTATTTGAATCTATAATGAACGAGGTGTTAGATTATGAATTCATATTGACCCAGGGTCATTTGCATAAATCAGCTTCCACAATGCAGTGCGGCTTACTTTTTCTCGTTGTCACGTGACAATTTTTCAAAATGAAAGTTAAAACACAGAAATCGATGGGTCACTGTGATAACTGTCTAAATATGGAAAAATAAAGGGTGGCAGGTAGGTGAAACTTACATAAATGAAGAGATAAATGAAAAATGAACAAATTGATGCCCGATTTATATAATTCCAAGGCCGTCAGTCGGCTCCAGAAGCAACGAAGCAGCGCATCTATTTTGGACGGGCAAATATCCACTTTTTGATATGGGACGAGCTCTGACGTCCCACGGCCCAGCTTGTCTGGCAAAACAGCCGTTGGACGTCAGAGTAATCTCGGACTACATTACATATAGTGGCAGCTGAGGGTGAAACAAACAAATTTTTTTCTCAGGGTCAAAAACAAATTATTTTTTCTCCAAAACTGAAACAAACTTTTTTCCAAAAATCCATAGCCCCCAGAAAATCAAATGGTTGCTGCCTTAGCATGTTACCATTCCCAAGATATCTTGCAACATCTCATGAATTTTATCATTGACTATTTGAAATCATCATATGATTGAATCAAAAGTAACAAGAAATTTTAATCGTTATTTACCTGATCAATTCAGTTGTAAACACGAAATCTCATAAAAGGGGCTTGTTTACAAAATTGGGATGGAAAGGTCAGAAGCTATATGACTTACCAAGTTGGACCTTTAATATTTTACTGTCAAAATTGAAGTCGAGTTTTGGCAAGCAAGGTAATTAAATATGAAGGTACATTGTATATGAGGTGGTAAAGAGTTATTTGCATCGATATCTGGCCTTTTTATTTCACGTGTTTTCGTGTTTTGACATTTTATTTCTCGTAGTCTTGTATTTGGTTCGATGTGCGTTATTTTTGTTTCCCTGATTAATTTTCAGTGTTTCGCGTTGGTACTCTTAATTTCTCGTGCTTGTCCCACATTCAAGATAAAAAGGAAACCAGGACTAAATTCAAAGTCAGTCTGGAGATTGTTTTAAATTATGTGTTCCCAGGATATTAATTGCGATCAAGTTTTGAATAAAAAATCATGAATCGGATGCAACTAGCGGACGCGAAAAGGTGACCGCAGGGTCTTCGTGTCCATTATCATGAATGAGTGATCTCCAAGAACGACTGATTAATTACTTCTAGTACTTTTTCCTTAATATTTACGATTTTATTTCTCATGCTTCGATTACCCCAATTTGTATTTCACGTGTTTCCTGTTAAGAACCCCCTTTACCACCCTTGTATATGTCAATTAGACAGATATCCATGCAGCAGCACAAGTAATACAGAAAAAGACGTAAGTGAATAAACCTTCAATTTGTTCAAATTAAAATGTAGTATTTAGGATTTTCTTGCCGATTATACATTCTGGTCTATATAAAAGGAAATGTAGTTGAGACTTCGAAGGAAATTTAACTGTCATTTAGTTTTCACAGGTTCTTATGCTTTTGATTTATACTTTAAAATAATATCATTATGAAGTTATAGTTAAATGTGTTGAACAGAATAAAACTTGACAATGTTATAACTTTTGATTTTGTAGATGTCATCATGAAGACCTAGATGGAATCACTGAACAACAAGTGTTTGACAAAACTACAAACTTTCTAAAATGGGCTCCAAAAAGACAAGGTGTGAGAAGAAAGAAGTTGAAGTTTTCACTATTAATAAATAAATTTGTTTTAATTTTATCGTATTGAATATTTCTCTATAATCAGTTGTTGGACATTAGAATACATGGGTAGGAACAGCAAACTTTGTTTTATATTTTGACCACTCAGACATTTGAAATAGACATTTGGCCAAAAAAATGTGTTTTAAGGATTGTGTGCTTTCGAAAATTAGGATAATTCAATATTGGAAATTATTTTTTTGCTGATTTTTTCAATAATTCTCTTGGATGATAATTTGTGTTGTTATATGCATATCGTTGAATGTTAAAAAAATCTTGGTGGTTAAATTATGGTTTGTAGGAAAGCCCTTAACACACATATTTGTTATTCATTTGATTGGTTGTTGACATCATCGTGGTCAAGCCATGCTCTCATCACACGAATGTGGTCACTCAGTTTTACTGTTGAAAATAGTAATCTTTTACAAGTAATTGACAGTCAGTGGCATCTATTCAAAGTTTTGTGTAACCAACCACTTAATTGTTGTACCTATTGTAAACAAGACAACCATCAACCAAGGAACATTATTTATATATCTTTGGGTCACCATACAGTCTTCAACAATGAGCAAAAGCCCACACCATGTCAAATATAACCAGACAATGACTTAATTTAAAGTTAAACAATTTTTTTTGAGATTATTTTTCATACTTGGGTCTGATGGAGCAGTTATTGGATCAAGTTTCCTGCGGCAGAATGTTGCTATGGCATTTAGCATGTTGAGTGCCTTGAGAAGACACTAGCTTGAATATTGCTACAGTATAAAATTATGGACTGCAAGACAGAAAATACAGGATGAATGAAATTTAAGTTTTAGGTTGAAACACAGTTGAACACAACCACTAACCAATTTTGATTCTGTGTTGAATATTGTACTCACCCTGAATTCAATCTGAATTCAAATAAAGCTACATATGTATTGGTTGAAACAATGTTGAAGCAACCATTATTCTATATTGATTCAAAGTTGAACATCAACGTTGATTCAACATAGACTTTCAACGTTGATACAAATTTGCAAAATCTAATAATAATTCAACATTGATTCAACATAGAAAATAAACATTGATTCAATGTTTAATCAATGTTGTGTGCCTGCTGGGTAGTTTGGTTTGAAACTACAATCTGTTTCTTTATTCCAAGACGATTCATGATTTTCTTATTTTCAAATCTGTTCTTGTCGATCGCTTATAATACATAAAAGGGGATGCCATGAATCACAATAAATACCTCACAGTTCAACAGACCACATCAACCACCAACACTAACTTGACTCTTTCGAAAAAAGACAGATATACAAACAAAGACAAATAACGAACAACACACATGGTTGTGTTTTACATGTATTATAATTAAATCATTGGGGAAAATTAGTTTTCAGTAACTGATCTATAGACAAAATGTTTGTGAACGCATTTATCTATTGTAAGTTCTAAGGCATTACATAAAAAAGGCGTTAAAGGCTTTCAAAACTTTAATATATTGTTATTTATGACAAAATTAATGTCAGGTTCGACTTTGACGATTTTCGCTTCTGCCGTTCAGGAGTTATAGTCCTTGATTAATTGGGAAATTGCCGTTTATGTTGTTCACGTGCAATAACTTGTGAAACTGTTGAACCAATATATTTCAAATTTTGTATCAAAAATTATGTTCTTACTGACCAAATGGAGGTCAAATTTGATTTTTACTTTTGCCACTACGAAGAGTCGTCCTTGATTGATTTTGAAAATGGTATTTTAAATCATTTGTGTGCAAGAAGTTAAGAACCTTTCGACAAATGCTTTCAAATTCCAATATCTTGTTACTGGTGACAAAACATAGGTCAATTTCGATATTGATGATTTTCAGTTTTCATTGGAGTTATGGCCCTGCATAGCTTTGAAATGACATTAATGAATTTAATAAAAAAAAAAACGAATTACTGTCATTTCGACACCCTATTGTTTAATTATAATAAATTAGTAATAATTTCCGCCGAAGATAATTTCATTTCAATATATATACATATTTACAATATTACATTTATACCATTTAAAACCTACATTCTCGTGTAAATATAATATGTGACGTACGCTACTACTGACGAGATTCCAGACTAAAGACAGACTTGAAAATGTGGCTATTTTTTTTAGATCTCAACCCTCCCCCTTTTTTAATCTCGACCTATACATTAACAAAACATACATAACAGAACGTACTATAAAAACCCAGGACAAGCATTTAACTCTACAATACAGGGATAATAAATAACAAAAACCTACCCAGGAAAAGCCTTTAACTCTACAATACAGGGATAATAAATAACAAAAACCTACCCAGGAAAAGCCTTTAACTCTACAATACAGGGATAATAAATGACAAAAACCTACCCAGGACAAGCCTTTAACTCTACAATACAGGGATAATAAATAACAAAAACCTACCAAGGACAAGCCTTTTACTCTACAATACAGGGATGATAAATGACAAAAATCTACCCAGGACAAGCCTTTAACTCTACAATACAGGGATAATAAATGACAAAAACCTACCCAGGACAAGCCTTTAACTCTACAATACAGGGATAATAAATAACAAAAACCTACCCAGGAAAAGCCTTTAACTCTACAATACAGGGATAATAAATAACAAAAACCTACCCAGGACAAGCCTTTAACTCTTCAATACAGGGATAATAAATGACAAAAACCTACCCAGGACAAGCCTTTTACTCTACAATACAGGGATGATAAATGACAAAAACCTACCCAGGACAAGCCTCTACCCAGGACAAGCCTTTAACTCTACAATACAGGGATAATAAATGACAAAAACCTACCCAGGAAAAGCCTTTAACTCTACAATACAGGGATGATAAATGACAAAAACCTACCCAGGACAAGCCTTTAACTCTACAATACAGGGATAATAAATGACAAAAACCTACCCAGGACAAGCCTTTAACTCTACAATACAGGGATAATAAATGACAAAAACCTACCCAGGACAAGCCTTTAACTCTACAATACAGGGATAATAAATGACAAAAACCTACCCAGGACAAGCCTTTAACTCTACAATACAGGGATCATAAAAAACAAAAACCTACCCAGGAAAAGCCTTTAACTCTACAATACAGGGATAATAAATAACAAAAACCTACCCAGGACAAGCCTTTAACTCTTCAATACAGGGATAATAAATGACAAAAACCTACCCAGGACAAGCCTTTTACTCTACAATACAGGGATGATAAATGACAAAAACCTACCCAGGACAAGCCTTTAACTCTACAATACAAGGATGATAAATGACAAAAACCTACCCAGGAAAAGCATTTAACTCTACAATACAGGGATAATAAATGACAAAAACACAAGATAAATAACAAATTATAACGGATATAGAATCTTCGCATGTAGTTACTGAAAGCAAGCTCAAAGTATCAAGCCGTCCTACATCCAAACAAACTTTACAGAAAATAAGAATTTTTTTAGCATTTCTTCAGACTAATCATCAAAGGAAACAGAGTGGTTGGTTCATGTCTGTAATATTTGTTTTTCTTTAATTGTTTTGTTATAAATTAGGCCGTTAGTTTTCTCAATTGAATTGCTTCATATTTTTCATGTCGGGGCCTTTTACAGCCGACTATACGGTATGGGTTTTCGCATTGTTGAAGGTCGTACGGTTGCCTATAATTGCTTACATCCACTTTATTTGAACTTTGGTGGATAGTTGTCTAATTGGCAATCATACCTCATCTCCTTATTTTTATATTGAATGGCAATTCCTAAATTTGTTAGCTCTATTTATATAAATGTATAAAGCTTGATGCGATTTACCTCTTTTTATTAAGTCCTGCACTTGGAATCATACTTCCACAATTTAAGTTTGACCAATTTTTGATATTTGTATTCCTGTAGTGAAAGATCTTTTCAGTAATGCTTACTTAGTACGATTAAATCAGATATCGAATTCATTAGTCGTCACTGCCTAGGTTGAGAAAAAATAATTAAAAGCATATTGAAATATTTATGCGCTTGTTCATGAAAAGAAAACCATATATATTAAAAGTACATATTGGTGCCAAATTTAGCGGTCATTTGTACAGTATATATACGTTTCGAAATCTTATTGTCGATTGACAAATTAAGTCTCATAACAAATGTGATATGAAAACGTATGTGTAATAGAACCCACAGACTTATATAGTTTATTTTTTCAAATAAATTCGCTTAATTGTTTTCTTTAAATGTCAAAATGTATATTACTTCGTGTCTAATATACTTCAAACAGGCTTGAAGCCCTTCAGATGTCAACTTTAAGATGTTGTTTCTTCTAATAGATTTTGAAACCGACAGCAGAGAAAAAAAGTTAATTATACCGAAGCTAGATTTAATAAGTTTCAGACGTAATTCTGTAACCATGCATTTATAAGTTATTCCTAAATTGACACTTCTTTAAAACCATAATATTACCCTTTATAAGCAACTGACGATTTCGTACAAGTTCTTCAAGAAAATTAATTTAATGTTTAAACTAAATAAAACCGGAGACTTCCCGGCACTTACTTTTAATCATTACAAATTGTTTCATTTTTTTTAGAAGATGGAATACTTTAGGATTTCGTGCTTTAATACAGTTTATATGCGACTTAGCAGTAAATCTCTACTTACAATGCTTTTTTTTTTCTCAATTTATAATTACATCCTTGGCATGAAGAAATACGAAGAAACGGATCGGAAATAGGGGATCTATATTTGTACTCACACCTTTTATTCAAATTGAATGCACTTTTGAATGTAACATATAACCAATTAAAAACTCTTTGAACTAAATATGTAATTTTTGTTTTGATTAAAATTATATTATTAAAAAATACTACAGTTTCTATCTGTTTTTTTTTTTTTTCGGTTTATCTTAAATATTCGATGGAATGGTTAAATGTATTTTCTTGTCTTTTAATTATTTGTCATTGGGCTGACGTCTCATAGAATAACACTCCACATCTACTTTTATTCTTTTGCTTAAGATCACACATGCTTGAGTGGGGGTATTGAAATATGATCACATGTACATCTTCATTACGGTAGTTAAACCCGTAAACTCTTGCTCAAGAAAGGCTGTATGGGATATATTAATACGCAGCTTCGTCTGGCCGGACTGTGGACGTTAAATCCGATGCTTCGTGTAGAGATTATGTCCCTGTCTGTCATTGGTCATTCCTTTCTCCAGGCCGAGCAACTTTGCATAACCTACCTATCGAATCTGCATGTTATATTTGGACGTTGAGCAAAACGACACATAATCAATTGTTTGTATTTATGTAACTTTACGATATTACAGAACACAAGGCTACTAATATTTCATTATTAAGATCTCAATTAACAAACATTTTCTTGACAGGAAATTAAACTTACTTAATTTGTTTGTACGTGATGTTTATCCTTCGAATCTGGGATAAAACCGTTAATTTGAGTAAAATAAAATCAAGTAAAAAACCTTTTAAATACATTCTCATCTAGCTTTACTTTACACTTCTAAAAATATAATTGTTACTATGATTTCCATTTGCTATAACAGCTCATTCAGAAATAGTTTTTATGTGCTTTAAATTAGAAATCTCGCCGCATGAGATCGTCATCAGGTTGCTTAATTTCTAGTGTAACCAGTAAACCCTGCAGATATTTTTTGAAAATTTTAATCTTAACTCCAATTAAAACTGAATTGTCGATTTTCTAGTAAAAAATAAAATAACAAAAATACCGAACTCCTGGGAAAATTCAAAACTTCAATATGTGCGAAATAGTTATGCCGAGGAACCGAATTTTCTGGTAAAAAATTGTCTCGCGGTATATTTGTTTTAAATTCCTACTCATTTAAGAAGTATTAACCAAAAGGAAGCTAGAGTGCATGTCGCCATGTACATTTTGTATGCCTTATCACGATACAGTAAAACAAACATTGACCTTTTGCATTGCCTGTCCTTAACTTATATAATATCTGCATTAGGACAAGATACAGAAAAAGCAGAAAATTTAAATTAATACTGTGGTTAACTAAAGACAGTTCAAAAGTCAATATAATACACCAGCCGTCGTTGCTGCTTCATACTTCATTTTACATATGCTAATAAAATTGTAACTACTTTTTAGATTTCTAATGTTAGTCTGTGTCTCCTTATTGTTAGCTCACTTGGCCAAAAGGCCAAGTAAGCTTGTCTCATTACTTGGCGTCCGTCGTCCTTGTCGTCCGTCGTCGTTAACTTTTACAAAAATCTTTTCCTCTGAAACTACTAGGCCAAATTTAACCAAACTTGGCTACAATCATCCTGAGGGTATTTTGTTATAAAAATTTGTCCGATGACCCCGTCTGCCAACCAACATGGCCGACATGGCTAAAAATAGAACATGGGTAAAATGCAAGTTTTGCTTATTATCTTGAAACCGCTATGAATAGAGAAAATCTGACGAGAGCAGAAATGATCAGAATGTTGAGATCTACCTGCTTTCTATTTACATCAAAACTGTCAGACGATTTTTAATAGGAGTTATTGCCCTTAAATGTCAAATTAAATTTTACCAAATTTATTTTTCATTTTTGCCTATTATTTTGAAAACCATAATAGATAGGGAGAAACTTTAGTTAGGGAAAATGATCAGAAAGACTTGATCTACAAATAAGTCAAACATGCCCGAAATCGTCAGACGACACCTTATTCGCCCATTGATGACGATTTTTACCATTTATAGTGTTTTTGATTAATATCTTACAAAAATCTTCTCCACTGAAACTACTGGGCCAAATTTAACCAAACCTGGCCACAATCATCATAAGGGTAGAACGTATCTAGTTTATAAAATGTGTCCGATGATCCAGCTTGCAAAAAAAAATGGCCGACATAGCTATTAAAAGAACATAGGGGTGAAATGCAAGTTTTGTCTTATATCTTGAAACGCTTTGAATAGATAAAATCTGACAAGGGCAGACATTTTGAGAATGTTTAAATCTATCAGCTGTCCATTTACGTCAAAACTGTCAGACGACTTTTTATAGGAGTTATTGCCCATAAATGTCAAATTTTACCATTTTTTTACATTTTGCTGATTATATTGAAAACAATACTAGAGACATGTAAATAGAATATTTAAGGCAAAAAAGTGATCTGCAAGACAAGATCTACAAAAAAGTCAACATGCCTGAAATCTTCAGACGACTCCTTATTTGAGTTATTGCTAATAACGATTTTTACCATTTTTTTTTTTTTTGTAGTTTTGCCTAATATCTCAACAACTATAATAGATAGATAGAAACTTTAAACAGCAAAAACGATCAACAAGATAAGCTCTACAAATACATCAACATCACCGAATTCGTCAGTCGACTCCTCATTGAAGGTATAAATTGATTGGCCTTTAATGATGATTTTTCTTATTTTCTAACATTTTTGCTTATTTTCTTGAAAATTATAATAGATAAATAGATACTCTAAATAGCAAAAATTATCATCAAGACAAGATCTACAAATAAGACATATTGCTGAAATCTTCAGTCAACTCGTAATTGGAGTTATTGCCCTTAAACAAATGATTTTTACCATTTTTTAAAGTTTTTGCCTATTATCTTGAAAAGTATAATAGATACAAATGTAGATAGAAACCTTAAAAGCAAATATGATCATGAGGACAAGATCTACAAATATGTCAACACGACTGAAATTGTAAGTTATCTCTTTATAGAGTGATTGCCTTTTCGTGATGATTTTTACTAAAAAATGGCCATTGTTGAAGATATACAGGTAAGCGACACCGGCTCTTTAGAGCTTAGAGCCTCCAGTTCAATGGACTGCTTAGATCTCGTATTGTCTTGTGTCGTTCACATTTGTTCTTTCTTTTATTTGACTATTTCAACGTTCTTATGGTGATTTTCTTCTAAGGCTTGTTTATACTATTGACCGTTATGTCACAAATTAAACAAAATAATCATCCTAGAATACCAAGCTGTATTTATCCTTTCAAATAAAGTAGTATGTTCTATAAAAACGAACGGATTTAAGTTGAAAGGAAAAAAGGGTGTCAATCCTGGAACGTGCTACAGTATAATTGTATATTGATTACTTCTGGGTCTTCGTGATCAGCGCGGATTTTTTTCTCCTCAGGAAATTACAGAAAAGCTTTTAGCATAGCATAAACGATTAATTTTCGACAATATTTCTTTTTTTGCATCAAATTACTCTTTAATGTATACACTATTAACCTTTCTGTTGGTGTGCACTAGAACAGTAACTAACCTTACCCTTCCCTTGAACTTTTCCTAAAAAGATTTTTTTTTTTTGTGTCGACATATATGCCAAAACGTTCTTGTCACTAAAACTATTTTAATGAAACTATAGTGACAAATTGTGTCCATCTAATGTAGGATAATTTCTACAGGAAAAGCAAAACCAAACCCTTGTTTCTATCTCGTGTAATCTTAGGATTTTAGATTTAGACTTAAGTGATGTAATTTCGAAAGTGCTGTAGCGAAAAGTTTGTTTCAATCGGACTCAATAATTGTATTCCGTGTAATTTTCTTATTAAGTGTAAGCATCATTATACTCAAATATCCCCTTCAAAATGACTTACTTAGCTAATCTGCATTTCCTTGGAATTATTGCGTCTGATTCCAATTTTATATCTATGACACACTTACTATTCTGGTCTTTATGGACGATAAGATCGCTTCCACTGTCTGTGTAAATACGTTCACTGTTAGTCCATTTCGTTATTTCTCTATTGACAATTTGACGTTACATCATATAACTGTACCCTTTCCTTAAAGTGCAATTTACCTCTTTGATAAAAAAAAAGTATGTCAAAATCAATCGTATTAAAAGTTCTTTTAAGAATCTAGCAAAGGATGACAGTTTTTAATGGAAAATCAAAATACCCTAATTCAACAGTTTAATATGAGACCAATATTCTATTTCTAAAGTACAAGATCGCAAAAAAAAAAAAAAAATGAAAACAACACGTTGAAGTACGCATTAACTTTGACCTCAATTACAAAGTGCACAAATCACATGAATATCCAGCGAGTCTCTAGGTACAAAATGAATCAAAAGAGTTCAATATACCAAACTTCTTCATTATAAAAATAAGGAGATGTGGTATGATTGCAAATGAGACAACTATCCAACAAAGTTCATATGAAGTGGATGTAAGCAATTATAGGCAACTGTATGGCTTTCCACAATGAGAAAACCCCATACCGTATAGTCTGTTATAAAAGGCTCCGACATGAAAAATGTGAAACAAATCAATTGAGATAACAGCCAATTTTACTTTTTGAAATTTAAAAGACCTAAACACAGTTCAAATTACAATTGTTATAACTTGTCGAGAATTGTGAAATATTGTGTTGTTTAATGCACATTTGAAAGAGACCTGTACAATCGTTGTTTTTATCATCCAGGCAAGATTTTCATAGCTATAGAAATGAATATTGGAAAGAACAATATTGGAAAGAACAATATTGGAAAGAACAATATTGAAAAGAACAATATTGGAAAGAACAATATTGGAAAGAACAATATTGAAAAGAACAATATTGGAAAGAACAATATTCATTCCTACAGTCTGTGTTTGATTCAGTGATTTCATTGCCGAATGATAATACTTATATTTCGGGGGGAAAACAAAAAGTCTTGTAAACTTGCTACGATAACTGTTGAAAATGCTTGAGTAAGATTTGATGAATTGGGTTAATTGTGTTACAGTCTGCAAACAATATTCTTTGTTTTTTGTTTTTGTTTTTGTTTTGTTTTTATTTTTCATACACTATTATTGTTAGATAAATATTATCGACAAATGAATAATTCTGTGCAGATTTTAATGGCGATAGAAGATGGAATAAGATGCAAAATTATCGACGTCTGAGTTTAAATTATACTATAAATTAATTTACGTTGTTTTACTGTATGAAAATTACGCTTATCTTAATCCTATATTATAAAACTTCTTTATTAATAATCAATACTTCAACACAAATGGTATATTATTCCTATAATAGGCGTATATACAAATCTGTAGGAATATAGTTAATTTACATTACTACATGTTATGTGGTTGCTGTTAAATTACATGCATATGTAACACCAAACGTTTTAGGCTTTCTAGTGAGACATGTATGAAAAGAGGACAATTCTGATAGTCTAGGTTCTGAAAATTTATTATTTGAATGCCTTTAGGACAATGTTGGTGTTATCACATAGTTTTTATGACAAAACGAATCACACAGCCATAATTATGGGGTTTTGAATAAAATTTTCAGTTATTTTTTCTTGTAACACGGAATTTCGGTACAGGGTATAACAAAAATACCGAGTTCCATGGCAAATTCAAAATGGGGTGAGTCCATAAAAACTGACAAAATCAAAATGGGGTGAGTCCATAAAAAACTGACAAAATGCTACCAATCAATAGAACAAGTGAAAACAACTGCCATATTTCTGACTTAGTACAGGAATTTTCCGAAGAAAATGGTGGTTAAATCTGATTTTATAGCTGGCTAAACCTCCCACTTGTACGACAGTTGTCTATAATAGTTCTGTTACATTGACAAGTTTGGGTGAGCAATCCATAGCTAAAGGTTAACAGTGATCTTGGCATTTCTTTGCAAGTTGTATATTTAGAAATCAGCGAAACGCATAATGCCAACCTAACTTGAAAAGTCAAGGTAATCAGTTTTTTTTTCCACTCAACATGCTCAAGCTATACATTTCACAGATAAACACTTTCGTATAGGTATCTTCAAAATATAACAACTCCATTGTCAAGCCTGCATGACTCCCCCATAGACAAGAATGACCACAAGCTATCCTTAAGGTTCCAAAGTCGTTTTCTTGCTATTTTGGAAATTTTTTAAGACTGAAAAATCGAGGGGATCTTTTTTCACTGTAAAATTTAGAAGTCAAGAACCGGTATCGATGATTTGCAGCATCAACAACAAGAAGTTTCGTACTCGTTTTGTAAAACGTTGAAGAAATATTTTGAGGGCAAACGTTTACAACTTAAATGGTTTTAATGACTTTAAATTGCAAATTTCATAGTAATAGACTATGCAACATGCATCTTTCGATTCTGAATGTAAACCGGATGTATTAATTTGATTGTAAACTACGAAATGAATTTGGAATTCAATATAATCGATAATTGTTGTACTCGTGTTATTTGGCATAAAATTATGTTCTTGTTTTACATCTTATTTTGTACTCGTTTAAAAAGGGGGATGCTGATTGTATACGTCAATATTAAAGCACGTGTTCGACTTCTTAAACCTTTTTCGTCGTAATTGGATTTAAAATTTATTTTTAATCTAAATTTTCAATAGCATTTGCTGAAACGTAATTAAATAGTGCAATCAATCGTCTATCTTGGTCAAGTGTTCTCCTGTCAGGTGTGTTGATCTACCTGTACAAGTGATTAGCGATCTTTAGCCGGATATCCCTCAGGGCTTTAAAACTGTAATCAGGAGGAACCTTTGGATTATAATACATTGAGGGTTATGCAATTACATGCAATTGATTATAATTGCTAACAAAAATGGAGGCGGCTAGCTGAACGAAAACAAATATTGACCATGGCGGGAATCACTTGATGATGGCGGAAGATAATTTAACGATGGCGGGGATCATTTGACGATGGCGGTGCGCAATCATAAAACAGGTCATTGAGATCCCTGAATTATCAATTAGGGTGTTACTAAGTCTATTGATGAAAGAGCCTCTCTTTATAAACCTTCACTCTCACGAAAATACATATCACCAAACGAAAAGGAGGAGGTTGTAGGAAGAATTTGCTTTAAATGTAATATTTATTTATGAGGATACTAAATCCGTTTACCTACGATTAGTAAGCCGTCATTGTCCGAAAATCGCCATTAATTTTCAAACTGTTGTTAGATCCGAAATAAAACCAACCATTTTCAAAGGAATTCAGATAGGTTTGCACTAAATATCTAATTCGAATGTTACTGGGGACTTTTATTGATGAGGATACAGATAGTACAGCCAAATTGACAATCACTGCGATAATGACCAAGCCTGAGTATTTATTAACGTATCATCATTAATACTTTCCATCGATTTTCGGACACGACAGATTGTCATGCTATAATTTTAAACATCTACTTCACGATCACAGGGAAATCTAGTTATTATAAGTAGAATACACTTTTGCGTACTTCTTTAAGGTGGCTGATGATGATGAGGGTGGTTTTTAACGACCTTGACTACCCTTTAGGGTCTTACGAGAGTAGTACGTAATTCATGTGTAAGACTTTTCATGTTAATATAGAAAATTATGTGTTTTATCATATTTACGGCTGTATTTTACAAAAAAACAGAATATTTTTGTTTAATTCAGTCAAGTTTTTTCAAATTCGCCAAATAAGGGGAGATAACTCAGATAAAGTAACTTTTATAATATAAATGGAACGTGTTGTGAATTTACCTATTTTATTATGTAGCAAGAAAACGAGTCCGTTGACCTCATTTTTTCTTATCTAAACTACATTTTGACAAATTAATTAAAATTTCTATGGATTTTAATTTAGACCCCCAATCTACCTTAAGTTAGTCTCTTGTTGCAAGCCATTTCAAAATAGACAATTGACAGACATGAAAAATACGTTAAGTTGCAACTTTTGACCCCTGCGTGTCCCGACGGGCCGAATTTTAGGACAATATTTAGGTGGGCAATGATATCGGTTTATACTTTTATAATCAAAACGAGATAGGTCTGGTTAAGAACTTTGCCGTATAGACTTACCGAGGAGTACCGAATGAGTGTATGGTTGACTTGAACAATACATAAATTTGCGGTGTCCAGATGTACTCTGCATTGTCAGCTTCGTGTCTTTAATATAAAAAAGGGGTATAAGTCAACAAAACAGCAACATTCCAGTACTGGGAAAACATTTAGAGGTCAACATACGGTCTCTACTTAACACACTTATTGATAAATATGGACATAGCTGACCGTGACTGAATTAAAGTACCTTCGCCTTATTTTTAGCCTCGATTGTTAGTATTTGTATTGTCATCTGATAAAGTCAAGCTGATTATAAGGTGCACAGTTTTCTCTGCGTTCAAAATCTTTCTGTTTGATTCCGTCCTGGTTTTCTTAAAACTACCGGAAACTACATCTGACATATACAAAATGTACTACTATTGGTATCGGTGTCGGATTCGACCGGAACTTGTTCATTATTGGTAATATTAATTGTGTGGAAAACAAAAGGGCCTGGAATGGTGTAATTTTTAATCAACACCGTTGTCCTATATTAGTTATTATATAAAGTTGAATAATTTGATTCGTCGTTTTACGTCATGCAGGTTAACACATTGGACCTCGTTATTTTAATAGTATATATATGTGTCAAGCCCGAAGACGTCCCGAGTCTCGACATAGACCTACCTATGATCTGTCATAAAAACTCAATTCTTTATAGGACAAAGACAGATGAAACTCAAGGACAACAGCTAACGAGGTTTCTGAATGCAGGCAAACTAAAGTGGCGGGTTTAAACTAGTTTAACCCCGTCCTGTTTTCTCTAGGCCTGTTCAAACAAATAAATGCATAGATAATGATTTTTGATGATGATACGAAAACTTTTCAAGTAGATTAATACACGGAAAAATAAATAATAGAATACAAGTTTTGTTTAAGTCCTGCCATACAATGCTCAAATACTATACAATACAAGAAGTAGAATATGATATATTGTAAATGTAACTAAAAATCAGTAATAGACGTAAATGCGTTGTACATATCATACAATAAGTCATAAAACATTATTTTAATGATAGATTATATTGCCATCAAAAGTAATTTAGGTGTCTTTAATACTACATTAAACATTTATGAATGTTCAAATATTTAATTTACTGCCAAAGACACGTGTTGTTTGCAATCTACTTCTTTAGCTACAATCAAGGCCAATTGATTGCAGAAAACTAAAAAAGAACTAATCTAGAGTAGGCAGTGGCAGAAGATACCAAAGAAACTCATAAGACGAAGGAAAACTTGACAACCCCATGGCCGAAGGAAAACTTGACAACCCCATGGCCGAAGGAAAACTTGACAACCCAATGGCCGAAGAAAACTTGACAACCCCTTGGCCGAAGAAAACTTGACAACCCCATGGCCGAAGGAAAACTTGACAACCCCATGGCCGAAGGAAAACTTGACAACCCCATGGCCGAAGGAAAATTGACAACCCCATGGCCGAAGGAAAACTTGACAACCCCATGGCCGAAGGAAAACTTGACAACCCAATGGCCGAAGGAAAACTTGACAACCCCTTGGCAAAACATGTTGACGAACAAGTTAACAAAACACTACAAATAAAACTAAAGACTGAGCAATCTCACCAAAAACTGAGGATGAATTCATGCAAGTGCTAATCTGTTGACAAGTCTAATTCGGCGATGTAAAAATAGCGGAAGAGGACTTAATTGCTGTTACGACAATGGATCATATCATGTCATCTTTAAATATACTATAACAGTCAACTAACTCGTGATGGCGTCCTTAAAACTTTCGAAGGGATGACTTTAATTTTACAACATGGAACCCTTGGTTCAATGACATACTAGTTATATAAACTAATTTTTGATATATATATATTACCGCACTTTTATGTCTCTTTATTAACCTTCATTAGGCACGCTTAATACTTAGTTTGAAAAGCCAGTACTACAAAACGTTTTAAATATAAAAATAAGAAGATGTGGTTTGATTGCCAATGAGACAATTCTCAACAAGAGACCAAAAGACACAGAAATTAACAAATATAGGTCACCGTACGGCCTTCAACAATAGGAAAACCCATACCGCAAAGTCAGCTATAAAAGGTCCCGAAATAACAAATGTAAAACAATTCAAACAAGCATGAAAATATAATTAAATCTTGCTACCATTTATTTGCAAGCAACAGTACTAGTATATAAAAATAAGGAGATGTGGTATGATTGCCAATGAGACAACTATCCACCAAAATTCAAATGAAGTGGATGTAAGCAATTATGGGCAACTGTACGGCCTTCAACAATGAGAAAAACCCATACCGTATAGTCGGCTATAAAAGGCTCCGACATGAAAAATATGAACCTATTCAATTGAGAAAGCTTACGGCCTGATTTATAACAATTGTTTTTACGTAAAACAGATATGATAGACATGAACCAACGACAACCATGCACTGAACTACAAGCTTCTGACTCGGGACAGGCACATAAGAATGTGGCGGAGTTAAACATGTTTGTGAGCGCTCAACCCTCCCCTAACCTGGAACAGTGGTGTTGCGGCACAACATAAGAACAAACTTTACAATCTGTTGAAAAGGGCTTAAATCATCAGATCAATACAAATCTAACAAAAATACAGAGCGGACGTGGCAGGGTATTTATAAATCCCTATCAACAAAAAAGACACAAAGTAAAGATCTGAGAGTACCCGCAGTTACTGACAGCTAGTTCAATGCCGATAACAACTAATAAAAAAATCATGTATCCAAGACTAAAAATCTTTGTTTATACATGTATTCAAGAGCAAATATCAAGGATATCCATTACAGTTCTTATGTGACCCCTCGATGTCTTTTGGTTTTCTGTGTCGTTGGGTAGTTTTCCTATCGACAAAGACCAAATTTATCTTAAGAGATAAAACAATTTGTTTTCATTGTTATAAAATTATTTGTGTAAGTCTGCTTAAAATTAGATAGGTTAACAAGTAATTATTGACATTTCAAGTTATAGTTAAAGTAAAAGATGTTAAGTTAGCATAGTAAGATTTTTGATTTGGGTTAATTTGAGTTATAATCATTTTGCATTCTAACATAATAAGGATACACAAATTTGTGTGTGTTTTGAAAAATCAGTAAAATCCATAGTTTTGGATAATTTTTTTAATTTGAAAAAATGTTTAGTAAGTGCTAAAACTATTCTGTGTATAATACCAGTCTTTTTTCATTGGTATCCGATTTGTCAACCAATACCACCAAGGCTGTGTTTCACGCATGTCAAGGAAACTTTGAAATGTAGAATGATGTGCAAAACCCATGTTATTATCACACTTTATCAACAACGAAACAACTTTTGGAAGGGATTATGGTTTATAAGAAATACTCTTTGAAATATCGATTAATGTTAGACAAATAATATATAAAACCATGCAAATGTCAAATACTATTACTTTTAATATGTATGCGCATAAAACGGGTTAATGTGACTACAAATGCAATCAAACACTCACAGTATAAGCGTACATCTGTTAATAAAAGTTATTAGACCAGTTAATGAAATGTAATTTAGAATGTTATTTTTTGTACACGAAAACGTTGTTGCATCTACACTTCAGTAAAGTTGTTTCTTTGAAGATTTTCCATGGCATTAGTGTTATATATTATATAATAATTTTAATGTGTAGATCAAGACATGTAGGTATGAATCATCATCAATTATAATGTAAAAAAAGATATTTTACAAAAAGACATGTGTCTTTGATACCTTAGAGCATGTCTATTTGCTGTTGAAAAGTAACAAAACAGTGCCTTCTGGGGAAAAGAAGAAAATCAAAGCCTTTCATTACGTGTACTAAAACATTTAAATAGTTTATTACTCCTAACTGTATATGGTATTTTTAGTTTTTGGCTCATATGTATTCATATCAAGGGAATTCATCGGACTAAAACAGACTTTTATCTTAATTCAATCGGTAAAGCAACGTCAAATAAACACATATTACTAGTATCAGATAATACTGCAAAACAACAAGGTCATAATGGTTTTCTAGTCTCAGAATACATGCATCTTTAGCAGAAAGTATCAGAAGGATGAACCTTCGAGTTTGAACTTTTGTGAGATTGTAAGTAATACAATCAAGTTGTGATATGATAAATGTCTATCTTTGGATTGTTGCCTGCTTCAATTTTGATTTGAAATCAAATCAGATGTAATTCCTTTTCTCATTATTTGGTATGATTACTTAAGAATTGCTCTGAGAAAGGAGAGATGCAGTACGTCTAACTTTTCCCGATTGACACTTTTTTTTTCTTTATATTCATTGCGACTTAAGAACACTAAAGCTTGACCTTTAAGCAACGAAACAGAGCATTTAGTGTCCGAAACAGAATATAACATACCAAAAATGTTCTAAAAATGAAATATAATTTGTTTCAGCTTAATGTAATATCCATAATATATTAAAGAATTTGTAGCAAGACATTGGATTTATCTTTAATTTCACACATTTTAAAGTAAGTTAAATGAGGGAAAGCATTTTTGAAGAAAATCAGTTCGTCTAAACGTCTGTTGTCTTCATTTTTTTATAGCTTTTCTTTTATATTTTAAAATTTACCAATTTTAATAAAACAAATTTTGACAATTCTCTTTACTGCAAACCTCGTTATTGATGTAGTAGAATATTTCTAATAATTAAACAGTAATGTTAATTTTATTCTTGAATTGTTCGTTTTAATGCATTTTCTTATTATTGAAATACCGCATTCAATTGTAAAACAATACATTATTTAGTATTCTTATGTATTTGTTTACCTTAACATAGATATAAATACAGCTTTGTCCTTTTTGATAATTGTATTTTGTCATGTCGCCGTTTGATTTTGAACTGTTCCCTTTATCCTTCAACATAAAAACAAACTGTTTCTGAAAACGACAGGTATCCCCAAAACAGCAGGAAACTTGAAAGAAGAATCTTAAATTGTCCAAACAACTACTTCCACTATTTTTTGTTATTTGTTTTTTTGTCATTGCTCAAGCTTCCTTTATTTGTATTTTAGATAAAAGTATGGATTATTCGACACTTTGGTTCGTATGAATGATTGTAAAAAACTATGCTCTCTTTTTTAATATTCGAGGCGTTTTTTGATTTTTGTTTGTTTTTGGGATTTATTTGTAGGGGGGGTTTGTATTTCACAATTTATTTCACTGCATCTTTAAGTTTTGTTTTATTATAACCTTCATGTAGGTATATTTCTCTTGTTATATTATTTGGGATATATTTTTAGAGCCTGTCTATGGGGAAAACATGCAAAATGCCAAAAAGCAAGTTCTGAAAATTTATTAGAAAGCAAGTTTCACACCTTTTAATCCTTAATTTTGCCCGGATACATACATGGATTTTTCTAACGAGTCCTTACAGATTGCACAAATTCACGGGTCCTTAAGATTTGGCAACTTTAACGACCGATTTAAGCGTTGTTACAAGCTATTTACGGTTTATTACGAGTTATTACGATGCATTTACTGGAAAATTCCACGAGTTGTCATGGATAACTATGATCAACTAACAGAATTTAACGAGCTTTATTCGAGTGATTTAAGCGTTGTTACGAGATATTAAAAGCTATTTACGGTTTATTACGAATTATTACGATGCATTTACGGCAAAATTTCACGGGTTGTCACGTATAACTATGATCAGCTTACGGACATTTAACGAGCTTTTTTACGGATTGTCACGAGTATATTACGGAATTTAACTATTGATCGAAGCTTTTACATGTTAGTTACCGAAACAACTTGTTTACGAGTTAGTTACGAGTATTTACGAGTCCTTACGATTGAACAGCTTTTATACCTTTCCCCAAATCGTAAACAATACGTTATCTCGTAAAGTACTCCAAACTACACGTACAGTGCTCGTAATAATTCGTAACAATCCGTAAAGCTATATTAACATGATCTGAATGAAATCGTAAGCAACACGTAAGCACTCGTAATAGTCCGCAAATAATCCGTAATTAATCGTAAACTAACCCTAACAATTTGTAAAACAAATAGTTACGAGTCATTTACGGATTCTTGCAAGCAGTTTACGGATGGTTACTTGTTGTTGAGAGCGGTTTACGATACTTTCGACATTGTTACGAGTGAGTTATTTAGGGAAAAATCAATTCGTGGACAATCGAAAGAAGATTTTTGACATGTCTACGAGTTGTGACGAGGTATTTACAGATTCCAGCGAGTTATTTACAGATGCTTGCCATTGACTACGAGTTGGCGATCCGTAAGGACTCGTAAAAAATCCGTGCATGTAAACAGAGTATTTAGTACCGTCAAGTGACACAAATTGGCATCATGCCAAGTTTTGATAAAAGAATTGTTACACAGAGGGTTGGTGTTGCCTATGTTATGATTTAAAACCACCATAAACCGACATATTGTACTTTAAAACGTTCTAAATTCATATTTCAAGTACTTTCTATGTATACCGAGGGTAAGTTCACTTCAGATTCTATGAAATATGGTAATCTATCATATGAGAACGCAGCTTGCAGCGATAGAGAGCAGGTGTTAAGTGTCAAACTACAAGACCAATTATTGAATAAAGTATTACGAACGTTCATTAAAAAATATATAATATACTATTTTCATATTACTGACTTTTGACTCCGGATTATATAATTTGTCGACTGGTTACCTTGGACATCATGGTACCAAGTCAGATAAGAGCAAGCTAAAGAAGTAAAACCAAGCTTTCAATCGGTACAATTTTGGGGAAAATTACCTTGTTAATATTTTTTTTTCACTACAAAATCATCGGAAACAGTAAACTATTTCCTCAAATTACACCGATTATATGTTTTATTTTACTTATTTTGGTTGCTCTTACTTGACCGAGTACCATGATGTCCAAGGTAACCAGTCGACAAATTATATAATCCGGAGTCAAAAGTCGGTAATATGAAAATAGTCTATTATTGCTGAACTGGTTGGTGTTACATCCGGTACCCATTTCCGTATTTCAAAACGAGTCTATATAATGATTTCCTACTGCAGAAGAATTACAATAGAAAGCAGGACAACTTCTCGCTCAATAAAGGAAAATATTTCACTTTTAAGTCAAGAAAATGGCCATTGTTATATTATAGTTCGTTTCTGTGTGTGTTACATTTTAATGTTGTGTTTTTTTGTTGTGTCGTTGTTCTCCTCTTATATTTGATGCGTTTCCCTCAGTTTTAGTTTGTAACCCGGATTTGTTTTGATCTCTATCGATTTATGAGTTTCGAACAGCGGTATACTACTGTTGCCTTTATTTATTTCATTTTATATTTTTTGTTGTCCTTCTGGTACATGTAATTGGATTACTACGTACATGATTTATTAAGCAGCCCTAATATTTCATTTGGACTACGAAAAATACATTAAAACAGTAATCATGCTTAAAACCAAAAGCTATTTAGTCATCATCGTTAAATTATATGCGTTGATCGAGTTACTTCAGTTAATACACCAATTATAATGGAATAAGAATAAATTAGGTAGCAACGTTAGAAGCTATATGACCAAAAGGGACATACAAAGAATATCCAAATTGTAAACTAGGAATGATGACAAACATGATGAGTTTATATTTATTTTTAATTCCTTCGTTATTCAGAAGAGCGATTCGAAAGCACTATTTTATTTTAAGTGTTACTGTCATTTAAGAGTCAGCCATAAAAGAAATATATCTTGAAATGGTTACAATTTTACTTCTAAACCTAATTCATATTGCCAAAGATAGACGACCAATTAATTGGAATAACACTAGTTAACATATATAAACAAAATATATCCTTTTCATGAATTGATATCAGATAAGTCTGATAGTTTAATCACAATTTTCTTTGTACAAGTCAGGATAATGATAAATTTCTGATTTGTTTTATTAAAATCGTGCCAATAAATCTCTTGAAAACCAGCATAATAATAACGAAATAATGAAATCTTATTTCCGCATATGAAGTAATAGGATACATAATTTTCATGATATATTTCTTGGTTAATAACCATATACATCAAAATACAGATCATATTAAAGACTGGCATGAACAGGAAATCGATCTTTAAATAATCTGCTAATTTCGTTCTTGATATGTTTTCATATTTACTGCGCCTAAATCTTAAGTGCGTGTGCTTTATGGCGCCTTCAGGATTTAGACGTTTACTCAGTTCAATATATTTTCCGTTTTTAATCTGTCGCAATCAAGTACTTGTTTCTGGAAACCATTTAGTCTTGACAGTCAGCAATATGATCTGTTTTTATGTGGATGAAGCGTTAAATATTCAGCACATCTTTCTGGATTTATCTTCATTTGGAATGTCCAAACACCCCCTACACCCCCACCTCTCCCTCCCAAAAAAAAACCCAATGGAAATTAAAAAATAATAATAATAAAGAATGTGTAATTACTTGAAAACGTGAGGAGCTTTATGACCAGAATATGTATAAAAAAGCCAAATATATCTAAGGTCAACATTGCCTGAGGGAGTTTGAACCTTAGTTTCTTTATAATTTCAAAATTTATCAATGGAGAATTTCAGAAAATTATGTGGTAAATCCTGTCAGTACAAAAACACGGACTACTTGGCGGGTTTTTTTATTTTCTAAATTGTAAGTCACTAATTTATACTCTGAAATCTTATACACAAGATATTCCCATAAAATGGCGGGTGTAATTAAAACACACTGAATGAATAGATGTTTATGCATACAGAAAATATATTGTAATCAACTTTCAATTATCAGTAAATCATGCTGCTTGCGGTCTGGCTTAGTGCATATTAGAAATCTAAATGAAAATAGGCGTATTCCATATTTGGTTGCCTCAATGTTAACACAGGGTACCTGATTTCCTCTTTTTTTGGTGTCATTTATTATTTGAAAATTGCAGAAAACCTCTTTAAGAGATAAGGTTTTAACATTGTTCATTTGAAGGATGATGCAAATATGACAATGAATCGAATAAGGAAACAGAACCATCAAATGAATACGTATCAAATAGGTTATGACTTCCGTTAACACATTGATCTCCAATTTTCATATGTTGCCAGAACACGAAAGAAATTCAACTTTTTCAGACACATAAGGGCTTGATAGTTTTAGGTTTAAATCAACAACTAAGGTGTTCACATTCAAAATTGATTTCCATTCGTTCGTAGGTTCTTTAGTTGAGCGTTTGATGTTGTCAAGTTTTATGGAGTTCCTCCACTTTGAATTTATAAATTACCTTCAAGTTCGGTATAAGACTTTTTATTCCAAATGTGATTGCGGCCATTTGTTAGTATTGCAGAAATTTTGACATCGACTGCATTGTCGTGTACTTCATCAAACAGATGGAATGACATAATTCGTGCCTTTTAAAACCATTTGACACCTATAACACACTTGTTAATTGAATAAAATGGGTAAAATACACTCACGACCTCAATTTTGGACAGCCCAAATGGTAAACAGAGGACTCCAAACAGTCCGCATTGTTCCATTGACTCTTATATTACGATAAGAATATCGGGAATAATTAACAAACCAATTAATATTTCAACAGTACACGCTTTGATAGATATCAGATCGCCAACTAAGTTATAAATGTTTTGAAGATTTTCACCAACTCGTTCATTTAGAATACAAAACACTATGTATAACATTATTTTATTTTCAAATCTTATGATGTAATGTGCTATCAAGTTTATTATGCACTGGCGCCATAATAACATAATAATTTACAAAACATGCACAATATGATAATTTCTGTATCAATATAATGTCAACATAAAATTTGTTGTCTTGAGGAAGATTGTTTAGCTTTGTGTGAATATCATAAACTCGTTATATAAAAGATATTTTTTACAATTATCACAAAGTTAAAATCATATAAGACGTACTTGAATCAATATCATGATAGAAAAAAAAAGACGTATAATGATAACAATCTTAGCCACGTAGATTTAATTGCGAAAATCTTGTTTGGTCAGGAAATCCTTCCTGATACTATCAGGTAGCTGAACAATAGTGATACAAATAAACTCATCATAGATACCAGGATGTAAATTTGTATTTGCGCCAGACGCGCGTTTCGTCTACAAAAGACTCATCAGTGACGCTCGAATCAAAAAAAGTTAAAGGCCAAATAAAGTACAAAACGCGCTGAAAAAACACTCTTTCTCAACAACACTGCCGTTCCGCTTCTGCAATGACAAGTAGACACTTCCTTAGCTTCTGTGGTAAATTTGAGGCAACAGTAGTTTACCGATGTTCAAATCTCCTAAATCAATTTAGAAGGTATAAGTCAAGGGAAAAAGAACACTAAGGGAATCGCATGAACTCTAAAAGGAGCGACACCGCGGTTTTGAAGATACAATATATCGTCAATTGATATGTATTCTGATGGGAACTTAATGTGCTCCTCTTACTTCACGAAGATTTGTCCCTTATCGTTATAAATGACAACGAAGCATCATTTTGACATTTTCAACAATGCCTGCAGATATTTATACGATTTGTTCTCTGTAACCACTCCATTTTCTAAATATACAAATGAAAGTATTATATCCTACATGTTTTATTCACAATGATTGAAATAAAAGATACCAAGTGCAAAAAGTAAATCTTTATTGAACAAAATAATATATAATAGCTAAATGCTCCAGCAAAGTTATTAAATTACATTTGGCGTACTCTGCAACTGTTAGTAAAGTGATATATCACTTTCCTTAGTCTAATTATGTAAACAGCAGTAACTTATTGCTAAAATCTGACGGAATTTTGTACCTTTTATCCAATTATTCAATGATGTAACGTAATATATGTTATTGCAAAAGAGCAAAATGTATTTACTCGTACAAGATTACTTTGCTCCAGTTTTCTTTATTTATGTCAACTATTTGATTCGTAAATTCGTCTGAAGAAGAATCAGAAACGACAATCCTTATAATCAACTATCTAAGAATCTCTTACAAAGTTAGAAATGCAGAAAGCTTTAAAGCTATTATAAAGATTACGTCTTTCTTTTACTATAAGAAAAATGATATTGATGAATTATACATTATGTATAAAAAATTTTGTAGACACTTTTGATCTCAGCTGATTTTATTAGTCATAACGGCAGTTTGGTATGATTTACGACATGTATACATACACTGGGAACATTTTATTGCCGTTAAAATGGATTATTACATAAACTGGGGTAATTTGTGTATAAATCTGCTATGTTTTCTGTTGTGATGAAACGGATAACATATACCTCTAAAATTAATACACCCACATTAACTGGTTTGATGTTTTCTGTTATTTGAAATAAAGTATGTAAAATATCATTGCAGCTAAACTATCCTTCTTTAATTAAACAAGGAAATTGAAGGAATAGCATAATTTCGATCTCTGATGAGTCTTGTGTAGTCGAAACTGTTTGACGGACTAAATTATAAATCACAAGCCTTGTAGTCGGCCCTCCTGTGTTAACATGAAATATTGATGTGGTCATTATTTGTTACTGTTGATAAAATGTGAAAATTATTGGAAGGATTTTCTAACTACAGGCATATATGGTCTCAGCAAAACCTTGCACAACTTTTTGAATTTTATTTTTCAATGCTCTTCACCTTCGTTTTTTCAAAGCCTATATGTATCTCTAACAAGGAATCTGCTTATAGTTCTTAATATATGCATATCTCAATGGTTGACTGGTGTATAAATATGGTTATCCATAATTACTTAAATATTGCTGAGTTCAGTTGAGTGGGTGTATAAAACGCAGCAACGTCCAGTCAAAATAGGTTAAAGAACTGCATTTTACTTTTTTTCTTCCCAAAACACTCGCACAGACTGTCATACAAGTGAGAGGTTTAGATAGCCACAAAACCAGGTTTAATCCACCATTTCTTACACAAGGAAATGCCTGTACCAAGTCAAGACTATGACAGTTGTTTTCAATTCGTTTGATGTGTTTGAGCTTTTGATTTTGCCATTGGATAAGGGACTTTCTGTTTTGAATTTGCCTTGGAGCTATGTATTTTTTTTTTTATTTTACTATTTTGTTGTACAAAAAATAGAATTAAAATCTACGTATATACGTGACCGTAACCCATCCGGAAGTTTGATGGGCAGTTGAAACGTAAAGCCTCGTTCATTGTAGTTTTATCGTCATTTGTTTTGCTTGTTAGACTTACATTGATAAATTCATAAAGGAGGTGGTGATTATCACGTTGAGCAATATTTGTCCTATTCCATATGCAATTTTTGCTTTCAATTTTTTTCACATTCCACTTTTGCTATCAGTGTTTCGACGTAACAACAATATTTCAAAATAGCGAGTTTTAATTGCAGTAATAATGATTTCTACGTTATTATTTTTCTTTATCTTAAATTTACAATCTGTATTCATCAATTGGATCATCGCCTTGTTTTATTATTTGATTTCGTGTATTCTGATGATGATGGATGGCTTTTTAACTCCCAGCCCTTTTTCAACAATTTCCTTTCAGTTTTCCTATTTTTACTCATTGCTAAAATTTAGTGGCTGTTGTTGTTTCATATCTGTCATATTTATTTTTGTAATTTGTTTTGTTATAAACTAGGCAATTAGTTCTGCAGTTGGGATTGTTTCAAATTTTTCATCTCCTACTCAAAAATCATAACAGATACTTTAATAATGATTGAGGCCATATTTGGTTTAATATTGTCCTACTCCGCTAGGGGCCATCTTGGTTGATGGATCGGCTACAGAGTAACAACAGTTGGTCAACACATCATAAGGAACATTCATGCTTTGTTTGGTTTCATTCCATTCAGTGGTTCTCTTAAAGAAGACATTTGTATGTATTTCCCATAGGGTCCTACGTTAAACTAAGTCCCTGCTGGCCGCCATCTTGGATGATGGATCGACTACTAAGTGACAACACATGGTCTGCACCTCATAAGGAACATTCATGCTATGTTTGGTTTCATCCCATACAGTGGTTCTCTAAAGAAGACATTTGTATGTATTTCCTATAGGGTCCTATGTTAAACTAAGTCCCCCGCTGCCGGCCATCTTGGATGATAGATCGGCAACAAAGTAACAACTCTTGGTCAGCACCTCATAAGGAACATTCATGCCATGTTTGATTCCATTCCATTCAGTGGTTCTCTAGAAGAAGTTCAAAATGTAAAAAGTTAACAACGGCGAAGGACGACGATGGGCCAGGTGAGCTAAAAAAGGACATGCACACAGAGTGGTATTCATTGACACAAAACATGAAAATAATTTGGCTCCATTTAGGGATATCTCAAGTGTATATAAGTTTAAAAATTTTTAACTCAAAATTATCATGGAATACCGGTAGTGAGTCTGACTGTTTAGGTCAAGGTATTGTACATACTTTATATGACTTTAACTTTGATTTATAAAATATTTTTGTCGAATCAGCTGCTGTGTACAGTTATTCAATCCACTACGTAAAAGTTCAATGCATAAATTATTCCATTCACTAAACATTTTCCTTCAATTCTTAGAGAAAACCAATCTGGTGCTCAACAACAAAATACTATTTTTTTCTTCATTTCTCCCTTCTTTCGTCAATTGTGTTTTGTGAATATAATGACCATATGTCTGATCACCTATAAATACACGACTAATTCCGTGCTTTTTGTCATGTGCAACGGTTATTTTACAGTTTGTTCTTTATATGTTGAGCTGTTAAACCACTGTCCAAAATTAGGGTAGGGTTGAGTGCTCACAAACCTGTTTTTTTATTACATGTATTAGATTTTATTGATTTTTTTGGTTAAAAATTCCCTGCTTAGTCTGGACTGTGTTTTTTTGCAGGAAATCTATGTCATTTGTTGTCTGGTGAAGAGTTATCTTATTGGCAATCATGCCACATTTTCTTATTTTTATATAACCTTGCCATACTCTTATTGTGCCTGTCCCAAGTTCGGAGCCTGATTTACTTGTGTTTCAAATTTTTTGATTTTCTCATTATTGAAGGCCGTCACGTTTTCATATTTAATATACCACATCTTTTATTTTTATAATAATCATTTTGAATTCAAAATTAAATCCTGGTATTGTTTACTTACCATTTGTTGACTTCTGCAAATTTTAAAATTTCCGCTGTTTATAAAAGTTCTTGTCCTACACATAAAAGAGATCAATAAAGTGGATTTAGTTTAAAAGTCAAAGCTCTTATTAATCCATTGCGCAATACTGTTGAAACATAACCCCAAAACTCAAACTGAACATGTTTGGGGCAATTAACCCCAAACTCAATCCCAGCCTTCCCTCTGTTATATGTTTACACACATTTCTTAAGAATATCCAAAGTCCCAATATACAACAAAAACTTAAATCAGAATTTTTTAAATTGAAAGGAAATTATCATATGTTAATTGGCAATATTAATAAATGTATGCAAAAATTTCTGAAATTAACAGTATACAGGCTTTTAACCCCACCATATTTTTGCACCTGTCCCAAGTCAGGAGCCTATGGCATTTGTCAGTTTTGTATGATTTTAATTTTAGTTTCTTTTATATATTTCGAGTTCAGTACATGTAGTATGACGTCCATTATCACTGAACTAGTATACATTTTGTTAAGGGCCAGCTAAAGCACGCCTCAGGTTGTGGGATTTTCTCGCTGCATTGAAGACCCATTGGTGACCTTCGGCTGTTATCTGCTCTTTGGTCGGGTTGTTGTCTCTGAGACTGACACGTTCCCATTTCTATTTTCAATTTTATTTTAAATTCTATTATAAATGTTAGGCTTCTTGTTGATTTGTTTTACATTTGTCATTTCGAGGCCTTTTATTATATTTACAGCTTTCTATATGGTGTGAATTTTGCTCATTGTTGATGGTCGTACGATTATCTATAGCTCAGCAAGGTAACATCACAACTGTTTCCATGTTTGTGGAGTCAGAGGACTATTCATCTTTCCAACTTTCGGATCATTTGTTGATTTTTCATGGACATATGTGCCATTCCAATATGAAATAGCTATGTATTAATAAAACCTTTACACTAGGATACTCATTTGGGAACTAATGATTTGGTGGGTTTTCCTAGTACAGATAATTATGACGTCTGGCAAGGCTATTTTAATTTTTTCTGGGACGCCTAAAAGCCTTGCAAGGCGTCATAATTATTTTGACTAGGTTTTCCCACCATCGACATCGTTGTCCTGTGGAAGAAAAGAGTTTGGCGCATTAACAAAAGATCATGTCTGTGGTGACAGGTTAGTGAGTGTGCTTACCAATGTTTGAATTTTATGAGCCTTCTTTTGAATATTTTTTCATTTTTGGTACAATACTGACGTCGAGTGCTGTTGTACTGTTTATTTTTACAAAAGTGATCAAGTAATGCAGGGGAAGGAAACTTACTTAAAAGACCAAAATGAGCCGCAACTAATAGGTACATAAATATTTTACTTTGCAGTCAGTATCCCGATATACATGTATATACAGTTACTCTTAGACTCATTTCACAGAAAAATCGTACAAATGAAAATACTCGTTAGTCATGAACATTTTAGATCACTTAGAATTTAGATTTTATAACTTAAATTACGAAAGATGATAATTTGTCAAATGAGCCCCTGCAACCAGGTGCTGCATTTTTTTGCACGCGTCGGGATCTGACAGAGCTTTCAAGAGCTATTTCTGTTACTGTGAGTTTATTATATATTTATCACAAAAAGCTAATGCTAATTTCTTTTCTTTTAATATGAAGCCCCCCACCCCTCCTCCAGCTTATCTGATTAACTTACGATCACTCTGAGTAAAGAAAGTAAGTCACAATTGCTTATATCAGGTATTTTAAATTCTGGTTGATAGTTGTCTCATCACCAATCATACTACATCTCCTTATTTTTTTTACTAGAAAGCTTTATTTAGATGCGGTATAGTGATGAATGTGTAAATATGCAGCATGCTTGTAAATAATTGTTAAAATACAGCACAAAAGATGCATAATATATCAAACTCGAGTCAACGCCATGTCAAAAACTAAAAAAAACAACCTGACCAAATAACAAATAGTCTATAAAAACAACTATAGCATACCAAAATATATAATTTGTAAAGACTTGCGTGCAACTAGGCCTATAGCTCTATGTTCTTATAGATCTCATAACATCACGATTAAAAGTCAGATTGTGTGTGTGTAAGTTTATTAGAAAATTCAACGAGACACGTCCTAATCAGGTAAAATCCAAAATAACAATATACAAATTCAGATCTACTGCCTGTTGTTATTGCTTACATGATTGTATATTGCCAAACCCCAACATTGTGAATAGATATGTTTGGTACGGGATGGCGGCTTCGAAGCGGAGACAAAAGACCCAGATAAATGAAAGTGTAGAATTTTGTTGTTGAGATTTTTTTAAAGAACTAGATTCATATCTCAGAATTTGAATATAGCATCTCGTTTTCTTTAGATAAATTGTTAGCTATTACTGGCTATAATAATTACCCCATTATAAGTATTCGCAAAACATGAGGTTAATGATCAATGAATATGAAAACACTTTATAAAGTATAAATATTGGTAAACTGACAGCAAGTCATAGAACAATTATAGTTCGAATAAATTAGTTTCCAATAACTGTTGAAAGATTATGAGAGAAAAATCAGGATGAATTTATTTTTATTAGAGTGATTTATTTTACAGTAAAGGCTTCATATTTTTAATCAGTTATTTGTAAAAGAAAGGTGACATGTTTAACACCATGGAGCCAGTTAATTAACAAACTACTATGGTGGTTTTTTTTCTTTACAATCATTGATCATTATTAATATTTAAGAATAACTTTTGTTTACAAATTCGTTTTAATAAATAATGGTTCAAGAAAAAACTTCGACGTTTTTGAAAATTAGTCTGTTAGTTTCAACGAAAAAATATCTTAAAAACTGAACTGTGAGTTTTCAATCGTTACGTTTTGTTATACGTTTTAGTGTTAATCTCAGCAAAGACAAATTTGATGATAAAATCGATTTGTTGGTCTTTCGTAAAATAAAAAACGTCACAATGAAATCTTATAAAAAAAAGGGGGGGGGTGGGCATGGAAGAAATTCAATATTGATCCTTCAAGGGACAAGTGAACGCGGAGATATTCATTCCCTACTGTAAAATACTGAGTTTTGGTTGATTAATGTCGGGTGTGTCTGACGTACCGGATTAATATCCAGTGGAAAATATTTAATGTGTGTTCATGACGAAAACAAATTAACAAAATTAACGATAAATATGATAGGTAGGTCTTGTAATTGAGACCGCCCGTGATACGGTCGGAAAATTTCAACTGCCAATGAAAAAGGAGGGACAGAAAATTGCATGGCCTAATACCAGGCTACTTACAGTCCACTCGGTGGGTACGTCTAAACACCGCTCAGGACCTCCTGAGTGCACTCAGGACATACAATGTGCACTCAGGACCCTTTACAGTCATCGTATTTGCACACAGGATGGATGAAAATATTCGTTACGCCTGCTTATTTAAGAGTTAAGTTTTGGTAGAATTTGAAATCGAACTTAGATAGATATGTTAATTCTTATGAAATAATGAGGCACATGTCACTGATCACACAACTACTGAGCCGTGAATTATCCAATCAACAAAATTGAACGGATTATCTTTATTGTTGTTTATGAATTGTGTTGTCAGTACTGTGTTACGTTTAAAATGAATAACACAATGTTATTAAGTTTTGTGAAAGTTGCAGGTAGAGACTGAAAAACATTTCCTTATGGAATGCACACTTTATGACGATATTCGATATAACCTTTTTCATGAATGTTCAAAATTTATTCAAGATTTTCACAGCCTAGATATAGATAACAAATTTATTGAAATTATGAACTGGTCCTATATTTTCAATGACAATATTTAGAATTTAACCTTAATAAGACAGATCAGTATTTATTTATATGATTTGCTAAGTCTAATATCTTGGCTGCGTACATGCTGTCCTTGGTCTTTTCCTTTGGTTTGGCTTACGAGCAAGTTTCTGGGGTTTTGGTACTTTAAACTCTGTGCACGAAGACTAAGTCGTGGTTTGAACGGATTTCGTTTACTTACAAATTATTTAGAAATAATACCCAAATATGATAATTTTCAGAAAACGGAGACAAATTAATTTTTCAGAATTTATTTTCACATTGGAATTCGTTCGAGGCTTGTATTACAGCTAGACAAGAACAACTTTAATGAGAAAGATAAATGTTACTAAATGCGGATTTTAAAACATCCGTATTACTCAAGAATGAAATTACTGGACAAGAACGATAAAAATGAGAAAGAACACTAACTATATGAGATTTGATTATTTGAAAAGCGTATTTTGGCAAGTACGGCTTCTACAGTTAAGAACGGGTTCCATTTACAAAACTCTTAATTCATGAAAAGTATGACAAATTTATTTCCCTTTTCAAAATCGTTCAAAGGATTATTACTGGACAAGAACGAGTTTCAATAGGGAATAAATCTAATTAAATGAAATTTTGATTGAATCGTTATGTTATACATACACAGCCTCTCATTGGTCAAAAGTGTTAATTATTTGAAAGAATCTCAAAGACAAGAAATTAGAACAAAACACACACACACAATTATATAAATAAAATTAGAACGCAATGATACCATTTTTTTTTTTTTTTAATTCAACGCTATTTTTAGTGAGTGATCAGATTAACTGTTAGCTTGAAAGTAAATTATAAATGGTGTTTCACCGATTCTTTTTTTTTACTATGGAACAATGCAATTAAAGTCTATTGTAATATATCTAGAGATATGAAAATACGAAAGAATTATTCTTCTTAATTTTTAACTAAGAATAAAACTAAACTTTTATTGCACGAAATTTTAATAAAATACGAAATTCTATACAAAGAAAATAATAACGATATTTTTTTATCTATTAAGTTAATGAAATGAAATGAATTGAATGAAAATTTCCCAACTATATATGTAGATTTCTCATATTTCTCGACTGGCTTCAATTATTACAAACAAAAGAAAAATGTTTATTTAACGGGTTTTTCTAAAACAATATATCTTCATTGTTCTTTATTTTCAAAAGACATCTTGATTTTGTTTGTTTGCCAAGCTTACTTGTATGAGGTTAGAACCATCACTAATCACTCCTAAATATTAAAGATCAAACGACCTAATCAACATGATAATTGGTATTCAATATAATCCTCGGTCATGTCTGACATATTTCACAAAAATGGCGCGTGCCGATGAAAACAACAATAACTCCTTAAATGTTAAAATTAATTTATCAAAACAAAATTATTAGATGAAGAATTAAATTATCTATCGAATGCATACCTTCACCACTCACTAAAACATATATTTCATGTCCTGAGTGCACTTTGTATGTCCTGAGTGCACTCAGGAGGTCCTGAGCGGTGTTTAGACGTACCGCCACTCGAAGAGTTGTTGCAAGGATTCAACGTCCCCATTCGGTCGTGGCTGAGCACAGCCCAATGGACGTTCCGCTATCATTACTGCTAGATTTTTTGCCGGTCAGAAGAATAATTTTAATTAATTTGGTTACACGTTCAGCAATAACTGATATAAATATGATATATTACCAATGATAAGGCCATATATTTGAAGCTGTTCAAAATTTTGTGCATTATAGGTACGTGTATCAGATCGGACATTTTTTTTAATTGTCCTACATTTTGTATATAAATAATCTTACTATAAGTTATCTCGGTCTAAACAAAATGTTACTATGGGTGTTCTAATGAGTTTTGTTTGATAATTTTTGTTTAATTCAGTTAAAAGTTATTATTTTTTACACGAGAAGGTCTGCTAAAAGTCTATGATGATCTTTTTTCAGCATAACAAACGGATACTCCTTAATGTACACTAGGTGGACTTTCCTCTGTTCCGATAAAGGCAGTGCAAGTCTTTCATTTAAAAGATTAAATCGTAGTTTTGCCAAAGACGGCGGCACATCGGGCATTGACTTACCATTTTATAATTTGTAACAATTATGATTAACCATATGAGTTTATGAGTTATAACAAAAATTTTTTTTGTACATCTTTATTTATAGATGAGATTTGAGAATGATATGAAAATAATAAAATATATATTACAAAAAAGTTTCTCAGGTCTAGTTATCTAGTATGAAATATATCCACTGGAAATAAGCCCTTTAAAACACAAATCCCGTTTACTCATTGCGAAGTTTAATTGCTAGTGTTTTTTAATCTTTTTCTTAATGATTTTATTATATTATCTTTTTGTGAAAATTTTGAGTGGTTGAACATGAAATGGACACCGATGCTACAAAGAAAATTTGTTTAATGGGATCTGTTGCAATATATACTAAGTATTACACGTGGACAGGATGTTCCCTGAAAATTAAGGTATTCAAAATAAGTTATACACACCCCAAGGGTACACGCCACTGTCATATGGAAAATTACTTGTTCACCAGTAAACTGGTAATCAGATGACTGACCATGCCACTTCAATTTAAAAAGTCTGTCGTTAGATCAAAATGAAATATTTATTTTAATTTAAAATTGAAGAACTAAAAGGATTTATCATAATTATGAAGGAAATGATTCAACAAAATCAGATTATTTCCCAAAAGATTATATTTTTAATCTTTCCCAGGAAAATAGAAAACTGTATATATAAAGGGTCCCATCAAGGATTTTATAGAAATCCTTGGTCTCATGAAATGGATCTCACACAGACATGCATAATTAAGATTTATACATTTATTGATTCTATGATTTCTTGAGAAATCAGGAGGGAAATATAACAAATATTTAGTTTTGTTTGATATTAAATTAAATTTACCTTTCCTCGCTATAATTCATTTGACATAACACTGAGGAATTTAAGGGTTTGTCATTAGTATTTCACATGACTTATTGTTTTCGCGCTTCGCCTTGAAGCTCATTATTCAGACTGTTTCAGACAAGATGATGAAAATAACGTGCAAGGCATATATATATATGCTAACAGTAACCCGGGACTTGATTTATATGTAATATCATGCAGGGGCGATTCCAGCCAGGATAAAGGGGGTCCAGATATATGTCTCCATTAAATGCATTGATCGTTCACAAAAAGGGGAGTCCAACTCCCGGATCCCATCCCCCTTCGATCCGCCACTGATTGTGAATATAAATATAATTGTTACTTAAAAGTCATAGACTAGTACTAGCTCCGAGCACCTGTTTTGGGATATATACAGCTAATTAACCGTAAATAACTGCGAGATAATGAATAACAAGTTGATAATTGTCTCTTCTCTGCTAATTAATGTACCTGCAATTCACCTTGATTCATTTGTGAGACCACCGACACTAATAATATTACCTCAAAGTTAGAGGTTCTCCGTTACTGGGAACTTCATATCGGATCCAATCAATTTATTGGTTCCATTCCCCTAGTATATCCATTTGCAGTGACGATGACAATCTAAAGGTATACTATACTCATTACTGTTGATTGTGCATGATAGCATACATGTATATGTCAACTCACTTCTCCTTCCTACGGCGTCAGAGAGAAAAAAGCCTTGCAATGCGTCATAATTATTTGGACTACTTCCATATGACTTTGGAAACAGACAATGATTTATTTCACTGATTGAGATTGGGCTGACGGATTTTTTTATGGATTGGCAATTTTTATATATTTTTTTTTATTTTCATTTAAATCCTTTTATCATATCTTACGCCGGGTTATTTATATTCAGCACTGACACATCAAATTGAAATGGTTGCCCCCTTACACCTACATGACCTAAAAACATATTCATATGAACATTTGGTATATCACACAAATGTGAAAACTTTTCACCAGTGACATGAGATAACCTAAAGCAGCAGTGGCGGATCCAGGGGGGTTTGGGGTTGGAACCCCTTTTTGGCCTATCAATGCATTTGAATGGGGACATATGGTTGGAACCCCCTTTCTCCTGGGTTGGGAACCCCCCCTTTTTAAATGGCTGGATCCGCCCCTGAGCAGGCGAGACATTTCAGCATGTGAAATCTTAATTGTTGGTTCAAGTACACAGTTATCATCCATTGATTTTCATTTTCTTCAAAAGAGTCCCTAGTGTGGACCATGTATTACTTCAAATTTATTTAATTATATTTTAATGCATAAAAGTAAGTAGGGGAGGAAATTATTTTATTTTAGTTTGAGAATGACTCATACTTCTTTATGATGTCACCTTAGCCTACAAATTACCAAAAGAAACACATTTTATTTCCTCTAGCTTATGTGTATGCATTTTCATATGTAAAAATGTGTTACTGCCTCTATTGACCTTAAATGTTATTCAGTCTTGCATGTCCTAATGGGACCTTGTTCTACTCATGTGGTATGCTATAAGCAGATAAGTAACTTTCTTTCCTTTTGAAATACAAATAAATTTTTAAATATACATGAAGAATTTTTATATTAGCCTCCTCCCCTCCCCTCCCCTAATTAGAAATCCATAGGCTCATATAAATACGACTTTTGAAGAATTGAAATAAATCTGAGACAGCAAATGAGTATTCAACTGCTTTACATTAAAATACATCATGTACATACATGTGACAATTATTACACAATTATATATAATAGATATAGGAAGATGTGGTGTGAGTGCCAATGAGACAACTCTCCATCAAATAACAATTTATAAAAGTAAACCATTATACATGTAGGTCAATGTACGGCCTTCAACACGGAGCCTTAATTGGCTCACAATATCTAAATATATATATTCATACCAAGTCTTCTTTTGACGTATTCATAATGACGCATGTATGAGTGAAGCTTTATGTTTCAGTCATGAAAAACAATTGTTGATGGAGCCGGTGAATAACTGTGACAACCTAAATTATGAACCCATTTAGTCTTAGATGCATGATTGTTTTATTAGTTGTTAGTGGCTTTGAACTAGTTGTCAGTTAACTGCGAGTACTCGCAGATCTGTTCCTAGTGGCTCTTTGTTGTTGGGATGTACAAGTACCCGGCCACGTCCACTTGTATTTTGTCCATCTCATGAGTTAGGCCTTTTTCAACTGATTTTATACGACCGCAAAATTTTGCGGTCGTATATTGGTATGACGTTGGCGTCGTCGTCGTCGTCGTCGTCGTCGTCGTCGTCCGAAGACCCATTAGTTTTCGCACTATAACTTTAGTTTAAGTGAATGGATCTCTATGAAATTTTACCATAAGGTTCAATACCACAAAAGGAAGGTTGGGATTGATTTTGGGGGTTATGGTACCAACAGTTAAGGAATTAGGGGCCAAAAATAAGCATTTTGTAACTTCCAGACAATAACTTGTGTGTAAGTGTATGGATCTCTCTGACATTGTACCACAAGGTTCCATATCACAAAGGGAAGGCTGGAATTGATTTTGGGGGTAATTGCCTCAAAATTTTAGGAATTAGGGGCCAAAAAAGGGGCAAAAACAAGCATTTTTCTAGTTTCATGACAATAACTTGTGTGTAAGTGTTTGGATATTTCTGAAATTGTACTACAAGGTTCCATATCACAAAGGGATAGCTGGAATTGAGTTTGGGGGTAATTGCCCGAAACGTTTAGGAATTGGGGGCCAAAAAGGGGCCAAAAATAAGCATTTTTCTAGTTCCCAGACAATAACTTGTGTTCAAGTGTATGGATCTCTCTGAAATTGTACTGCAAGGTACCATAACACAAAGGGAAGGCTGGGATTGATGATGGGGGTAATTGCCTAAATATTTTAAGAATTAGGGGCCAAAGGGGCAAAAAACAAGCATTTTCTAGTTTCAGGACAATAACTTGTGTGTAAGTGTATGGATCTTTCTGAAATTGTACTACAAGGTTCCATATCACAAAGGGAAAGCTGGGTTTGAGTTTGAGGTAATTGCCCTAAACATTTAGGAATTTGGGGCCAAAGGGGCCAAAACACATTTTCTAGTTTCAGACAATAACTTGTGTTAAAATGGATCTCTGAAATTGTACTTCAAGGTACCATACCACAAAGGAAGACTGGGATTGAGTTTGGGGTGATGAATCATAAGGGGTTCAAAAATTTGGGGGTTCCTTTTTTTCTTTTAAAATTTTCCATTTTAAGTTGGTTATTTCTGATTTATATTTAAAAGCAAATAATAATGATATATATATATATATGGTAGGAGATACACACCAAACAGGATGTGTAAATTATTATATAATAAGTATTGTGCAATAGCAAGAAATTTTCAATTGCACAGTATTGCACAATAGCAAGAAATCTTCAATTGCACAGTATTGCGCAATAGCAAGAAATATCCAATAGCACAATATTGCGCAATAGCAAGAAATTGTCAATTGTACAGTATTGCGCAATAGCAAGAAATATTCAATTGCACAGTATTGTGCAAAAGAAGATACTTCGTATAAATTGCTTATTTCTTGACCAATTTCAATGGGGTTTTATTCTTGAATTTTTGGGGTTCTTTAATATGCTGAATCTAACCGTGTATTAAGTTTTTGGATTTTGGGCACCGTTTTTAAATTGGTCCACATTGAGGTCCAAAGGGTCCAAAATTAAACTTTTTTTGTTTGATTTCATCAAAATTAAATTATTGGGGTTCTTTGATATGCCGAATCTAACCGTGTATTTAGATTCTTAATTTTGGTTCCGTTTTCAAATTGGTCTACATTAAGGTCCAAAGGGTCCAAAATTAAACTTAAGTTTGATTTTAACAAAATTGAATTCTTAGGGTTCTTTGATATGCTGAATCTAAACATGTATTTAGATTTTTGATTAAGGGCCCAGTTTTCAAGTTGGTCCAAATCAGGGTCCAAAATTAAACTTTGTTTGATTTCAACAAAATTGAATATATGGGGTTCTTTGATATGCCGAATCTAACCATGTATTTAAATTTTTGATTTTTGGGCCCCGTTATCAACTTTGTCCACATTGAGGTCAAAATGGTCCAAAATTAAACTTTGTTTGATTTCATCAAAATGGAATTCTTGGGGTTCTTTGATATACTGAATCTAACCATGTATTTAGATTTTGGATATTGGACCATAATAGGTGAATGTCCAATTTAAAATTTTTAGGTTCTTAGACCACATTCATTCTGTGTCAGAAACCTATGCTGTGTCAAATATTTAATCACAATCCAAATTCATAGCTGTATCAAGCTTGAATGTTGTGTCCATACTTGCCCCAACTGTTCAGGGTTCGACCTCTGCGGTCGTATCAAGCTGCGCCCTGCGGAGCATTTTATTAAAGTTCGTTCTTATGTTCTACCACTGTCCCAGGTTAGGGGAGGTTGGGATCCCATAACCGTGATTTTTAACCCGCTACATTATGTATGTATGTGCTTGCCCCAAGTCAGGAGCCTGTAATTCAGTGGTTGTCGTTTGTTTATGTGTTACATATTTGATTTTCATTCATTTTTTTTACATAAATAAGGCCGTTAGTTTTCTCGTTTGAATTGTTTTACATTGTCATTTCGGGGCCTTTTATAGCTGACTATGCTCATTGTTGAAGGCCGTACCATAATTATGACGTCTTGAAAGGCTATTTATTATATTTTTTTTTCTTTGACGCCTTACATCGTCGCAGAAGGGCGTCAAGGCAAAAATTTAGAATTGCCTTCCCAGACGTCATAATTATATGGACTAGAAACCTTTAAATTCCTGCTATGAGGACGAGATACTGATAGAATCCCACACATTTGTTTGTGGATTAATAAAATATATCATTGCGTGATGTGTGATTAATGTATAAAGTAAGAGGTGATTAACCCACGCGGAGTAAACACATAGACTGACTGAGAAGATAGGAGTCTCCATATTCATTTGCGCACAAAAGTCCGGTGCTAATAACACAAAAGTCCGGTGCCACTAATTTTCAAATTAACCATGATTTAAGACCTTAATAGTGAATGAAACAGTTCCGAAAGGAAAATGTCTACATTTAATGAATAATAACCAAAATTTACTTGGAAAAGAAAACAGCATGCTTAAAACACGCTTCAATTAGACATCTTTCCATGAAAATGTTTGTTTTCAAGTTCGGGTACCACGTTGGTGGAAACAATTTGAAATAAATCGTAGCTTCCATGAATATATGATTAGCTAGCCAGCAAAATCAATAATTTCCCATTCCGTGACATCAAGCTTATTTGGAAATATCAATTCTGCTTTAATACAAGTTGAAAGAAATAACCACTTACGCCAAATGTTGTCATCTGAAAACGCGATAAGTCCGTTGCCGAACCCGATTAGTGCGGAAACGCCGAAAAAACCCGATAAGTCCGTTACCATTCTACACCGTGTGGATGGCTTTTTAACTCCCAGTGGACAATTTCTTCTCTCCTACTCAAAATGCAGCGTGATTTGCGAAGAATCAGCAAATACCTAATAACAAGCCTTTTATTTGATCTTGTCGGGGATCGAATCAACGACCAATCGCTGTCAAATATAATCATAATGACTACATGTGGCGAACTTGTGTTGCGTTTTGAATTCTTGTGGAAGAAAAGGGATTAGTGGATTTAGTTTAAAAGTTTGAAACACAACTGAACAGTTTCATTTCAGTTCAATTTTATCATAACAATAAATCGCTCATTTCAGAACTACCATAAAGAAACTGTTGACAAATTCGCTAAAACAAACTGCTCGACAGTATATACCAGAAATGGGAGTTTAAGAAGGCATTATATCCATATCAGCATTTTCAGGTTTTAATTTGCTGTCTGGAACCCCAAGCATTACTTGACATGGTTTAGTTAGTATTAGTAGACTTGACTTTCTTAATACATACATGCATGAATAAAAGGAGATTCTAATTTCTGTATCTATAAGGCAAATATCTTTACAATATATCAAGCTCTGAATAACCAAGAAGGTTGTGAATATTAAAATAAACAGAGGCCATTAAATTTGTGCATTACCACCAAGTTGTAAAGAACAAAACATTAAGATATTACTAAAAGGCCGACGAGATTCCTGAAGTAGGACAAGCACATAAATTATTCTAAAAAAGCAAAATGAAAAAGAAATCCAATTAACAGTTTGAATAAGTCATCTAAATACACCAATAAATATTATTTATAAATACTTTATTTCTAAATTCCCATTATTCTCTAAACTATATTATAATTCATTCTAGACAAAAAAAAAAAATGCCAGTAAAAAGACAAGCACTCACTCAGTTGAAATAAATTTTCTTGTTTGAGTATTTAACGAAGTTACGGAAACACTCCAATGAACAGATGTCAAACATCGTTTATAAATTGGATTGCAGTTATGCATTATATACCAGGACAAAAGTGGTATGTTTACATGCATAATTACTATTCTTGATATGAATTATCTGAAGTTATCCAGCGTAAATACATATTAAAGACGTAAAAGATTTTATCAAACTGGATTTCCTCTCAATATTTCAAGATTGATGTCTTCTAACAAAAGGGTGCATGGAAGTCAGGAACAGTTTGTAAAAAGTGAATTGTTTTGATGGTTTTTAATACATTAAACTCTCTTAAATCAATCACTATTTCAAACAATCATCTTAAGACTTAAATAAAAGTATAAAATGAATTGTTAAACCACTCCAAATTCATATTTATTTTCCAACAATATAACTCCGTGATTATCAATATGTTCAAGTGTTGTTTCCTTGCTGGAGTTTGTATGGTATGTCTTCTGAAACAGTAAAAGGAGCAGATGGTCTACTTCGTCAATGCCAATTTAAATTATAGAAAATTTAATTTTTAAAGAAGTAACAGTAAGATTAACATTGAAATGAATAAATAAGTGCACTTACAAAATGCACTATGTACAAGTACATGTACAAAAATAGTAAGTTAATCACTCGCATACTCTTTTCTGTTAGAATAACAAAATATCTGGTGTTTTACTTGCGTATATATACATTACAAAAAATTGATTCCGTATTTAGGTTGCAAATTGTTTGTTAACCGTGAAATAGGTAAATCGCACGGTAAATATGAACAGAAATTTATTGAAATTGAAAAGAAATCAAACAAAACATTCTTTTTCTTTTTTGCGAAATGAATTGACTGAAATCTGGAAGAAAGATTTATGAAACAAAAACATAATATAATTATGATTATGATATGATAGAATGAATGAGAGTTCATTGAAACTGAAAAAAAAAGTAGCACCAGTTGTCCAACTTAAACTTTATCAAACAAAAAGAGACTCCAAGCATCATTTTATTTATAATGTTCACTTATTTGAATTGCATAATTAATTTCTGAGCCATGTGGCGAAGGGTTCAATATATGCAAGAATAACATTTTCCATTTTATTATTCATACGAATTCTTTTTGTTTTGTATTTCGTTTTCATATACACGAATTTATTTTTTAGCATCCGAAACTTTTAGTTTCGATTTTTGTCTTTCCAAGTGCTCCACGAAACCTTTTTCTAAATTATTAACATCAATTTTATCAGCAATCAAAGCCGGTCTTCAAAGTTATTGTGAAACTACCTATTCTAGAGGTGGTGTGAATCAGATCTTTTAGAGTACATACAATCTAAAACTCTTTCCTCTTCCAATAGTATTTAAACATTTGACTTTTCTACACATTACACAAGTATTCCCCATTATAAACTAGACGACAAATTGAAAGAGTTGGTCCTGCTTTGTTTCATAAAATAGAATGGCCTACGTAGATACAAGTTTCTTGTCTTAGGGAGGAATAAATCCCACTCCGATTCAAACAAAAAATTCTCTGAAACTGACATTTTCAAGATACTTGATTAATTGATTGACAACATATTTGTCACATTTGGAGAACGTGTTTTTCAACAAACAATCGGCATTCCAATAGAAACCAACTGTATTCCTCTTCTTGCCAACTTGTTCCTTTATTCATACGAGGCTGACTTCATACAGGAACATCTTAGAAAGACAAGAAAAGAAGTTAGCAGAATTCGTTAACCTCACTTTCCTCTATAGAGATGATGTTCTCTCACTAAATAATTCAAAATTTGGTGATTATATTGAACGCATCTATCCCATCGAACTTGAGATAAAGGATGCAACAGATACAGTTAAATCATTCCTTCGTACATTTTACGGACGCCAACACGAGTTGGTTAACCGTTACGAAATATCCGTTTCACAGATGACAGCGGATATGTTCCTAATGTCGTAACTTCAATCCCCTCCCCTTTTCCCGAATGTGACCTACCGAATTAGACTTATTAATGGGTTTGTACTAACATGAGCATCACGACGGCTGCCACATGTGGAGCAGGATCTAGATCACCTGAGATCACCCCCAGTTTTTGGTGGGGTTCGTGTTGCTCAGTCTTTAGTTTTCTATGTTGTGTTTTGTGTACTAATGTTTGTCTGTTGGTCTTATTCTTTTTTAGCCATGGCGTTGTCAGTTTTTTTTTCGACTTATGAGTTTGAATGTCTCTTTGGTATCTTTCGCCTCTCTTTTAAGTCGGCTTCATATCTTGATTTACATCTAGAAATTGACAATGATGGTCGGTTGAAAACAAAAAAGACAAAAAGAGATGAGTTTAGCCTCCCAATTGTGAACTTCCCATTTCTATGTAGCAACATTCCAGCAGCGCCTGCATACGGAGTATATATCTCCCAGTTGATACGATATTCCAGGGCTTGTATTTCCTATCATGATTTCCTTGGTAGTGGGTTGCTGCTCACAAGGATGCTTTTAAACCAACAGTTTCAAGTGGTGAAGTTGAAATCGTCCCTTCGTAAATTTTACGGACGCCATCATGAGTTGGTTGACCGTTATGGAATATCCTTTTCACAGATGACAACGGATATGTTCTTATTGTCGTAAATACAATCCCTGTTCCAATTTCCCCGAATGTGACCTACCGAATTAGACTTATCACCGGGTTTATACTAACATGAGCAACACGACGGGTGCTACATGTGGAGCAGAATCAGCTTTCCCTTCAAGAGCATCTGCGATCACCCCCAGTTTGTTTTTTTTGTTGGGGGGGGGTTGTGTTGCTAAATCTTTGGTTTTCTATGTTGTGTTCTGTGTACTGTTGTTTGTTTGTCTTTTTTTTAACCATGGCGTTGTTTGTTTTTTTTTTCGACTTGTTAGTGTGAATGTCCCTTTGGTATCCTTCGCCTCTCTTTTGGTGATCGCTGATTAATGGTAGTCCCGCAACACATCTTATGCAAGATAATCATAATAGTTTACTGAGTTATATTTCAGCAAATTTGTCAGTACCGCTGGTGGTCTGTTTTATTTAAGACAACTAACCACTCAGTAGCCAGTGCTTAGAAAGACATCTGATTTACAAAACGTTATGCATGTTTTAAACAATAGATATTAAGTATTTTTTATTATGGATATTTCATAAAGAGTTCCGTGCGCAGCACTGAAATTGAAACTTACTTTTATCGTAGCTCTCGTATTTTATCATATCAGGTTATCATTTGTGTGAATTATATTTACTATCCTTTACATATTTTTGTTTAGATTCTCGATTTCATTTGAGCCAATATATCCATCAATTGAAAATTCTTCCGCTTTTGTTTTAGAATCCAAAAGATTAATTTTACTAGGACAATGAAATAGATGCAGATAACTACATGTGGTCTGCAATAGTTGTGTCAAAATTCATTCTATGTGGAATGTTTACGTAATCAAACTTGTGCGTATGTAACAATGGCCATGTTTTGCCATACTGTCAAATCGCTTGTCCGATAGTGAAGGCTATATGGTGAACGCTGGGAAATTCTTCTTAAACTATGACAAATATATCGAATATGAGTTATTAAACTTGTTCATTTATTATATGCTATCGTCGCAAACAACTTCCGCTCAATCTTAGTGGACAAAAACTTAAATGAATGACAATTGCTTTTCAGATTTACTTATTTCAAGACTTCTGTTTAGTACACCCAATTATTAGGCAGCAGATAGTTGATTTCGATCGATTTTGACAGTTTATTTACATTTTAGACACGTTCAAATAAGGTTTTCGTCTAGGTGATGGGTTAATTAATTTTCTTTATAGATTTACTCGGCTGTTTGTCAAAGATACCAGCCCAAATCCAATTTATGATCAACTATCTCTAGATCTGACTATGTTTGATGCTTCAATCATTGAGCCAAACAAGCATTGAAAGGTTACACAAAATATCCATACATTCAATGAATCTTCATTATACTTTCATTAATTTAACTGGACATCAGAAAGTTCATGACCTACACCACAGATGTCATACCTATACGTCTTCCTAAACAGCCATTATTGATAAAATCATCAACTTAAATACGAATGTAAGCAATGCCTCTCAAATTTTTCCAATAAACGATCGGGAAATATATTACTTCTCAGGTTTTGATAGTTGTAAAAACAAATGTTTCCTTTAATCGTTTGATATCATTCCCTTTACATTTTATAATTTACGGCTGGAAAAAAAGACTAATTAAAAAACATTAAATTGTGACATTTTCAAGCGGTTTCAATGTTTAAACATAATGAATAAAAGAGATCTAGAGTGTACGTTCATGTGCCTCTATAAACCAAAAGAGATGTGGAGTGTTTGGTCATGTGCCTCTATTAACCAAAAGAGATGTGGAGTGTACGTTCATATGCCTCTTTTAACCAAAAGAGATATGGAGTGTACGTTCATGTGCCTCTATAAACCAAAAGAGGAGTGGAGTGTACATTCATGTGCATCTATTAACCAAAAGAGATGAATTCAATTGATGAAATTAAAGAATATGATAACGATACAACATGTTTTTGGACAACTTTTCATTTCTCGATAAATTCCCGTTCATTGATGTTTGTACAATTGTAAATAGGTGATAAACTATCTTTCATTTGGCACAATAACTTAGGTCTTATTTAAGTCATTAGGTCTTATTTTAGTCATTCCCCAATTATGATGAAGAAAGGGAGATTGACAAGACCTAAGAGGGATTACTTGTTGACAGGTATTGTGGCTTAAGGGTATTTAAAAATTTCACAAGAATTCAACCGCAAAGCTAACATTTTACTACGTTTTATCATACTTATGTACTTTGTCTATAGAGTGTCTATATTCCATTTTGTTTTTCTTTGTTGAAATAGTTTTTGTTTTATAGTGATTATGATTATAACACAATGTTGACTGCTGTAGCCCTATTTTTGACATTTTTACCTAATATTTCTGTTTGTTTTGCTAAAACATTGTTGTCAATATAATTGAATACTATGCGACTGTCCTACAAGTGAGCGGTTTAGCTAGCTTTAAAACCAGGTTTAATCCACCATTTTCTACATAAGGAGATGTCTGTACCAAGTCAGGAATATGACAGTTGTTTTCCATTCGTTTGATGTGTTTGAGCTTTTGATATTGCCATTTTAGAAAGGACTTTCCGTTTTGAATTTCCCTTTGAGTTCGGTATTTTTGTTATTTTACCTTTTTTCAAACAATGTACTTGCATGACATTTTCCGATTTTGAAACTTTTTCAAATGCTTTTAACTGTAGTATCTCATTATCAGACATTCATGACAAAAATATAAATAATGCACATAATAGTGATATTTTAATATATAGTTTCTGGGAAGTTTCCTGTGAAATTTTCAAATCTGTTTTGTTTAGGAACATAAAATCTGAAGTATGTTTCCTATGGATTTGTGTGAACTTAAGTTTTGATTCATATATCTGAAGATCAAAGTGACAACGTGCAACTTAAATGTAGACAAGAAATCAAAAATAACATTTGGCTTTCTCAATATAAAACTGATCAATATAAGAAATTGTTCTTTGGTAAGCCTATAATTCATTGGAACCAGCTGGAAGAAATTATGGTGTGCCCAAAGCCAGTTGAGAGCTTTAAATCAGTCCTTCAACACTGTCAATTGGTGCTCTGTTTTACATCGAGTAAAAGCCAGCATTGATATATTTGATAAAACATTACATAAAGATATTCAAATCAATATGTAAAAAAACTTATTGGATATATCCATGATATCCATGTAGTAGTAAAAAGACTATTTATTAAGCCAGAGTCACTTATAATCACCCATAGTGTTTTTAATGATGAGCTATTGCAGTAGTAGTTGATATTTTTTTTAAAACTTTGCCATGTGTTTTATCATACATAATAATGTTACAATTATGCAATAACAATAAATATTTGAAAATGGAAAATTGTTGTGGATATGATATGTCAGTACACGAAGTACAGTATGTCATCTACAGGCATGTTAAGGGTGCGGGGCACAGTAAATTGATGGAAACATCACATGTACAGCTGGTGTCAGTCCTAACGTCTGTTTAAAACTGTCAGAATAATCTGTCTATCCCAGAACAGTTGCACTCTAAAACTCAAGGGAACAACTGTCAGAATTGGTTAAAGGATATGGCTGTCTAAAACTGTACTAGGTTAGAACTGTCAGAATCTGTTTAAGGAAGTCTTAATTACTCAAATAAGTTAACATCCCACGTGACTTAAAACATGAGCAGTTAGTTTGATTGTCAACGTTTTGCATATTTTAGATAAAATGATTTTAAACAATATTACAGTCTTATGTATTATTTAGTTTTGTTATTTCTCAATCTTTTTAATTAATTTTAATCAAAAATATTTCTTTTTGTCTATAATAGTGTTTAAACAGTGAGGGAATATACTTCTAAAAAGGCGACAGATATCAAAGGGATATTCAAACTCATAAGTCGAAAACAAACTGACAATGCTATCGCAAAATACGAAAAACGAAGAGAAGAAAAACAATAGTACACAAAACAAAACATAAAAACCAAAGACTGAGCAACACAAACCACATCAAAAACCAGGATGATCTCACGTATTCTAGAAGGGTAAGAAGATCCAGCTCCACATGCGGCATCCCTCGTGTTGTTGTTAGGGGTTCGTTTTGCTCTATTGGGTTTTATGTACGGTTGTTTGTCTTTTCGTCGTTTTTCGTTTTTTGCCTTGCCATTGTAAGTTTATTGCATTTGTCGACTTATGTTATGATATGAGTTTGAATATCCCGTTGTTATCATTCGGCTCTCTTTTGAGCTCAACAAACCAAAAACACATAAATTATAGATAAATCCTGACAAGGAATCAGAGCGTTTTACGAGGGAGACATATAAACAAAGAAATAAATAGTACAAATAAACAAATCGTTAAAATGAAGGAAAAATAAGACAATAAATAAATAAAATTGAAAAGATAATTAAAAATGAATTAAATTAACTAAATATATTTAATAATTAAATAAACTGATAAAAAATCAATTGAATAAGTTTAACTAATTCTATTGATTAATTAATCAAATACTATAAACTATACAAAAACAATACAAATGACTATATGAATAAATAGATATATTCAAAACTATTCTAGTGATAGAACTGTAAGAATCGGGTATATGGTAGAACTGTGCAAAACTCTGTCTAATGTCATAAACCAAACATGCAGACATATTCTTTTAATATCCTTCAGAAGGAAGATAATTAAACTATTTACAACTTTAGTTAGATACAACAGTAGTTAACGGATAATTACATATCATAAATCCATTAACAAAACATAAAATAAAGATAAAAACAAATTGACGGGAATCGAAAAGGAACGATATCGGGTGCGTCGACAGGGTACGCGTCTCCTGCTATGCATACTGCATCACCGTCATGCGAATCTACACTCAGTCAAAATGTCACAATCAGGAATAGGACACATTCGGTAAATTTTCAGATCATAATACTATTCTGTTATCTGAAGATCTAAGATCAGGAAAACATTTCGCTAGTGAGTTTAGAAATAGACACATCGTATCGGTCAATCAGATCGTACCTTTGATGGTAACCGTTAAACATATGTTATATCGGTTTCAGTCGTTTTACTTCATAACTTTGTAAGTAGCACAACCCCCTTCAAATCAAACGAGTTTCACACTCCTTTAACTTGGGAAATTTTAAGATTGCAAGGACGATAAATGTAAAACACATATTCTTTTAATGTCCTGATAGTTATGATTTAAAACATATAATATACTCAACTACAAGTAGATCAATTTCTATTGATATAGTTTATTTTATTCACCAAAGTATTGAATTTTTCCCATACATCATTATGAACTACAATTTGAACCACATATTTCCCGAAAGAGAAGTATGGTAACTTATATATATATATATTAATAATGAATTTTATCACAGTTGAAATCGTTTTTCATAGATATTGTAATGTGATTTACCTTCAAACATCCGTCATGTGGTAAGTAGACCAGAATTGTCTTAGGTGAAGTACTGTGTCAATCGCAGTAGAACAGTCTGAAAAGAAATAGTGACCGCTTGTCAAAGTATAACAACGTTTTCTGATCAGACATTTCATAAACTGAGTTGCCGCTACTGTTTCATTTTGATATAATACTTAATGAAACTAACTACATTTGTTATTAAACATACCCATGCAAACATCTGTAATTAATATACAAACAAATAAAAGTACCAATGCAAATCTTTGTCAACTGACATACAGACAGTACCGTTTTGTGTTTGTAATCTACGAATAATATCATTTAAATCTTCCTGAAAGAGACAAGTTACAAAAGGATTCTAAAATGGTTACGGTGCTGGACAGAAAATATCCAAGCACACAAGATGAAAAAACTACTTGTCAGAGACTATCGAAGTCTTTTCCAGGATGTCGGAGATTTCAATGTCTTGCACTTTGAAGTGTTCAATCGTTTTAATTACCGAGTTTAATGTAACGTACAGTACAAGTAAATTAATACAAATAACATTTCCCTTGATTTTCCTTGTCCCGATGTCGCTATAATAGTAAGTTACTACAAAGTGCGGTGTTTTATGACGCAGGATAAAGAATTTAATTGTGCATTATTTGAGCATAATTTTATTTAAATGTTAAATTCAAGCAGTAAATATCGACATACTGGGAAAAAGCATGGACATTTTTGCACTTTCATAGTTTTTTAATACTTTTTTAAAACGCTCATTTCAAGATACAATACAGATCATACAGATGATATATGCTATGGTTGACGAGTTACATCCTGTTTTGCTACTTCAAATAAAGACAAATTGATATTCAAGTGAAACATAGCTGGTGTTAAGATTATGAATAAAATGACAGGTGGAGAATAAAGCAACAAGACAACAACCTTACAATACGAAGAAAATAGATTTTTTCAACATCTGCGTACTCTGGAATAAGTGCCTATGCCATTTGTGATATTCTGAATCGTCCCATAGCTAGGCAGCTTATGTACCAAAAAAACTACAATAGGTTTGTCATTAAACCCTGATTAATTTACAGGATAATAAAGACTTTAAAACAAAAGTAACGGTAGCCGCTGAAGAGGTTTCTGATTTTAAACATACCAATTAAGATCTGGCAAGTTAAAAGCTAGAAGATTTAAATCAACTGATACAGAAATGATGCATTCAAAAACCCGAATATCGACCACTACACTTCCAGAAAGTACAACAACACATTTTACTGCAGAAAAATCAAGACTTTATAATATACGAAGCCTAAAGTAAAATTTGCAGCAGCATTTTGATACAGATGTCTAGAATACTGTATAGACCGTGATTACATAAATGATATCGAAGCTTTAAGATTTGTTTGTCGTCGAGAAGTATTGTTCACATTTTGGCTAGAAATGGTTTCTGTAATTTCACACATCAATATACACGGGACACTATACGATTCGTCTTCGGTGAGAGCAAGGTCTGGAAAATTGGGACAATTGACGGTGATGGCGTGTGTTCACTTCTTCAATCAGAAAGGGACGATAATGATTATCATTTGAAAGGTAGTAGGCTAATATTAGAAAAATGAAGGTCTTTCTCTCTAAATAATGATAAATGCATTGCCACTACTTCAAAACTTTAAGAAATTTTAACTGTCATAGAAGTAGGATAGTTGATGAACTGATAGCACTTCTACCTTTTTATACCTTACTAGACGTGCATCAGAAATTGCAGAGGATACAGAAGTCATTAATCGTATTTCATACGAAATTGACTTTGTTATGTTTTATTGTTTCATGTTATAGATAATTATCGTTGTGGTTTTCAATTTGTTGTAATTCATGTATCCATCAATAAAAAAGGTATTGTTTTTGTTAGTTCATAAGACAAATATGCAAATGAGATGCAAAGATGGGATGAACCCTTTTAAGGTGAACATTCCCTTTCATTCGATACGATTTTACATATCACTAATTTATGTTTAAAAAAGACTACAATGTTTCTGAATATAATTCCAAAATCCGCAGGCAAGATAATAATATATGACACATGGCTGTAATCATTCTGCAAGTTAATTGCTGACTTTTCAAATATGCGGAACGTTCTCCTCGACGGAGCATGGCCTGCTGCATCTAACGCCCTAAATCTCTCGATATGTAATAGAATTTATCTATAATTATTACTGTTTTGAAATCGACGATTTACAGGCAAATATTGTCCTGGTATGGTTTGGATTGTGAGATACATTTGAATTTTACATTGTCAGAAATCACTGTTCTTTATGCATAATGAAACAGTGAAACAAAAGATATAGGTAGCATTTACCTGCTTATACATGATTAAAATTATTATTATATTTTATTAGGTCTCGTAAGTTTAGACCCGGATATTACATGTACAATATTATACATCCGAAAGCCGAAAGAAATATGAACACAAAATAAGAATAAGCATTTAATATACCCTCGTTATTAAATGTTCTATTTTGTAACTCTGGTAAAAGCGATATTTAATTTAAGAAAAAATATCTGTATTTGACCACTATATCATTATTTAAGACCTTCAAAACAAAAGTAACGGTAGCCGCTGAAGAGGTTTCTGATTTTGAACATACCTAATAACATCTTGCAAGTTTGAAGCTAGCATTTCTTTATCTACATATACAAAAATCATGCATTCATAAACCCGAATATCGACCGCTACACTTCTGGAAAGTACAAGAACACATTTTCATGCAGAAAAACCAAGACTTTATAATATACAAAGCCTAAAGTAAAATTGGCAAGCATCATTTTGATACGGATGTTTAGAATACTGTATAGACCGTGATTTCATAAAAGATATCGAAGCTTTAAGATATTTTTTTCATCGAGAAGTACTGTTCACATTTTGGCTAGAGATGGTTTCTGTGGTTTCACACATCGATATGTATGAGACACTTTACGATTTGTTTTCGGTTAGGGCAAGGTCTGGAAAATTGGAACAACTGACAGTGATGGCGAGTGTTCACTTCTTCAATCAGAATGGGACGATAATAATAATCATTTGAAAGGTAGTAAACTATTATCAGAAAAGGAAGGTCTTTCCCTCTTAATACTGATAAATTCTACTTCAAAAATTTTTACTGTCAGAGAATTATGATAGTTGGTGAACTGATAGCACTACTACCTTTTCATACCTTACTAGACGTGCATTAGACATTGGATACAGAAGTCATTAATCGTGCTGAGATTACTAAATTGATTTGGATCCAACTAAGACATCGTTATTTCATGCGAAATTGACTTTGTTATGTTTTTTTTTGTTAATTTTATAGATAATTATCGTTGTGTTTTTCAATTTGTTGTAATTTTCATGTATCCAACAATAAATGGTATAGTGTTTTTTTTTTTTTATTATGCAAATATGCAAATGAGATACAAAGATTAGATAAACTCTTTGTATGTGATCATCGCCTTACATTCGATATGATATAACATTTCCCTAATTTATGTTGAAAAACGACTACAATGTTACTGAATATAATTCCGAAATCCGCAGGCAAATAATCATGTATGACACATGGCTTCAATTATTCCGCAAGTTTATTGCTGACTTTTCAAATATGCGGAACGTTCTCCTCGACGGAGCATGGCCTGCTGCATCTAACGCCCTTAAGCTCTAGACATGCAATATAATTTATCTATAATTATTACTGTTTTGAAATCGACGATTTACATGCAAATATTGTACAGGCATGGTTTGGATTGTGAGTTTCATACACATTTGAATTTTGCATAGTCAGAGGACACTGTTCTTTATGCATAATGAAAGAGTGTTTTTTTTCGAGTACTAGTATGTCATGTTAAAAAAGATAATACGCTTCCAGAAAAAATATATACAGCATTTACCTGTTCATACATGAATAAAATCATTATTATATTTATTTTGGTCTCGTAAGCTTTGACCCGAATATAATATATAGAATATTGTACACCCGAAAGAAATATAAACACAAAATACGAATAAGCATTTAATATACCCTCGTTACTGAAGATTCTATTTTGTAACTCTGAAAAATGCGATATTTAATTTAAGAAAAAATAGCTGTATTTGACCACTATATCATTATTAAAAGATGCTTACTTTATGTATGATATGAACAGATTTGACAATTGTCCACCAGACTTAATGATGCACGTCTTTTTTAAGTGTTTAAATCAAGAAGTTCGTCCAAAATTTAATGAACATTTTGCACTTGACGTTTTGCAAAAACAATTTATCTATACAAGGATTAGCAAATCTAAAAAAAAATAGCTTTACATATAGATCCTTCTGATATATCATACCATTTTTTTTTCTCTGAATAGAATTAACATCTACATGCTTTTTGTCAAATGCAATGGGAGAAGAAGTATATCAACGAGAGCACACATTTTCTTTTTCGTTGCCACAAACCAGACTGCTGTGCATATACCTTACCAATTTTTACTGACCATGCATGTTTAAAAATCATTAATTGTGTGATCGTTTTAAAAAATAAAACCACACCGACACTTTAATTTATAAAAGTTGGTATTTTGACATTTAGTTTAGCAAACATTGACTATGCAACATTTGACATATAAAATGTAGGAATTAAAGTCACTGGCAAACGTTTTGTATTACACAGACCTTAATTTTCATTTGAATGTCAAATGGCATATATACCACATCATAACATACAAACGTTAGCAAATTGAACATTTTCCACGTACATATGAAATTGATATTTTACATAAGATTTCCTCCTTTTTTCAACCAATCAAATTTTTACACTAGAAGCTAGGATTGTTTAAAAGTACGTTAATTAGGTCAATGTTTCTTCCTAAAAGAGAGTTTCATATTGACATACAGCCAGATTATAGATAAATCGACCAGAGACCGCCATGTGTCAGTTTTGATCTTAAAAAGTACAATTTAATGATGACTGTTATATATGTTATAGTGATTTCTAGATAAAAAAAAATACAAAGAGTAATTGAAAATAATGTATCAAAGAATGAAGAAAATACAAGCTTTCTTATGATTTACAAGTAAAATTATCAACCATCACTTTACATGAACATAATCTTGGCGTCACATAAATTTATCAATGTTTTCAATTTATTTCCTTCCCCTAATGCGCTTTATTGCTGTTTTTTTAATGACTGTTTTAAGTAAACGTAGAAGTCCGTTTTTACATGCACCTTGTACACATCAAAATATTTTAAAATGTCTATTTTGGTGAACTCATATACGTGTGTCGCTTTTAATTGACTTATTAATAAATCGTGTTTTGATGGACTTCCTTTTTTTTATTTACCTTGGAGTTCGATATTTTTGTGATACTTTTTAATTATTGTAATAATGATTAACAGAGATGTTTTTAATGCAATGACATTTTAAATACATAGTTTACTAACGCATGCGTGGAAACTATCTTATTCAACTTTTATAAACGATGCCTACATGAATTTTCAAGTTTTTTTGTTTTTTTTCACTTGGAGTGACGCTTGCGTAATTTTCAACGCATGCCAAAGATCGCTTTTTACTTTCAAAAACAACATGAAATTTATCAGTGCGGAAAATGCTTTTTTTATATAGATTTTAACCTTTCAATGTCAATGTCTGATTTTGCCTGGCAACACAAATTTGTTTAACTAATTGTTGTTATGAGGATTTCTATCTTATTTATTAAGTTTGTTACATTTTTGACATTACCTGTATAAAATGAAAGATATGAACACCTAGGAGAATTGCACATACTATTTATGTAGCCTTAAACCATACAAAATCTGTTACAGTACTCGGTTATGTTATATAACTGACTTGAGGTTCTCTATCAACTTTTATTCCGAGTAAACATAATAACCTGTTATTTTTTCTTCCAGCATGGCCATCAGAATTGTACAGCATTTGGGAAGCCTATCCATGGAGGTTTGGAAAAGAATTCTGTGTCTTGAAATCGTACATCCAAGAAATAACTGCATATGCTTCCGTTCTCACTATCACTGCTTTCACAATGGAGAGATATGCTGCAATCTGTCATCCAATGAGATTTCAAAGTTTTTCCAACTTGTCGAGGTCAATCAAAGTCATCATTACTGTTTGGATTGTTGCTTTCTGCTGCGCATTACCATATGCTCTTTATGGAAAGGTGTTCTATGCAGTGAAGGATCCTAACACTGGCCAACTTTTGGAAAATTCTTTGGTCTGTAACATTCCGTATGAATTACATGATAAAATGAGATATATGTTTCAAGTGTCGGCATTCGTTTTCTTTTTGCTGCCGATGACAATCATACTTGTGATGTATCTCCTGATCGGAATTACTCTTTGTCGCTCAGACATGGTTCTTGACAATAAAAGTATAGCAAAGTCATCAACAGCTGCAGACCCGGTAAAATCTCGGAAGTCTGTTTTGAAAATGTTGGGTATGTTTAACATTGTTCCTTTATCAAATGTTTGATATTGCGTTTGTGATACGCTTTATTTTACGTTTCTTATTGAGTAAGAAAAGGCGTTTTGTATGGCAAGCCGTTTTACTATTTATTCTAACTTCAAGATATCTCATATGAAATATAAGATATCTCATATAATATATAACATATCTTATATAATATAGCTTTTATAAGATATCTTATATACTTTATAAGATATCTTCTAAAGTATATAAGATATCATATAAAACTAGATTATATAAGATATCTTATATATTATATGAGATATCTTATAAAATTATATTAGATATCTTATTAACTGTATAAGATATCTTATAAACTATATGAGATATCTTGTAAGCTATATGAGATATCTTATAAAGTTTATTAGATATCTTGAAGTAAGAATAAATAGTAAAACGGCTTGCCATAGTTTTGGTATGATAATATTTAGACATCAGTTAATTGATGATGTAAACTAATTAAACTTTAACTTTCTTTATTTCGGTTTTATATGTTTCTCTTTGTGCGAAGTGCAATTCGCAACCTGTAAAAGTTTTGAAAAAATGGATTTAAAAGCTCATTACATTCATAATTGATTTGGACTTCGAGCCACCGCAGTTTTGGCTGCGACTGGCGTAGTTATGTATGAACCTGTCTCTGATTTTGTTTTGTATATTCCATACAGAATTTACATTAGCAAAATACAAAATCCAAGTATTCGATAATCAAACATTAATTATTCATAAAACGCATCATCAACGGCGTAGACAGATTCATTTATTTCAAACCGGTTTCTAGTTTTATAAAAAAAAAGTGATAACATTTGAACACAGAGCTTTCTATAGCAGAATGATTTTTCGATTATACAATTTCTGTCGATTACGTACCAATAAATGTCGATCCTTGCATTAAAATCTCTTGGACGTCAAAGTTGATATAACACTTGTCATTCTAAATAACAATTTATACAACAATTAATACCTCTGATTTTCTTTTTGATTTATTAAAACAATTTGAGTGTGGGATTTGCTCTATTTGATGCCTTAACCGAATATTTATGGCGACAAAATGCTGCAAGCTTTTTTTTCTATGTTTAAACATTATATACCATATATAATATAATAAACCTTTGGGCAATAGAAAGAAGAGAGACACTTTTAAATAATTTTGTTTTTATCATTCAGTTGCCGTGGTAATAGCGTTTTTCTTGTGCTGGGCACCATTTCATTCACAAAGACTGATGACGTTGTATGTAGAGCTGTGGACACCAGAATTACACAACACACAAACAACATTATTCTACATTTCAGGTATACATAAAATTTACAAGTTATTTACTGGCATTACAAAACGACAATGGCTTTATGCAATTTGCAGGGATAAAACTATAAGAAAATCATTATGGAATGTAACATCCTTCTCCATGGCTCTAATTGTCCGAGTTTGGCTATGCCTTTGGTCCAGTTTGGTTAGTGAGCTCTTAAATATTTCGACATCGAGCATAATTGAAGAGACATTTTTCGAAATGCTCATATGGCGTAGTTATTTAAATTGGTAACGTTTAATAGTATTATTAAATAAAAATTGAATCCCGTATAAGTACATTTTCTGACTCTGAATTTTGGCACATTAGTCAGCACATAACTGGGACAAGGTTAGATTAACGTTTCTGAAGGAAATCTAATAACGTTTGGTTATGTTACGTAAAATTCCACTTCAGCATGTCAGTCTAGTACAAAAGAGGCTGGTTATTCATATCACATGAACACATGCTATTGCATTGATTATGGTTGACAGATTATTTGTGGATAGTTAAACATGTATCAATCAAACTAAGTTTGACTGCAAGTCAAATTTTCGCCAAGTTCTTTTAACTTCAATGTAGGTAATCAATACTATATTTTTAATATCGTGGGATAAGACATTGTATCTTGTACTACAAAAACTTGAGCGGGATTTCAATATTTAAACAAAATGAGGTATATACGGCCGTACTTCAGGTGTTAGATGTCCGTATATACCTGCACGTTTTATTAAAGATACTCTATGTGAATTTATTGACTGAATGTAATATATTCTTCAAACGATCCACCTGATTAGTTTTAAAACAAATACAGTATCATCTTACTGTATACTGCTGTCAAAAACGTTTTCGCAGAATTATTTAGTCTTTTGTTGTTAATATCCTAAGATATTTTGGTTGCCTTTTAATCATATTTTTTTGCGTTTTAAGTTAAATTACAAAATAACAGGAAATCAATATCCTTGTGTAAAATTAAAGAAAAATAATAATTCATTTTCTTTTACACCTTTATTTTTCGACAACGTTAATGCGGTCATGATCAGCTCAAATTCTGAACTTTGTTTAACATTTACGGTATCTATATTGATAAAATTGTATAAAAAGTAAAATAACAAAAACACAGAACTCCAAGGAAATTTCAAAACGGAAAGTCCCTTATCAAATGGCAAAATCAAAAGCTCAAACACATCAACCGAATGTAAAAAAACTGTCATATTCCTGGCTGGGTACAGGCAATTCCTTGTGTCGGAAATGGTGGATTTTTTCCTTTTTAGCCATGGCGTTGTCAGTTTATTTTTGACTTATGAGTTTAAATGTCCCTTTGGTATCTTTCGCTTTCTTTTTTAAACCTGGTTTTATAGCTATCCAAAACCAGTCACTTGTATGACAGTCGCATAAATTCTTTTATATTGACAAGTATGTGTGAGCAAAACAAACACATAATAGTTAAAAATGTCAAAAATTGGGGTACAGCAGTCAACATTGTGTTATAATCTTAATCACTATAAAAACAAATAACTATGTCAACAAAAACGAAATGGCATATGGACACTGTAGACAAAGCACATAAGCAAAAGTGAAAGACAAGAATGAAAAAATTACAATAGCGTAATAACACAATGGAGGGATGTGTAAATACCGAGCCACGGCAAAAGAATATTACCAAACATGGACTGAACAGTAAAGGTTAAAAATATACAAAGACAAATAAAAAGAATACTATAACAAGTAATTAAGATGATAAACAACGTCAGTACCTAGAATCTATATTCAAGACCATCATGTATTATTTGTGAAGTTGATACGGAATATTTAACAAGGTCTTGGTATCTTCCGATGAACATTTTAGAAAAGGACGAGATTCTTTGACAAAACCCTGGTTCATCAACTTTCTGCTCAGACACTGGTAAAGAGAAGCGAAAGATGCAAAAGGAATATTCAAACTCATTAGTCGAAATAAACTGACCATGCCATAGAAAACAATGAAAAACGATCAAAAGGCAAACAGTATACAAAACAAAACATAGGAAACTTAAGACTGAACAACACGAACCCCACCAAAAACCGGGGGTTATATGAGTCTAAGCTGTAGTCTTAGTAAGTCCTTAGTCATAAATAATCTTAAGATAACAATGGTCATTAACGTTTCACCAACGAATATACATTGTTAGTGCAGATTCATGTACCATTTTTAGTCTATGCCATTTAAAATCAAATCAAGCAAAATTGCCCGGGTACCCTAACATTCAAGTATCTCTAATACATTGCACTTTAATAAATAATCATTTGTATCTCGTAACCAGTCATATCCTGTGACATTTGGGAAGTATATTTTCGGTAATCTTGTAAATACGAGATTATGGTTTTTTAGCCACCTCTGGGTTGAATAATTATGATACCTACCTAACCCCTAGAAGTTTCAGATGGATCTATCGCGAAAATCAATGGTTTTGACTCTAGCATTTGAATAGGAACGTGTGACTGAGAAATATTAATCTTACATTTTAGTTTTGGCCCAAATACTTTAAATAGGCATTGAATACTGTCATACTAGTGGTAGGTTTAGCTAGCTATAAAACCACATTTAACCCACACTTTTCTTCGGAAAATGCATGTACCAAGTCAGGAATGTGGCAGTTGTTTTTTTTTTTTTTTTTTTTCTTGTTCCGTTGATTGATAATGGTTGAATTTGTCAGTTTTTATGGACTTCCCCTTTTTGGGGTTCGGTATTTTTGTTATACTTTAATACTATAAAATGCACTTATATGAACGGAATCGAAACACGTGAGAACGCCTGTGCATTAAAGTCTATAAAAGTTATTGTAGTTTTCTAATTCATAAGTCTGAATTCTCAGTCTTGTGACAGTAAATTTATTTCAACCATATAATGATTTCATAACGATAAGAAAGGTTCCAATAAGAACCATTATTACATAAATTTTATTTAAAATTCAAAAAATACTAAGAAAGTGTTTTGACATCTGCAAAATATTGATCTAAGCAAATTATTTAATAATTAATGAAATAATTTAATAATTATAAATATTGCTTTTTAGGAGTTTTGTACTTTGTGAGTGCAACAGTGAACCCTATATTGTACAACCTGATGTCAAAGAGATTTAGACAAGCATTTAAAAGGACATTATGTAAATGTTGTAAGAAAGAAAGCAGTTCGGATGTGAATCTCTTTGGAAATGGTACACATAAAGACTTATCATCACATTACGCCTACGGTAGAATATCACGTCACGGAATAATTCATCAATCCACCACTATTAAGGATACATCCCTAGCTGACATGTCTGTATAGGAATTAAGTAATAGAAAGAGACGTTTTTGTTTAAATTCGTTTCGGAGACACGTGCTCAGTAGCTTAGATGTAAACAAAACGCAATAGAGCTATTACGTTAATTCTTTTGTTTTGAATACCGATTTTTTTATTTCGGTGCACTAATTCTTTAAAGAAGTCGTATTTTTCCAGATAAATGATGCATGTAGCTGGTTGGAGAAATGACATTGTTATTGTGTTTACTGGTATCAATAGAAACTTTGCTACAATGAGACTGATGCTAAGTAGCCCAAAATCAACGAGAATATCCTCATTATACAGCAGTTTTTACATGAATGTCCATTTATTTATGAAATTAAACAAGTAATCGTTAGTTAGAACTTAAACTGAACGAAGTTGTTTTTTTTTTAAAGTTTAGCTATATATTTAGTTAACATTCGGTTTACCAATTTTGGAAAGGTTCCTTTTGCACACCTCCCCCCCCCCTTTTCCCTTTTTCCAAAATAAAAATATGGAAAATTACTGAAATATGTGAAATATGTACGAAACGTAAATAATATTCCTGTAGAGAAGTCCATATCGGGTGATCTCAGGGAAAACAAAATATAAAGATAAAGCGTAATGCATCCAAATGTTTGGGATCAGTCCTAACATCTCTTAAAATCTGTCAAGGACTGTCCTAGAACAGTTTGTATAACAGTTCTACTGATACCTTTAGACAAAGAACTTCTAACAGAAGCGGTTCTATCGTAGTCAAGGTTTGAACAGTTATAACTTAGAACAATTTTGGAAAGTTCTAACCTTGGAACAGATTCTTAGAGTTCTCCCTATATCACCTCAAGTAAAAACAGAACAGATCCTTATAGGTCTACCTCTAGAAAGGTTTTCGAAAATTCTATCTTTTTTATTTGTTTTTATTTATTCGCGTTCTTTTTTCTTTTTTATTTATTGTATTCATATTATCAATTTGTTTATTTTGTTTTTTTTTTTTATTTATTTCATTGTTTTTTTTATTCATTTATTGATTTACTTGTTTATTTATTTTCTTTTTTATCTGTCTATCTATTTAACTATTTATTTGATCTTATTTATTTCAAACAAAACATTCTAGGGAATTGTTACCAAAGTTTGGTGACTATGTTGAACGCATCCTTCCCAACGAACCTTGTAAAGGAAACAACAGAGACTGTTAAGTTTGCCTTATATCTTGACGTACATCTAGAAATTGACAATGAGAGTCGCTGAGAACAAAAATTTACAATAAGGATGATTTCAGCTTCTCAATTGTGAACTTTCCATTTCTATGCAGCAGCATTCCAGCATCGCCTTCATATGGAGTATATATCTCCCTGTTGATACGACATTCCAGAGCTAACATATCCTTTCATGATTAATATTCCTTGATAGAAGGTTGTTGCTTATGAGGAAGCTATTACACCAAGAGTTCAAGGTAAAAAAAATCCTTTGAAAATTTAACGGACACCATCATGAAAAACTGACAACGCCATGGCCAAAAATAAAAGACAAACAGAAAATAATAGTACAGATGACACAACATCGAAAACTAAAGACTAAGCAACACGAACCCCACCAAAACTGGGGCGATCTCAGGTGCTCGGAAGGATAAGCAGATCCTGCTCACATGTGGCACCCGTCGTGTTGCTTATGTTATTACAAATCCGGTAAATAGTCTAATTCGGTAAGTCACATTCGTGAAAAGGGAAGGGTATTGTAGTTACGACATAAGGAACATATCCGATATCATCTGTGAGTTAGTTGACTGTAATGGAATATCTGTTTGACAGATGACGATGGATATGTTCCAATTGTTGTAACCACTATCCCGTCCTCTTCTTCGAATGTGACATACCGAATTAGACTTGCCACCGGGTTTGTACTTACATTAGCATCACGACGGTGTCATATGTGGAGCAGAATCTGCTTACCCTTCCGGAACACCTAAAATCACACAGCGTTTTGGTGGGGTTCGTGTTTCTCAATCTTTAGTTTTCAGCTTTATAGACTGTTGTTTGTCGTTTTTCGTTTTTGTTAGTTCGTTTTGACTTGAATATCCCTTTGGTATCTTCTAAATTTGTTTTTCACGATTTACTATTTACTTTTTATTACTTTTTAAAGTGTTATAAATAATTATTACTTTTAACTCTTTTGAACTGTAGATGGAAATCATTCGTCGAACTTGTCTTGGCTGGTATCAAAAGGGATGATTGATATTTATATTTGGTCTGCAACTTTATAATGTTCAGTTGTAGTTAGTAATCAATTTTTACATCTGCTGTGTAACCACTTCCAGTGTGCCGACATTTTGAAATTTAACAACACTCATTGTACAAGGAATAATTGTCAATTTTGTCTTGCCTTCTATGGAAGGGAATGATTTTATATTTTATTTGCTCCTTGATAATGATAAATTGTAGCATGTAGGCAATGTTTACATCTGCAGTGCAGCCACCTCCTGTTAGCCGATTTTTAAAAATTTGTACTACACTCATTGTACAAGGAAAAATTTTTGGTTACAATGTTTCAGTAAACATGATACCCTATTCCATTGCATGAAGCGACGCAGGTTTTGTTTATAATAATTAAGGAAATATAAGAAGATTATTTTATCAATGCGTAAAACTTATTATACAAATAAAAATAACTTTGATTAAGAATTAATTATAACCATGGAAAAATAACAGACTTAAAACGTACATACAAGATTGTAATTAGTTTTACTCTTCAATTCTTTTTATCTTAAATATGACTAACAGGGAAAATCCAGCAAGCGGACCCTGTTCAAAGAAACGATCAGAGAGCTGCTCTAATTAACGTCGTTTAGAACTGCTCTACCCTTTCACACACTCTGACAGTTCTATCCTATTAAAGATTCTCTAAGTTCTACTTAAACAATGATTTTGATAGTTATACTATTTTAAAACAGTTCTATTGCAAATTATCCTGACAGTGCATGACGGGTGTCACATGGTTAGCAGGATCTGCTTACCATTCGGGGCACATTAGATCACACCGGTGTTTGGTGGGGTTCGTGTTGGTTTTAGTTTTCTATGTTTTGTTTTGTAGTCTGTCGTTTTTCATTTTTGACTTGCCATGACGTTGTCAGTTTATCTTCTACTGAGTTTGAAAATCCCTTTTGGTATCTTCTGTCTATTTTTTTTCTACCCTAGAGCAGATTCAATGAACACCTTAGAGAGTTATTAGACAAAGGCCCAAACATATCGAATTCACCTTCCCATCAACTGGAAAAATAACGTCAGGTTACTGATGAATGCAGTTGAGGACTATGCCAGAAAAAGGGTAAAGCGAGAGCCAGATGAACCTTAACAAGATATTTATCTAAATGCATCAAATCGGTAGTCATGCATTGAGAGGCGCATTCAAATTTTTAGTATGTACAATGAGCTGATGGGCTTCTGACGTATCAAGGAGTCGAAGTTGTGGATGCTTTATCCACAGTTGTTGTTCCAGCAGACAAAGCCTCAATATTATTTTATATACAAAACTCATTATTTAGAATGTCTCATTAACATACTGAGAATTCACAGCAAAACTGGGAATCCCACATATACCCCTACATCATTCACGAAAGAGGAGATTTTTGAGATTCACAAATCCGGTCTTATCTCCTTTGGTATTAACATACAAATTGACGATGAAAACTCATATCTTTATACTGGATATCTGCTCTTCACAAATTTTACTGCTCCAGATGCTCACTTCAACAATTGATGTTTCTGCAGAGATGCCCGAGGCCAAAGTATTTGAAAATCCAAAACAAAGGTTGAAACACTAGTAAAACCAAAAAGGACCAAAAAGTAATGAGAAACCCGGACAGGGCTATGCACGAGGGAGATAATTTAAAAGCATTTCGAAATAATTTTTAAATAAAACAATATCCGTGTGTTCATGCCAGTACCGAAATACTTGCTTCTAAGCTGATGATACACCCGGGGACTAACAGTAAAACGGGAAACGTAGATACAATTCTTTTATAGGTCATGAAAATCTTACTTTGTGAAGACACACAGATTCCCGCAAAAATATACCGACGATGAAACCATCACAATGATTAAATATTTATCGACATATTTGTCGAGATTTTGGAATGATATTTCAGCCGGCAGTAGACATTTAAATCGGTACTAATTGTGCACCACTACTGGTCGACTTGTTTTTGTACTTATATAAAGCAGTATTCATACAAAATCTTTTCAAAGACAAAAAGAAAAAGAAACGTTCATCAATATCACTTTCATATATACAGATGGACGACTTCAAACTAGAATTATGACAAACATGATGATTTAAAATGTCCAATGGTCAATTTTCTATTTCTTACCAGTTCTACCAGACAACTCTCATCGATCAAAGTTGATTTTGGGTTGATTTGGCTGTTATTTTTAAGTCCTTTTGTGTATTTAGCCATTCGACTGTTGCGGTTCTTACATATATATCATGTTCAGCTTTGAGCATTCCTGATGAAGGTAAATCTAGAGAAGCGCTTCGGGACATATAATGTATAATGTATTAAAAAGCACAACGTTAAGCATAAATTTCAATTATTAACAGCAATGAAGTCAGTGCATCTTGTTTTGTATAAAAGCTTGAAAATTTTTTTTTTACAATGTTAATTTTAAAACAAAGAACCTTGATAAAAACAGATAGAAAATACTAAAACAACTGTGCTACCAAGGAAAGAATACAGAAGACAATTCAAATTTGAGACGAATAAAAAATAACGTATACCAGATGAACAATGCATGAACTTTAAAGTGTTAAAAACAAACATCCAGCCAACATGTGCATCAATAAAGAAGACACACTATGGAAACCAATACCTAAGATAATAGCCATTGCGCATGAAAGGTGGTGTGTGAAATTCCTAAACGGTTCACAAACTCATCAAAGAGACCTGACTTATAATTTTGTACGCAAGACGCGCGTTTCCGCTACAAAACTCATCAGTGATTCTCGAATCAAAAGAGTAGAGAGGTCAAATCAAATACGAAATTGAAAAAGCATGAAAATATCAAGTTGTGGCAAATGAGGCAAAATCAATCTATTCCTGGGGAAAGAAAAACCTTAGTGTTTCGAATAATTCAACATTTTCGAAAAATTAAATTTACAGACAAATGAACACTTCAATGATATTTGACGTCAACACGTAATAGTTGAATAATAGGCTGGTGACACTCTCGAAAACAAAACGTCCAGCAGCAGTGGCATAGACTCAGTGGTTGTACAAACTCATCAAAGACATCAGGCTTATAGTTTTATAAGCGCGTTTAGTCTACATATGACTCGTCAGTGACGCTCGGATAAAAACAGTTGGGATTAGTAAACCAAAAGTATATATATGATCATTAATGACGAACACATTTGATAACCATCCATAAATTCGTGAAGTCGACTGTAAAACTTGAATATTGATGAACCGGACTGAGAAGTTAATGTGGCAATCAGGATACTCTCCAGAGAGTCGCTGTACCGTCCCTGGTTTGGGGAGGCTTAAGCGTGTTTAATATAAATAAGATGTGGTATGAGTGTCAATGAGGCAACCCTTCATCCAAGTCACAATGTATAAAAAGTTAACAATTATAGGTCAAACTACGGCCTTCAACACGGAGCCTTGGCTCACACCGAACAGCAAGCTATAAATGGCCCTAAATGACTAGTTTAAAACAATTCAAACAGGAAAACCAACGGGCTAATCTATATAAAAAACGAGAAACACTTATGAACCACACCAACACACGACAACCACTGAACAACAGGCTCCTGACTTGGGACAGTTGCATAAAAAATGCAGCTAGTTTAAGCGTTTTAACAGGCGCCAACCTTCACCCTAACTTGATACAGTAGTGTAACGTTACAACATAGACACACTATATAATAGCAATTGAAATGGCTTAACTCGATCAAAAAGACATTAAAACAAAAACATGTAAACATACACTAAACGAATAAGTTTGATCTATGACACAATATATATACAATATTAAAACGTAGGTGCCTATATAACATAGACGTTACAGGTATTAATAAAAAACGATGAATAAGAAAGTCAGTAAGCCAACTCTAACCTGGGACAAAATGGCGTTAAATAAAACAACGTACAAAGGTAAATTTAAATATAATAATTTTGTTGTTAGGAGTACGGATTTTTTTTACAAAATTAATAATTTTGTTGTTCAGAGTACAAGTACGGAAGTGAAAATTTATCGTCATACTAAATACTTATCAAAGGTGGTACATATTAAACATATTGAGACGAGATATAACACTAAAATTAAACCTGCATTTTTATCGTTGTCGTTTGTTTGCTATATATCATTTTTCGTTTCATGTTTAGCATTAATCAGGTCATTTTTTTCTCTTTTGAATTGTTTTCACATTTTGCCATGCTGGATTCCTTTGAAGATTACAATACGGTTTTGGTTTTGCCCTGGTTGTTGAAGGCCGTATGGTGAACTTTATTGCAATGCTTTAAAGTTGTTGCGCTTCCAAGATCATCATCTTTAATTCGCTATGGGACACTAAAAAAACCATTTGGATCAAAAAGTAGAATAAGAGGCATGCAAATCATTATGTAAAACGATTCTCTATGAAGGTGAGGTGCCATTGGAATCCAGTCAGTGGGGCTTTGTAATTCATAGGTTTTATGGTAGTTAAACTAAAAATATGTCATTCGTATACAAAAAAAATTAAAATAAATGTAACGAACTTAATAACATTGAAAAGAGACTGTTCATGTTTCATTGCAAATGTCGCTGAAATATAATCACTAGATAAGGCGGATACAAACTGTGGATCAACAAATGAATCGGCGAATGAACGAACTGTTACACTAATTGATCACTATGCAGTTTTCATAATGTAAGAGTTGGATAGAAACAGACCAACTTTAAAATAATTACACCCGCTTTGCTGAGCTGATATATTGTTTTAGAACAAGTTGACAATTTTGCTATTTCTATAATAACTTGCAGAAAGCTGCCTCAATACTTCAGTACAAGAGATCAAATTAAACATTCCCTTTCTAATTTATTATAGCCATGAAATAATATATTTCATTGAATTATGCAACAAAATGATAAATTGCAGTCATATAAATAGGCACCAAGGATGTAATGAAATTGTGTTAGTGGAAATTATTGATATAATACGGAGGGTCATATTGTAGTGGTAGGATTCAATTTGCCATTTTAGTTGATATGTAGACATGTGGGTCGAATGAACTTAAGGAGGAGTCCAATAAGCATGACATATTATTGTCAGAATTATTTAATTACAATAAATATTTCAAAGCTGTATGATATGAAAGATAAAACAATTTGAATGCATCACCATAGATTATTAATGTTATTCAATAATAAGGAAATTATTCCTAATGACCGACCCCAGTCATCGAAAATCATTCATCGTACAAAGTCAGAAAACATTTGCTTGTCCTTTTACAAATAAAGAAAAAGTTTTCAAAATGCTTTTATTTAGAAATCATCCTGTAAAAAGTGCGATTTGTGACTCCTTTGAGTCCAAATCCGAAAATTTACAGCAGCTGCTGTGTCTGATAAACTGCGTTAAATAAGGCTTGAAATTAAAGCAAAAACATTAATTTGATCTTTATTGAAGCTTAAAGGGAAACTGGTTGTATTTTTCCAGCATAGGCCACAATACTGAAATTTTCTTAATTTGATACTTTTTATAATAAAAATTAGGACAAGAAAGTTATGTGTGATAGAAGTACTGTTTTATATTCTGAATAGAAATTATTGTTAAATGGTAGACACAAACAAAAACACAATAATATATGAAAAATACATTGGAAATGTAATTGTAAAATGTATTTAATAAGGCGCACATTTTTCTTTAAAAGGTATAAAACTGTATAAGTACTGAAACACTACGGCATATTTCATAATAAATATAATATTTACGACAAATTCGTGATTAATGTTATAGTGTTATTGACTGGCTGTTTCTGTATTGGCCATGTGGTCGATTCGAGGTTAGCTGTATTTTCCGTGAGAAGAGTTGAGGCCCAATACATCTGATCAATGTATTTACTTCTTAGTATATACTAAACTATGTTATCGCTTTATTTGTCACATTTTTCTCTGAAGTTTCGGCAAAGTCAGATAAATTAGTTTACAATACTCCAAAACATGATCAAATATAATGGGCTTCAACAAAAGTAATAAAATAGAACTAGTACAGTGATGTTTGGAGTGAGAGTTTCTTAAATACCAACAATGTTGTCTATCTAGGACTGTAAGATAAATGAATAAGTATTGTCAAGAAGTATACACGTTCGTAAAATACATGCATAAAATGTCGGAATCGCCATAATGACAATGACTTAAACGTGCTTAAACTAATTGACGCAAACGTAAAATTAAACCTTGACTACTAAACAAAAACAATAACAATCAAGAAGAAGAAATCGTTCAAGGCATTCATTTTATGTCTTATTTATTTTTTGATCATCGGTTTGCCTAAACATAATTGCTGTTTAGGAATAAACTAAGAAGAGAATAATTGTATAAGAATAAAACCTCTGAACATATCAGATTGAATATCTGAAACAAAATGGACGTAAACAGAGTTAATGTCAATTCAAACCCCTAGAGAAACAATTATTTAAAGATTTTCTGACATAGCTGAAATGTTGTGACCTTTCAGGAAATAAACATAGTAATAAACAGATACGCGAAACAAGATGTAAAATGATTGTGAATATCATACAAATTGTATTAATGGTAAAATAAGTGTACAGTTTAAGCACTGTCAGAATCGGGTTGGGATGAATCAGATGCTTCCATTTTATTTGAACATCTTTTTGTTTACAACTCTTTCAAAATTACATGTGTTCGATGAAAGATATATTGGGATCTGCAAATTTAATTACATAAATGCGAAAAGCTTGTCCTCACACCGAGGACACAATTATTCAATGTAACCATTCATTAGTGTGGTTCTGTAAGCAAGAGGCATTGACCCCGATTTTATGTTGAAGATGTTTAGATAAATATTGTGTCTAGTATTCGAATTAGAACTGTGAGTAAACTCACAAAAGGATACCCCGCAATTCTATAAATATATTAGGATATCCACTATAATATGCAAAACTGTGATCATTTTCTTTTATGCCAATCCTCAGGTAGCTATCTACCAGAAGTAAGTATATTCAATTATCTCCCTTTTTACATGTGGAACCGGGATTATATTCCTAAGATACTGAGGTAGTGTTCTACAGAGGTGTGAAGTTTCATCGATATAAATCTAGCCGTTTAGGAGGATTTGAGTTTGCAAGGAATATGGAAAGGCGGACAGATGGACGATCGATTCATATAATTATCCCCCCTTTAAAAAAATCAAAAACGCCATAAACCCGAGTGTGTCCGTCCTTCTTAGTTACAAACGTTCAGTAGAAGCATGCTCAGACTTATTTTTATCATGGAAATGAATTGCTGATACTGTCAACATTTATGTAATATATTAGTAAGTTATACTGTTCAACTATACAAACGTTGTATTTTTTACAAGTATTTTAAGCATTATAATGCAGTATTCAGAACCTCTAAAGGCTAATTATTTGCTATTGTTGGTCAATGGAAAAATAGTTTTTGAAAGAAATTGTCCATACATGTATTTTGATTTAATTTGATTTTCCTGACAACTTATTGCTATTGTCTTGTATACATTTATTTGTGTGCGATTTTGTCCCATGTACATTTAAAAACCAGTTGTTGGCATGACACGGGTTATGCTCTTCTCATATATTTTATGATGGTATGATACTAAACCCTAACGGAGGGATTGTGCCTGATATTCATATGATGAAGACATAATCTTTCAATCAGTTTAATTGAGGTCTGGAGCTGGCATGTCAGTTAACTGCTAGTAGTCTGTTGTTATTTATGTATTATTGTCATTTTGTTTATTTTCTTTTGTTACATCTTCTGACATCGGACTCGGACTTCTCTTTAACTGACTTTTAATGTGCGTATTGTTATGCGTTTACTTTTCTACATTGGCTAGAGGTATAGGGGAGGTTGAGATCTCATAAACATGTTTAACCCGCCGCATTTTGCGCCTGTCCCAAGTCAGGAGCCTCTGGCCTTTGTTAGTCTTGTATTATTTTACTTTTAGTTTCTTGTGTATAATTTGGAGTTTAGTATGACGTCCATTATCACTGAACTAGTATATATAATTGTTTAGGGGCCAGCTTAAGGACGCCTCCGGGTGCAGGAATTTCTCGCTGCATTGAAGACCTATTGGTGACCTTCTGTTGTTGTCTGTTCTGTGGTCGGTTGTTGTCTCTTTGACACATTCCCATTTCCATTCTCAATTTTACTCCATATCCTTTCATTTTCTATTTGCGCGGATATAATAATTTGATGTTCTATCCTTAATGGCTATGCGTGAATTCTTCTTGATGAACATTCCGTATCTCTTAAAAGTCAGTTTTCTCTCCTGAATCATCATAAGTAAATGGTAGGGGTGATATGTTCGTGTAAACTTTGTTATCATAAAAATGTATGGACAGTTTCATTCTAGACCGTTGGTTTTCCTGTTTGAATTGTTTTACACTAGTCATTTTGGGGCCCTTTATAGCTTGCTTTTCGGTGTGAGCCAAGGCTCCGTGTTGAAGGCTGTACTTTGACCTATAATTGTAAACTTTTTATACATTGTGACTTGGATGGAGAGTTGTCTCATTGGCACTCATACCACATCTTCTTATTTATATAGAGTAATAACAAGTAAGCGTATAGTCAATGAGTTTCGGTCAACGGAATTACCAGAATTATTTAATAGTGGTACTCGTGTAGATGATGTATTTTTCTACTGAATTTTACCGAATGGTTTCATTCTGCTAAATTATTCTTAGCAAGAACTATAGACTGTGTTGTCCTCTCGCATGAATTAAATAAAGTTAAAACGGCAGTCCAGACGTTGAGAAATTAATGGTAGTAACATAAACCATCCCAAGCAAATCCATAATTAATCACATTGAATTAAATTGCAGTTCGAACATTTGTATTAGTCTTTTGTTCAAATGATGAATAAACGCTACGGGTTTTGATATTAATTATTTAAAAAAAAAAAGAGATGTGATTAAACACACACGAGACCGTATGGTGCTACATGTAAGAATTCAAATAGCTATTTAAACAATCTACACGAAAACCAATAGGGTTTTATTTATTTAGTGGGAGGTTTCTTACTTTCAAAATAAGAAAAGTATGCGATTTTCAACGTTTGCCTGATGGGGTGAGAATTACCTATAATCGGCGAGTCTCATGCCAACCCTTCTTAGGGATATTAATATCATTAAAATATATCATGCATATCATGAGCTGGTACTTTTCTTCAAGACAACTGTACATGTTTGATGTGTATCATTTTCATATTCCTTTTACTTTTATCCTCAACAAGTTTTCAATGGCCGTTTATGCATTTTCTAATTGCTCATCAGAAGAAAAGTTCACGTAGTTTTAATATTATGAAGTCTTAGGACAAAAAGTTTAAGATCTATCTATACGTATGCATGACATGCTAAATAAAAAGAGGTAGCTAAGGGCTAATTTCCCATGAATTTACTTAACACCATGGCAGATTTTAAAAACAAATTTTAAAATATTTGCTTCAATTCACAGCATCACAGTTCCATGTGTGCTTTGGTGTACTAACAACTATATAATACCTTTCTAAACATCTGTTCAATGATTTAGTGAATGTGGGCAATGAAGCGGATTTGCTATTTATTTCTGAATACCCATGGTAAAAGTATCTCCGTGTTAGACACCTATAGATCTTAATATCAAAATCCTTTGTCAGTGCTAAGGGTATATCTCATTCTGGTATTGCCCATAATCTTTCACTTACATACCCAAATTCAACTTCTTTTGGGTTTTGATCTGTTAGTTAACCAATACTGATATTTGCATTAAATCGCTAAATGACCTGTCCTTATTGATGTGTACATAATTGTTATTGTTATATTCTTTTTAACAAAAGAACGTGTGGAGAAAACCGCGGATGAAACATCAACCCATGACTCACGATGCTCAATTAAAGACATGTGCCTATAAACGTGTGTAAATCCAGACGAGTTTCTTTGGTTTAGACAAGCGCATTTAGACGTACATGTGGCGGGTTAAAACTAGTTTTAGATTACTCAATCCTCATCCTTATCATCACTGAACTATCAAAAGTCGCAAAGAATTCCGAACAGTAAAAAGAGCAATGAACTCCATATTATCAGTAAACTATGATTAATCATCGAAAATCCCTGTAGAATTCTTTTCAAATCATGATGCATAAAAGAGGCACATTAAAATTTCAAAGATTTTATGGAACTATTATGTATGACATGTTTACTATCAAACTTAAGTTATTTCCCAATAGTTAATAGGAAAATAAGGAGATGTACGTGGTACATGTACGATTGCCAATGAGACAACTATCCACCAGTCCAAATGAAGTGGATGTAAGCAACTATAGGTTACCGTACTCCTTCAACAATGATCATAAACCATACTGTATAGTCTAAACTAATTGATGGATGGTTAAAATATTTAGATAATGGAGAAATAGTTGGTACTGTTTTTTTAGATTTCAGTGAGGCTTTTGACCTTATTAACCATGCAATACTTTTAGAAAAGTTAAAATTTTATCATACCAGAGAACATATGAAAGATTGGATAAATCATATTTGTCTGAAAGACAACAAGAAGTTCAATATGCTAACATCAAATCTGATAAAACGTTTGTAAAATATGGAGTGCCTCAAGGTTCTATTTTAGGTCCTCTGTTATTTTTAATTTATATAAATGATTTACCACTTCATGTTAAACAATCCGACATGGATTTATATGCTGATGATTCAACATTGCATTCACTACAAACCAGTAAAAGTCTGAAATGGCCTATATCTGAACTCGACTGTACTGATCACTACTCGACCAGTCTGAATTGGTCTGAAATTTACTTGATATTACTCGACTGTAGTCTGAACCATACTTAACAGTCTGAACTTGTACTCGACCTTTACTCGACCAGTACTTAACCATTTTATACGAGTCTGAACCAAACTCGACATAGTCTTAACCATTCTCGACCAAGTCTGAACCATGCTCGACCTAGTCTGAACCATACTCGACCAAGTCTTAACCAACCAAGACCTATTTTTTGTATCTATCTATTGTATTTCATCAATTTAGGAACTGTTATACATAAAATATCATGTAATAAATTAAGTTTTCGTTAAATGAATTTTATATACATGATATCATGTTCACATTGCTTTATGTACATCATATATACTAGAAATTTCAACCATTATTCAAATATGTTACATATTATTCAAAATTTTTTGAATGTTGCAGATATATTTTATGGTTACTGGACAATTTTCACCACTAACTTAAGCCTTGTATAGATTTATGGTGTCAGTCGAGATTAGTTAATAATACAGTGAACATTTTTTATTTATCAAAATATATATAAAATAGTATATAAAGCAACTTAATAAATGTTAAAAATGACACTTTTGTTTTGTAAAACCAAGAATTTAATATAATCATGATAATAAAACTTTCATAGCAATCCTTGATAACCTTTAAAAAAGGAAATGTATTCCAAAGTTGCAGTAAAAATTTATTTTAATTAAATTTAAATATGTTTTGTCAAAATCAAAGACATGGCATACAAGAAGCACTTCAATAAGGTTTAATTACCTTAGTACAGGTGTGTTTTACAGGTAAAACGAAAACCCTATTTTTCTTAAACTCGTGTATTACTTATCTAGTGAATTCAAATTAAAAGGCCTTGTGATTTACGTTTTACAGTATGTTGTAATTTTCAATGGATGTTATTTAAAATTTATTACTCTCTGACCAGGTGTGATCTTTTTAATGAGTGTGCCCCAAGCAGGATGTATTACTTCATAGTTTACCCCTAATCAGAAGAACAATTTTATTCATTTCTTGATTTTTTATTCCTTTTAATATATATATATATATATATATATATATATATATATATATATATATATATATATATCCCAAATTATAATAAGAATAGATATATTTCTGATATAAGGTTAACAATTTCAGTGATTTTGTTGGCTGTTGTTACCTCATTAAAAAGATAGTTATATAACTATTGTATGTAACCATGAAACCTATGTTGTTTTTATTTAGTTTTGTTTAAAAAAACACCTTAAAAAACAAAAAGCACCTAAATGAGGTCTTATTTCCCTCAGTATAGATGTGGTTTTCAGGTAAAAGAAAGTCTTTTTTTTTTAACAAGACTCATACTTTAAAATTAGATAATTTAACTATCTCGATTTGATAAATCTGAGAATCTTGTAAGGATGTAAAAATCTGTTTTATATATATATTTCCTTAATTGTGGCTGTTGTCATGTCAGTTAAAAAGAAAGTTATTTTAACAGGCAAAATTAAAAAAGTAGAGGTTATTTGGTCAAGAATGGTTCAGACTGAAAAAGTAGGTCGAGAACTGGTCAAGTATTGGTCGAGTACAGGTCGAGAATGGGTTAAGACTGTTTCAGACTGGTCGAGTAATAGTTCAGACTATTTTCAAAAGCAAAGATAAGGATCAAGTACAAATCAGTACAGACGAGTATGGCTAAGATTGGGGTCGAGTAATATCAAGTAAAATTCAGACCAATTCAGACTGGTCGAGTAAAAATCAGTACAGTCGAGTACAGATATAGGCCATTTCAGACTTTTACTGGTTTGTAGTGATTTTCATAATAAGAACATTGAAAAAATAAACAGCATATTGCAAAATGATTTAAATGCTATACAATCTTGGTGTTACAATAACAGTATGAAAATTAATGCACAAAAAACAAAGTGTATGAAATTGGGTTCAAAACAAAAACTTACACAACTATCAGAATTATGTATTATCGTCAACGAAACCTGTATTGAGAATGTCCATTCTTTCAAATTACTTGGAATTGACATTGATGAAAATTTAAGCTGGGAAGACCATGTTGATCGTATATGTAAGATTATCTCATCTAAAATATCACTTTTGTATAAAATTAAAGTATATTTGCCTATAAACACAAGACAACTATTTTATAATGCATATATTCTACCATATATAGACTATTGTAGTTCACTTTGGGAAATTTATTACAAAAAGATTCAGAAAGAATCATAAAACTTCAAAAAAAGAGTAGCAAGAATTATACTAAAATGCGATATTTCTGTTCCATCTAATTTTATGTTTTCTTCTTTAAAATGGCTATCTTTTACAAAAAGAATAAAATACCAACAATCAATTCTAATGTATAAAATTGTAAATGGACTAACACCTGATTACTTAGCAATGCTAAATATTAATGATGTTCAACACCACACTTTACGATCTGTCTCTAATAATGATCTATTTGTTCCAAGACCAAATACAAATTTTTATAAAAAATCTTTTCATTATTCTGCAACCAAGGTATGAATAATTTACCACTCACAATAAAAAATTGTCATAATGTGGAATTATTCAAGAAACATTGTTATAATCTTTTTCTTGAAAATTCTATGCAAGTCGAATAATTTGTTTTCTTTCTTTTATTGTTAGAATATGAAAACTTAATCAAAATTTTATCAATTATTGCCATTTGTATGTTTGAATGATTGAATTGTGTATATACTAGTAATATATATTGTATTTTAATGTATGAATGTTAACTGTATACGTGTATTTTGTTTGAGGGCCTCAATGAAAATTAGGCTAGTTCTTATTGAGTTACCCTCTTTAAATAAAGAATTTATTATTATTATTATTATTATTATTATTATTATTATTATAAGAGGACCCAACATGATAAAACTGTGAAACAATTCAAACTAGAAAACCAAACGGCCTGATTAATGACGAAACAATATACGAAAAACAAATATGGCAGACAGAAACCAGCGAACACAACTACTTCATTTCGTACAGTAACGGGCAACGTCAAGTCGTAACCACTAGTTTGTTCATATCATTGTAGTGATAACTAATTTATTTCGTACAGTAAAGGACAACGTCAAGTCGTAAATTTGTATAAAACAAAACTGATTTTTTATATATATGCTGAAATAAATTATTCAATGTTAAAACTGTTTATGAACCCGCTGCATATAACTACTTTCATAACCATATTTGATATAAAGACAGTTAGTTGGTTTTTCCCGAATTTTCCAGTCTCTCTTAGTAACAATGAAAAGTTCACTTGGTATCATAATGGTCAATCAGTACTTTCATTATCTTAAACTTGTAGATGTGATTTGTTTAAATGTATATCGAATAAGTTTTATGTCATATGTGAATTGTAAAGCGACACGCATTAGGCTTCTCTATAGTGGTTTTCCAAATGTTTAAAAACAACATAATTTACAGTTTTCCGAGATTAACGCTTTGATTTGATGTTTTTAATACATTTATCGATTTCAGCTATAATTGTAGATTGTTTAGAAAAGACTGACGATTAATACATATTAAGCTATTTTTAAAAACAAAAAGAATAGTTGTAACATTTGTGATCAATTCTTCTGTGGTTTAATTTTCTATTGAAATAGGATTTCAAATATGCGCGAACGTTTGCATACACAATGTAGCAACCAACACAGAGGGATGTTATAAGAACACCAACTTATTTGAATGAAAAGTGTACCTTCTATAAAGCCAGTCTTGCAGTAGTACTCAAAGTCATTAATTGTATTATAATGATTTTTTCTTCAAGGCTGGAAAACATACTTGAGCCAAGGCTCCGTGTTGAAGGCCGTACTTTGACCTATAATTGTTAACTTTTTATACATTGTGACTTGGATGGAAAGTTGTCTCGTTGGCACTCATACCACATCTTCTTATTTATATTTATAGGTTTGAACGAGGGATATACTAAAACCAGTTACGTAGTCTAGTTACTAGTATCCAGGGAACTTCAATTGCAGTGACTACTGTTACGAGAGCCTTTAGCTCGATGCTTTTTAACAAACATTGCGCTAACGATAAGAATATGTAGTTATTAGAAGGCTATATTTCGAATACAGTGTTAATTACTGGTTTGACTGTCACATTATTCTAAAAGTCTATACATGTATATGTCGTTACTTGATTATATACTTGTACTGCTTTGTTTGTCTCTGAGCTGGACACTCTGTGTTATAGGGAATATCGCGCATGTTCTTGATACTGTAAGTTTGCTTTGTGTTTTGTTTAGTTTTGGAATCTTCTACTGTTGGAAAAAGGACCGATACAAGTAGAAGACTTATTGATAGTGGCTTCGCGTATTCATATATATGATCACCATTTTGTATGTGTATCAAAAGTTTAAACGTTAAGTGATTCTCTGTGGTGTGATTAATTTTGGACTTTTAATACTGCTTTGAAGTTACTAGTAAATACATTTGATATCTTACTTTTTAAACACCAGTTCAGTTACTTCAAATTACAACCGTAGTTTTAATGAAAATATCTGCGTGATAAACAGCCACAACAGATTGTTCTTGAACATTGTCAGCATCTCCTGGACGGGAAAAATCAAGAAAATCACTACTCAGGAACAACTGCATTCCAATTATACACGCTGTAAGAATAAGCAGTAATATGGAAAGTACCTTGTACTTAGAGAATATTTTGCGTAATGCTACAAAACTATATGCACTAGCAGAACTTCCTGTTCTTTAAGATATATATCAGCTTGAAATATTTTACTCTTTTGATGAAAGTATATTTTAATGATAGAAGTACATAAAATACTTAATTTTCAAATGCCTTACCACACATATGCAAACATCGTAGGACTCTTCTGTTGTTTCTTGTCAGATGATAACTTTAAATGTCATGATCAAAGAAACTTAACTATCGTGTAACATTATAACTGCTGCTAAGATGAGGAAGTATTGATTACACCTGACACAAAAACAAAGCTATGAAAACGAAAGTAGCAATTACGTTATCACTTGGAATCTTGTCTTAGCTTTTTATCATTTGGTTTGAAATTAAGAACACCAATTATCTTGCTTTTTAGAAATCTATGTCCTTGTTTGAGGATCATTTTTGCATAGGTCATTCAGTGAGTTTATTTGAAATACTGTAATAACTATCATGTTTTAAGCATCAAAGTTTTGAAGTAATTAACATAAAAAAGAAATAAAATTTTGCATTCTTCTGAAAACGTAAAATACATAAAATCTGTGCAGTGCATTTCAGACAAACATAAAAAGATTGTAGTCATTAACTCGATGCAGAAACGTGTATGCTAACTGCTAATGACAAAGTATTTTGACATAAAATATATGATTTATTCGGTTAACACCATGTAACGATCAGTTGCGTGAAGCAGCAATATTGATATATAAAATTAATACTGGGGTTTCACGAGCATATTAAGAGAAGCAATTATTAATAATATCCGTTTTGTGGACTTTTGAGTATATTATGTTATTGTGTTTATCTTACGAAAATAAAACTAAAAATCAAAATATATACGTAGGCTTAACGTTATGAACAAGTTTATATTTATTTAAGGTAATTAGCCGTATTCTTATATATATATATATATATATATATATATACAACTCGTTTAAACATCAGCCCAACAATGTTAGATCTGTAAATTTGCTTTCGCAAATTTTTGTTCCTCCTCGCCGGGATTCGAACTCATGCTACTGAGATATCGTGACACCAAATCGCCTGCACTGTATCCGACGCGCTAGACCACACGACCACCTAGGTTTCACAAAATAAAGCTTTCGTTGGCCGGGTGTTACCTTTCCTCGTCAGTTTTAATCTAGCGTCGTAATACAGTACATGATATATAAGGCATGAAGATGGAATTGTTACAGATCAGCTGAAATATCTATTGTAAAGGATCCTACAAATTAATGCAAGATACAGTCACAGAAATAATTATATTTATAAGTACGTCTGAACCAGTGACAACTCTAGACTCTAGATTGAAAACAAATACTACTTGATAAGTCAGAACGAAACAAAATAAGCGAAAAATCTATTCGGCTGCTGTGAATGAGAGCAAGAAATAAGACAGATCACTGAGATGGTTTTTTACTGCAATTGGAGAAAATATGGAAAGTTTGGTATATATACACTAGCTAATAAAAAATCAAACTCTCATAACAATTGGACATCTGTAGATTTGGCCATCGCACATCCGCGAATGGACCGTCGCACTTCGGCGTAGAGCATCGCAATCCAGCGTGACCTTTGCATTTCAGCGTCCCAATCACACCTCCGAGTCCTTAATATATATATATATATATATATATATATACAAGTCTAAATTGAAAACAACGTTCAAAACTATGATTGCGTTGGATAAAACTGCAATTTTATATGTGTGTATGGAAAACAAATTTCTTGTTAGAGGGTCTAAATACAGCACAAACAACATTTTCCAAAAGACCAAAAAGTGAAAAGTATATTTTAACAAAACGCATTTGACTAACAGGTCGAACAACAAATGTTCTTAAACCCTGCTGACTGCCATTGGCGATTGCCAAATGAACGGATCACCGATGTAATAAATGGATGTTAATTAAAATTTAATACTAAACAGAAAACAATAAACTTGCGGAAAGATGATATACCGCAAACAAAAGGTGCAAAGGTTTTGTACACCATATCCGGATTTCAACAATTAATGTCTCTTCAGTGATGCTAGGAATCGAAACGGTATTTGAAAGCCATACAATTTACCTTATCTTAGGATAGACTCTTGAATTTTGAGAGTCAAAATAGGATGAACGGATCATATAAACCCGAAGGCCAATATAATACAAGCCCAAACGAAAAATATAAAATATAAACAAGTCTAAATTGAAAACAACGTTCAAACCTATGATTGCGTTGGATAAAACCGCAATTTTATATGTGTGCATGCAAAACAAATTTCTTGTTAGAGGGTCTAAAACAGCACAAACAACATTTTCCAAAAGACCAAAAAGTGAAAAAGTATATTTTAACAAAACGCATTTGATATATATATATATATATATATATATTATACAATTGTTTACGGTTTTATTTACGAATTTTTCCAGACTTGCGAATTTAGTCATATTCTAGCATTTTTTCCAAAAAGGTACTAATTTTGTGTAACTAACTCCTGTTGAAATCCATACCATTTAAACTTCACGGAACGATTGCACACACTTGGAAATTGTGCACCAGCTATTATGGAATAGTTTAAGAAACACTTTACAGACTTAGGGAAATAAGTATTTTTTGTGTACTAATCAATTCATCTTCTTACAGTTTTCTACCCAGATCCTTTACACATCACAGAAAGTTTGAGCACATATTGTTATTGTTATTGCATCTGTTATTGTGGAATTGCTTGACAATTTTCTACTTGGAACTAAGTCATTTTTCACTGATTTACATATAATATTTTCAGATATAAAAATAATCATCACAGACCATTTTCCGATGTTTGAAAAACTTTCTAATAACCTGGGCATTTTAGTCGTTGATCTATGTTTAACATTATAGTTTTGTACGAAAGAATTCAGAATTTTTTTTTTCCATGAATTATTTAAAATATAATCCATTTTGACACAAGTTTCATTATATAAATAGAATCAAATGTGTACAAACACAAGCTTTAAATAGCTTAAAACAAACCTTTATAGCTTGCTGTTCGGTGTGAGCCAAGGCTCCGTGTTGAAGGCCGTACTTTGACCTATAATTGTTAACTTTTTATACATTGTGACTTGGATGGAGAGTTGTCTCATTGGCACTCATAAAATTGAGAATGGAAATGGGGAATATGTCAAAGAGACAACAACCCGACCAAAGATACCACATCATCTTATTTATCTTAAAAAAAAAGGAAAATTATATATATTATGAATAAAAATTCGCAAGGGTTCCGCGGAACCCAGTGTCTCGCCTACTTTTGCTGTTAATCGCAGGCTCAACAAAAATGAGGAAAAAAATTAATAAAAATATTCCTCTCTGAACTATCTTTTGAAGGTAAGTAGCTTCTGTCCAAGTTTGGTAAAATCCAGGATAATTTATGAATCTAATAAATGTTTAAAAACTTGAACTGCAGACTGTATGTAATGTTGACTGGAAGAAAAACTAAGTCCATTTATAAGTAAAATACGGAAAAATTGAACAAAATTTTATCAAAATTTCCTTCTAGATACTAGCTTTTGATCATGAACAAGCTTCTGTCCAAGTGTGGTACAAATCCAGGATAGTTTAAGAAAGTTGTTAAAATTTTGAAAACTTTAACCACAGAGTGAATGTAATGTTAACTGGCAGAAAAACTAAGTCCATTTATAAGTAAAAATACGGAAAAAATGGAATTTTTTTTTACAAAATTTACTTCTGGATACTATCTTATGATCATAAACAAGCTTCTTTCCAAGTTTGGTAGAAATCCAGGATAGTTTAAGAAAGTTATTAAAATTTCAAAAACTTTAACCACAGAGTGAATGTAATGTTTCCTTGCAGAAAAACTAAGTCCATTTATAAGTAAAATATGGAAAAAATGGATTTTTTTTTTTACAAAATTTACTTTTGAATATAATCTTATGATCATAAACAAGCTTCTGTCCAAGTTTGGTAGAAATACAGGATAGTTTAAGAAAGTTATTAAATTTCAAAAACTTTAACCACAGAGTGAATATTTGTGGACGCCGCGGACGACGACGACGACGACGACGACGCCGCCGCCGACGATGCCGACGGAATGTATGATCGCTATGTCTCGCTTTTTCGACAAAAGTCGAAGGCTCGACAAAAATGTTATACAATCTCGAAATCGAAGGCCTTTAATTTTATTTATTTATAAGTAAAATTTTGAATTGCCGACTCTTTCAAATTGAAAGCACGAAAACTATCATGTTACGAAAATTGCTTTTGCATCTTGTCATGAAACTTTCTTTACAAATCTGTATAGCTACACGATAACATCATGAATTGCACATCAGTAGACTCTAAGTCTTTCAAATCTTCAATATCAAAACATCAATATTAAACTAAGCTATCCACATCAAACTAATTGTACATTTGTAAGTTTTCATTTTTCCTCTATTTTTAAATGTTTAATATTAATCTACTAGTATTTCTTGTTGTAAGTTATCTGTCACTACATATCGAACACATTAAACAATGAGAGTCCAAGGGTTTTAGATGTACTGAAACGCATTCGCAAGCAAACTCGATTTTCAGCCAAACTGAACCGAGTACAGGGCAGTGCTGAATCAAAGCTCGCCACAATAGCTAATGCTTTTGAACAATATGGACTTGGTCCGTGACGTAGCTTCTAGAATAACGCAGATAAATGAACTGCTAGCAGAAAATGACCGCCTTCATGCCCTATTGAACAAGTCAAGTATATCTGAAGTTTCTCTTACACCTAAGAATGCAAACCAGCGTAAAAATAAACCCAGAAAACGAAAAACTGCTTTTAAAGTCCACGAGGAGGCTTTAGATGAGGATGTAATGGGTGAATCAGTTTTCTTACACCACAACCGGTGAGTGACACAGAGGATCTCCACGTGGCGAAGATCTCCTACGAAAATCAGACCTGCTCATTTCAAATATCCAGATCGGTCAAACTTAAGGAAACAAGAAGATCGACAAGTTCGTTACAGATAGCTAGATCCATTATACGGGATTTTAACAAGGATAAATTTGTCTTGGATTTTGATCGTGTATGTGTCCGCAGATCTCCCGGAGGTAAAGCCAATGATAAACTGAACGTCTATTGGCGCTTCCTAAAGATACCAAGCTTGAAAACATTATTATTCAAGTCGAATGACTGTTGTAGTTCATATAAAAGAAGAAGAAATTCATAATAGTTCAGAAGAAATGGTTCAATCTCTAAAAAAATAACAGTTTATAAGAAATTATTTTCCCTTTTGAAATTTATATCTTTGTCATGATAATTCCTGGAAGATTTCGTCTTTTAAAAATAAAATTTATAGCCAGTTCATATGATTTTTAAAACAATTCTTTGTTTTAATATGTTATTACTTGCACATTTTTATACAGAATCATGCTCTTGAATGTCCATCCTGTCCTGCCTGAAATAATATCGGAAATAAGAAATGTTTATACGTGGTAAATGTTTATCAAAACAACAAGTCAACAATTGAAACACCAACAGACACCCAAACAGCTTAAAACTTAACAAAATAACAGTTCTATCTTCCTCATTGATCAGTTGTAATAATTCCTTACAGTGTGGAATTTGGTAAAGCATTCAGGCAGGCGCAGGTGTTTTCCACAATCATTGCAGCCAAATTTAGTTTGCTTCACGGTCTCTTGATTTCCAATTTTTGGTCCTCGTGTAGCATTTTGACTTGCCAAAGCTAGACGGCATATGTCGCTGAACAAGTCTGTTTTCAATTGCAACTTGTGATGGTCTTCCCCTGCGAATTTCAGATGAATATCCTGCGACTAATCCTTTTGCAATATTAAGATTTCAGAGTAAAATCCAAAAATGTCATAGATGACGGATGATTATTGCTCATAAGAAACAGTTTAAAAGCATTAAATTAATTTGGCCATTTAAAGAAGGACAAAGAAAACCCTTTGCTCCATTTAATTGTTTTGTGGTTGTTACAGTAATACTGGATATACTGGTCGGCACGGTCCACACCTCCCATATTGCTGGTATAATCTGCTACAGCCATGGGACAGACAAAGATTTGCCGTGATTAATTGCCACCTGTATTGACTGGTCTCAGTACTTGGGCTGTACTATTGTCATGTACTTTTGACAGGACATTTACAATTTCTTTGTCTTTCCATGCTGCAGCCACAAGACATCCTTTTTGACGGAATTCCATGTCCCCAAGTTGATTTATGCCTTCAAGACGTTTACACATTACTAGTATGTCAACGGGTAGTCCACTACGGTTAATACGGACTGTACCGCAAGCTGCTGTGCCTTTCAAACAAGTCTGCAAAAAGCTCTTGACTTGAAAAATAATTGTCTGTGTTGACATGGTAAGGATACCTTCTAGTTGTGCTCCCTGTAGACACCTTTTCACAACATTACTGGCAAGGTGCAATTGTGGTATTGCACGTCTACCTGGATCATGTGGGTATATAACTTTATACTCTATAAATCTGTTTTGTGACTCAGCTAGCAGCCATACCTGTCCCTTTGGTATCTTTCGCCTCTCTTTCACTTCCCATTTATGTGGCTTTGAAGGCATGCATGTACTGTCGAAATTGAAATCTACCTTAAATGATATCATTCTTTCATCTATAGTTACATTTCTTTTAGGGTTATATTCATGGTTGAAACATGTATTGAAAATGTTGAAGTGATCTTTCAAGGGTTTGACTTCATACAAGGGGTCATAACTTTGAGCACCTGGTAAAGGTTCTAACTCTGAGTTAGCAAAGTGGAGATATCTCATTATCTGAGTGAACCTGTCACGACTCGTGGTGTTTGGAAGTACAGGAGTATGTTAAAATTGATCAGTTGACAGTACATTTTGGTACATGTTCCTATCAACACCCATTTGGAAAATGAAGTCCAAGAAAAGCATTCATTTCAGCAACTGTGGGTCTTATCCATGCCATATTATTTTGATTTGGGTGTTGCTCCTTCTGTATTCTGGCATACCTGTCAGTTTACTCAATTATATTTTCAATGAGCATGTTACTCAGGAAAAGCTTACGGAAATCTATAGGATCCTTGTGTTGAAGTATGATTCTGCTTGGCCCGATCATAGTACATAAAGTGTTCATACCCACCATTAGGTAAGCAGCATCACCAGCAGGCCCAGGAATATCATCAATATCTGAATCACCGGATTCTTTTAAGCCGTCACTGTCATCATCTATACCCTGCTGAAGTAATTGGTGCTGAAACTAGCTTCAGCTTCATCAAGTTCACCTTGAGTAAAGCCCTAAAATTCATAAGATTCGTCAGACGACATTTTAAAATCTTTTGAGACTAAACAAGTGCCCTAACTATTTACTTAAATTAATGAATTTATATAGCAGAAAACACCTATGCATTGTCAGGTTACATGACTTAGCAAGTTGAGTATTTTATTCTAACTTCTTATTCTTCTAAACAGACGGGAAAACAAACCCTTTTCCTGAATACATAAATTATGTAATATTTTCCCGCCATGATTGTTTACACATTTACCATTACGATGCCAATTTCCGGTTCTATTTTTGGTCGATAGAATATTATGTATTTTTAACACACAAAGAAGGTAACTGAGGGTTAAATCATAATGCCAGAATTCTTGAGATTCTTAGGTTATCCTCGATATATATAATGACCGGCAAGAATTATTTTTAACTAGCTTTATTTGTGTTTGAAAATGTGATTTCACCTAGAGAAATGTTACTTGTTGTACAAGCAACTGTTCGACATTATATGCATATTTATTATATAATTATTTGAAAAAAAAAAAAAACAGTCGGGAAGTTTAAGCAAAAATAAACTGAAGTTTATATTTTCATAATAAATTTAATTCCATTCATTGTTGTTTTGAATACTTAATTAAAAAAAAAAAAAACGATGCAACGAGTAGTTTTTCGTTTCGCCATTTTGCTAAAGTAGTCGATATTTTTTCATGTTTTATTTTCAGTTTTCGCATTTGACGAACAATAAATCCTTTTATCCATTGCAAATTTCAAATTATAATTTTTTTAAAACTTTATCTACACCAAGAGCCGAAACCTATGGTCAGAATTCATTATTTTTACGTTGGAAGTAGCCGTTCTAAAATAGAAAGTTAAGTAACTTCAAGATGATTTCGCCGACAACTCCGTGGTGCCAACATGATAATTTCGGCTCGAGCTTAAGTGTGCAAAAAAGATCATTTCGGTACGAAAGGGTTAAAAATTGTTACTAGCAAAAACATGAATTAAAAAATCATCTTACAACTAAGGATAAAGCAAATATTATAATAAGAATATGTGGTATGATTGCCAATGAGACAACTCTCCACCAGAGACCAAATGGCATAGAAGTTAACTATAGGTCACCGTACTGCCTTCAACAATGAGCAAAACCCATACCACATAGTCAGCTATAAAAGGCCCCGAAATGACAAATGTAAAACAATTCAAACGAGAAAACTAATGGCCTGATTTATGTACAAAACACTGAACAAATATGATATGCAGCAACAAACGACAACCACTGAATTACAGGCTCTTGACTTAGGCAAGGCACATTCGGAATGTGGTGAATTTAAACTAGTTTGGTGCCACCCCACCCCTTTTCTTGGGATAGTGGTGTAACAGGACAACATAAGAACAAACTATAACAAGAGGCTGTCAAATCGACAGCAAACCGGATTGTTTTACATTTATTTGTGTCCTAGCAATTTTCAATATCACAAGGACCATAACTCCTGAACGGTCAAAGTGACAATCATCAATATTGAAGTTGACCTCCATTTGTCATCAGTAACAACATATTAAAATTCGAATAGCTTTGGTTGAACGGTTCATGAGTTAAAGCACGGACACGACTGGAAAGATCATTTTTCAATCTTTCAAGAACCATAACTCCTGAACGGTAAAAGTGAAAATCGTCAATATTGAAGTTGACCTCCATTTTATCATCAGTAACAACATTTTAAAATTTGAAAAGCTTTGGTTGAACGGTTCATGAATTAAAATACGGACACGACTGGAAAGACCATTTTTCAATCTTTCAAGAACCATAACTCTTGAACGGTAAAAGTGAAAATCGTCAATATTAAACTTGACCTCCATTTTGTCATCAGTAACAACATATTAAAATTTGAAAAGCTTTGGTTGAACGGTTCATGAGTTAAAGCACGGACACGACTGGAAAGACCATTTTTCAATCTTTCAAGAACCATAACTCCTGAACGGTAAAATTGAAAATCGTCAATATTGATGTTGACCTCCATTTTGTCATCAGTAACAACATTTTAAAATTTGAAAAGCTTTGGTTGAACGGTTCATGAGTAAATGCACGGACACTGTTTGACAGCCGTCCGCCCGGATGCCTGCCCGCCGTACATCCCCAAATCAATAACCGATTTTTCCTTGAAGACAATACGTGAACCTTAGAACTTTTTTATTCTAATTATTAATTCAACTGAATAAGAAATTATATATCAGTATTTGCATGGTCATGTGTGTGTAAGATAATATTTTCTTTTTATTGTAAATCATTACAATTTTGGCATGTTGAGAGAAGTGTTAAATATAAAGCAATGAGGAAAAAAATTAGATTCCCAGACGTATAATTTCTTAAAGAATAATAATGTACCTTCTTACAAAAATTCATGAAATTAATCTAGAAAAAAGTAATGAGGCATTGCGAACTGGTCAGCTAGCAGGACACATAAATGTTCGTTACCGACCAATCATCAATTAATGCATCTCTCCCGCGAGAGATACTCACTTGATCTAATTATAAAACCATTATTGAAGAGGCATAACTTTTACATTCAAGATAAAAAGATTCCATTAATAAAATAGAGTCACACGAGGTAAAAAAAAACAATGCATTCTTATTGCCTATGATGTACGTCAATGTACACAAATATGATCATTGATAATTTAGAAGAAACTGTTATCAATCAATGCATTAGAATTAATTGACACACAGGAGAATATACTTTAAAGATTCTCAACAAAATAGATTTAACTGCATTTGTTAAATTAATTTTTAGAAACAACGAATTGAGTTTAATGGACTGTTATACAAACACATTATAGGAGCGCTCATGGATGGTATAGTTTCACCAACATGCACAGATCTGCATCTGTCTGTCCTATTTATTAAGTTTTAGATAAGTTCCAATTGAGAGAAAACATCAAATTACACTGTCAATAGGGATGACGGTTTTATGGTCTTCACCTTGCAAATTAGAACAAGATAAAGATTTCTTTAACCTAGCAAACGAAATCGACCATCTACTTTAGTTCTGATATGAGGTGTCGACATCTAGTATGACCTATTTAGAGGGTGGTAAAGGATTATTTTCGTGCAACGTTTTCTGCCTTTTTATTTCACGTGATTTCTTGTTTCGACGTTTTATTTCTCGTTTTCTCGTGTTTGGTTCGACGTGCGTGCTTCGTGTTTTCCCTTAATTATTTTCCGTGTTTCGTGTCGGTACTCTTATTTTCTCGTGCTTGTCCCGCATTTAATTAAAAAGTAAACCGGGACTAATTCAAAGTCAGCCCAGATATTGTTTTAAATTATAAACTAATTAACTTGTCCCAAGATTTTTATTAATAGCCTATTGTATTACTATGATAAATCGTATGCAACTAGAGGACGCTAAAAGTGACCACATGCAGGGTCGCCATGTCAATTTATAATGACTGCATGATCTCCAAGAACGGCTGAGTAATAACTTTTGGTACTTTTTTCCTAAATATTTACGATTTTATTCCTTGGCTTCGTTTTTCCTGAAGTATTTTTTTTTTCCGTGCAACGTTTTTGCGATTTGTTATTTCACGGGTTTCCGTGTTCAGACCCACGCCAACCCTTTTACCACCCTCTATTTAGATACCGAAGTGTACAAAGGTGATCGATTCCATAATAATGGAATTCTTGATGTTAAGTCAAGTGTATTAAAAACGCAGAAACGTACCAATATTTACCAATCACTAGTGCACATCCAAAACACATAGACTAGACCGTTGGTTTTACCGTTTGAATGGTTTTACACTAGTAAATGAGCCAAGGCTCCGTGTTGAAGGCCGTACATTGACCTATAATGGTTTACTTTTATAAATTGTTATTTGGATGGAGAGTTGTCTCATTGGCACTCACACCACATCTTCCTATATCTACACATAAATTTAAGAGTATTAATTCACAGTGTGTGAATAATATAAGTCAGAAATAATAGGGACATCAATGAATTAAACAAACATTTTATTAGCTTACAAAATAACTTAATTGATAGAGAATACTGTAAAAGGAAACAGTAAAAGTTGTAAAAAATGTATATTAACGAATAGTCTTTTAATATTTTACTTGTTTTATTTTCATTTGAAACAGATTTTTTTTATCTGATTTGTCAAAATGACAAGTATGCATAATGATTTTATTGTTACATATCAAATCCAAAACCCACTATAATTCATTATGTAGAAGCCACAGCACTATTTTAAAATATGTCTATCTGTGAATATTTAGACACAGATGTTTGATACCATATGCATAGGTCGTTATAATTAAATCTTGACCATTTATCTTTCACTTGTTTACAAAGGGTACAACTGTCAACTTTGCTCAAGTCAGTAAACCCTTGCAGTGCATAAAATGTAGCTTTACAATAAATATATATGTTTGAAAAGGATCTATAGATTGTTTATTATCATATATCAGATAAGTGAATTAGCGATCTGTGAAAATTCTTTATTGTCATGTTTTAAATATCTTAGATACCCCGTATGGAGGTGCTCTTAATTGCAGGAAGCTAATACAGAAAAGATGAATAGTTGTTCGGAATGAACAATAATTTAGCTTCAGAATATTCCTCCATAGACTATATTTCTAACTAATTTATATGCGTGAACCCTCAGGGGTTCACGCAATCACGCATCTATGACTAAAATACCAATCAGTACACATCCAACATCCAATTGATAAAACATGACCTTGTGCAATGCCAAGATACAGGTATTGACAGGTTGCAGAGCTATGAATGTGCATATGTATAAAAAGAATAATATTTAGTTTGATTTTAATATAAGTATATTTGGCATAGTTGAAACTTTCTTAAAAACTAATGAAAGACCTGCTTAGTTTGATGATACGTATACATGGATCGGAAAAATTAAAAATACAGGGGGTAAAGGGCTTTGCTTAAAATCAGACCTTCTGATGAACAGTAAAGGCGATAAACATGACCGTTTGTGGGTTCTGCCTAGAATAGGCAATACCGAAAACTGCTTTAGGAATTGCATTTTTCCGAATGATGGTATTGATCGGGAAACAACCGATATACTCGTGTATGAATTACTTGAAAACTGCTCAAAATTAACAACTTCCGGTAATGAAATTTTACGGATGGCGGACTTTAACGGAATAGTATCAAGAAGTGTTAAACTACTAATTTTAATATCATGTGTGATTGGCATCAGGAGCTTTCATAAGAAACTTTCAGTCGCACAAAGCTAGATGTATCGATGAGATTCCAAATATTATTTTAATGTTTTCTGGCGATGCGATTGCGGTTTCGCTTGTTGATCTTTCTCGATTATTATTGATCTAGTATCTGATGATTGGCAAAATGGCATCATCAAACCCATACTCAAAGCTGGATCTGTCTTTGATATTGATAAGTATAGGGTGATTACTCTAACGTCTAATATGTAAAAGGTATATTCGATAATTTTGGAGGAATCTATAAATACCTACTTAGAAGAAAATAATATTTAAGGCGAAGTTACAGGGGCCTTTAGAAAAACATAGAAGAACAGAGGATCACAATTTTGCTCTACAAGGTATTTAATCTATTCGAAAAGCATAAAAAGTTCTTGCTTTTCTAGACCTATCAAGCGCTTTTGACGGAGTCTGGCGTGAAGGACTTTTCTATTTATTGTATATCTTAATACCATAACAAAATATAAAACGGATTTATACTTCCCGACGGGTTTAATTAAGTGTAAACAATGTCATATATTCTTCATCGCAATTTTAATCCATTATCATCCTGTCAAGTTTAATTGTCTTTGTCTCATGATTTACGTACTGTAAGCAGATTATGTTGTATTATAGTCTGAAATATCAAGTACATGTATCAAAAGTATCCTTAAATTACATATTCGATGTCTAGAAATGCGTTCATTAAATATTTGCCTCTGAACAACATTTAGTCAACCAATAAATGATTAGTTACACGGGAGTTAAAGGGTTTTAAGTAACAAAAGGGTTATTGAGTGCTTCATTCATAGTGGATGTTCATTCTTAATGACACTGGGAGTGAATCAACCAACAGTCATTCATAGTGGATGTACCCTGAATTTATATCCTGAATTTCTAGGGCTATAAATTGGTAAAAATTAAACAGTCTTAAGAATAATCAACATTAAATATAACAGAAAGACTGATGTATGGTATCTGTGACATCTAGATGACTCTGTTTGTTTTTGTTTTGTTTAATATAATAAATTGTTTTTTAAGTTTTTTAACACATTCTCGTTCTCGATTATAAATATGAAATTAATATGTTTATTTACGCCTTTTCAGTAAACAAGTACTTAACTGCATTGAGATAAATTTATTTATGGTATATAGAGAGTACATTTAGGTAGGAAAATGGTAGATACAATATATTGTTTCCCAGACATAAGCCATGATATAATGTTATCACTAATGCATTTCATGTTTACTTCATGTTTATTGATTATGTGTCAAATAACAAAAAACTTTGCTTTGTTGATCCAAGGACTAAAAGAAATTAAAACGAACTGTAAGAGATATGGGTATACATTAATGAAACAGCAATCCAAAAAAAAAAAAAAAACCAAAGACATCCAGAAGTCAAAATATGTCTTCATTAATAGTCATACAGGTGTTAGTTTATACAATATGTCATGCTCTAAATTATTCCAAATCTGAAAAACAACTTGTTAATACATAACATAATATAGAAATAGTCAGAATTGTCATCAACACCATATGTTCGAAAAAAAAAACAACCTAAAAACATGATGCAAGACCCCATTGACGAAGTTCCTGCATGTGACAGGAGCACGAATATGTGGCGGATTAATGGTATTTTTTTCAGATCTAATCCCTTCCCATAATAATATTGATCAGTGGTACGTAATAAAATTATTATGATAAAAAAAAAAAATTAAGGCAATTTTGCATTGAAGTTTCGGTTATATATTTTGTTAAAATACTTCAACTGGTGTGACACTTAAAATGTTATAAGTTTTTCCTTTCTTTAATTGAACATAAAGTTTATTAATCTATTATTGGTAATAGTTATGATTCTTCCACATGGAAAAACATCAGGAAGGGGAAATGGAAAATTCCGACAAATCAATTGACATATCTTACCACTAAAAGCAGATACCTTGATGATGTGCTTTAATTATGCTGAATGTATTAATCCAAAAGAACTTCAGCTTAATAAAGTTCATAATTACAGTTTCATTTTAATATTTTCAATTTTAGACATAGCTGTATTGGTACAACAAGGTTTTAAAAGGACAAGGTATGATAAGGGGCGTTTTTGGCCCCTCTCCAAATAATTTTATATTCATATCATTGATGATCTTAGTATAGTAACTTGAAAAAATAATGATTTCATTGTGCAACGGTGAAAGGAAGGTTGCGTAGCAACGAGTCTTATTAGATATCAAAATTATCACATATAAAATTCCTTTATCAGTTCAAGTTAAAACAATTCCAAATAATATTGTTTGTTTAAGAAGAACTTTAAGTTACAAATGAATAGACACTTTGATTTAGATATCTAGATGCTTAAAAATACCTAGAAACAGAAATGTTGCCTAGCAACGGTTCAAAAAATGGGTTTATTTTTTCCCTCTGAAGTATGAATTAAGCCATTGTTTAATGATTTTGCTTTTACATATGGTGTTGCAATCTAATATACTATCTTAGTCATCATTATTCTTTTTAACAAATTCCGTATTGAGCACAGCAACAACAACAACAACAAAATGTTTGAATCAAAGACAACTACAAATCAATTAGTCATTTAATTGTACAAATTAAATTAAATGCAATGCAGATTGTCTGTTAAAGAACAACTAGTAGTTAGAAATGAAAAGACAGTGCAGTGGTAGTTCACTAAATGTTGTCAACAACATAGCTACAAAGTGCTTAGCAACGGTTCAAAAATAGTTTCTTCGTGTTATCTAAATTATGAATTTAGTAACATTTGAAGAATGTACTTTCACATATGGTGTTACATTATAATATCTACATCTTGGTTATAATTTTTTGATATCCGAAAAAGTGACGATAGAAAATTCCATTTTTACTGATTGCAATGTTCCTTTTATCGCATCCAATGGCGTTTACATATCACAACTTATACGTAATTTGTTAGTAAAAATAAAAACATTGAAAAAAATATTTTCAATCTCTAGAAAAATCTTACATTTTTAAACAGCAAAGGCTGCATGAGAGATATACTTACCAGATTAGTTAAAATGGGGTCTGACTATTTTTTATACTTACAGGCCTCTCATAAATACTGCCGATATTTAAAAAATGTTATAATGAGACGTTGCTTAGTCTTTAGTTTTCTATGTTGTGTCTTCTGTACTATTTTTGTCTGTTTGTCTTTTTATTTTTAGCCATGGCGTTGTCAGTTAATTTTCAATCTATGAGTTTGACTGTCCCTCGGGTATCTTTCGTCCCTCTTTTACACTATCCTGACAATGTGTTGTTGTTTATTAGTCTATTTTCGGAGTAGTCCAGTGCACGTGTTTGTGCTTAATTAGTGGTGCATGTTTGATAATTCCTGCTATCTTTAAATGTTATGTATTACATAATTAGAAATTATAAACGAATGTTTCACTTGAAACACTAAAAAACGGGCAAAATGTTTTCGTCAGTTACATTAATATCGGCATTATTGTCATAATGTTGTTCGTAGAAGTGAATAGTTGTTTACAAATATATAACTTGTTTTCAAGACTTCAACGAATATTTTACACTTGTTGACTCGTCTGTATTCATCTAATTATGAATTAAGTAGAAATCCAACAAATAACGACTGTAATGATTCTGTTCGATGTTGGACACATCCTTAAAATAAGGGTTGCTATCTACAGATAAAATTTTGTACAGCAATTTGATTAAAAAAAACCAACACGTAGAACGGAATTACGTGCTAAGAAATTTGACATTTAGCAATTAAAAGTTGTGGTTCTCAGTAGATAATGCCCAAAACAACATTTGAATCTAAAATGTCGTCGTAGTTAATTGGAGAGTCTTTAAGCCGATTCAAAAAGTAATATACCGATATGAAGTTCAAGCACTCAAAAAAAAAAAAGTACAAGCGCTCTGTTAAGATTTGTATACACACATACTTATTACGATGAAATAATAATATTGTTTTGTTTTAATATTTTAAAAATTCGGCAAATCGGGAACTATTTTTCTGTATTAGAAACCCAGCATCATTGCTTGGGAGTTTTGCGATACTTGCTTTGTATATTTTCATTCAAGTAGGTTATTTTGAATTCAATCTCGAAATGTCATAATCTCTGCCACCAGGTACACTGTACTGAATTTTTAAACATCTATATAAGTCAGGAGATATCATATGTTATGATTTCCATTGAGACAACTATCAACCAGAGACCAAAGGACGAGGAAGCAAATAGCTACAGATCCCCGTACGACCATCATCAATGAGTAAACCCTATACCTTAAAGTAAACTATCAAAAGACTCGGTATGACAAAATGAGAAACAATCAAACGAGAAAACAAACTACCTGATCTAAAGCAAATATTGAGACCTCGACGCAGTTTTATGCTGTGTTTTCTATGTGTTAAATGATACAAATAGTTAAGCTCTTCTTCAAAAAGAACACCAAAAAAAACCCAGACTTTCCATATTGCATAAACTTGCGTATAAGTTTTTTAAGCATTAACTGACATATTTCAACAGACTAAAGAAAAATTCAAGAATGCCAGCTGCATGTTTCAATGCCTTTAACTTCATTAACTTTGTTTGTCTTTTACTTTGGTTACACAGGTTCCGTTGCCTCTTAATTTTCAGCAAGTTGTCTACAATTAGTCTGAACTGTTCAATTGTATGTCATTAATTATCCAATGGATTACATCCTGCAGCTTCGTCATCCATAAATAAACTCCAAGGAGTGAAATTATTTCATAATTTTCTTAACTGAATTATATTTGATTAGTGCAGACAAGTGAATAGTGGTCGGAAATTGTTTGGTATGTTTCCCTTACAACTTTGAATGACTTATAATCTCCAATACAGACTTTTAAATTAGACGCAACAGGAGAAATATTTTTATGATTACAATATGTAGGAGAAATGTAGTAATTATCGTCTGTTTTCTTTACAGAGGAGGAGGGAAATTGGTATTATTTATGAATTATCTGCTGATTCAAATTGATTCGTCCTTTTTGTAAAACTAGGTAAATCCGAATATGTCTGTCACCAACTTCTGGTTTGAATATACGAAAATCAAAAATCTACAGGTCTTGGGAGCTTTGATTCAGGTGGTTTATTATTACATTTTTCATTTTTTTTACCCCAATATTACAAGGAAAATAGTCAAGATGATTGACCATTATATACAATTCTTGATTTAATACCAGTATACATATTGAATATTACATTATAAATTTTACCATTAATTTCATGTCCAAGCAATTTCTGATACAACCCATTTCTCCATATACTATCAAACGCCTTAGCAAAGTCAATAAAGGTACAATACATTTTTTTCTTTTTACTTTTCATTAAACTGAATAACATGTAAATAACAAATAAATTATCTGTTGTACTATATCCATTTCTAAATCCTGACTGAATTTCACAAATTATCTGATAATCATCAGAAAAGTTGCTTAATCTTGTATTCAAAACGGATGTAAATAATTTGCCAAAGCAGCTAATAATAGTGATAGGCCTAAAATTTTTGGGATCCAATTTGTAACCTTGTTTTTATATATGGGTATAATATTTCCCAATAACTAAATCTCGGGAATAATGCCACTGTCAAATATAATATTAAACAGCTTTACTAATATACTAGATAGAATATGAAATGAATGCTTCAAATACTCATTTATAATGATATCGTCACCAGAGTCTTTATTATTTTTCAGATTTTAGCTGCTTTTTCAATTTCATTTACAGTTATGGGTACATTCAATGACATATTTAATCTATTAATATCGTTTTGATTGTTTACATTTTCATCATCTTCATTTGCGCTACCAGCATTTAATGTTTTAAAATAATCTAAAATATATTCACGATAGGTATATTAGGGCTTTTCTGTTTTTTTCCACTTTTCAAAATTTTCCAATATTCTTTTGGGTTAGTGGATTTCAAATTATTTATTCTATTTCTAATTTTTTTCCTATGTTTTCTCATACTTTTATCCATAGTCCTCTGGGGCCTCGGTCCTCTAAGTAGTTACTACTGTAATCACTAGCCAGTCAACACTGAGGTTGTGAGTTCGAACCCTGCTCGTGCGGGTGCACTCGACTCAATCTTAATTGACTAGGATTGTCAGTTTTCCTATCGAAGGTCGGTGGTTTCTCCGGGCACCCGGCTTCCTCCACCAATAAAACTGACCGCCACGAAATAGCCCAAAAGCGGTGCTTAAAGTGGCGTTAAAACACCAAAATCAAATCAAATCAAATCCATAGTCCTCTTATATTTTTTCTCTAGTAATTTAGTTTCGGCTTCCTGAAATTGTGATCGATTTATTTTCAATTTTCTATGTGATGATTTATATTTTTTCCTGGTTTCTTTACAATCATCGTCAAACCACGGTTTGGATGCCTTCCTATGTTTTTGTAAACTTGGATTACGTTTTCGCTGGGTATATGTGCCGAAAGTACTCTTAGCTGTATTGGTTAGTAAATTACTTATACTCTCAACAGCGGCATTTATGGTTGTTTCATTTATTGCTGCGTTGTCAACCATATTTACAAGCTGAGTCAGTATTTCGTTTACTCTTTCTCCGTCTTTATTATGAATATAATATGCAGTTTTAGTACTCTCCCAGTTTTTAATTTTTTCATACGATGGTTCATCTAAAACCACTTTACTTTCATTTATTTCGGCTTTAAGAATTAATGATAACGGATTTATGTATATTCGAAATTTTCGATAAGTTTGAGAAAACACTGGGAACTTATATTATAATCAACAACACTAGCATTTTTGCAAGTAAAGTGTCCACTGTTGTCACCAATTCTACCATTAACAATAAGCATATTGTTATATTTACAAAAATCTAATAAACAGTTACCAAAATTATTCTTTCTAACATCCATACTTTGTCTCTGGATGGGTAAACCTAAATTATGTAATGCGTCAATACATGTATTTTCAATGTCTAACATTCCCGAGAATTCATCGTATTCAAAATCAATAAAATCTGGATCTCTGCTAGTTCTAGTGTTGAAATCTCCCATTAGACAAATATAAATGTGAACAGAAGTTCAAAAAATCATTTTCTATTTCGTTCCCAAATACAATACAATGAATTTTCAGGAGGAATGTACACAATTCCAAACAAAACTTTTGATTTAGACGAAGCATCTCTTGATCAACTGTGAACCACATAATATATTTACTATCTGTATCAATCATAGTTATCTTATCTGCTAAATGTGTCTTAAAACATAATACTATTCCTACAGATTTTACCCTCTGCAAAGAAATCTATTTTTCATCTTAATTTCAAAATTTGGTTATTAATTTCGTCTAAATAATCATCCGTTTTTGACTCTACAAAACAAAGAATATCATAATTATTAATAAGATCTAAAACTTCTGGATATCGAACACGTCTACTAAGACCACACACATTTAGTGTAAGTACTTTTAACAGTTTTATTAAATACATGATTTTTAGCACATTCTTACAACTTCTCGTCCAATCAAATTGCTTGAATTTGCCTTCTAATTTTCATAGTACATACTTTTTCCGTGTACTAAGTAACAACGCATGAATGACCACAAGGGTAAGATTTCATTGTATCGTAATCAAGATATTAAAACAAAAATTGCCACTGGCTATTTTGAAATAAAATGCTGTGTTCTAAATTAAATTAAATAGTTTGTAATTAGTTTTCACATTGATTTTTAAATATCCTGCTATTAAAATCGTTGGATCTAAAAAATGTTTTTGACGATTGCAAGTTTCTTTCATTGAAATAAAGAGTAACAAATATGGTTATTTATACCTTGATTAGAGTAAAACGCTATCTTAAAATTGTGATAATTTATCATCAATGCAATTACTTTGTACACAAAAAAGTGTGTACTATGAAACCTTGTGAAGGGAAATTAAGGCAACTTGATTTATTTCGTCATGAATTGATTGATTGATTGATAATTGGTTGCTTAATGTTCAGTGGCAAATATTTCATGCATGTTCAGGACGATGTCATAAACCCTAGTATCTTTGATCTATTGGTAGTTGCTTTTAATGACTATCCGCTAGACTATCTATAGGGACATACCAGGGGCGGATCCAACCATTTTAAAAAGGGGTTCCAACCCAGGATAAAAGGGGGTTCCAACCATATGTCCCCATTCAAAAGCATTGATAGTCCAAAAGGGGTTTTCCAACTCCCGGACCCCATCCCCATCCCCTTGATCCGCTACTGCATACTATCTATATGTTTCAAATTTATTATAGCTTTAGTTTTACTGTGAAATTGAAAAATGTTTTCAAGACATGTAAAGCTTCCACTGCAATTTAATTATTGCCTTCTTTTGGTCAATTTATTTTGTCATCTTACCATGTAAAGAAGTACATGTATGGTAAAACATCGCTTTATATCAATAAACATACTTACACCAGCAGCTACCATCTTTCTTTCTGGAGTCAAGGGCCTTTTGAAATCACATATTTAACAATGATACTAGTGAGTAGATTTACAAAACTTCTTTAATGAGCTACGTTTTACAAACACCTGTGATACAAGTAGTCAGCCAAAATAAACTATCAATAGACCAATTAAAAGATTACTCGAGTTGTAAATATGTGCTAAATTGGATAGTCTATGAAAAGGTATATACTATGAAATTAGGAGCTCGGGGCAAGCCCTTCACTCTAAATTTCATAGTATATACCTTTTCATAGACTAACCTAGACGTATTGTTATCGTTTGATTGAACTAACTCTGCCCTTCTCTGTCTGGAGTAGAACTCATTCGCGATCGTTTCTTCGGTCTGGTAGTTGTCTGGCGGAGCTCTTCACGAGGCTTTATCGTTAGCAACTGATACTAACTCATCATTAACATAGAGTTTGTCACGGATAAGCACTACCTTTGACCTATTTCTTCGTTCGGCCTTCATGATAGGATAAAGTTTCCGTCTTTTTTCTTCAATTTCAACTGGAAATTGCTGGTTCACCCCATAGTGTGTACCATTAAGAGTTTTTCCAGCACGTTTTACCATAGCTAGTTCAGAAAAGTACAAAAATCGTGCTATGATCGGTCTCGGTTTGTCACGGTAACTCTTCCCAAAACGATGAACATTACCAAATTCTAGTCTTTGTTGAATTCCCATCTCATGATATAAGAATCGTCGGAGTTTATCTCCACAATCTTCATCTTTATGTTCCCCTATCCCGGAGAATATAAGATTGTACTTCATCTTTATGTTCCCCTATCCCGGAGAATATAAGATTGTACTTCATCGAACGGCATTGCATATCAACTAATTTGTCGGTCAGCATATTTTTTCTTTCTCCAGAGTATCTATTTTCTCTTTTATGTTTTCTTGTCTGTTTTCAAAATCAATCCTTTCCATCTGTACATGTTCTATCTCTGAAGCTAATGTGTCTGTCTTTGACTTAATCTCTTCAGAAAGATTTCCTGTACCCTGAGAAGCTGCTTCTTGTTGAGTCACTCTCGACTTTACATCTACCTTTTCTGCGTCGATTACTCTTGCGGAAAGGGAATTAAGTTAGTCGTTCATATGGCTCAAAGTTGTTGTTTTTTTTTCCTGTATTTTTTTCGATCGAGGATAGTCTTGTATCCATTCTGTTTAATAGTGTCAAAACGTTATTGAGAACTGCAGGTATCTCTGTTTCTTTTCCATACAAGACAGTCCTACTTTCCTTTAAGATCTGCGTTGTAGATTTATCACCCTTTTTTTTTTTTTTTTTTTCCAATTTTAGTTTACTCCTCTAGACCCTCAGTAGAGTTAATTATAGTCTTATGTAAATAGTAAATCGGATCGGAATGGGATCACAGGTTATCTCAAATACACAATAATCTTTGCTAACGGACGTTGAGAGGATAAGACCCTCATCCCAGAACCTTTAAATAAGATACATACAATCTATGGTATAAAGTCAAGCATTAGATCCATAGTTATAGGAATAGTCATAGGAATTAAATTGAGAGCTCAAAATTCAAAACATCCATCTTGTCATGCACACTCTGTCATTAGAAAGTTAATTGGTCTTTCAGTATTAGTTGAAAATGAATAAAATAAATCTACAATTGTAGCAAAATAGGTTAACACCAGTTAATTAATCAATTAATCTTCATGTACTAGTTTCAGAAATACTTGCTGGTGACTGTGTATATAACTATGTTATCTGAAAAATTAAAGATTTCTGGAACCGTTTGAACATAAAAAAATGGCGTCCGTTTTATTTTCGAACACTCCAGCGTACAGTATTTCAACAATGATTCGACCTGGGATCATACAAAGGAAGTATACTGATGTCCGTACAACTACAGTTTTCGTAATATTTGCTTCTGATTTTATTCTAATTTTCCTGAAATCATCTGTTGCAATCGTTTTTAAATGTTTGCCACTTTGAATTAATCCTCTTATCATTAGAATGTTAGCTACCAGTATAATGACAAAGGGTATTCCTCGAACAATGATGTAATAGGACATATAAAAGTTCGCTTTAAAGTAAATAAACCAAACCTTTCTGAAAGAACATAGCGCGCAATAACAAACATCATAAAGAAAGCAAAACTTGTCAAGTACATTCTTACTGAAAGCTTTGTGTTCCATGTTTCTTTAAACTTCATTGCTTTTGTCACCTGAAATGCCCGCTCGCTCCCAATTATTGCACCACACAAACAGCTACTCAAACCAGGGGGGTCTTTAAAATAATGAGTCTCGTCTTGGAATTGCTCCAGATAATGAGCTTGGAAAGGTATTGATATCACACACAAAGAAAGTCCGAAACAGACATGATGCCGATTAAAAAAGTAACTGATGTCCAGTCTTGCTTTTTGAGCAAAACTATGATAGTCAAGACATTCCCTACGAGTCCAAATAAGCACACCGCGATCACAAGAACAAAATAAAAGGCGGCAACGTTTCTGTCATAGGTTGATGTCGTGACGTTAACATTCGTGTTATTTGTTAAAGTAAAGTTTGTTTTTGCATCCATTTCGTGTTTTTCGTGATCTATCCGTTAAAGTTGCCTTCTAAATACATTTAAATCGGAAATATCGTCTAGAATTATTCTAATAAACTGCTTTTCATTTTTGGTTATTTTCAAAAAATACTCTAACAATATATAATCAGTTCTATATTTCAGAAGATTTCGCGAACAGATAAACTTAAAGTGTCGAACAACTTTGATAATAAATAAACCTAACATGTATAATGCCACCTTTTATAGTAGCAGTAACACCAATGAAAATGATATTGATACATTTGCATAATATCCTTTATAGTCGGATTAATTAATGCTAATGCAAGATCATGCTAATGGAAGATGAAGATATTACAAATCTGTAATTAGAGTACACGCTAACGAACAACAGGCTCTGTTATTTGCATTCGTCTTATTTGTTATAACCTAACACAATCTTTTGATATAATAGTTTTTTTTTCACTTTTGAAATTAATTTAGCAAGATAAGAATGGAATACAGACTGTGAATCTACATTAAAGGTTGATAATTACAACATTTTAAATCATTAGTCTCCATGTCGCCTGCTGATCGAACAAAATAACGTTGATAAACATTAAGTGCATTGTTTTTCTACTGGTGGACAAGTTGGATGTAGCGAGATAATTGATCACATGGTACCATGAAAGATAAAAAAAAAACAACACATTAATTAACCAATTTTAAGATTTTGTAAACAATAAGATTCACAATGTAACCATACTTTTTATTTTTTACTGCGCATATTCGAACAAATGCTTCAACCTTTCACAATGCCAATTAGTTAAAATGTTTCACCAGGACGATTCCTTTTTGAAGAATATGTCCCTCGCACTTCTGCGGTATCACACTCGATTGGCGATAGATTTATTGCTCAGACACGGTTTTCTCCTTTCACGCATGGTATAAGCAAGAGTTAGTCCTGAGACAAGATTTCATTTTTTCTAGAAGAACGCAAGCAGACACACTGGGGTTAAGTTTTGCTCCCAGATGAGAAAATAATTACACTTTTCAGTCGAGCGAATCAGTTTTTCAGGTATTAGCAGTACCACCTCGCCAATTTTACAACTGATATCCTCATCTGCAGTGGTGATTACATGTGGCTTTTACCATCTGTTCAGAGAAATTTTCTGCGACAGTCTTCAAACTTTAGTTTAATTAGTAAAACATGTCTCAGGCAATCAGAACCTCATACTGGATGCCTGATCTTAATCCCGTGTTCCTGTGAATACGGAGTGGGAGTTACATCCAGTAGTTTTTCAGGATAACACTCTGACGTGGGATCGCCCCCTGATCCCAGATCAAAAAGCATGAACAGTGGATGCATTGACTCTCTCTTGGAAAGGGATATCCAACTACATCTTCCCACCTTGTAGACATCTCCACAAAATTGTGTACTAGACAAGGGAACATGCATTTTAACATTAAGAAATTAATATGCCAAATGTGATATTAATATCAATATTTGTCAGTCAATGGCTATTTGACAGTAAAATATGTGGCTTTTTATTGAAAAAAAAATTTAAAGCATAATTGTCAGTATACGCAGAGAACAGGATTACGAACAAGGTCAAGTGATTCGTGATAGTTTTTTTTATTCGTTATTTGAATTCAGAAATCTCAATCAAAGTACAATCAAACACATGCAGATAATCAAGATACTTGCATCAAAAGTTAACACTACTTGAATATGTTATTTCAAGAAAGGTAATTTTACACACGCTGGTTGATTAGGTATGCAATATTTAAATTTGAAGCTATCTTAAAAGCCAGTTTTTCCCGTGTAACGAGAGTAGCATTTTCATGAATTTATAAAAGGTTAAAGCTGTCATTTCTTAAAGACAGATTCAGGAAACAAAACATATTGAGCTTAGTGCAAAATAAACATTGGCGAATGTCACTCCCACAACCTTGATGTTTTTCCATTGATGAATAGGAATACATTGAATCTGTTAATATAGGTTAGATACAGTTGAATAATTTGACGTTTTATTAAGGAATAGCACCATTCAGAAACTGTAATGAAAAATTTGCCATTGATTCTATTGTAGGATATTGTTTATGTACGTCTGATAAATAGCAGAGATTTGTAGTCGGTACTAATTGCGGATACAATTGAAACAAGATTGATACGCCGTAGCGAACCGTTCCTCGCGCCGTATAAATGGGGACTTAAATTGTGTGTCATAATGTGGCATTGTTGTACGATAGTCATAATATGGTAAAAAGTCCAATAATTCCGATTTAAAAGTTCAAATCAAAATGACGATATATTTGTGGTCAACTACACATAATAACAAACAATCATACTAAAAATTAAAAATGAGAGTTTTCTGTCAAATGAGGTGTTTCATTTACTAGGTTACACTATTACAATACTCCCAAAAATAGTCCCATACTCCCGTAAAAATGGTCGGATCAAAATGGCGATATAATATGGTCAACTACACAATATGGTTAACAATATTGCCAAATATGAGAGCATTAGATGTAAAATGGTCTCGGAGGTGTTGTGTTCACAAGGTCATTTGTTACAATATTCCAACAAATGGTCAAATGCCAATAAATCCAGTAAAAATGATTAAATCAGGATGGCGATATAATATAGACAACAAAACATAATGGCAAACAAAAGTACAAAGTATAAGATCTTTAAGTCAAATGGTCTCAAAGAATTTGCATTCACAAGGTGTTTTTTGTCACAATACTCGAAAAAATAGTCATATACCCCTTAAAATGGTCACTTACAAACGATAGCAGCAACTCCTATATATCAAATATAAGAGCTTTCTGTCAAATGGTTTCATAGGAGTTGCGTTTACAACTGTTATTGTAACAATACTAAAAATATTAAAAGTTCCATTACTACCGTAAAAATTGTCAAATCAAAACGACGGTAAATATGGTCAACTACTGTAACACGTGATGGCAAAGAAGCCTACTACGCATGAGAACTTTCTGTAAAACTGTAAGAGGAATTTCGTTCACAAGGTGTTATCACAATACTGAAAAAATTGTCAAAGTACCATAACTCTTGTAAAAGTGATCGGATCAAAATGGCGGTACAGTAAGATCAATTATACATGATGGCAAACACTCTATGTGAAACGGATTCAGAGGAGTTGCGTTTACAAGGTGTCATTGTTACAATACAAAAAAAAATGGTCAAAATCCATCGCCAATAGTTCCTGTAAAAATAATTTTAAATCAAATTGATGACAATAAATCTACAAAGTATGAAAGTTTTATGTCAAACAGTCTCTAGTATTGATGTGTTTCGGACGGACGGTGACCATTACCATATCTCGTCGGCGTGACACGCGGGATCAATAAAAACAGTTACAGTAGCTTAAACAACCAAATTTACCTTATTGGATTAAAATTGGTTTGATATTTAAGTTATAATCCCTAAAAAGACTTAACTTATTTAGACAAAAAGTCGTAGTAAATTAAAAGTTTTGTAATGCGTGAAAGACAAAACTCAAAATATAGCGACACATTACTCTGAAACTTTTGAAAGAACCTTTTGTCCTTTTAATTCTTGTAAAAAGGGTTAAATACCATAATCGGAAATATTGGCCTTAAACAGGAATAAATTGTACGATGCATGGACAATAAAACCTTGTTTGATACAGTCACAACTCACACGACCCTGACACAGATAGAACTACAAATCTACTTTAAATTTATTCCATTTCATAGAACATGAAACATGGCAGCCGTCATGTGTAGTTGACCATGTGTTTTTGCTGTGCATAGCTATTTCAGTTGATATTTTATAGTGTGTCTTTCTATGTTGTGATGTTACACTATTGTTTCAGAAAAAGGGTGAAGGTTTGGTACCATTAAAACGTTTAAACCCGCTGCATTTGTTTGCACCTGTCCTTAGTCAGGAATCTGATGTTCAGTAGTTGTCGTTTGTTGATGTGGTTCATAAGTGTTTCTCGTTTCTCGTTTTTATATAGATTAGACCGTTGGTTTTCCCGTTTGAATGGTTTTACACTAGTAATTTTTGGGGCCCTTTATAGCTTACTGTTCGGTGTGAGCCTAGGCTCCATGTTGAAGACCGTACTTTGACCTATAATGGTTTACATTTATAAATTTTGACTTGGATGGAGAGTTGTCTCATTGGCACTCATACCACATCTTCTTATATCTATGTACTGATTTTGTGTCATGGATGGATACCCCATATCCTTTGTTTTTCTATTATATTACAGTTGAAGCTTCTGTAGTCAAAGAGTGATTTAATCCCGAATGTGAGTCTTTGGTCTATGGAAACTTCTCTCTTTGGCAATCATACCATATCTCCTTATCTTTATATTTATGTTAAATTAGTCGTTTAACTCAATATTCTTTTAACAGGAATGTATTCTTTGCTTAGAGTATCTTATTTTTTTCTTTACATCACCTTTAAATTTTAAGCAATTTTGTATTCAATCACATTAATTATTTTGCTGACGCCAAGTTTTAGTATTCTCTTGATTTCGGAATGAATAATGTCAAAGAAGACATTTGAATATGAATGTTACCCCTGATATAGAGAAAGAGAGAAAGTTTTACTGATTGGTCGTTCCAAAGAAACTAAAGCCTAGGAGATTGTTTTATTCAATATTGGAAGCGTAATATTTAACTGATACAATATCCTTGCACGTTATAATAATACTGTAATTAAGAACTTCACGCTGTTATTGCAAGCTTCCTGTCAAGTTCAACAATTTATGTTAGCAATACTGTTACTGATTAAGACTTATATTGCATGTTTCATTAGGATACGATCACATTGTGACAGTTGCAGGAAGATCGCTTAATGTACGTAAAACCTGTCACTCCCTCAACAAAATAATACATATAGCCTGATCAATAAATGTATATGGGTTTTAAGGTGAAAGCGGTTTTTTTTTTATTTGCTTTGGTGCAGAAAGTGTAATCGTCTCTTGTTTTGGTTAAGCCGAGCTTAAATGACACAAATCATTAAACATTCTGTTTGTATATCACAATCTAACAAACCAATCCTTGTCACGGCGTATGATATGTACATTTTTGTAGTTATCATTTAAAACAAATCCAAGAAATAGAAATGTGCAAAATAAATTTATTTCTGGCTAACAGTTAAGTCGTGGGAGTAATCCCTTTCACCAACAAATGGAGCTTGTAATACTACACATTTTGTTTCCGGATAGTATGAATGGTATCTCAAAAATAACTGGCCGCCTTTCTAGTTTTTTAGTAGTATGCCTCCCTCGAAATTAGTTGTTCATGGGTTCAATCATCAGACTGTTCAAACCAAAGACAATGCAAGTTGTACTTGCTGCTTCTTCTTCAGATAAAAGAGAGATGAGATAAAGACAAGTGGAATCAAAGCAAGATCGAGTACGAATGAGATCACATGTCTTCCTGTATACATTTAGCTTAAGCTACATGTACCATTGAGCTTGCGTGATACATTATTGTGATCGTTTCACATAAGCATGATCTCGTCCTAAATATTATTGAAATATTACCAACTAGCTGTTGAACATCACCCCATTCATCAATTATAAAGCGTTAAAACACATGAAAAATGAAATTCATAAAATATATATTTTAGTAAAAATACAATGTCATTCCTTAATAGCGCTTAAAGTCAACTTCATATTTGGACTTTGAACTGTTTTGACTCCATCGCCACTGATAAGTCTTATGTAGAAGAAACGCGCGTCTGGCGCCGGCGTACCAAATTATAAGCCTGGTTTCTTTGATGAGTTTATACTTTATAACTGTAGAAAGGGAGATAATTTAATCTGATACTTGAGAATGGAAATTCAAATGCTGCAAAAATGGAAATAAGTACCAATCAATAAAACATAAATGTGCTATTTAGTGGTTTTGCATTTAATAGTTTTTTTTTCTGTACACCGTGCATCATTCTCATTATAGATCAGTTAAAAAATTCTTCTGAATGTAAAATTACTATATAAATAACACATAGGTGAGAGGGTGATAGAGCAGATTGTTACCTCGAGAAAACATTGTCAACTGAGGCGAGATATGAAAATATAGTTTTAGAAAACAGAGTATGTCATGTATGTGATGGGCTTTTTAAAAGAATATGCGCATGTTTTATTGCGATGTCTCTTTAAGACGATTTTAGAAACTATTTAAGGAATGACTGTAATATTTTTTATGTCTACGAAGAAATAACCAAAAAAATGTGGTGCACACTTAATAACCTGCGTAGCTGGTTATTTAAAAATGAGCACAACATTTTTTAGGTTATTTCGAATAAACAGAAAAAATATTAGTCATTGCTTATAATTAAATACTAAATTCCTTTTTTAAGGAGAAATCATGAAAAAACGTTGATGACGTCACGGTCACATGACAAAATTATGTCTATGATCTGATAAACAAAAAAACTTTCAGCCAATCAGAAGACGTGTTACATCCAAAATTAAATTATTAAAGAATGTGATACATTTATTCACCTAAGAGACATTATTTGTCAAAATGCGCATCTGGTGCCATAACGTTAGTAATGGTAGTGTTATTGTTTTCACTTTTGAATTGTTTACATTTTGTCATGCCGGGATCTGTAATAGCTTACTATACGGTATGGGTTTTACTCATTGTTGTGATGTCACCTGTAGTTGTTCACATCATCGTCCTTATTTACAATCATACAACCTCTCCTAATTCTTTTATAGCTCACAGGGAAACAGTCATTAGAAAGATATAATCCTTCTCGGACACATTATTCTGACTCCGAACCGGCCAATTTCTTTTATACCTTTATAATGTCGCGTACTTAGCGGAGAAGCAACAAATGCAAATGTCACTATTTTGGTTAGACCAAAGAGGGATTAAACCCATAACCTTCTGATATCAAGCTGACAACGCCACCGGGAAACCAGAGGAAGGGCACCTGTATGACGTGAATGAAGGTAGTTACTTATTTTATGGAATAGGCTTAGATTTTACGGAAAACAACGCATTTTGAGAAATTTCTTTCGCGTGAGCAAACAGTGCGCATATGTTTTGAATCAGTAGTAAAGTCGACTGCCCAGAAATGGAAATGCAGTATTGATTGTAAGGTATAATAATTGATTGCAGGACAAAGAAAATATGATCGCTTAGACAACTGATGTGCCCCTTTCGCTTGAGTAGTTTATCAACTCAAATTTATTTTCAAATAAAGATACTTTCCTTCAAAATACCATTCTTCTCGGTCTTCTTGTCCTATATCATATGTCCTATGTATCGACGTGATGACAGTATCAACTGATTTTTAATAAAAACTAATGATGGGTTTTCATGTGTTTTTAAATTATTTAGAGAGATTTTTTTTCAATCATACAGAGAATGTTAAGCGACCTAGAGTTATAAATTGTTCCTGCTCTAAAAAAAGTCCATGTATGAATTCATGTGTATTGCGATTTATTTGTAGAAACACATTATCTGTTTCAAAGACACTTATCACCAGGAAGAATAAAGTAGTGTCTGGTATCCTCTCTTAAAATAAGTTGAAATACTAGCACTTTCAAAAGTAAATTCTCACGATTAGAAATAGGAAAAAAGTACAGAATAACTTTGAAGTTGTGTTTTGTATATGTGGACATATTGTCAAGTGTTGACTCAACGTATCTTTTTGTTATGTTCAAATGACATTTTAATATTTTGTACTTTAAAAATATATTCCAAGCTGATTTATGTCAAGTTTGTCCTACCAGTATGATTTTATCTTGTAAAAGATGCTTTTTTTTCAATTTATATGGAATAGGAACACCATTATTAGATAAATTTGAAGTTTAATGAAACCATAATAACAGTGGCACTATAAAACATATTTCAAATTACAGTCATGCTTATATAACTGAAATTCCATTATATAATAGAACATATTGCAAAAACCTGAGCTAGGTGCTATTTTTATTGGGAAACATTATATTATTCACATACAACTATTTTCGAATATTCTTAGGACGTGATATAATTAAACTAGTGTTGTTACATAAAACAAGTCGTAATTTAGGATTGAAGTTGTATAATGTAGTATTAAATTAAATATCTACTTAACTCAATATCTACTTCAGACTCAATCAACAGTTTTATAAGAAAGGGAATCTGTGCTACGTGTTTTAAGTTATATCAATAGTACAATTGTCAGTTTATGCATTTATGTCAATGTAAAATATATAATACATGTATGTAAGCGAAATTGAAAGAAAGAAAATTAAAGTTCAGTATTTGGGTTAGTATAATTAGTTAACGGAGACACATCTAGTTATGTATTTGTAATTGTTGGTTTCTACCAGAGACATATATATATGGCTCTGTTTTACATGTCTCTGTTTCTATTTTAAACCAGATTTGGTACAACTTTTAGAACTTCCGGTTTTCAATGCTTTTCAACTTCGTAATTGATTTGGCCTTCGAAATATTTTGATTTGAGCGCCAATGACCAGTGTTATTATATAATAAGTTTAATACGCGTCTGACACACTGAAATATAACCTTAGTATCAGCACTATCTTTGATATGATTTTACAACCACAAAGTTTTGTCCCAGAGGGTATCACCAGCCAAGTAGTCAGTTTTTTCTATACTAGGGCTGACATGAATTAGCATTGACACGACGATTGTCTTTAAATTAAATGTTTATAAAATTTTAAAAGCATTTATAACAAAAAGGTTTAGTTTTTAGCTCACCGGGGCCTTTCTTCTATGTGAGCTTATGCCATCACTTGGCGTCCGTCGTCGTCGTCGTCGTCGTCGTCGTCGTAAACTATTTCAAGAATCTTCTCCTCTGAAACTACTGGGCTAAAAATCTTCAAACCTTAACTGAATTTTCCTTAGTGTATCTAGTTTATAAATTGTATCCGAAGTTTTGATCCATCAACAAACATGGCCGGCATGGCTAAAAATAGAACATAGGGGTCAAAAACTAAAGCATTTAGAGCAAATCTGATATGAGGTAAAAATGTTCAATAGGTAAAGATCTATCAGCCCTGAAATTTTCAGACGAATCGAACAACCCATTGTTGGGTTGCTGCCACTAAATTGGTAATTTTAAGGAAATTTTGCAGTTTTTTATCAGGTTATTATTTTGAATATTATTTAAGATAAGGATAAACTGTAAACAGCAAAAATATTCAGCAAAGTAAGATCTACAAAAAAGTTTATATGACTAAAATTGTCAATTGACCCCTTTAGGAGTTATTGCCCTTTAAGGACAATTTTACACAATTTGTTCATCATGTTTGCTAACATTTAAAAATCTTCTATGAAACTACCGGGCCTAATACTTCTAAACTTTAACTGAATGTTCCTTAGGGTAACTGGTTTATAAATTGTATCCGAAGTTTTGATCCATTAACAAACATGCTGCCATGCCTAAAAATAGAACATAGGGGTCAAATGCAGTTTTTGGGTTTTATCTCAAAAACTAAAGCAGTTAGAGCAAAAGTGACATGATTTAAAGTGATGAATAAGTCAAGATCTATGTATCGGAAGTTTTGATCCATCAACAACCGTGGCCGCCATGGCTAAAAATAGAACATAGGGGACAAAAGCAGTTTTTGGCTTATACCTCAAAAACTACAGCAGTTAGATCAAAAGTGAAAGAGAGTTAAAGTGATAAAAGGGTCATGATCTATCTGTTATGAAATTTTCAGACGAGTTCGACAACCCATTGTTGGAAATAGTTTATTTTTATTAAATATTACAGTTTTTGATTATTTTCTTTAATATTATAATAGATAGAGAGAACGTATAAATGGCAATAAATGTTCAGCTTAGTAAGATCTACAAATAAGTCAACATGATCAAAATAGTCAATTGACCTCTTGAGGAGTTATTGTCCTTAAAACGTTATGGTTTTTTTTTCGCAGTTTTTGTGAAAGTCCAATTACTTTTTCAAAAATCTTCTTCTCTGAAACTGCTTTGCCAAATACTAAAAACTTTAAATGAATGTTTCTTAGGGTATCTAGTTTATAGATTGTATTCTGGCATTTGATCCATTTAAAAACATGGCGGCAGTTTCTAAAAATAGAACATAGGGGTCAAATGAAGTTTTTTGGTTTCATCTCAAGAACTAAAGCAGTAAGAGCAAAACTGACATAGGTGAAAGTGTTAAACAGGTTTAGATCTACCTGTCAAGTAATCTTTAATATTCAGACCAATAAGACAACTGAAACTGAAATTACAGCCAGGTGAGCGATATCAGGCTCTCAAGAGCCTCTTGTTTTTAAATCCATGAATATATAGCTTTAGTCATATTTAGCATCGGTTACCTATAGTTGCTTACATTAATTTTGCTTTCATTTTCAACCATAACACATCTCTTTATCTTTATATAATTTATTACAATGACAGAGAGTGAATATCTGAATTTGTATTACCTGTTCTCGATATCACCACTTCCAGTTTTCATAGTCAAAATTCACATCTAATTTTTCACAACATCAATATCAACAAAATTTGTAGAGAGTGCTGCGTATTGATGATTATTTGATTCAGTAACCAGACGTTGATCATTATTAGTTCGAGTGGAATGGAAAGACTGAAAAACGGAGATGTCTTTTTACTGGGTCATTTCATACAGCAAATACATTTGAACAAGTGAATTATACTGCAAATGTTTGCTATTTTGTAAGTTATTCTTCACTACAAACTAACTAACGTATAAAATGATATTTAAACTAATACGCGCCAAACGTAGCGGAAATAATTAAAAATTTAATGATATAACTTTTTTGTTCTAACGTGAAGGTGGGAAAGATATTTTGTCCATAAGCTGTTTAATACGGAAGCCCATTTAGGACCTTCCAAAAATATAATTTGAATTCGAAATCACGAATTTAAATCGTTATCACGAATTGTATAATTTGTTATAACAGATTAAATTTGTGATAACGAATTGGTAGAAATCGTTATAACAGATTTTATAATTCGTAATTACGAATTAAATTCGTTATCACAATTTTTTGTAATTTGTGATAACGAATTAAAATCGTTATAACGAATTGTTTAATTTGTTACAACGGATTATATTCGTGATAACGAATTTGTGGAATTCGTTATCACAGTTTTTTGGGTTTTTTTTGTAATTTGTGTTTTCGGATTAAAATTCATTATCACAGATTTTTAGCTCACCTGACCACAGGGTTAAGGATGTATTTCTCTGACGTTTCAGTCTCGTTGAAATCTCGTTCTGGAATTATTTCCAAATCATGTGATACAAGTGGAAAATATCAATGAATTTAAAAAATATTATAACCAAACTTAACTCTGTGAAAAAATTGTGTATTTACAATAAGTAGTTTTTGAGTAATAAAATTTTCAAATTTTATAACCGGTCAAGTCAGTCTCATTAGCCAAAATGTTGAGAAAATGGGTGAGGGGTACAAGAAATGATTTTACCAGAAACATGTACTTCCCATATCAATTTTTTCTTTTCAAATTTCTTACATATGTATTTTTTCAATCATTTATAACAAAGAAGTTGAAATAATATGCTTTTTGTTCTAAAAAAAGAGAAAAATCCCAAATTTACAAAATTGACAGCATGGTAAATTTGACACGAAAAAGCAACAAAATTTTATAAAACTTTCTTATATCAACACCTACCTAAAGTTTTTTCAAGTTAATTTTTTTCAGATTGGTCCACTTCATCTTTAGTGAAAGTATGTAAAAAAGTTTAATTGTGAAACTGTGATTTTTTTCATGATAATAGCCCAAAAATGGGTAAAAATTGATGAAAAATGGGAAAATCATCAAAATTGGGTATTTTCAAATGGCCGTAGCAAAAAAAAAAAAAAAGAAGTGCACCACCATATGATTTTTCTTCACCAATTATTTTTTTACAGTCATATAAACCTAAAAATCAGATAAGAAAAAAAGTTTAATTCTAGAAATTTTTGGCTCCTCAGAGGTGTACATCCTTTAGTGAGATTTACTCCTCACTTTGCGCCAGTCGCTGTTCATTAAATTTTACAAAAATTTTCTTTTTTAAACCTTTTGGCCAAAGTGAAACAAACTTGGCCACAATCAATTTAGTTTTAACGAATTTTTTTTTGCAAATTTAGAAAAAAGGGATTGGACACTTAATTAAAGATATTGTTTGTTTTTTGTTTTTGTAAAGGGGCATAACTCAAGAACGGTAAAAGTGATGCCACCCAATTTCAAACTTGATCTGTGTTTTGAAGTTATAAACATTTTGTAGTAGTTAAATAACATTTGGTTGATGCAAACTAAATGTAGAGAACGGAAACGACAGATTTAGCACTTTGTCTATTTATAAAGGGGCATAACTCAAGAACGGTAGAAGTGACGCCATTCAATTTCAAATCTGATCTGTGTTTTGTGGTTATAAGCATAGTGTATATAGTCAAACAATAATGATATTGTTAGCAGCCTTATCAGCCGGGACAAAAATATATTCCTTGGCGAGTTCTTTTAGCTTATGTTTGATACGGGAAATTGGGCTATTATGGTTGTTGTTAGGAGTAAAATGATCTTTAAAATGTTGAATACGTATATCAACTATGTTTATTACCGTATTAAAAAAAAGAATCTAATGATTTCTTGTCAGCTTTTTCTCGTTTTATCCATTTAGAGCAGTAAGTACGGAGTGAGTCGTGGATGATGTTACGACACTCATTCCAATTAATATTTGAAGGGGGATGATATTTAGGTCCTTTACTGAGGAATGATTTCAACATTAGGTCGCGAACGATGTTAAGGTCTCCTGTTATAACATGGGAACTGGGGGCCATAAATGTATTCGGATTTACTGCAATTGCATGAGGTAGGTGTATTGTCACTGATATTAACATCTTTACACACTTCGCTGTAATTAAACACATATTTCCGGGTAGATTTTTTGTAAACATAACAAATAAGAAGGACTAGACTTAATGCCCCCATCGTCTAGCGGCGGGGGCATACAACATGTGTTTAATACTCATAATTCGTAACCGATACATTTTTATTCATTATTTTTTTATTTAAAGTCTTTTTAGACCGGCGATTTCCTTCGTGTGTATCGCTCATGAATATATTTTACACTGAGGCAACAGAAGTAGTTTTGGCAACATGGTTTATCGAAGTGTAAAACCCAGGAAAGAAAATCGAAAAGACTAATCATATTCAAGTTTTTGTTGATATGCTAATAATTGAAGAATTATTTGATAAAGACGAAAACATAATAGGAGTGCATGCAATTCAAAAACAAGCAACAGATATAAGGAAGAAGAAAATGGAATATAATGTGCAAAAGTATATATAAGATAAGATTAGCCTGGAGTGTAGTGAAGTGAGAGAAATAAATAAGGGTATCTACTATAAAGAATGTGTGCGATGAAGCCGCCTGCGGAACAACATGGTCAAAATGTGAAATTATTTGTAGATCTTTGCTTTCTCAGTGACCATTTTCGATATAATAATTGATCGAAAGATTCTCTCTATCTATTATAATTTTCAAAATAATAGACAAAACATAAAATAAAAAAAGGTCAATAAAGGAAAATTATTCCTATAAATAGTCATCTTACAATTTTGATGTAAATAGACAGTACGTAAATCTTGTGATTCCAAACAATTCTCTTTCTATAGCGGTTTTCAAGATAAAAGAAAAAAACTTTCATTTTACCCTTGTGTTCTATTTTAGGCCATATCGTCCATTTTGTTACGCTTGCGGGCTCATTGCACACATTTTTCAAACTAGAAACCATGATTTATTGCTCTCACTTCACTTCACTCCAGGTTAGCCTTATCTACTTATGTACTTATATTCTATTTTTTCCTCTTTATCTTATGAAATTTGCAATCAAAGGAGTACCTGCGAAAAAAAGAGTTTCGGAAAGATTTTATTTTTTTACTTTTTGAATCATATTTGTTGGTGAAATATTTAGATGGGGGCAAAGTGCAAGTAGCCAAACTAATATAAAACGTGTCCTGTTGTATATTCTGCTATGACGAGGCACAAGAGTAAGACGGAGATAAAACATACGTTACAAATACTCAGTGTAGAACTGCCAGACGTATCAGAAAATGCTTCAAACTTTTGCAAAATATGATGATGGGAATTGGTTATATAATAATTTCCCTGATGTAATCAAAAGGTGACAAATCGAGCTTATTTAACGCAATGTATAAACTTGATCGTTTTCTTTTTCAAGGGCACACAACCATTCAATGTGTCCAATTATTATTCTGTATAACTACTGTATGAAAAAGCTGGACCCGGGTTGAGTAGTACATTAGTAAAGATTACTCCATAACAGCAAAGGCACCAATGAAAGGCGCTTTAATTGCTCTTCATCTCAAAGGTTTTGTTATTTTAATGATTTTGAAAATTGCTACTGGATAAGAGTTTAGATTCGACTGACGGGATATCCCTGCATAGTAAATCTGAAAAATTAAAATAAAATCAAGTTTGCATGATTTTCAACAACAGGAATTATTTTTTAAAGAATATTATACAATTATTGTCTTATGATGAGGCAAATATGCGGTTTTATTGACTTTTGAAAAAACTGATATTCACTGAGGCCGTCGGCCGAAGTGAATATCAGTTTTTCAAAAGTCAATTAAACCGCATATTTACCGAAACATAAGACAGTAATTGTTTTATTCCATATTCCGAGAGAAGACAATGTATTTAATGACAAATATTTACCAAAACCAATTGTACATCAAACATTTTACCAAAACGTTACATGTAAAAGCGGGTGACGTTTAGCGCGGTGAATATCACTTTCCTCCAGGTGAATATGCTTTTTTATTCAAAATCCAATTCATAAAGAGAAACTTACTAAAATAATACCAATATGGAATAAAATATTTTATTTACTTTTGAAGCCATAACTTTTTTAAAAGTCACTTTAATATTGCAAATGAGATTTTCGAAAATCATGCCAATACAAATAAATGGATTTTATTTTTTATGAAAAAAGGTTTCACATGTTTCATAGACATTACGATAATGTTGAAACTAGTGTGGTTTTCTTTTAGCGAGATGTTGTTTTGACACAGAGTATTACTATGTATTTTACGCATAATTGCAGTGAAACGCTTGGTTTTTTTTGGAGGGCAATAATTGCTTTCTTTCACTGTTAGTGTGTTTCCGTCATTTCAATTCAAAGCAGGTGCGCAAATAAAACCTATTTGCCTATTTTGAAAAAAAAATATAGGTCAATTTGAGACATTTCAAATTGAATTCGTCTACCTCAAAACATATTGTACTTTAGTCTAGATCAATCTAATACGTGCTTTTAAATGCTCTTACCACAAGACAAGGAAGTTAATTTTATGAACAGGAAACATTCGGTAAATATGCCCCAGTGATGATTAAATCTTAACTCCTGAATGGACAATTTTTACTATATCTGTATAGATTTTTACTACTTATCACTCATTAGCAATGCTTAATCATCAATTCGTCTGTAGATCAAAATAATAATACTTTTCAAAATAAAACTCAACCGTAACATTATTATCATCTCCTTTAAGTATTATAAATTATTGATGTTATGGTACGGTATGAAAATGTCACAGTTTGAGTTTGCATGATTTTTTAAAGAATACGTCGGTAAGCAGCACCGATGGTTTAGTGAAAAATTGATATTATGTACATGCATATATATGTGTATTGCATAACCAGTTATATTAGAATTAAAGTTACACTTATAAATTAAATGTGAAAGAATTAAACACTTGCATTGAAATAATCGAAATTTTATTTCACTTTGTCTGAACAGCTGATATAATTAACTATTGTAGTTGGGCGTATTGCGTTTCCGCTAATTTTCCAAAGTTCCAATACTACGTTTCCGGAAACTTAAAGTATACGTTTCCATAATTTGTATTTAATTATTACTTTTCCGGAAATTTACGTGGTAGTAAATTATAAATATTTGGATATATGTTCATTTCATGCTGCTACAATCAGTTGTTGCAGGTTTCATTTAGGACAAAGTTGGTGGCGTACAATTCAGTTGATAGGTCTTAGTGCCGATTACAAGGACAAAGATTCGGATTTTGGAAATGGCTGACACATTTCTTGCCAAACAATAAGATTAAAGAATGCTTTGTAGAATTAATAGCAGATACTCCATCTGACGATAAATGCATGAAGTTTGCAGATTACATATTGGAATTTTATATAGATGGCAATTCGAGATTTCCACCAACCATTTGGGTATCACCTCCTGACCCCGAGGAAAAGAGAACAACGAATGTTGCCGAGTCTTTTCATGCCCACTTGAACGAGCAGTTTTACATTTTTGTCTATGTTGATGTGCTATTAAAACTGCAAACAACATCATATATAAAGATGAGAACTTTATCTATTAAAGCACCCGTTCGAAAATATGAAAAGGAGAAGATGGACTTCCTTGTTGAACAAAACACAAAACTTGTAAACGTAGAATGTACTACTGTGGTATTCCTTAATTATTTTCCCGGAAAAGTAAGGTATTTATTTCCGGAAACGTAGACTTTTTTCCCGGAAACGTCATCTTTTTTTCCCGGAAAAGTAATTCCAATTTCGGGAAACGTAAAACGCCGTTGTAGTTGGGGTGCATAAATCGAATTTTTATGTTTTTTTTTAAATTATTTCTCTGCAGTTTGAGTGCATAAATAAAATTTTATGGTTTTTAAATGATTCCTCTGCAGTTGAGGTGCATATATCAAATGTATATATTCTATTAATAATTCCTCTATGTGTGTATTGATGTTTACCCTTGTTGACCCTTTTCATCAAGGAAATCCTATATTAATATAATTCTGTTCAACTTTTCTGCGAGTAATTAAGTATTCCATTATATATTGTAAAACTTGAATACAGTTCATTTTGTAAATTCCATGCATCCGAAGCGGTTTTGGGGATTTACCTTTACCAGGAACGCTCAAAGCCGAACATTTGAAAGCCAAGAAAAACAGCTGAAGAATTTTATGACCAAGAAAGACCTACAAAACCCAGCCAAATTCATCTAAAGTCAACTTTGCCTTTGAGGGAATTGAAACCGTAGTTTAAATTTAAAAACGGACAATTTTTTTTTTTTTTTTTTTTTTGTAAATCATGTCAGTACAGAAGTACTGACTACTGAGCTGGTGATACCATCGGGGACTGATAAAGCAGATGTCGGCCCAGTGCTGTAAAAAATGAAACCAACACTTTCTAAATGTCATGCGTCCGAAGTAAAATACATCAAAGTGTAGACTTGAAAGTTTAATTCATAGAATGAAATATGTATTTTGATATATTTTCAAAAATCTTTATATTGAAGTCAAAATAATATAGCAGCACTTTTCAAAAGCTGTTACCCATTTAGAAAAGACAAAAGATACCAAGGGAACAAAAAAAAAGTCACAAGCCGAGGAAATTCTAAAAAGACGTGAAACAATTTTACATCTGCTGAGTCAAATTGCACAAAAAGGAGCGATAATTTTAATGTAAATGTTTGTTCTTTATAATTATAATGTAAAATCATTGTTATTAGAATTTTTTTAGTGTTTTTAAACCTTAAAGTTTGCTTTGTAATGCTTTTCAATTATGTGATTAATGTTACGTTCCAACTTTTCTGATTCTAGTGTCAGTAAGACGAAGCGCGTGCCTAGTGGACTAAATTATAAGCCTGGGCCTGTTTATCGAAGCAGTCTTTGGACTAGGTCATGTCCTATTACTATCAGAGGATATCTCGTTGTCTTTAGTGGATTTAAAAAACTTGTCCCAACTAAGGGTGTGTCATAGAAATTGTTCGAAAATTTGGGACACCAATTAAGTAGGTTTCTTAAGATGGTCGATGCCACTGCTGGTGGAGTTTTTATTCCCCGAGAGCATCACCAGCCCAGTAGTCAGCACTTCTGTGTTGACATGAATTATCATTAATATTGATATGGTCATAATTATAAATTAACTGTTTACAAAACTTTTTCTACCTAAGGAATAGATTACCTTAGCTGTATTTGGCAATACTTTTAGCATTTTAGGAATTTTTGGTCCTCAATGTTCTTTAACTTCGTACTTTATTTGACCTTTTTAACTTTTTTTGATTCGAGTGTTACTGATGAGTCTTTTGTAGACGAAACGCGCGTCTGGCGCAAATACAAAATTTCAATCCTGGTATCCATGATGAGTTTACTTAAAATAGTTGTTACTTCAGGATATATATTATGGTGCTCAATTTGTATCCAAAGCCTTCTTTGTAGCACTTTTGGTTGCGATCTTAGACAGTTCACTTAGAAGTAAAGATTTCTGCTTTTACTACTCATTAAGGAGAGTCTGTTGTTTGATATCTGTAAAATTAAGATTCGTTCTTTTGATCATACATCTTTTGAATGTTTCCATTATATAAATATTATTTATAATCATTACAATAATACTACTAATAGATAATATTATTATATAATTATCAGTATTATCATTACATGGATTGGTTAATTGTAATGCAGTTGTATCTTGCTATATAGTTCTCATCGTTTTGTTTTTTACTTATACAAAAACACTTACATGTATGACAGCCGTTTGAACTTTTAAGGTAAGATAATCATAAGAGAGTTTCAATGTGCATGCTCAGATATGTTGTATGAAGGTACCAATATCATCACAAATCATGTCATTAAGCCTCTGTCACACTAGAACAAGACCATGAAGATCCAACTACGATCTATAAAATAATAAGATTGCGGTGAGATCGTGGTATGGTCGGCTTGAATATTCAATATTTCATAGTTTTCACGTTCATACCACGACCTTGCTATGATCCTGATAAGATCCTGCTACGATTCCGGTACAATAGTAACACGTTCTAGTTACGATCTTGCCACGCTCATTCTACGTCTAATAAGACCCAAATGCGTTGTCATCCAAGATGAAGTATGGCATGTTCAGTCCGTCATTATGTAAGGGATCTGACTCACGAAATCCAATGGTATCATCTTCCAAACACTCCTTTGATTCTGACGCGTTGTAAATCTGGGCGTCCGACATGGAACCATATCCTCCTACATCTATCCATAAAAAATTGTAGTCTGCATCCACCAAGGCGAGGAGCACTAATGAAAAAAAAAACCTTTATAGTTATGAAACAAGGATCCGCTTTAAGGTGGGCTTCTAATAGCAACATGCTTTCCATCGAGTGCGCCACAAGTGTGTGGCACGTTCCATCTTTGGCAATAGCTCGCCATTCATTTGTTTCTGTTGGATAGGATATGACTTCATCTTTACATTCCTGTACAATTGCCTGGCAAACTTCAGGAATAAAAGTACTTATAGTATTGCACGCGACTCTAAAATCGTACTGAAGAGTTGGATGGATACCTATCGCCAGAGGCTAAGTGCCTTAAGGTAATAGCAACTTTCAGACCGGGATTTAGTGCATTTCTGAATTGGGTGTATATCTTCTGAATTCGAGGACTTAATCGTTCAAAAATTCATCAAACGTTTCTGGAGGCATCCTTATAGAATGCCTGTTGATCCTCCATCCTTAATTCATTCATAAGTCGGTCGCAATGCCCAAATGTGTAGTCTTCTTTCAACTGAAAGCCAAGGGCGCACCCAACAAGACCTACACTGTCTAGTATGTCTTCTCCTTCTTCTAATAACTAAAAGTGTAGCCTGATCAGCCAAATCGATACAGTGCAGCTGAATTAAAGATTGCAGAAGTAGGTTTTGCTCATGTGTGTCCCTGGTTGAACTACAGGTAAAAATTATTGCATCCGTTTTTTATATGAACAGATTGAGGTCGTGCAATTATCGTGGCTAGGACGTAGTAGTATCGTAGTAAGGTCGTACTGTAGACGGCAAGCGCGTAGTAGCAGCATACTATTGTCTTCCTCATCGTAGTATAATTGTATTAATATCGTAGAAGAAGCGTTATAAAGATGTAGTGCCATCGGGATAGTCGCAGTGAAATCGTAAAAAGGTTGAAGCGAAATCTTTTCCATTGGCTTCCCGATTGCCCCACGATTTTCAATACGATGCTTCTAATCTCATCCCGATCTTACTACGTCCTAACTAAGACCTTTCTTCGCTTTAACTACGACTAGTTTTGGCCACGACAACACCCTCGAATGTTTTGAGCATGTTCAAAGTTGGTCGTGGACCTTCACGATCATGAAAACCTTGGCACCATCTACTACGACCTTACCACGACCACCACGATCTTACTACGACTTCCAAAATGTTTCATAATTTCTGAGGTCGTGTCGGGATCGTGATCCTAGTGTGATGGGGGTATTCGATACATCTAAGGAGAGTTCTTAAGACGTCTTTGATAAAAAAATTATTACAATCATGAAACGTCTTAAAATTTAAATAATGATAAAATAATAAAAATTATTAGAAGCTTTATTATACTGTTTATAAAAGTATTATGTAATGATTGTACATTTAAACTTTAATGAAACAACACAGTTTAACAATTTCTAAAATAAAATACCAAATTAAGTGTAAATATTTACAATCGTTATATATAGATGTTATAACTTGTTTTTAAATTTGGGACACTAAATCCAAAATTAACCCTATATTTTTCATTTCACTCAAATGTATAAAAACTTGAGAAACTTTTAACACAAAGAATATGTTAGACTGTGTAAACTAATTGTGATATAAACATGAATTGATTGATCCTCCAGGCTAGACCTCATTACCATGTTGTTGGATTTTTCATATTACATCTCTGACTAGACCAATGAATGTTAATTCACCTCTTCGGAAATGCTGGTAAAAGTCAGAAATATGACAATTAGTTTTCATTCACTTATAGGATACCCTTTAGGTATCAGACCACCAATTCACCCACTTCAATTTAGAACATATGTAAAAGTAGCCATTTCCCTGACAAAAAAAGGGGTTTTGAAGTCATTGTTAACTCAAACTAATAAACAAAATTGCAGACATGAAACTTTTAGTGAAAGATAAATATATTTAGTCCATTTTGAGCCGCAGTTTATTTGTCTATGAGTTTGCATTATAAATTGATGATTGATGCGCTCCATAGTATACTTATTTAAGATTTCCAGAAAACACGGGGTTATTTTTAGTAGTAGTTGGCTTCCGAACGGAATAGTTTCATTTCAAGACTATACACATTGGTTGACAATTGGCATGTAGAAAGGTTAAAAATGTACAATTCAGGATATACCTGGTTTCTATGAAGTTACACTTAAGGTAAAATATTTAGAAAGCTGTGAAAATGGCAAAATTTAGTTATATAGGAATTTTGAATTGGTGGTCTGACACATTTACATAGATATAAAGTCATTGTTAAGAATAGGGATTTAATAGAAACATACCATTGTTTCATATTTAATGTTACGAAATAGATATGTACATATATATTAATTTACAAATTTAGTTCCTTGCTTAATAAAAATATCTTTTCTAGACTCAGATAAAAGAATCTTGTTAGTGCAACTCTCCCATTTTAATCAATTACTACAGTTATACATTTGTTATAGAGTTTCAATCAATTGTTTTTAAAAGAGTGCCTAAGGTACAAATTAAGCATCATAAAAATAATGTTATTTATTGGTGTCCTACAAGTAGGAGTTTCTAGGATATATCCTAAATTGCGACACGTTTTATGAAACCCAATCAGGACAAAGCTATGTCGTAAAGTACTATATTTCGTATTTGCGAAAATAAACTCTATATAGCATCACTATCTTTTATAGTACTTCTTGCTCATTCCAGAAATAAACTCACAATATTATATTTCTAGACATATTCAATAACTTCATTCATTCAATTGAGATATTTTTTTTTTTCAATAAAACTTGACAATTTAGGGAAACAATCAAAATAACTAATAAAGAAGAGAATATAATGTCATCTGTTCAACGGAAATGCATTTAAACAATTATTTGTCTGGTACAATACCAAGGAAAATAGCGTGATTATCTTGAAGTGCAAAGAGTGCTTAAAAACAATTGTTTATTATCTATAAACCTGGGTTTTTACGTGTATTAAATTGCGATTGGCAGCATAAATTAAACAAAACATTCACAATAAATTAAAAACTAGGTTATGAATGTTAGACGTCCAGAGAACAATGTGTCATCATTTCTATTATGAAAACGTGCACATTAGGTATTGGTCTGAAGCCATCACTGTGTTACACCGACACACCGAAAAGAATTTCAACGTGCCAACTCTCGAGCAACAATTCCCACGAATAAGAGTCACCATACTTGGATATTTGAATTTTATTTCGAACCAATCAGTCTTTTCTATGATTCCTAAATGCCACTTGCTTGATGGAGAAATAGCATATACTAATTTAGTGTTGGTTTGGCCAAGAACTGGGTACATCGCGGATAAGGCTTCTTATTTACCCATGTTTGCATTCATTTTTTGTACAACGTGCAGAAAGTTTTATTATTCAGTGATAAAATACTGCTTTTAACAAGTCAAGTAATGTATATTGCGACCTAGATGTACCTACTCATATATATAGCCAACTGATATTTGACTTCAATATTTTGTACTGTAATAAACTTTACACCATGAAGCCATTTAATGAAATTCTATATATTGTATTTATCATGATTCACCATAAAATAAGCTCAAATTGCTAGTAGACGATCATCTTTAATTATTAAATTCTATCAATTTGTATTAACCATAATATCATGGTGTAAATAAGTTACAACCAATCGGATTATCACCCTCATGGGTGTATTTAATGCTTAGAATCATCAAAGTAAAAATTAAATCTTTTCTCAAAATGTTATGTTTTACTTATCCTGTCACACACTCCAATCTCTTGATTATTACTGAGTTTCATTTGTTGAGACATATGAAATTCTGTTTTCTGCTGGTATAAATTAACCTGATTTTTACAAATAGATATAAGAAGATGTGGTATGAGTGGCAATGAGACAACTCTCCATCCAAGACAAAATTTATAAAAGTAAACCATTATAGGTCAAAGTACGGTCTTCAACACGGAGCCTTGGCTCACACCGAACAGCAAGCTATAAAGGGCCCCAAAAATTACTAGTGTAAACCCATTCAAACGGGAAAACCAACGGTCTAATCTATATTAAAAACGAGAAACGAGAAACACTTATGAACTACATCAACAAACGACAACTACTGAACATCAGATTCCTGACTGTAGTGAATAAAAAATATTCCCAAAACATGATATCCTTCATCGAAAACAAAATATAAAGTTTTCGTAAGTGTATTAGAGCTACTGTTAATGCATTCACAAAGCGTCCATGAGAGAAAATGCAGAAAAGCGCTTTGGACGCTTTTAATTTTTTAGACTTTTTTAATTATAAATCGGGTTTGGATTTTTCTCCGATTATTTACATTCTTCGTTTGGTACCATTATATACTATATCAAGTAACCGCTATCCACACAAAAATGTAAAATAAAAAATCACGAAACTTTATGTCACGTTATACTGTATGCGTTCTCAATTTTTATTAACCAACTTAGTGCATTATTGCCAAAAATGACTGTTTACTAAAAAACTGGGCCTTAATACAGGGCCATTACAGATAAACAGGGCGAATATCAAATGTGAAAAATTTAACATGGCAGCCGATTTTCAAACGGATTGAAAAATCAATATTTCTGAAGTAGACTACAAGTTGACATAGTTTCATTGACCTTAAAACGGAAGTTGTCATGTTACAGACGATCATGGCCGGAGTCGGAAATTCTTCTGCTCTCCGATCTAAGCTTCCTACAATTACGCCTAGAAAATCGGATAGAGCAGTTAAATCAGGCGCAGAAATGATGGATATTTTAGTTGATGACATTATGCGATTTGAAAGTCTAGCCGAAATGGATGAAATGATGGTATTGGACGCCTTGATTCACGGCGACAAATTCAAAAACACTGATAATGTCGTAGAACTTGAAGAAGTCATGCCTATCATGAAAGTTTTTGTTAGCAATGCACAGGGGGTAGTAGCTACGGAAGAAGTCCTGCCACAAGTGTCAGAAAGTAATACACGCTGCAAACCAGTAACTTTGAAGGATACTGACAAATTCCTCATGGACAACAGAAACAAAAATACCACCTACAAAACCAACTCTGACTGGAGGATGTTTTATGATTGTGTAGATCAAATGGAGAGTGAAGATTGGTTGAAGATGTCCCAGCAGAGGAGTTGGATAAGTTGCTATCTCGGTTTTATATAGGAATTTTTTGAATTTTCATTTTTTTATTCAAACATATACATTAAATGCATGACCTTTTCCAGCCCGGCGACCGTGGCAATCATAATATTCCGTCCTTTAAATTATCCAAATTTCTCTTTTAATTGTATAGTTTGTTCTCCTCTTGAATAAAGCTGAAATGTGCTCACTGGACGTTAAACATCCATTAATCAATCAATAATCTGTCAAAAAAGTTAACAAACAAAATGTGTTGAACCCAAATTAATTGTTACTACATGTACATGCATGCCTCTCTTGTTTTATAAGCATGATTGTACAATAAAGAGATCCCTGTGAATTTTTATATTTTAGGCATTCGAGAAAGGATGGAGAGGAGTATGAGCCTGTGACTCTAACTGGTGTCCAAAATAGTATAGATCGGCATCTAAAGGACAATAAAAGCAAGATCGACATTAGGAAAGACAAACTACTCGACCACCCACGAAGAACCTACGAAACTAAACGTAAGAATTTGAAAGGCCAGGGTAAAGGCAACAAAAAGAACAGAGCAGAAGCAGTTGAGGCTGAAGACGTCAAATTGTTGTACAAGAAACAGATACTTGGAGTTGGTATGTCTACAATGATCCTAGAATTTGTCTTGTTTTAGTTTGGTTGTTAGATATGCATTGTGTATGCTAAACATTCCTATATCATGGATGGATATAAATTTGATTTAAATTTGATATCGCAACGATATAGCTGAAATATTGCTAAAGTTGGCGTAAAACAACAATCAATCATTATCATGTATGGTTCTAACTTCTTTTGCTGTAACATTTATAGATTTAGAAATGTACATGGAATAAAATTTGTTTTTTCACTTATTTATTTGAATTTAATTTCCATTTAAAAATGCTGAGATGAAATATTTTCACTAATTCTACACACATTTAAATGTCTCTCAAACTGTTGATTAAATTTTGTTATCATAACATGTTGATTACACACTCTTAAAATTTACATGGCTTGGAATCTGTTTAATTCAATGGTAAGATATTGTATTGGTATTTATGGTTAAGAAAGGATAAGTTGGATAAGGTGGAATTGACCTTGACACAAAATCGAAACATACACAAGACAAAAATTACAGAAAAGGATCAGAATGTTCGTCATCACATAACTTCTGTCAACTTTTTTAATGAATGTTTAGGATATTTGGTCTATAGCTTTATTATGGTGAAGTGTAACAATAACAAAAAATGTCAATTGTTATATTTTCAAACTAAACTGTCAATAAAAAGATAGAGAGTACATCAAGTTGGCAGCAACACTTACACTTTTGTTCAGTTGGTTAATAAAAATATTAAGGGATGGTCGTTTTTATAATGGCCCTGTTATATGACCTTGATCTGTAATAATGACCCTCGAAGGTTGTAATGGACCTCGGCGTTTCCTCGGGCCATTACAACATCCTCTGGCCATTATTACAGACCTCGGGAATATAACAGGGCCGTTATAAAAACACCCATTCATAAATACTATAGTTACACTCGGATCAAATCAATACAAAACCTTACTATGGAGATTCTACCCATGTTTCTCCTTGACATAATTGTGCTGTGCATTATATATTTAAAGATTTCATAACGCGTTAGATTGAAGATCGCTTGGGGAAAAAAACCTAAGCACCAACCATTTATATATTGTTTGGGGGAGTTGTTTTTTTATTAAATAAATGTCTTTAAAATTAAGTGATATGTTTCTAGTTGAAACAAGCATACTACCCCTCCCCCATCCAACTTACCACTTACAGTCATCCTCTAACAAAAACATGACATATTTATAACAAAATAATGTTCACAACACTTATCAGTCAGAGGTTTGTTTTCATCTTGACAGAAATAATTTAAACAGTTTTGCGAGTTTGTGTCATGTCGCGATCTAATTTGTAGAAGTACAATAAACGAAGATCAATCACGTTATCTGTGTGAAGGCGCTCAATTATTAAAGTCCCTACAGATGGAATAATTCGGTTTAGTACAAAGACATACATCGAATGTGAGAAATATAATTAAAAAAAAATCGCACCGAGATCTCAAACGAGAAAACATAGGATAGAACTTAAAAACGAAGATATAATCTGAATATATGTTTTATTTTCATGCATCTTTTAAATTAAAAATTTTGAAAGTATTCAATGTCGAAACTTATAAATAAAGGCAACAGTAGTATACCGCTATTCGAAATTCATAAATCGATTGAGAAAAAAACAAACCCGGATTACAACTAAAAATGAGGGAAACACATCATATATAAGAGGAGAAAAACGACACAACAGAAACACAACACTAAAATGCAACACACACAGAAACGAACTATAATATAACAATGGCCATGTGTTATCAGAACTTTATGTTATTTTACTTCAAGTAAAACATGGTAAAAAGAAGAGACTTAACATGTTTCTGATTTATGTTTAAATTAGAATAGAACACATTTTCGTATGGAGAAAAGGAGATGTGGTGTAAACGTCATTGAGAGAGCAACCAAAAGACGAATTAATCAAAAAATATTTAGAAGGCGATATACAGATAGAAATAAAATTGTGAACAAAATCTACAGAAACAATTAAATATTTGCCGTTAAAACCAAATTCTTCAAACAATGAAAACAAAGATTAAGAGAGGACAAAAGACAACTAGATTTTGTACTGACGATGACCCTGAGGTTCAAACACATGAACTTGTTGCGGGGTTAAACTTTACATGGCTATCATAACTGTGAAACGTTTTCAATAAAATAATATTTGGTGACAATGAAAAGTTGAAAAGGGTGGATTTGTCCTGCTCGTCTAGTTTTTATTCTGGTTAAATTAACATGTATATCACTTATGTCCACGTTTTGAACGCTAAATACTACATAGAAGACTGAGCAACATGAACACCACCAAAACCTGAGAGTGATCTAAGGTAAAGAATAATAAGCAGATCCTGCTTCACTAGTGGCACCCTTCTTGTTATTTATTGTAAGTACAAATTTGGAGACATATCTCATTCCATGCTATCACAATCGAGAAAAGGAGGATACACATATAAAAAATTAAACAGTGCGAAATTCTCGTGCAGTCTAAAAGAAGCGAAACCGGATGCATCGGCAGCATTATCGTCTCTTGCAATGCACCCTTATCGGTTAAATTTTCACTATCGTTATTTACAGGTTTGACGACCTTAATGGTATTTAAAGATCTTAGCCCACGAAAACGAGCATTTCGTGAATTGAGACACAGACATATCGTAACGGTCACCTAATTCGTGATAGTGACCCTAAAACTGTTGGTTTTTATTTTAGTCGTTCTGTCTCATAACCCTGAAGGAGCTGTTTCTTTGGTAAAAAAGCGTGCTATATACTGGTGTTTTATGTACATTACAATGATTTGTGGCCAACACAAACGATGCAAGACTTTATGATCTTTCAAATCGTTGACATGTCAAAGTTTTTACACCAACATAAATAAGGCAAGTCTTCATGTCTGTACACAATAGTGAGAATCTCGATTACTTTGCTTATGCAAACTATGCAAATCTTCATTGTTTTTATAATCGTGGGAATTTGAAAATGAGTTTGGTTAATATAAAAGAAGCAAACTTTCATGGTCTTTATTTTCGTGGATGGATCTAAAGAGGTTTGGCCAATAAATGCAAAGCACGGCTCCAATTGTCTTCATTAGTGTGGATAGGTTGAAAAAGGTTTTGGCCAATACCAATTATGCAAGCCTTAATGGTCCTTATAATGACCGATACAAATGCTACACGTCTTCATGGTTTCGTAATCGCCAGAATGTCAAAAGAAGTTAAGCTAATATAAACAATGTAAATACTCATGATTTTTATAATCAACACAATGTGTAAGAATTTTGCCAAAGTAAACGAAGCAAGTGTTTATGGTTTTAACAATCAAGGGAAGTCACAAAGTGGCACAACAATGTTTGATTTGTCGGGATATCACCTTTGTCAAACCTTCAATAAGATATATTTTTCCTGTTTTTTTTATATAAATTAGGGCGACAGTAGTTTACTGATGTTCAAATCATAATCAAAATCGTCGGAATGTCAAAAAAAGTTTGGCCAATATAAACAATGTAAATACTCATGGTTTCTATACAATTAGTGTTATAAAATGAACCAAGGAAACCTGCACTACTAATACAAATCATCTCAATGTATATGTATTCAGTGTATATAAAGTGCGATCCAGTTAGTTCATTTGACTGTTGTGTGCGAGTATGTCTATTGTAGAATATAGGATGATGGGAAAAACTGCGTTTGTTTACCTTTTGAAAATACAAAATAATTGATTGGAATGTATGTTTTAACACAATTTCATTAGAATATAACTTTTTAATGTATAATTAACAGGATTAAAGTCCAAAAAAAGTGTAATTATAGCAGCAGAATCCATAATATGAATTTTTGTATGAGATTCATTTTAACTATAGATGCGATGAATTATCACTGTAAGTGCAATCATTTCTGATGTAGAATTTTTGAAGGTGCGATGAATTTTCATTGTTGTTTTATATGTTAATTCGACATGCAACAACTGAAAATAGTGTTTAAATGACTTTCATATTGATGATATTTACAATTTGAAATGCAAGCTAGATGCCTACTTGAATATACACGGGTATAACCACGTTCATATCATGCATATTCAAATATTGTTGGTAAGTTTGCTATTAGCTTGTCATGGATCCGATAATTTACTGGAGCAGAATATTCATGAATATAACGTATTTCTACGGCGAATTTTCCTTTAAAAGTTTTAGAATTCGCTTTAAAAAAGCTTTGAAAATTTGTCATGCCGTGTCATACATATTTCTACCATCTTGATAGGCTTTTGCACAACGAACAGTACAAGAATGTACAACGAATGGTACTAAAGAAAAAACACAAACTACAAAGAGAATGAATCGTACAGTGCTAAAATTATGAGGTCAGTTTTTCAAGTAAATGTCTTCAAAAATAATTAAAACAACGGGTTTCTCATTCGCATTATGTATTTTTAACAACAACAAATCACAAAATACACGGTCACATTAGTGTAAGAGCCAACCATCTATGCTCTATTTGTAGTTTAAACAAGTTTGAGTTACACAGAGTATTTGTTTCGCGATGTTTACAAGTAATTCACAGACCTGTCTATTTAAAATAGTCACATGGTGTTCATGTAATATAAATAATATACAATGCTGCCAGGAGCAGTAAACTTTGTTTTAGTAAACATTGAATACTTATATGAACATTGCGTCAATTAGTCTTTGGTGAAAATATAAGAACGGTATATCTACCTACATCGCGAAGAGTAGCGATTAACGTCCGGAATCAACTGTATGGCGGTTATACCCCGTGGTATAGATATAAGAAGATGTGGTATGAGTGGTAATGAGACAACTCCCCAATCAAGTCACAATTTGTAAAAGTAAAACATTAGAACCATTTAAACATGTAACAATAAACTGTTTGCAATATTTCCTTGTATTCTTACAATTGGGTATTTGCTTATTTGTAACACAGACTTAAAAGAAATCAAAACATAAATTAAGGTGACTCGACTGTTGCTTGAACTTTCTTTACTGTACTAGACGTATACACAATGTCATCATACTTATCAATTATCCAGTTATCCAAGCGACAGTTGTTTGTGCAAGATCAAAACGTTTCCACTCATTCAATCGTGAAATGAAGATCGTTTTGTGAATGCTCTTTGTTATCTAAAATGCATCCATTAGAGCTATTTTCCTAATGCTTGTAGTTTAAAGGTTTTGTTGGCTTGCTCGCTTTTTTGTATAAATGTTTTCTAAATCTTAATTACAATGCTTAAGCAAACATTTATACAAACAAAGCAAGCAAGCCAACCATACCTTTAAACTACATGCATTAGGAAAATAGCTCTAATAACGTTTAATTTGTTAGTATGCGATGTGGATTTAGACCGAAACAGAAACTTTGCTTTTTCGGTGACGTGGATTGGCCTAACTGTCCAAAATATATGTATTCAATGATGGCGTGTCATTGGAAAGGATAAATTTTATCCTACATATAGATCTGGATCTGGACAAATTATTAGAGAGAATAGAATTGACTATATTAGCAATAAATGCCTTTTTTAGGATTTATTGATATATTACCTTAGATTTTCACTCACTAAATAGATATAAGAAGATGTGGTATGAGTGTATGTATATATTATCAATCCTTCTGACTTCGGAAATTTGTTAGAGATTCGGCTGAATTAAGACTTTATATAATGAAAATTAACTAATTTCCTTCTGTGTAAATGCATTGCATGTAAAATAGAAATGAATCGCCCTACGGTGAAAATGAAAGTTCAGTATCATTATTCGACAGTAAACATGAATCGCATAACGAAAACAGCATAGTGGAATTTGATTCAATATCAACAAGATGAATAACAAAACCTGTTTTAAGTTATACAACATTGATAATTATGTTAATAGGTACATTTTTCTGCAAATGAAACTTAACTGCTACTTTTAAATCTCTTGCACGCTCTGTTCTTGAACTATTCTTAATATTTATCTATTTGTGTATCAGTTTTGTACATGGGTGGCTGTAGGCGCGATGAAAAGCCGTCCACATCTCATACCTATATCATGAATTTATAAAAACAGTACAAATTATACATTATTTCTTATTTCATTAAAAAATCATGAATTTGTTGTCTGTTTATTTATCATTCTACATCAGAAATTCATCACGGATACAGTGAAAATGACATTTCAGGATTCGCACATTACATACACTGTGTATTTAAATAAACTCATCATAGATACCAGGATTAAAATTTTGTACGCCAGACGCGCGTTTCGTCTACAAAAGACTAATCCGTGACGCTCGAATCAAAAACGTTGAAAGGCCAAATAAAGTACGAAGTTAAAGAGCATTGAGGACCCAAAATTTTTAAAAGTTTTGCAAAAATACAGTTATTCCTAGGGTAGAAAATTCTTAGTATTTTGAAAAAAATCAAATTTTTGTAAACAGTTTATTTATATTAATAACAATATCAATGAAAATCCTTGACAACACTGACCAAGATAATAAATTTTGATATATCACATTTTGATTAAAGTTGTGTGTAACTTCCCTCCGTATCTATCCAGTATATTGCATATTAAGACAAATGTAGTATAGTACAATTCACAAAAAAAAAATGTATTGAAAGGGTTTTCTTATATAAGTCACATATGTCATTCATTTAACAAAACATATGTACTTATACGCAGTTTTTATATACAGAAATTAATTATAACTTTAAAAAGTCATTATTAATCAAATTGATGTATCATTGAACATACTTAAAATAAATTTCTGTAAGTACTAAAGTCTTCCTAATAAAATATTTTGGCATAGAAATTCATCAAATATATATTAATAAAACATAAGATTATTCAACGGTGTTAACCGGTTTTAAAGACGAATTAGATAAACAAAAGTCTAGACAAAAGACATTATGCTACCTCGACTAAACGTTTTCTTTCTGAAACAGAAATTAAGAAATAATTTTCTAATTGAATCGGCGTATGTGTCATTTTAGTAATATTTTGTTGTTTTAAAAACTTATAAGAAACTAGGCTTATAATATATGATAAGTGTACAAGACGCGCGTTTCATTTGCTTAATACTCATCAGTGTCACTCGAACAAAACGGTTGAAAAACCAAACTAATTTCATTAAAAACCAGAAAATCATAACAAAATAAAGACAAAACAAACTAGAATTGCTATTGCAAACAATAGCAGATGTCACCCTGCCCCCATTGCCACTAAGTGGCAGCCATTTCGAAAATTTTAAACAGTCCAAGCATATATATTCAGTGCTATACATCTTTCTGTAAATTTTTAGAACATTTACAGCATTTTGAAATTTTCCACATTTCTGCTGTTTCCATGGCAACGGTGGCAATTTTGGAAATTCCAAAGTCAAAAGTCTCATCTGTACTTGCCAGTTGACATTTATATTGCGTTTTATTAAGTTTGGAGCATTTTGAATTTTTTGACATTTTTGCTGTTTCCATGGTAACGGTGACCATTTCCAAAATTTTAATGACGGATGCCACATTGGTACATGAGAGGGAACATACAATCAAAGTTTCATTGGGTTTGACCTACCATTTTAATAGAGCATTTTGATACTTTTTGCATTATTTCCATGGTAACGGCAGCCATTTTGGGAATTCCAAAGTCAGATGCCACATCTACACATGCCAGTCAATATTTCTGTGAAGTTTCATTACAATTGGAGCATTGATTGTCAAAATCATCCAAAACCTGTATATAGTGGACATCTACATTGTATAAAAATTTAATGATTTTAAGTTCAGGCATACTCAAATTATTCAACAAACCCCAAAATTTTATTTTTTTTCATTTTTTCTGTTTCCATGGTAAAGGCAGCCATTTAAAAAATGCCACAGATGTCCTGCAAAACTTCAGATGGTCGTCTTCATTATGGTAACCATTCAATAGGATTGGTTCACTAAACTCCAAGAAATCCGTCGGACAAAAAAGGTGGAAGAAAAATAATAATAATAAAAAAAAACGGAGGAAATGCAATATGTCACCCGACATTGTCGATCGGGTGTCACCCTTCCCCCTATGCCACTAAGCGGCAGCCATTTCAAAAAAATTTAAACAATGAATGCACATATATGCTTGGCTATACATCTTTCTGTAAATTTTCAGACCATTCGGAGCATTATGAAATTTAACATAAATTTGCTGTTTCCATGGCAACGGCGGTCATTTTGGAAATTCCAAAGTCAAAAGTCTCATCTACACTTGCCAGTCAACATACATAATAAATTTCAGTAACTTTGGAGGATTTTTAAATTTTAGACTTTTTTGCTATTTCCATGGAAACAGTGACCCATTCCAAAATTTCAATGACAGGAACCCCATTGGTACATGAGAGAGAACATACTATTAAAGTTTCACTTGGTTTTACCTACCATATTAAGAGAGAAAATGGTACTTAAAGGTTTTAAGAAGGGTTTTTAGAGCGTTTTAACCATTTTTGCATTGTTTCCATGGTAACGGCAGCCATTTTGGAAATTTCAACACCAAATGCCACATCTACAAATGTTGCTCATCATTACTATGAAGTTTCATTAAGTTTAAAGCATTTTGAAATTTTTAATTTTTGCTGCAGTTTCCATGCCAACATAGTAGTTCCAATCATTGTCAAAATCATCTAAAACCTGTATATAGTGGACAACTACATTGTATCAAAATTTGATGATTTTAAGTTTAAGCATACCAAAATAGTTCACCAAACCCTAAAATTTTATTATTATACATTTTTTTAGTTTCCATGGTAACGGCAGCCATTTTGAAGTGCCAAAGAAGGATTGCAAATCTACATATGGTCGTTACCATTATGCTAAAGTTTGGATGATATTGGTCTTTTAGTTTTACACGAATGCTCCGGAAACAAAAGGTGGAATAATAATAATAACTAGATTTGCCATTACAAGCAATAGCGGATGTCACCCTTCCCCCATTGCCACTAAGCGGCAGCCATTTCAAAAAAATTTAACAGTGAATGCACATATATGCATGGCTAAACATCTCCTGTAAATTTTCAGTACATTCAGAGCATTTAAAAAATTTTCACATTTTTGTCGTTTCCATGGCAACAGCAGCCATTTTGAAAATTTTAAAGTCAAAAGTCTCATCTATAATTACCAGTTAATAATAATATTAAGTTTCATTAATTTCAAAGTATTTTGAAAATTTTTGACATTTTTGCAGTTTCCATGGCAACGGTGGCCATTTTGGAAATTCAAAGTCAAAAGTCTCATCCAGACTTGGCAGTCAACAATCATATTAAGTTTCATAAATTTTGGAGCATTTTGAAATTTTTACATTTTACATTTTGATGGTTCCTATGGTAACAGAGACCATTCCCAAAATTGAATGGCAGATACCACATTGGTACATGGGAGGGAACATACCATCAAAAGTTCAATCGATTTGACCTACCATTTTGAGAAAGTAAATGCTACTTTTAGGTTTTTGGAGCATTTTGACCTGTTTTGCATTGTTTCCATGGTAACGGCAGACATTTTCTAAATTACAACGCCAAATTGCACATCTACCAATGTTGCTCATCGTTACTGTGAAGTTTTATTAAATTTGGAGCATTTTGATATTTTTTAAATTTTTGGTGTAGTTTCCATGGCAACACAGTAGTTCCAATGATTGCCAAAATCATCCAAAACCAGTAAATAGTGGGCACCTACATTGTATTAAAATATAATGATTCTAAGTTTAAGCATATCCAAATAATTCACCAAAACCAAAAACTGGATTTTTTCACATTTGTTCCGTTTCCATGGTAACGGCAGCCATTTTTTATGTTCTTAAGACCTACTGCAACCCGAATTTTTGTGTTCCTCATTATAGTTAACTATCATTAAGATTGGTTCCATTGGCTCCAAAAAATCTGCCGGACAAAAATCATTGGAAGAATAAGAATAACTAGATTTGCCATTGCAAGCAATAGCGGATGTCACCCTTCCTCCCATTGCCACTAAGTGGCAGCCATTTCAAAAATTTTAAACAGTGAATACACATATATGCATGGCAATACTTTCTGCAAATTTTCAGAACATTTGGAGTATTTTGAAAATTGTACACATTTTTGTAGTTTCCATGGCAACGGCAGCCATTTTGAAAATTTCAAAGTCAAAAGTCTCATCTATACTTTCCAGTTAACAATAATATCAAGTTTCATCAAGTTCAAAGCATTTTGAAATTTTTTGACTTTTTCGCAGTTTCCATGGCAACGGTGGCCATTTTGGAAATTCCAAAGTCAAAAGTCTCATCCACACTTGCCAGTCAACAATCTTACTAAGTTTCATCAATTTTGGAGCACTTTGAAATTTTTGAAATTTTTGACATTTGTGATGGTTCCCATGGTAACAGAGACCATTCTCAAAATTTAATGGCAGATACCACATTGGTACATGGGAGGGAACATACCATCAAAGTTTCAATCGATTTGACCTACCATTTTAAGAAAGTAAATGCTACTTTTATTTTTTTTGAGAATTTTGACCATTTTTGCCTTGTTGCCATGATAACGGCAGACATTTTCGAAATTCCAACACCAAATTCCACATCTACCAATGTTGTTCATCGTTACTGTAAAGTTTCATTAAATTTGGAGCATTTTGATATTTTAGAAATTTTTGGTGTAGTTTCCATGGCAACATAGTAGTTCCAATGATTGCCAAAATCATCCAAAACCAGTATATGACCGGCACCTACATTGTATCAAAATATAATGATTCTGAGTTTAAGCATATCCAAATAATTCACCAAAACCCAAAACTGGATTTTTTCACATTTGTTCTGTTTCCATGGTAACGGCAGCCATTTTTTATGTTCTTAAGACCTACTGCAACCCGAAATTTTGTGTTCTTCATTATAGTTAACTATCATTAACATTGGTT